>JBBBVM010000657.1:0-600000 GCA_037355625.1 Petunia x hybrida | reverse complement strand
TTGCACAAATTCAAGGTACCCAAAGTTGAATATTGATATAACCTTCAAACCCCAATGATTTTCACACCCAAACAACCAACAAACAAGGCACAATCATGATTCAAAGTTTCAAGTTGGGGTTTCAACAAGGGTTTCAAAAGGGTTCAAGGTGGATTTCGATTCTTCAAATTCGATGTTACCAAACTCCAAATCACACGAAATTTGTTTCAATTTGTTCGTTTTTCAATGAAGAGCAAACCTCGATAATAAATTCCACAACCCCACAATCAAACAAAACAAAAATCAATCAAATTCATCAAGAACAAGGGTTTAACAATTTTAGGGTTTTCAAATTTTCAAATCTCGTGAATACAATCCAAACCACGTGTTTTTAGTATCAAATAGACGGGGTTTCAACAAGGATCAATAATCTATAACACCCATAAAAAGAATCGATCACACCAAAAATTTACAACAATTTTTGTTTTTTTTTTACTTTTCTATTTTTTTGTATTTTTCTTCTTTCTAATAACTTCAACAACAAGAAAACTAAAAGAAGATACTAGGCACGAAGAATCAAGGGTCAGAGGTTTGTAGAAACAAAACCCGAGCCTCGCTCTGATACCAAACTGATAAGAATCAAACGCGGAAAAGTAAAGGATAACGAGCGAGACGTAACTCGATCGAAAATCTCAAGTAGCAATGGAGAACTTATTCCGTTACACCCCGAGAGATTGTCAAGAACACCTACACTAGGATGCTACCCTCGAGCTAACGTGAGCACGCAAGTAGAATGATCGAGGGGGATTGGAATTCATCTAGATCCGCTAGAGGAAGAATAAGTCCCATCAAAGGTTGTTTCATTCAACAAAGAGTTCAACTCTTAACAAGGTTCTTTTATCATCAATCATAAGCTAAGGAATGAAATAAGTTATCTAGCTATTTATAGATGGTTTTGAGCACTAAGTAAAAGGTCAAAATAGCCCACACTTTAGGCTTTAGGATAAAAGACCACGTAGGGTCAAAATAGTCTTAAAATAGTCAAACTTCCGTGCTTCAGCAAATGGGGCGGAGCGCCCGTGTTTGGGGCGGACCGCCTGCCCAATTGGTCAGTGGGGGTGGCTGGGCGGATCGCCTCCTGGGTGGGCGGAGCGCCTGGCCCCCTTGCTTCCTGGGCGGGGCACCTAAAGCTCAGGCGGGGCGCCTGGGATACTGGGCTGCTCCTCTTACGCTTTGATCACCCGGAATGGCTTCCAATCACTTCCTTCTTCTAGGCCTTTCCTCACCAAGTGTAAGTGCACTTCTTGGATCTCCTTAGCTTGGCTCCGTGTGAAGGGTCTTGTGGGGGTTTGGTCCTTATCACAAAGTGGGCTTATAATTTGTGGCCCAATGAAATTGGACTTTTATTAGTTACTCCAATAAAATTATACCAGCCCATTTTACATATTTGGACTAATATATCTTGAATTTAATATATAGCCAACTTATTTTATGGATTTAAATCATATAAATTTATTTCTCTACAAATGCCCCCTACTTCAAGACTTGTCGGGTTCATAAAATGCCAAACTTGCAAGACTAGGCTTGAAGTAATTTTTTGTTCAAGTGGGTCATTTCCAAATGACAACTCTTAAGTTGGCTACTTTCTTAGCAAGTTGTGTACAAACTGGCTATAGTTCAATTAGAAGTTGCAAGTGTGGCTACATGATGTCAATTCCACGTGCATTCTCTTAATATACTTGCCAGATTCTCAAGGTGAATAAGATTCTACCTTTAGACTCCAATCTAAATAATTCCATTACACGCCTAATCACCCTAGGAGTCGTACAACTCTTTTTGGATAACGATGGAATCTCTATGCTTAGCTCAATTTGATTTCTACTTGAATTTTGACTGTTTCATACAGTTTATGTTGGAGTCAAATTACTGCAACCGTCATACATATCCATAGATATGGGCACAACTCTCCTTTCGGAAGATCAGAGACGAGCAGCTCATCCTCCTTCACGCAGCGACGTAGAATTGAAGTTGAATACTCTTTAAATTTGGTGAGTACTCAGTTTTTTAATTCAAAGTCTTGCCCGATGGATCTCTCACCTCAAGTCTTTTACTTTTTCCTTCACCTACGTCAAACATGCTTTTAGCCAATAGTGATGCAGTCTTTTGCTTGTTAATCAGCTAAATTTACCTTGCCAAAAAAAATGACAAGAATATTTGCTCCATATAGTTCGAAACCATGAATTAATTAATAAATTTATGGCCTTCTTGTTGGTTTCCTTAGCAATCATGCATCTACTGCATAATTGATACAATATTATGCTCTTGACAAGTTATTCAAGTGATACATATGCTTCTCTTTTTTTGTCACAAAATTGAGTCCACTGTCAACTTTTCACCCATGGAAGGATATTGGCTTTGGAAAGTCAACTTAGTCTCTCCCAATCATCGCGACACCAATATTGCAAGTCCTCTTCCATTCTTGGGACGACGAATCCTCAAAGGGGAAATCAATTGGAGTGACACTTTATCTTTAAAAGGCGAATTCCACTTCATTTCCGGTTATTGGGAGTGGGCAGACGATATCCTCTGTAGATTCCACTTTATGATGATGTATATGCTTCAATGTTTACATATGATCGCAACACAAATATTATGCAAGCTTTTTACGAGACGTGGTGTCCGCTTACAAACACTTTGCTTACTTCGCATGGGGAGTTATCTATATCTCTTTGGGATTTGTATATGATTGGAGGTCTTCCTATGATGGCATTTCCTTATGAGGAAGTCGTCCCAAATACTGAGGAACTTACAAGAACAAATGACAAAGACAAAAGATTCCTTGCACTATCATGTGAGCACTTGTTTGGTGCCTTCCATCAGCTTCAAGAGGGAGATAGCAACCCAACTGTCCTTGTGACTAAATGGATATAATTTTGGAGTAACAAGGCTACCAAGCACCATCAACCTCCATTAAGGAAAGAAAAGAAGGTTGTTCGTCCCAAGGCAACACATAATCCTTCTAAAGACATCAGCGAAGTCGTAGCTAACTGGATGAGCGCAGAAGAGGCATTATTTGCTAAACTTGGAGCTAAGGGCCATAAGAGAGATGAGACATACTTGGCTGCCTTTTTAGCCTGCTGGTTATGTACTTTCGTGCTACCTTCAAAGGGAGGAGATTTCATCCGGACTGGGACTTTTAAAGTTGCGAGCCACCTACCAAGCGGACGGAAAATCGGCCTTGCAGTCCCAGACCTAGCTAGTATCTACAAATGTTTAAATATGATATCAGAATGTTCGCAACTTGATTCTATTGATGTTTCCTTCCCAGCCCATTATGTGTATGGCTGGTTGGCCTACTATTTTAGGACTCATTATGCCTTACCCGGTGGACCGGCTGTTCCTCTTATGATTGTATATTCGGGCGAAGGTGGTGCCAAGTATTTTAAGAAAGATGAGGCGAGGGTGCGTATTCACAAAGGTGATGTTGCTATATGGCTTTCTACAACGCCTAAAAGGAATGGTCCATTTCATTATCATGATAATATCAGTGCGCAAGACTTGGATACAATTTACTTCATAACCCTTCGCTTAAACTATCTTTCGTTAAGAGATGGGAACTCTTTCATTATTGAACCTTATAGTCCTCACCGTTTCAGCCGACAATTTAGTTTCCTTCAAGATGTCCCAGGTTACTTGATTCATTGTCTTTATGGCTTCTCTGGAAGAAGGGATTAGATTTGCAAGACTTTGTGTGATGACCAACTCCAAATCAAAGGCAATTTTTTCCTCCTGTCACATCCAGCATGAAAAAATCATATGTATCTATTTGGAAACATCATTCATCTAACTATATATCTTGATGGGATAAGGTGCATGAAAGCTTTCTTGAAGATAATATGCAATTCTTGGTGAATGCTAGTGGACCGGCTACAAGTAAACCCTTGGAGGATATAGATCAAGAGCATAGCAAGGAGGTCTTAGTGGTCGACAAGCCTCTTAATTGAAAGGTTAAACGCTCGGGACACCCCAAAAGCCAAGGAAAGGAACCCCAACTCCCTACAGAGGTACCAAAAGAAGAAATACTTGTTCAAGACCATCAAGGGGACAACGAATCTCCTTCACTGAATGATCATGTTAGGGATGCCAAATCTCCCAACAAAAGATCATCCCAAGACAAAGATGGGAGCAGCAATGGAGATCGTTGTTGGAAGCATAAGAAAGCGCGTGTAGAAAAGCTGGAAGACACTAATGAAAGTGTGGTTGAAGTTCATAGCACTGGAAGTCTTTCAAAGACACTGATAGTTTGTAGTGAAAAAGTAACGATTTCGAACTTCTCATTTTAAGCTATGATCAAACGACTTGGGTAATCAACTTTTCTCTTTTTTTTTGGGGGGCAGGAAAATGGCGTTGAACATTACTACTAAGCTGGATGAAGAAGTATCTTCTACTCGCCAAGATGGGGGATTATCAAGGTCAATTTCCAATTCAAGTAAGACTCCTCCCGCACCCTCAAAGCCAACTACTGGCATATCCATTTTTGAAGGAAGAAGTGTTGTCTTTAATTGAAAGAAGAAATATATTTATGGCCTTTGGGAGGACGTCCGCAACAGCCTCTCTGAAGTTAACTTAGACTCCATTTCGAAATTTGAGAAGGAGATCAAGCCAATTTTTTAAGAAATGCATGAATCGAATATCACTGATTTTTCACCTTTGAAAAACATGATGGACTCCTTTTTAGAGCTTGCTACTTCATATAATAAGGAACGATCCAACTAGGCTGATAGGACGAGTGAAGCTAAGAAGCTAGAACTACTTTCGGACACTAATGAACGTCTTAAATCATTCAAGTTAGAAAAAACTGAGTAGGTTGAGCTAGTCTCTTCGAATCAAAAGTTGTTGACATCCACCAAGATTAAGCTGAAGAAACTACAAAAAGAGAAAAAGCGTCTTGAAGCCATTATCGAGGCCGCTCAAAAGGAGATTGAGAATATCAAATCAAAAGTTTCATCGGTTGAGAATGAGATCTCTTCATATGATGGCATTGAATTGTTGACTGCTGATGATACTGCTCATTTGGAAGAAAAGCTGGAGCGCGTAGAAGCTAGCCATCAAGAGTTGATCCGCTACGAATTATCTCAAGATTAGACTATGCACGTCATTTTTTTTTTCGCTTTCTCTTTTATTGCACTTGATTAAATAGCAGATATTTCCATCATAAATAAGATTTTCTTAGTGCCTTTGGATTATATTGCGTCCCTTTGATTGCGCCTTTAATATTTTTTTTATACAACATTATGCACTTGTGATAGAAAATTCATACCTTGATGCATGAATGTCCGATTCAAGATAATTTTATCTTTATAGAAACTAGACTCGAAGATCTAAGGGATATCCAAAATTCAGATGCCACCAACTTCAAGAGCGTTCTGGGTGAATTTCTAAATTTAGTTTTAATTTCTATCACGTTCAGATTCTTCAGCGTTGCGCGATCCCACCAAAATATTCATATCTCAACGCAGGTGTATCCGTATCGCAAAACGTTTATCTTTCTAGAAAATAGACTTCAACAACTAAAATATATCCAAAATGTAGATATATACAACTTAAGGATTATTCTACATGAATTTTTGAAGTCAGCCTTTAATTTCCATCCCGTCCAGACTTGCATATTCGCGCAGCTTAGGCAAAATATTCATAACTTGTAGAATATGAGTCCGAATTGCAAAGAGTTTAACTTTCTAGAAAATAGACTTCAAGAGCTATGATATATCCAAAGTGTAGATGTATATACACATTAAGGATTATTCTAGATGAATTTTTGAAGTCGGCTTTTAATTTCTATCCCGTCAAGACTTGCGTATTCGCAGCTTAGGCGAAATATTTATTGTAGAATATGAGTCCGAATCGCAAAGCATTTAACTTTCCAGAAAATAGACTTCAAGATCTCAAGTATTCATTGAATTTGTCTTGAAGAATGCTTTGTGACTTCAAAATCTAAAACAAGCTGCTATTAATCAGCCTTATTCCTTGGGGTCGCAAGTTTTGATAATAAAAACTTGATATTCAAATTGATTTATGGAGCAAGACATGGGAGAGAACTCTTCTTCTTCATATGTGAAAGGATTAAGATGGTATCATCACGTCATGCCGAACCCACATTTTTATATTTATGCGACTGAACTTAGAAGTGGTTTTTTTTTTTTTTGGTTTTTTGTCCTAACTTTTTCCTAGGCTGCCTCTTTCAAGGTTTTCACCCTAGCAGACTTTTTTTTTTGTGTGTCCTAACTTTTTCCTAGGCCGCCTCTTTCGAGATTTTCAACCTAGCCGATTTATTTTTTATTTGGCCGTGCACAGTTTATACTCTTGTGGGCCAGGAGTAACTTGCAGTTTATGCTCGTGCATCAAGGAGCATTTTTCTTCAAAGATAGTACCTCTTCAAGAATTTCCCGTTAATGGGACCGATTCTTTTTCCTTTAGTATCAATAAGTTTATAAGCACCACTTGAATAGGCTTCTTGCACAACATATGGCCCATCCCATTTTGCAGTGACCTTGCCCCCAGATTTATGGGAGGTGATGATGGGTCTTCTTAATGCAAGAACTTGATCACCAACCTGAAAGGACCTTTGGCGAACCTTTTTATTGAAGGCACGTTATAACCGAGCTTGGTAACATTCGAGACTTTGCTGAGCTTCAACTCTTTTTTCATCGAGAGCCTCCAACTCTTCAAGGTGCAAGCGCGCATTTTCTTCATCAGTGAGCCCTTTTTAGATAGCAAGTTGCAGCAAAGTATTTGATGCTCTAGTGGTAGGACTGCTTCAACCCCATAAACAAGTGAGTAAGGAGTTTCCTGCGTTGGCGTACGATGAGTCGTCCTATATGCCCATAAAGCTTCTTCCATCCTATTATGCCAATCTCGCTTGGACTTGGAGCCAACTTTACTCAGCAAGTTGCACAAATTCTTGTTGAATGCTTAAGCTAGACCATTAGTGGCACCATTGTACATAGAAGACTTACGCTGCTTGAAACCAAAGAGATCATAAATACTATTCATCAACCTATTGTCAAATGGCTTGCCATTATCCGTTATTATATAACAAGGAATACTAAAGCGGTAGATAATGTTTACACTGATGAAGTTTGCAACCTTCTCCTTCTTTACTTCCTTTAGAGCGACGGCTTCTGCCCATTTCGAGAAGTAGTCAGTTGCAGCCAAAATGAATAAGTGTCCTCTAGAAGACTTCGACAATGGTCCAACAATATCTAGCCCCCAAGCGTCAAATGACCAAGATGCGACGATCGGGTGTAACACTTCTGGTTGTTGATGTATAAAATTTGCATGGAGCTAGCAAGCTTTGCATCGTCGAGCATGGTCCAAGCAATCCTTTACCATCGTTGGCCAATAATATCCCATCCTTTTTATGTGGAAGTAGAGTTTCGGCCCATGCTGATGTGATGCACATACCCCAGCATGCGCTTCTTGCATAGCTTAAAGCGTTTCATCCTCTCCTAAACATCGCAGGAGCTGATGCAGCGAAAAATACGGAAGCGATAAAGTAAAGATAAAAGCAAGACGTGGCTCGAACAAATTACCTAAGTAGCACCGAAGAACTTGTTTCGATACACCTCGGGTGATTGTCAAGGAACACCTACACTAAGCAACTATGCTCGAGAGACACTCGGCTCTCGCAAACAGAATGTTCAACAAAGGATTGAAGTTCAACTTGGAATCCACCAAGTGAAATCAAGCCCGCACAAGGGTTTTCATTGAAATGCTGTCAAGCTTTCAAGTTTCATCATTCAATATTCAAGGTTTGCTAAATGAAATGAAGGCCCAAGGAAGACATTTATAGTCTTCCTTTACATAATATAAAAGGTCCTAAATACCCCCAAAGTGGGTTAAAATAATAAAGGCCACTTAGGGCTAAAGTAGGAATTACAAGCAAAATGTAACAAAATCCCGGATGTCTTGGAGCAGGAGTAGGCGCCCCGCCTCTTATAGTAGGCGGTCCGCCCACTGTAGAGTGCCAGAGACTGGGCGTTCTGTCCAAAATGTAGGCGCCCCAAACTCTTGAGAGTGAATCTTCAAGTAGGCGGTCCGCCTAGTGGAGTGGGTGGTCCGCCTCAACCTGGGAGGTGTGGAGACGGCTCAAAATGGACTCTAAGTGTTCCTTCTTGGTCCGTAGTTGGTCCTTCCTCGATGGTGCTCAATTTCATGACTTCAAATCACCCTCGAATCCCCCTCCGCAGCCCTTGACGTGTACTCTTTGTGCTCTCGAGCTTGGCTCTTTATGGTTGGCGCTTTGGCTCCAATTTGCCCCGCATCATCCTCCCCTTCTTGAAAGGATTTCGTCCTCGAAATCAAACCATCAAGTTCTATAATCAAAGACAAGCACAACAAAAGTTTCCTACTTCACAAGTAGGTTAGCTTAACAAGAATAAGTGCAAATGGTGTGGAAAATACACTCTTTTGATAGAGCCAAGCATCAATACCCATTAAAAAGTGTATGTTCCCAAAGAAAACAATAAATTCTTGGCTCAACAAGAACAAACACTCATAATCATAACAAGCAAAGATATAAAGGGCATGAAATATGTAACAATCAAATTCCCCACGACCCCTAAGCCCATATCCAACATACCAAGCCTTCAATGCATTTTCACAATATTGTGGTACAATGGCTTTGGCATGCTCAACACTCAAGGTGTGAGCAACACATGGAATGGAGTAAGTCAAATAGCCCAACCTACAACTAGCATCAATTACTCCACTCCCCTTCTTAAAAGCACTCATATTCACACCAAGAGATACCTCCTCACCTCCAAATTCATCATCTAGACAACCCTCCTCACAAGAGAAGTTCTTAAGAAATGCATTGATAATGGCTTCTTCCTCTTCATAAACCTAACAATCAAGAGTAGGGTCAATAGAAGAATCACCCACTTCACTCAAGGTCTCAAACAAGGAGTTGTCTATGGGTTCAAACCCTTTACACCACGGAGGTTCCAACTCATTCTCAACTCTAGTCCGATACAAATCACACCCACAAATAAAGATGCCCTTAAACAAAGGATTAGTAAAAGTAGACATCTCAACTTAATTTTTAAACATGGGTGAAGTGTCAAGACTAAGTTCATCACTCACACTTGAGGATTCATCATAGACAACCTTGTCCAACTCATGCAATTTGGACTCCTCAAGGTCACTATCATCCGTACTACGACACACAAATCCACCAAAATCAATTATATCAATAAGGGTAGAGTCAAATAACTCATCTTCCCCTTTATCAAATATAGGTGGGGTGTCATAACAAGGGTCACAAGCAAGGTCAACTAACATTTTTTCACTTAAGAGAGGTTCTTTGAATATCGGGCTCACATCACGATGTGGCTTTTCAATCCTCTCGACTAGCGGTTCACATGCACACACAAGTTTACCATTAGACTCTTTACTAGTTGCAAGTTCCATATAAGCATTATAAGAACCAAATAGCATTGAGTCTTTACAAGACAAGGAACTATCATGTTCATGAAAAGATGAAGTTCTTACAATTGAGTTGCTTCCTTGAGCACTCATAGCATTTAAAGTATCATGTTCAACTTCCTTTTCATGAAGCTCGCAATGAGGATCTTCATCACTTTGCATTCCTTCCTTAGTACACGGTTGAGGCTCCACTAGCTTGCCTCCAAAAGTACCTACACATAAGCCCAAACAAGTAGAAAAAGAAGAAGATAAAACATGGTTAGAACAAAGGGTGTCCTCACTCTCATTTTGTCTTTCCTCCTTTCTTCATTCTCTCATTTTTCTCTCAAGGCCAAGTGTAGATTCGGGTGACAATCCACTCACATCGCTCCTCACTTCCTCTCCTTTTTCCTCTCTAGGATTGTCACCGGTCACTCCCTCACTCCTCTCTTTCTTTTGTCTCTCATGTTCAAGTACAATGGAATGAGACTCAAGATTGTCTTCATTTGGAGTAGGGTGACCCTTCACTTGCTTCAAATCATTGCCTTGGGGATTGCCCAAGTTGTGGGGAATTCCCACTTGTTGGGGAATGCCCAACGGTTGGGGAGTGCCCAACACACTATCACAAGTGCCTTCTCTGGCATCTTTTGAGACACTCGGGGTCTCTTCTCTTTCAAGTCTCTCAAGCCTCGCACTTATTGCTCTCACCTCGGCTAAAAGAGTGGCCAAGAAGCTCACCGGGACCCTAATGGTATCGTCAACCATCTCCGGCCATGTACCTACAAAATAACAAGACTAAAAGAAGAGGTTATAGTAAAAACCTCACACGCTCCCTCACTTTTGAATGTCACTCGGGTACACTCGTTTAGTGGTGAAGGATTTATCACTCAATCTTGATTTCAAAAGCTTCCTCGTAGTTGAACAACCTCCTCAATAACCATTCAAGTTCACAAGAACCAAATATTCTCCGGAAAGAGTGGAGTTGATGGGACTCTATGAACGCTAGGCTATATAGGTGAGCACTTGAAGCAAAATTGTACTACGAGGCTTCTTTGAATTCTACTCTCCTCTGAGCACGAGATTCCTAAAAGCTCAATATACTAGTACTAGTAAATTAGGAGTGTTACTTGAAAAGTACTAGTCGGAAGTGATACAAGCCAAAAAAATACGAAAACCTACGAAAAACAACTACCCGGACAACTTCCAGAAACAGGCCCCCCGCCTGATTTTTCACAGTGTGTAGTAGGCGGTCCGCCTAGAAAAGTGGGCGGTCCGCCTAGTGAGATCCAGAGACTTGCACCAACATGGGCAGTCCGCCTCTGTAAGTGGGCGGTCCGCCTACTGGAGTCCCGCAGCTCCTTCAACAACGTGTTCTTGGCTCAATAGCACCCAAAAATCCAACGATTTCCACTTATTTTTGTAATCTAATGGTACCCAAAGTTGTTTTTGATGATTACCAACAATCCCCAATGGTTTTTAGATCAAAACAAACAACAATAACCAAGAATCAATGATTTTCAAGTTTCAAACAAGGGTTTCAAAAAGTTGGGATTCAAATCTTCAAATTTCATTTCACAACTTCAAATCACGAGATGTTGGTACCAAATTAACGGGTTTTCAACAAGGATCAATCCCCGATATCAAACATCAAAGAAATCATCACAACCAAGAATTTATATCAATTTTTTTGTGATTTTCTAGTTTTTAAATTTTTTTCTTCTTTTTTCAAATAAACAAGAACAAGAACATAAACAACATGATAAAGATACTACGAACAAGGAACGAGGGTTTGTAGAAACAACACCCAATTCGTGCTCTGATACCAACTGATGCAGCGGAAAATACGGAAGTGATAAAGTAAAAATAAAGAGAGACGTGGCTCGAACGAATTACCTAAGTAGCACCGAAGAACTTCTTTCGATACACCTCAGGTGATTGTCAAGGAACACCTACACTAAGCAACTATCCTCGACAGGCACTCGGCTCTCGCAAACAGAATGATCAACAAAGGATTGAAGTTAAACTTGGAATCCACCAAGTGAAATCAAGCCCGCACAAGGGGTTTTCATTGAAATGCTCTCAAGCTTTCAAGTTTCATCATTCAATATTCAAGGTTTGCTAAATGAAATGAAGGCCTAAGGAAGACATTTATAGTCTTCCTTTACATAATATAAAAGGTCCTAAATACTCCCAAAGTGGGTTAAAACAATAAAGGCCACTTAGGGCTAAAGTAGGAATTACAAGCAAAATGTTACAAAATCCTGAATGGCTTGGAGCAGGAGTAGGCGCCCCGCCTCTTATAGTAGGTGGTCCTCCCACTGTAGAGTGCTAGAGACTGGGCGGTCCGCCCAAAATATAGGCGCCCCAAACTCCTGAGAGTGAATCTTCAAGTAGGCGGTCCGCCTAGTGGAGTGGGCGGTCCGCCTCTTCCTGGAGGTGTAGAGACGGCTCAAAATGGACTCTAAGTGCTCCTCTTTGGTCCGTAGTTGGTCCTCCCTCAATGGCGCTCAAGTTCATGACTTCAAATCACCCTCGAATCCTCTTCTGGAGCCCTTGACGTGTACTCTTTTTTCTCTCGAGCTTGGCTCTTGATGGTTGGCGCTTTGGCTCCAATTTGCCCCGCATCAGGAGCACTCCTTCAAATGATCTTCTATATAGAGTTTCTTTGTAGTAGAGGAAGCGTGGAGTTCGGCGACTTTAGTAACAGCAACAAGATGTTGGAGGTCATTCCTTTCAACCTCGTCATTGTCTAAAGGTGGCACTACCCATTTTTGGCAGATAGTAACTTTTGTCTGATCAGGCATGGCAAGTGTTGAAGCTAGATTGGCTAGGGCATCAGCTTTCTTATTCTCCCTCCTTGGCACATGCTGAAGAGTTACATTACCAAGCCATCCTATTCAACTTCTGTGCATAATCGTGATAGGGATGCAACTTGGGCTTCTTTACCTCGTAGCTACCTAGAAGCTGATTGATCACCAACTTAGAGTCTCTAAAGACCTGCAACTGCAATTGTTTCATGTCGACGGCTATTTCAAGCCCAAGTATGAGCGCTTGATATTCTGCGACATTATTGGAGCAATGTTGAGTCAAGGTGAAAGAATATGTCAATACTTCTTCTTGGGGTGTTACAAAAATTACTCCAGCACCAACTCCATCATGGTGTGAAGCTCCATCAAAGTACAACTTCCAAGATGGCTGAACTTTGACGAACATTGCATCTTCATCAGGTAACTCATCAGTCAGCTCCCAATCATTAGGAATTGGATGATTTGCCAAAAAATCTGTCAATGCTTGTCCTTTGACTGCCTTTTGAGGGATGTATACAATCTCAAATTATTGAAACTGGAGATACCATCTTGCCAATCGATCACTAAGGACGGGCTTTAACATGACAAACTTGATGGGATATGCTCTAGAAACTAGTCGTAGGACATGATCTTGAAAGTAATGCTTCAACTTTTGAATGGAGAAGACTAGTGCCAAACACAACTTTTCGATTGGCGAATACTTCAGCTCATTTGGTGTCATTATTCTACTCAAATAATAAAGTGAATTTTCCTTTTCTTCGCTATTTTCTTGAGCCAAAAGTGCCCCCACTGATATTTCTTGTGCTGCAATATATAATATCAATGGCTTTCCAGGTATTGGAGCTTCTAGAACAGGAGGCTTCATCAAGTAGGATTTGATGCTCTCGAAGGCATTGCTACAAGCTTGATCTCATTCGAAAGGAGTACCCTTCTTCATGAGATGACTGAACGGCTGACACCTCCCAGCTAGATTTGAGATGAATCTCCTAAGGTAAGCTAGCTTTCCTTGCAGACTTTTCAATTCATGGAGATTTCTAGGCTCGGACATCTTTAAAATTGCATCCAATTTTGCTTGATCAATTTCAATACCTCGATGTCATACGATGAAACCAAGGAATTTACCAGAAGTAATTCCAAATGAACATTTCAAATGATTCATTCGAAGTTGGTACTTTCGCAACAACTCGAACACCATTCTCAAATCTTGCAAGTGGTCCCCCTTCCTTCTAGATTTTACAACCAAGTCGTCAATGTAGCACTCTACGTTCTTGTGAAGCAAGTCATCAAAGATATTCTACATAGCTCTTTGGTAAGTTGCTCCAGCATTTTTCAAGCCAAAAGGCATTACTTTGTAGCAGTAACTACCCTTAGGAGTTCGGAACACCGTGAATTCTTCATCCTTAGGTGACATGTGAATTTGATTATAGCCGGAGGAGCCATCCATGAAAGACATAGCCTCATAACCAGTAGTGGCATTGGTCATGAGTTCTGGGATAGGAAGCGGAAACTCATCTTTAGGACATGCATTGTTGAGATCCCTAAAATCGACACAAACTCGAATTTGGCCATTCTTCTTCCTTACAGGGACTATGCTTGAAATCAATGTGGGGTACTTTACTTCACGAATGAAACCAGCCTCAATGGGCTTGTTGACTTCATTCTCTATCAAGGGGACCAAATCTGGCCTAAAGTGACGTTGGGCTTGTTTCACTAAACGAGCACCCCTCTTGACTACGAAATGATGAACTGCCACTTTTGGGTCTAAGCCAGACATCTCTTTGTAACTCCAAGTGAAGACATCCTTGTACTCTTTCAATAGCTCCACATAAGCATTTTCTTCATTGGCTGCCAGCAAAGCACGTATATAAGTAGGCCTTGAGTTTTCGTCTGTGCCAAGGTTAATTTCTTTCAATGCATCAACTGTTGCCTTTACCCTTTCCTTTAGCTCAGGTAGAGCATCAGTAGCATCTTCAACTTCATGAGGATCATAATTGTTGAATGATATGTGGTGACAACAAGAAATATCCTCTAACTCATTTATGATCCCATTTGGAGATAGAGCATTTTCCTCTTCTAGTGCGATGATGTGATATGAAGATCCCATGCTTTCTTCATTTTCATTACGCTCCTTCGTGTGGACTATAGTGTGAGTCTTGAACTTTAACACATCTTCGCATGAGACTATCAATTTTTCTTCGCGTCTCATTCTTGAAGGGATAAGACTTTGACAATATCAAGAAGGGGCATGCACTTTCGCATTTTTAGATTTCCTGGGAGGCTTGTTCTTCGTATTCAAAGGTCCCAACCTATCAAAGACAGAAGTTCTTGAAGATAGTTTTCCCAACCGATCAAAGACTGAAGGCCTCTTACTTGAAACTTCAGGCTCATCTTCAGCAGTGATGTGATTAATGCTCGCCCTTCTTATAGAGATACGAACCGGTGGAGGTTTCTCGTAACCCAAGCCTTCACGTGATTTCTTCATGGTACCTTCAAGTAATAGCTTCCGTAATGTAGATGGTTCATTGAGATCATATCCGGCCTTTCCAAATAACTTGTAAGCATTTGGATCAAATCCCTCATTTGTGCGCTTCATAGGGAGTTCTTCATTCAACGGTGGATTTTTAGCCACAAAAGCACCAAGCAACTTCGAGGTCAGCTTCATTGCATCAACTCGCTTGACGGGGAGAGTTAATCCTTTTAGCTGATAACTTTGGAGATTAGATGACTAGCATTCTTCTTTCTTCAATTTTAAAACGTAGCGGAGCGTAGGACTTATTTTCTTGCTCGAAGCTGCAATATTTGCCTTGTGTACGTTACTTTGATTGAATAAAATTTGATCTCCATCAGCGACAACTTTTTCTTTACCAGCTGCCACCTCAGCCCTTTTAGCTTCGAGCTCGACATCTTTGGTTGTTGCTTTGTTATCAACTTTTACTCCTCCCACAACATTCTTCAAGTAGAATTTTGCATCGGCGAAGTATGCCTCTACTTCGGTAAATGGCTTGTCATCAGCAACGACTGTCTTTTCGACTCCACCCTCATGATATTTTAGGCATTGGTGATAAGTGGATGGAACCACTTTGTTCTCGTGTATCTAAGGTCTACCAAGTAAGATATTATATGAATTCCTTGCGTCGATCACATGCATCCATGCGCTTGAAGTCATCTCTCCATTGGTGAGATCCATTTTTAAAGCGCCTATAGCCCTTTGCCCCCTTGGTTGAATCCTTGAATCCATAGGCGACTTTACGTTAGTTCTTCGGTAGAGATGCCAAGTTCCTTCAGCGTGCGGATAGGCAAGATGTTGACTTCAGATCCTCCATCAATCAAGATTCTATTCACTCTTTTCTCATTAACATAGCCAACCACAAATAAGGGACAATTATGAAGAGTCTCACCAAGTAGAATGTCATCATTCGTAAAGGTGATCTTTGCTTCACAAGTATTTGCTTCTTGGGAGATAGGCTCAATGAGCTCTTCTGATTGTGCTGGTGGCAACAATTCTGATGTTTCATTCTTCTCTTTTTCTTTATCAACATTATAACACGAAGCCTTAATATCACCCTTAGGAATCTTCGTGCAAAACCAACTTGGAATAAATTCTTCCAAAGTCACTGGCTGACGCGGTTTTTGATAGTGGTGAACCTCGATCTTTGCCTTTTGTTGACGTCGAATAGCATTTTGCTTTCTTGTCCTTTTCACCATCTTTTGCCTTGTTGGTTGCTCAGCTGATTCACTGCCTGACTTCATTCCGCCGAGTCACTAGTATCCAACCTTCATCATCTCTTTGATCAGTTTGAGCTTCACCTTCTTCCAATGATGCTTGCTCCAAGCTCTACATATTTAGTTTGGCGAGTTGAAGCGATTGATTTATTAAGATAGGTTCAAAGTCGCCAAACTTGATCATGACGTCGTTCTCTTCAAATCCTTGAGCGAAGTTGCAGATTACCACAGGGTCGTGCGAGCCAAACATGATGGAAACTTGGTTCACATCTTTCTTTTCATCTTGCAGCACAATCTTCCCCAATTCTATTATTTTATCTTTGAAGACGAAGTATTTCTCGAGCGAGTGCCCCACAAGTCGATGATACTTGCAATAATTCGGATCATTCGTCTTTCCAGCTTCATTGGGCCGCTTCATCTCTGGTAGCTCAATGAACTTTAACTCCAGGAGTTCATTAAAAATTGCGGGAACATCAGAATCTAGGAATGGATATTCCCTTTCTTGCATCTCTTTTAAAGTCAATTTCCGACTTGGCTTGTCCTTAAATGAAGTCGTCTTCACACTTTACGTCTTGCTTACCTTTGTGGTGAACTTCAAAGGTGCAGCATCAACATTAATAGATTCTTTATTTTTCGGCCTTGGGCGCCACCTTGCTCCATTTCTTGACTTCTTGCTGGTCCTTTCCTCTGCGAGATTCATAGACAGGCGGTCCTTCACTTCCACTGGAAGCGATGCTGAACTCCATATCATGAGCGCGTGTGGCCAACTCCTCAAAAGTCCTAGGCTTTATTCCTTACAGGATGTAGCGGAGCCCCCAATGCATGCCTTGAATGCACATCTCTATTCCTGATGCTTCACTTAGCCTATCTTTACAATTAAGACTTGCATGCCTCCATCGATTGATAAAATCAATAACTGGTTCTTCCTTTCATTGGCGAGTATTCGTGAGCTCTATCATGCTCACAGTACGCCTTATGCTATAAAAGCGATTGAGAAACTCATGCTCCAACTCCTCTCAACTATCAATAGAACCAGACTCGAGGTCCGTATACCAATCAAAGGAATTTCCCCTAAGGGAGCAAACAAATTGCTTGACAAGATAATCTCCATAAATTCCAGCATTGTTGCATGTTTCAACAAAATGCGCCACATGTTGCTTTAGATTTCCCTTGCAGTCAAACTGTTGGAATTTTGGGGGTTGATAACCAGCGGGCATTTTCAAATTATCAATCCTTGCAGTGTCCGGTTTCGCATATGCAAGAGAAGACTTGGAAACAACCTCGTACTTATCCTTGATTGTCCCCATAATAATCTCCTTTAGCTGATCAATTGGAATCACCCCATCAGCAGAAACTTGGATTTCCTTAGCAGGAGTTGCTTGCTTCGCTTGAGTATTAATCATCTCTTGATCCTTGACATAGTTTGTTAAGCCATCAATCGCCTTTGTCAAGTTTGCAAGTTGTTCCTCCACCTTTAAAGTATTAGTCTCCATCGCTTGCACGGCTATTGGAGATGATGGAGAGTAACATGAATTTTCCCATGGATTAATCCTTGATTTGCCTATGTCTGGCGGTGTGGTTGGAGATGATCCAGCACTTGAATCATCAGCGCGTCCTTTCATGATTTTCTTCTTAGATCCAGAAACACTAAGCCGAGCTAAAGCTCTTTCAACAATTTCAGCAATGTTGCTTTCTTCCTCCAATCCACTAGTAGATGATCCAGCTCCTTTCGAAGATGAAAAATTAAATATTGGAATAAATGTGGGCGGCACTTGGAGTGCTTGTTGTCCAAACAAATTTGCTTTGTTCCTTCTAACTGGTCCAAAGCTTCCCTTAGTAGCATTCATGACGCTTTCAACTTCAAAGGAGAACTTGGAGTTGGCATCAAGATCATGAGACCAAGCAAATTTTGCAGCAATAGCAGATTTTGAGTTGGTGTTCTTGGAAGCCATCTCAATGTTATTAGACTTTGTGAGTTGAAAAGTTGAGATGAGAGGTAGAGATGGTCCCACTGGGCGTGCCAAAATTTGTAATAAGTAAATTCGCGTCAAGAAATAAATAAATAATCAAGAGAAGAAGATATTATAACAACTGTAGTATTTGATTTTAATATATGATGAGTAGTACAATCTCTATAATTCCTCTGATTCATCTTTTCAACTATAAATATTACAAGTAGAAATCCAAGGGCTTTTGAGCTTGATTTTAAATATCTTCCTTATAATGAGCTTGTATAAATAAATCCAAGGGTTTTTGAGCTTGATCTTGAATCTTCCTTATAATTACTTGAAGAGATAAATCCAAGGGCCTTTGAGCTTGATCTTGAATCTTCCTCCTGATGAATTTGTAGAGAAATAAATAACTCTTTGAAGATTTATAGCAATTTGCAGCCTTTGATCCACGAGCTCCTTATTGCTTCTTGTTATGAGTTTCTTCCTCTGATTTCTGATTGTCACAAATGAGGAATTTGGCCTCTTTATATAGATGTGGGGTGGAGTAGCCATCAAGAAACCCTAACGGACCAAGGCCCGTGGACTGGCCAATCAAATTTAAGCAGTGACAAGGCTGCATTTTATTGGCTAGAACATGTCACTTGTCCATGTGCCGCATATTTATTGGCCTTTTGGACTTCACTTGGATTGCCATGTAATTTGGCATATGACATGATTCTATTGGCTCTTTTATTTGATCTGGCGCCACGTCACTTGGCGATGGCTTGGGCCTTTAGGATTTATATTTGGGCTAACAAAGTGGGCTTATGATTTGTGGCCCAATATAATTGGACTTTTATTAGTTAATCAAATAAAATTATACTAGCCCATTTTACATATTTGGACTAATATATCTTTAATTTAATATGTAGCCAACTTATTTTATGAATTTAAATCCAATAAAATTTATTTGTCTACAGTAGTATTTCAGGATTTAAGTTGGTAATTCAAAGGGCACTACTGTTACATTTTTATTTTGTCTTGCTCTTTATAAAGAGAAAAGCCTACATTGTATTAACTGCCTATGTTGTATGGGACTCTTTGACTATGGCTATCTATTTTTATCCAGGGGCGGATCTATTCAGTGTGTAGGGGTGCCATGTCACCCACTAACTTCGATTGACATTAAGTGTATATATGTGTATGTACAATGTATGTACATGCGGAAGTGTTATATTCAATTAAGTGGCACCCGGTATCATGAAATGGTGTATGGTGCCGCTGGCTGGATGTCAACTTCAATTGCTAAGGGGCAGGTGGTAGTTTCTCTTGTATTTCTTGTTTCTTTCTCTTTAACGGTTCCTAACTCTTTTTCTTATTATTAGTTCATACTGATTTCATTTTTTCTTTCATTAATTCTTGTTGACATTGTTTCTTCTTACTCTATAAACATAAAAATCCCTTTTTCTTTTTCCGCAAGCTCCTCAAGCTCTCTGAAATCATCATGTTGGCCATATTTCTTTTCTTTCAAATATTTGGCCCTATCTTAACGTTGCACTATTTTGCTTATATCTTTGTTACTATGATTTACCAATTGATAATGGAAAATTATTTTCTTTCTTAGGAGCATAATTCCAGTAAATCTATTGCAGAAATCTAGAAAAATATATTGAATAAGTTGCTTGAACAAATTAATTTGGGATGCAAGTAGTTCATTTGTTTTTTGTCAGATCTTTTTGTTATAACATGATACTTATATTATGTATATAATCTTGAGTGAGCCTTTTCATGGAATGCGCTAGTTAGTTGTGATACCCCAACTAAGTCCATAAGAGGGGGTGTAAGTGATACAATAACTGAGGAGTATCCCACATCGGCAAAATACAGGAGTGATCCTGGGTATTTAAGCAAGCATGTCTTAGACCTTAGTGACGAGTTTTAAGCCCATGTAGGTGTAGGCCTAAAACGGACAATATCATTAGCGGGCTTGGGCTGTTACAAATGGTATCAGAGCCACTCCGTGTCAGCCTTGTCGATGTGGGTCAGAGTTCAACTGAGTTTAGGTCAATTTTTGGTATGCTGGGGCAAACCTAAGTGCTGAGTCTAGACGAATCACGGGTACGCGAGGCAAACCTCAGCGAGGTTGCTGAGTCTATAAGAGGGGGTGTATGTGATACCCCAACTAAGTCTATAAGAGGGGGTGTATATGATACCTCAACTAAGGAGTATCCCACATCGGCATAACACATGAGTGATCCTGGGTATTTAAGTAAGCATGCCTAAGACCCTAGTGACGCGTTTTAAACCTGTGCGGGCCTAGGCCCAAAGCGAACAATATCACTAGCGGGCTTGGGCTGTTACATTAGTTGTAAAGCATATCTAAATCTGCTTCTATTTCAAAGTTCGGATTGCTTATTAAAAGTTTGTTTCTTGAGTATCATAATATGCATAAATAGCGATTGTCGAGCCTTTTTTCTTGTACAATAATGCGCGTATATATACACACACACACACACACACACACACACACACACACACCAATATTTTTTAGGTCAAGGATTCTACGTAACTTGATTAGATTAATATTAACCAGTTACATAATTAAATTTATATGCTTTGCTTGTAGTCGTTATTACTATATGGAGTATTTTAACTCTTTTTCCATTTGTTTGTCTATATAAATCGAAAATATGAATGAACAACTTTCCAACATAGGATCATCATACATATTTGTATAAGATTTCCACAAATTATAGTTTCTTCTCTAGTCTTAGAAAAACAAATGTAGCTTTCACAAGATAATGTGCATGCAGTCGATAACAGGCATGCAGTTCAGAATGGCTATACATTTCAGAAATGGCCATGCAAATCAATAGGCAGAGCGCGATGTATATTGGGAGATTGCAGGTTTGCAGGGAGACATTGAGGGGCTGACTCGTACTATAGAGCAGCTTCGAATATTAATTATTTAAAAAAATCAGAGGCTTGAGAGGTATGAGTGAGAAATGAGAAGGATGCGGAGGGAAATGAGACAAATTTCAAACTACAATGAAGTGGATACTCCATCAGGATCTTCCGTGTGAAGCATTAAGACTAATTTTACCGTGTTTAGGTTTTTATAAGTTTTAAGTTGAATTAAGTTATTTAAGCAACTTTTTTAATCGTTAATTGTTATTTTTGTGGGATTTATGTTTTCTTTTTCATTTTTGGGAATATATTTAAGTCACTTTTTATGTTTTCATTTTATCTTAATTTCAAATAGACTAGAAGGGTTATGGTGTAAACGAACGTATGGGATTTTTATATTTTTAATGATAAAATGACTGTTCAAAGCAAAAAAGACTTAAGGCTAGTCAAAAATACAGAAGCTTTATCCAATGTAATTAACAGTCTCAGTATCATGATACACTGGAATATAACCAAATATTTTCAAGAATTCCAGTATAAAGAACTGGGACTTATTTCAATTTATTAGCAGTCTCAGTATAATATAGTACTATTCTGTCAAATATAACTAGGAATCCCAGCGAAAAATACTGGGATTCAATACAAAATAACTAGGATTTTCAGTTGTAGAATTTTGATTCCACCCAAAAGCAAAAGGACAAGCAACGTCCAGGAATTTGACTAGACATATTTTGACTAGTTAAATCGCCCTGATTCAATGTATTTGACTAGGTACATAGTTTGAATATAAATAGCCTCGTATTATTCCAGCAAATTCAGAACATCATCTATCTTTATTATTGAAGATAATACACAGCAATTTTCAGTTTATGATGTTAGATCATTAGGAATCAGTCTTGAATATATTAGATGCTCAGTTAGATCAGTTTGTATGTTAATCATTCCATTTTTAAAAGTGCCATTTTTTTGTTGTTATAATGAAATAACAATGTTCTTTTTATTTTTTTGGTTTGTTTGCAGATTTTTCTACCATGGTTGGTAGTTAGGCTTCCAGAGCATGATGTGTTGGGTTTGGAAGGAAGGTAAAGTGGTGTGAATGGGAAATGAAATAAATATTAATATTTTATATTAATATTTGATATGGAGCCGGTTTCGTAACGAAATTAAAAAGTGGACTACTTATACAAATATTCCAAAGGAAGTGTTGGCTGCCGTAACGTTATTCATTTCCAAATGAAAGGGTGCTTTTCATTGAACAGCCACCTTGAAGGCTGTCTTTCATGAACAGCTACTTCACCAATGAAAAGGTACTTTTTCATTGAACATCCACCTTGAAGGCTGCCTTTCATGAACAGTCATTTCACCAAAAATGAAAAGACACCTTTATGCCTTTTCACTCCAAATCTTGTGGCTATAAATACAGAGGCATTTTGCCTCATTTTGTTCATCCAAAAATTTCATACTCTCTCTCTCTCTCATTACCTTTTGCATTTGTTTTCAAAACAAAATTAAGTTCTGAGTCAGTGTGATTTGCTACCATTATTTGAGTTCGCTGTTCACTGTGATTTGAATTACCGCTATCACAGTGAGGATAATTCCATTCTATCCTGGGAGAAATTAATCCTCAAACCTTCAGTAACTATGAGGGGTTTAGATTTCTTAAGGACAGGCAGTGTATATTGTTGGCTTGAAATTTTTCTACTTCATCTATTTCTGGTTTTGGTCATTATCGAAAGTGCAGACAGATAACTGACACGACCCGGAATTCGGTTAGGCCGTGCGGGCACCCGACATCCTCCCCTAGACCCATCGGGCAAACCCTTACCAATTAAATTAGAAAAATAAATATAATAATTTATAAATAAGGACAAGATTTAAAACAAAAACACATGCATACTTATACCTCTAAGCTGTACAAAAGAAATTACAACTGACTACCCAACATACTAGGTTTAGGGCTATCCAGACTAGACATCTAAGGGAACAAAGAAGACAGATACCTCCTCAAGGGAGCAAAAAGCAACTGAAATAATAACCAATAAACACCCTGACAGCTGAAGCCGTCTTCGCTCCTTCACAACGTGGCAAACTCAATCGTGGAGCGAACCTGCCGAAACGAAATAGATAGACAAGAAACAAACAACAAACAAGGGTGAGTCAAAAGGACTCAATAAGTGGGGCAGACTAGCCACCTCAAAGAATAGGATAGCTAGCCAGGGAGAAGAAACAGATAAACCAAATTCCTCTTATTTAAATTATAAAAAGGCGGAGCCAGATAATAACCGGAACACGTATGAAACCATAAACTCAGCCAGGAATACGAGCCAGAAATATATTAACAAATAAGCAATGCACGTATAAGCAGAACAGTAGTTATGTACCACAAGTCTACACAATGGTATGAAAAAAAATGAAATGAAATGAGATGAAACAGAGGCGGAATACTCCTGCACTCTCCTGAGGCGGAATACTCCTGCACCCGATAAAATGTAAAGCTGAGGCGGAATACTCCTGCACTCTCCTGGGCGGAATCCTCCTACCCTCAATATGATACAATGGAGTGGAATACTCCTGCTCCTGGGGCGGAATACTCCTGCACCCAATATGATATGCAATGTAATGCATATGAATGACATATAATGCATATGAATGCAATATGATGCAATAATAACCCTTCACTGGTGCGGGACTCTCATCGACAGCCGGGAAGTAGATGCCCACTCACAGCCAGAGTACAATGCTCAAATCCTCAATGCAATACCAACAACAGAACATAAAATTTAATATACAATGTAAATCCAAAGCTAAGGCGTAAGGAGTACGCCTATCGGTAGCTACACACGTAAGGAACACGTGGTAGAAAATCCACGAGGCCAGGTGCCTCCAAAGAAATGGATGTAAACACTTACCTTGTTACAAAGTTAGTACATCCACTCAATAACCGCTTGTCCTTTGGTTTCATTGCCAAACGATCCCACTCTATTCAATAAGCAGAAAAATATATCAAATTAGGCTAAAGGCTTCATTCCCCGGGTCTTAGGGTAATCCGTTTAGGAACCTGATACCCTATTCGCATACGCAATACGCAGGCCAGGCCTATGTACAGGGTTTAAGGTCACATAACCAAACCCTAAATAAATTACATTTATAAGTTGCCCATAACTCACTGAGTACGAATATATAATCAATTTCATTATCGGGGCCCATTTGACCCTTTAAACTATTAATTGAACTTATTAAAACGATGTCTAATATTCCAAGTTTTACCGTTAAAACATATTCAAACACACGTAATAAACACAAATAATATATTAGGATCATTACCTGAATGTTTCGGGGTGAAAATTCTACTATTTTACCGGCTCTTTTCTTATTTTCTGGCATTTTTCTGATAATTTTCTCTGTTTCTCGTTTTCCCTGATTCTGTTTTGTTTTCTGTTTTTGTACTTCACGCTAAGGATTATGATATAATCCTTAGCTGGCCAGCCGACATAGCCCATTTCTCTCTTTCATTTCCTTTTTTGTCTTTTTCCTTTTTCATTTTTTAATTTTCTTTTCTTTTCTTTTCGCGATGAAAATTAAAACGGTACCCTACGATATTCGAAATAATTCCAACTTTTGCATACAAGTTATACAAAATATATGTAGCATACTCGCTAAGGTGGATCTCAAATCGGATTCCCGAAACTCAAGATGCGAATTTAAATGGAAAAAGGTCAAATTATTTAACTTTCGGCATTTTAGCAGAAACTAGTCGAACAATATCGAAATCCACTTTCAAAAGTTCACAAAAGTCACAAATAATCATACGAACCTAACGGCGCTTTTGGATTTTGAATCGGAGCTCATTCGCCAAAATCGAGCTCGAAAATCTCTTTTTAATATTTATTGACAATAAAAACTGAAACCTTCTTCCGATGCCTACCAAACGAGGTCTGATTTAGCTCAAATTTTACAGATAGGTCCTAATGGATATTATGAATATTTTAAAATTATCGGCACGCCAATCGGAGTCCTAACTTCTGAAACGACTGACGGTGGTCGTTTCAATAACAGTCTTAAGAAATCTAATTTGTATTTTGGTCTGCTAATCGATAATAGACTGTTTGTGGAGACTAAAATCCGAAAAGATTTTCTACTACAAACTGTTGTGGAGACTAAAATCTGAAAAGATTTTCTACTCCAAATTTAATATTCTGTTTTTGAAGAGTTAAATACTTCAACAGATTATTAAAATTATTATGTATTTAATCCGTTCAGAAGATTAAAAACTTCCGAATTATTAAAATATTTATATTGTTATTTGCAGTTTGAAGAAATAAAAACTTCAGTGTACATTAAATCAGTTTGAAGATATAAATCTTCACTGTACATTAAATCAGATTGTTTGAATCTGACTGTGTTATTTTATTTTAACAGAATATTGAGGAACACAGAAAATAACAATGGTGTTTCTGGTACACCAAATGCTTCTATTGGTGCAAGCTCCAGCCGCCCAACATCTGCACCGGCCCCTGCGCCAGCATCGGCTGAAAAGCCGGCAAAGTTTGGCGGGATTGACTTCAAAAGGTGGCAGCAAAAGATGTTCTTTTATCTGACCACGCTTTCATTAAGGAGGATGTTCCTGTCCCGGCAGACGACACACCTGAAAATGAACGTTTCATTGTTATTGAGGCATGGAAGCAGTCTAATTTTCTACGTAAAAACTACATTCTGAATGGACTAGAGGATGACTTATATAATGTCTAGAGTACTGCTACAACTTCGAAGGAGCTTTGGCTTTCTCTTGAAAAGAAGTACAAAACTGAAGATGCTGGGATGAAGAAATTTGTAGCCGCCAAATTTCTGGACTTTAAGATGGTGGACAGTAAAACTGTCATAAGTCAAGTTCAAGAGTTGCAAGTGATCATTCATGATCTCATTGCTGAAGGTATGATCCAAATTAATGCTTATATTAGAAGTATTAGTTATCCTATTAATGATAAATTTCTCATTGAAGGTTTGGTCATCAATGAGGCGTTTCAAGTGGCTGCGGTAATTGAAAAGTTACCACCTTTATGGAAAGACTGTAAGAATTACTTGAAACACAAGCGCAAGGAGATGTCACTCGAAGATCTTATTGTTCATTTGAGGATCGAGGAAGACAACAAGATTACGGAGAAGAAGGTTGCTCGTGGAAGTTCAACAGTAATGGGAGCAAATATCGTTGAGACAAATGATGCACCAAAGCACAACAAAAGGAAGAAACCTTCTGGACCAAACAATCAGCCGAAAAAGAAGAAATTCAAGGGCAATTGCCGCAACTGTGGCAAATATGGACACAAGGTTGTAGAGTGTCGTGCATCAAAGAATGCCAAAAATAATAAAGGTCAAGCAAACATGGTAGAAGATATTATTTCCCAAGGAGTGCAAGAGATGGATCTTTGTGCAATGATTTCTGAATGTAACTTGGTAGGAAATCCCAAAGAATGGTGGATTGATTCTGGAGCCACCCGCCATGTTTGTGCAAATAAAGATGTGTTTACTAGCTATGCTCCCGCTGGACCTAATGAGACACTCTTCATGGGAAATTCTGCAACAGCAAAGATTGAAGGTTATGGCAAGATAGGCCTAAAGATGACCTCGGGCAAGGTTGTGACTCTCAACAATGTTCTTCACGTTCCAGAAATACGTAAGAACTTGGTGTCAGCATCACTTCTCGTCAAGAACGGGTTTAAGTGTGTATTTGTTTCTGATAAGGTTGTATTAAGTAAGAATGATAGTTTTGTAGGAAAAGGTTACCTAAGTGAGGGTCTTTTCAAGCTGAATGTAATGACAGTTTCTATCAATAATAAAGTTCAAGCTTCTTCTTACTTACTTGAGTCAAATGAATTGTGGCATGCACGTTTGGGACATGTTAACTATAAAACCTTGCGGAAAATGATAAATATGGAAGTATTGCCTAAATTTGAATGTGATAAATCAAAATGTCAAATATGTGTTGAGTCTAAATTTGCGAAACATCCTTACAAATCACTTGAAAAGAATTCTGAACCTTTAGACTTAATTCATACAGATATTTGTGATATTAAGTCAATACCATCTCGTGGTGGAAAGAAGTATTTCGTAACTTTTATTGACGATAGCACTCATTACTGCTACGTTTATTTACTTAGTAGTAAAGACGAGGCTATAGATGCATTCAAGCAATACAAAAGTGAAGAACACAACTAAACAAAAGAATAAAAATGATAAGAAGTGATAGGGGTGGTGAATACGAATCTCCTTTTGAACAAATATGTTTGGAATATGGCATTATTCACCAAACCACTGCCCCTTACACGCCACAATCTAATGGGATTGCGGAAAGGAAAAATAGAACTTTAAAGGAGATGATGAATGCGTTGTTAATAAGTTTGGGTTTACCCCAGAACTTGTGGGGGGAAGCTATTCTTACAGCTAGTCGAATACTTAATCGTGTTCCCCACAGCAAAACACAATCCATTCTATATGAAAAGTGGAAGGGAAGAAAGCCAAGCTTGAATTACCTCGAAGTGTGAGGGTGTTTGGCAAAGGTACAAGTTCCTAAACCTAAAAGGGAAAAGATAGGACCAAAAACCGTTTATTGTGTTTTCATAGGATATGCCAAGAATAGTAAGTCATATCGTTTTCTGGTTTATAAATTAGAAAATCTTGACATTCATGTTAATACGGTTATGGAATCAGATAATGCAGAATTCTTTGAAAATATATATCCGTATAAAAGTGAATGTGAATCGTCAAGTGTTAGCACGAAACGACCAAGAGAAGATACAAAAAGAAGTATGCCAAATAATGATAATCCAAGACGTAGTAAACGTCAAAGGACGTCTACTTCTTTTGGACCAGATTTTATGACTTTCCTATTGGAAAATGAGCCTCAAACTTATAAAGAAGCAATGGCTTCTTCAGAGTCTCCATATTGGAAAGAGGCAGTCAATAGTGAGATAGAATCCATTTTAAGCAACCATACATGGGAGTTGGTTGATCTTCCTCCTGGGAACAAACCTTTAGGTTACAAATGGATTTTCAAAAGGAAAATGAAAGTTGATGGTACTATTGACAAATACAAGGCTAGACTGGTCGTTAAAGGTTATAGACAAAAAGAGAGCCTTGATTATTTTGATACATACTCTCCGATAAGCAGAATTACATTCATACGGATGCTAATAGCTTTGGCCGCCATGTATGATCTTCAAATCCATCAAATGCATGTAAAGACAGCATTCTAAAATGGAGATTTGGAGGAAGAAATCTACATGGAACAACCTGAAGGGTTCGTGGTTCCTGGGAAAGAAAAGAAGGTATGTCGACTTGTTAAGTATCTTTATGGACTAAAACAAGCACCTAAACAATGGCATGCGAAATTTGGCAGTACAATGTTGTCAAATGGCTTCCAAATTAATGAGTGTGATAAATGTGTTTACATTAAGAACACTCTAAATCATATAGTCATTGTTTGTCTATATGTAGATGACATGTTAATAATGAGTAAGGATATTGCTGACATCAATGCTGCTAAGTGTATGCTAACTAGCAAGTTTGATATGAAAGGCTTGGGAGTTGCGGATTTAATCTTGGGTATTAAAATTCACAAAACTCCTCAAGGTTTGGCATTATCTCAAACTCATTACATCAGAAATGTCCTGAAAAAATTCAAGTATTTAGACTTCAAAACTTCAAAGACTCCAATTGATGTTAATCTTGCCTTTACAAAGAATAAAGGACAAAGCACGTCTCAACGAGACTACGCTAGAGTGTTGGGAAGTCTAATGTACATCATGAATTGTACACGACTAGATATAGCTTGTGCCATAAGTAAACTGAGTCGATACACAAATAATCCTGGACAAAATCACTGTATGGCTATGAAACGAGTTTTGGTTTATTTGGAGTACACCCAAGACTATACTTTGCACTATGACAAGTATCCTGCTGTTATAGAGGGATACTGTGATGCAAATTGGATCACTTGCTCAAAAGAATCAAAATCCACGAGTGGATATATTTCACGATAGGCGGAGGAGCGGTAACTTGGAAATCATCCAAACAAACCTTACTTGCTCGCTCTACAATGGAGGCTGAGTTCATAGCCTTGGACAAAGCCGGTGAAGAAGCTGAATGGCTCCGAAACTTCTTGAAAGACATTCCATTTTGCCCTAGGCTGTTGACACATGTATGTATACATTGCGATAGTCAATCGGAAATATCGAGGGCTGGGAGCCTTATGTATAATGGTAAAAATCGTCACATACGACGAAGACATAAAACCATTAGACAACTTATCTCTAGAGGAATTATCACAATTGACTATGTTAAGTCAAAGGATAAGGTATCGGATCCACTTACAAAAGGTTTAACTAGAGATGATGTTGAGAGATCATCAAGAGGAATGGGACTATGGCCGAGGACAAGTCGTCATGGCGGTAACTCTACCTAGAAGACTAGAGATCCCATGATCTAGGTTCAAGGAGCTCAAACAAAGTTGTGTACGACCGCTCCAACATTGTCAAACAACTCAACCCATCCTCTTAATAAGAAAATGTTTAGTACCAAGGATAAAACGTTAAAGACGTTTTTTAATGATTATCAATGTTTGATATGGGGTTTGTCAAACAGTGTAGATCTACGGGATTACACGTTTAGAAATCACCTATGTGACTATGAAGTGGAAGCCACTTCAAGAAGAATTCTGTATGGCCAATTCTCTACGCACTCATTGATACGGGGTAAATAGATGGACACGATAAACTATGATGCGGAAGCAATAATCATAAGATAATAAGAAAATAGGGACGGGGAAGAACAGAAATACAAGAAAAGAATGGATAAACGATTCAAACCATGAATGTATATCCGAGAAAGGAAGGGAAACTTGAACCATCCAAGGATTCCGTACTAGTGACGAATCTCCATAGGTTCCAAGCAAAGAGATAATCCGAAGCTTCAAGCTTCTAAAAAGAAGAAGGCCTTGCCTCTCTTTCTAAGTCTATTCTTCAAATCTAAAACAAGCTAAATGAAATAAATGACTAAGTGTGGTATTTATAGGTTCACCACACTTCTAAATGAAATGTCTAAATAGCCCCTAAGTCTAGTCAAAACATTACAAGTCACTTAGGGCTATAGTTGGAATTACACTCAAAATAAGTAGGAGTCCCGTCATGACACTTCAGCAACTAGGCACCCCGCCTGAATAGTATGCCACTAGAGTAGGCGCCCCAGCCCAAAAGTGGGCGGCCAGAGTAGGCGGTCCGCCCAAAAAGTAGGCGGTCTGCCCACTAAATAGGCGCCCCAAATTCCTGAGGCTTGATTCCAAGTAGGCGGTCCGCCCCTTTGAGTAGGCGGTCCGCCCCTTCCCGGGGGTTCTTGGAATGGCTTAAAATGTGTCCCCCGAGCCTCTCCTTTGGTGCTTATGTGCTCTTCCTTCCTTGGCGCTCCATTGCATGATCTTCAAGTTGCTTCCGGAGGCCTTGACGGTACTCTTTGTGCTCTCAAGCTTGGCTCTTGATGGTTGGCGCTTTGGCTCCAATTCGCCCCGCATCATCCTCCCCTTCTTGAAAGGATTTCGTCCTCGAAATCAAACCATCAAGCCTACATTCAAAACAAGCACAAAAAGAGCTTCCCACTACAAGAGTAGGTTAGTGCCAAAAGTGTGGGAAAACACACTCTTATGATAGAGCCAAGCATCAATACTAATAAAAAAGCTCATGTCTCCCAAGGAAACAACAAGTACTTGACTCAAAAAGAAAGTGCATCCAACACAAGAACAAGCAAAGAAATCAATAGGAAATGGAACATGCAATATATAGCAATCAACTTCCCTATGACCCCTAAGCGTATGCCCAACACACCAAGCCTTCAAATCAATACTATCACAATGTGACACATTAGCTTTGGCATGCTCAACACTCAAGGTGTGATCAACATATGGGATGGAGTAAGCAACATAATTCAAGCGACAACTAACATCAAATACTCCACTCCCCTTCTTGGAAGCACTCTTACACACACCAAGAGTGACTTCCTCACCCTCAAACCCACCTCTAAGACAATTTCCCTCGCTAGACAAACTATCAAGGAAAGCTACCATAATGGCTTCTTCATCATTGTAGTCCACACAATCAAGATTAGGACTACTAGAAGACGGACCAACACAATCAATTCCAAGACCATTCGTCTCGCTTAAAATTTCAAACAATGGATTGTCTATAGAGTTAAACCTTTCAAAGCATGGAGGGCCAAGTTCACACTCTTCATACATACTTGAGGAGTCATCAAGTATAAGCCTATCAATCCCATCCACTAGGGACTCCTCAAGGTCACTACCATCCTCACTACAACACATAGGTCCACCAAAGATAAGCATATCAATAAGGGCATGATCACTCAACTTATCGTCCCCTTTATCAAAAATTGGTGTTGTGTCATAACAAGGGTCACAAGCATGGTCAACTACACAATCTTCACAAAAGAGAGGTTCATTGAATATCGGGCTCACATCATGATGTGGCTTATCATCCCTCTCAACTAGTGGTTCACATTCACACACAAGTTGACCCAAAGATTCTACACTAGTTGCATTCACATTATAATCACATATATCATCAACTAGTATAGAGGTTTCACAAACACTCTCACATGACAAGGAAGTAACATGTTCAAGAGGAGAACTATCACTTACCTTTGAGTGGCCGTCTAGCTCACCCAATGCATTTGAAGCGTCATGATTTATCTCTCCACCTTGAAGCTCACATTGGAGATCTTCTTCTCCTTGTCCTTCCATCTTGGAAGACGATTGAGGCTCCATTGGCTTGCCTCCAAGAGTTTCTACACAAGAATTCACACAAGTAAAAGAAAAAGATAAAGGGTTAGGGTTAGAATAAGGGGTGTCCTCACTCTTTACAATTCCTTTTCCCTCTTTCTTGTCCCTCATTTTTCTTTCAAGGTCGGGTGTAGATTTGGGTGGTGACATCCCACTCACATCACTCAACACATCCTCTCCTTTTTCCACTCGAGGAATGTCACCGGTCACTCCCTTACTCCTCTCAATCTTTTGTCTCTCAAATTCGGGTGAGTTGGGACGAGGCCCAAGGATACCCATAGCCGGAGTAGGTGGACTTCTAACATCAACCCAGAATCTAGCACTAAGAGACTCATCACTTGATGTCTCTTTCTTCCTTGTAGGTGAACCACTTTGCTTTGGAGCTTGTGGTTTGGGGTTCACCTTGTTGATAATTGTCAACTCTTTTCTCGCACTAGTCCCACCATTGCTTGTGATTGTAGGACTTCTCCTCAATGGTGTCCCACTATTTCTCATGTTCGTAGGACTTCTTGTTTGCATTCTTTGAATCATAGGGCTTCTCCTCAATGGTGTCCCTCTATTTCTCATGTTTATTGGCTTACTTCGTTGTACTTCTTCTTTCTTAAGAAGGAGGTATTGTATCTTCCCTTATGCTTTAACATGGTAGCCATCAAAGATTTTGTCGAACTTGAAGGGCCTATTGAAAAGCCGAGGCTTTCCCAACATAACATCACAGCCCTCTAAAGGTCCTACTTTGCACTCCACTTCTTCTTCAAAGTTCCTTTGTGTAACAACTACCCTAGCCATTCCATCAACACAAGGTATTCCCAACCTTCTTACTACAAGAGGTCTAATCCAACTTTCTTCACCGTTATCCACTTGAAGCATATACCCATGATTTCCATTAAGGCTCACTATGAATTGACACCAATCCCTTTTAGTCACGAATTCATCTACATAACGCCCTTTACACAACCCCTCAATAGTACCATCACTAGAGGGGTACTTCATCATTTCACCACTACTAGCAATACCATAACCCATAGTGCGACTCATACCATCTCTTCCCTCGGCCTCATTCTCAACCATATCATCCTCCAAGAGTTTGATTCGAGAGTCTATTGCCACTATCTTAGCCAAGATGCTCAGAAGGTAGGCTTCAACTAACTCCCTCTCACTTACACCTTTCTCACCACTCCTACTTCCCTCCAAACCTCCCTTATGGCTCCTTGTACCTGCAAAAGACATTTTAAGAAAGTGCAAAGGTTAGTACAAACAACCTCACCTGCTCTCCCTTACCTTTGGTGGTGGCTCTCAACACTCTTTTAGGGTGCACACTCCCAAACCCCCAACCAAAGATGACCTTTATCTCTTTTAGTAACCACAATGGTAAGATCAATCAACTAGTATGTCCAAGTAATGGTTCGGAATGGAGTTTATGTGACTCGATGTACGGAAGCTATTTAAATGCACACTTGAAGCAAGCAAATTCTACGACTTTAAGTAAAGACTTCAAGACACACAACACCCTAAAGGATCAAAGATTAGTGTTAATAAAGTAGGACAAATTCCTTAGAAACACTAACCAAGAAGTACGGAAGCAAAGGAAACACGAAATCCTATGAAAAATCCACCCGGACAACCTTCAGCAAAAGAGGCCCCCCACCTCTGAAAGTAGGCGGTCCGCCCACTATTTCACAGTGGAGAGTAGGCGGTCAGCCTACTTGAAGTCCAGAGAGTGTGCACAAAAGAGGCGGTCCGCCCACTGCAATTTCTTGCAGCCTTTCGCTTTGTGTTTTTGGTTCTTTTGCACTCAAATCTCTAATGTTTTCAAGGTGTTTTCCCAATCCGAAGGTACCCAATGGTGTTTTCAACTACTACAGCCAATCCCCAATGATTTATATCAACACCCAATCCATAACGAATCCAAATCAAGAAATTTCAATCAAATTCAAGGGTTTTTCAATTTTGGGGTTTTGATTTTTTTTAACTTTTGATTCTCAACACCAAATCATGTAACAAGGGTACCAAATCAACGGGTAATCATCATAGATCACTCCCCAATATAAAAAAACTAACGGATCATCAAATCCAATCCACAATATGAATTTTTTTGTATTTTTTACTTTTTCAATTTTTTTGTTTTTTTTTCTTTTCTCAAGAACATAAACACAATAACAATAAAGTAAAGATAAGATGAACAAGGAACGTGGATTCGTAAGAACGAAACCCGAGCCTTGCTCTGATACCAATATGATACGGGGTAAATAGATGGACGCGATAAACTATGATGTGGAAGCAATAATCATAAGATAACAAGAAAATAGGGACGGGGAAGAACAGAAATAGAAGAAAAGAATGGATAAACGATTCAAACCATGAATGTATATCAGAGAGAGGAAGGGAAACTCGAACCATACAAGGATTGCGTACTAGTGACGTATCTCCATAGGTTCCAAGCAAAGAGATAATCCGAAGCTTCAAGCTTCTACAAAGAAGAAGGCCTTGCCTCTCTTTCTAAGTCTATTCTTCAAATCTAAAACAAGCTAAATGAAATAAATGACTAAGTGTGGTATTTATAGGTTCACCACACTTCTAAATGAAATGTCTAAATAGCCCCTAAGTCTAGTTAAAACATTACAAGTCACTTAGGGCTATAGTTGGAATTACACTCAAAATAAGTAGGAGTCCCGTCTTGACACTTCAGCAACTAGGTGCACCGCCTGAATAGTATGCCACCAGAGTAGGCGCCCCAGCCCAAAAGTGGGCGGCCAGAGTAGGCGATCCACCCAAAAAGTAGGCGGTCCGCCTATTAAACAGGCTCCCCAAACTCCTGAGGCTTGATTTCAAGTAGGCGGTCCGCCCCTTTGAGTAGGCGGTCCGCCCCTTCCCGGGGGCTCTTGGAATGGCTCAAAATGTGTCCCCCGAGCCTCTTCTTTGATGCCTATGTGCTCCTCTTTCCTTGGCGCTCCATTGCATGATCTTCAAGTTGCTTCCGGAGGCCTTGACGGTACTCATTGTGCTCTCAAGCTTGGCTCTTGATGGTTGGCGCTTTGGCTCCAATTCGCCCCGCATCACTCATGAACCAGGCGGTGTTCATGGCTTAAACGAACACGACAATGAGAACAAAAAATGGTCAAGGATTAATTGTGTGACATATGTTGTCTAGGTATACACCAAAGTTCGACGGTTCAAAGATATTAAAACTACCGATTGACCGAGTATATCCGATATATGTTCACTACGGAAAGTTCAAAGGAAAACCCACTTATCCAGATGCAATTAATTCTTACTTGCAAATCACATAGTTTTCTGCATGTTCTCTTCATATAGCCATTCCCCATTCACGTGGGGGATTGTTGGATTTTGAAGGAAGGTAAAGTGGTGTGAATGGGAAATGAAATAAATATTAATATTTTATATTAATATTTGATATGGAGCCGGTTTCGTAACGAAATTAAAAAGTGGACTACTTATGCAAATATTCCAGAGGAAGTGTTGGCTGCTGTAACGTTATTCATTTCCAAATGAAAGGGCGCTTTTCATTGAACAGCCACCTTGAAGGCTGTCTTTCATGAACAGCTACTTCACCAATGAAAAGGTACTTTTTCATTGAACAGCCACCTTGAAGGCTGCCTTTCATGAACAGCCATTTCACCAAAAATGAAATGACACCTTCATGCCTTTTCACTCCAAATCTTGTGGCTATAAATAGAGAGGCATTTTGCCTCATTTTGTTCATCCAAAAATTTCATACTTTCTCTCTCTCTCTCATTACCTTTTGCATTTATTTTCAAAACAAAAGTAAGTTCTGAGTCAGTCTGATTTGCTACCATTATTTGAGTTCGTTGTTCACTGTGATTTGAATTACCGTTATCACAGTGAGGATAATTCCATTCTATCATGGGAGAAATTAATCCACAAACCTTGGGTAATTGTGAGAGGATTAGATTTCTTAAGGACAGGCAGTGTATACTGTTGGCTTGGAATTTTTCTACTTCATCTATTTCTGGTTTTTGTCACTATCGAAAGTGCGGACAGATAACATGATGTTCATGCTATTCTTATTTGTCGTGGTACTCATTATCATATGAACTACAAAAAATGCAGAAGAAAGAAAAAGTTATGCAAGGGAGTTTGTTCGTCGTAATAATCTGCAAGCAAGAGCTAGACTATATATTAGAATTCTGGAATCCATGGATCGTGTGGGTTTAGATGTTAGTATTTGGGAGCCTGAACTAGAACGTTTAAGTTCTAGTTCTAGTGATAACTAAAGTCTGGGTGATGTGATGATGCCTGAGAAGATAGTATTTTGCTACTGTAATTTTTTTATATATATATATATATATATATATATATATATATATATATATATATATATATACACACACACACTTAAGTTTTCAGGTAATAGATTGAGTTTACTAGTTATGTAACTGCCTTGTAACTGTCATTTTTATTTAGGTAATGAATTGTGACGGTTCAGTATAGGTGTAACTGTTTTGTAATAGTACCTTTTCAATTATCAGTATCAACTGTTACAATATTAATGATGTTTTCGATAAATACATAACAAATTTTAGTTGTTTCTCATCTTTATTATTATTTTGGTTGCATATTCATATCTTTTTAAGCTTTATAGTATAATTAGAAAAATATCTGAGAGTAGTTTAAATCAACCAACACCAACACCAACACCACCCCCTAACCACCACCAGCATCACCCCCCTCCCCCACCACCACCTAATAATCTAAATTGGAATGTTGCAGTTATGCACGGTCAGATACAGGATCATGATAATCTAATACAGCAAATGCGAAACGATGTTTGGAATATACGTTACATCCAAAGGCGACAACTGCAAAGGATCTGGAATGCTATTGATGCTATATTAGAATATATAGAGTTGGAAGTTCCACCAGACTCTCCATAAAGAAATATGTAAAGTTTGTTTGTTGTTATTTTTAATTATTAATGTATAATTTCTTATTTTCTATAGCATAAGTATCGGGGTCCAGTACAAAATACTGAGACTCTCTATAGCATAAGTCTATGGTTCCAGTATAAATTGGGACTCTCTATGTAATTTTCCTTTTTTATCTATTAATAAAAATATGTGCTTATATTTTATATTTTGTATTTGTTATTTTCTGTCAATGATTTTGTGCATATCTTTGTTTCATTGTTCTATGGTAATGAAAATGTCAGGAATATCTGACGTATATTGAGAACATAAACTGAAAAATTTAAAGTAGAGATCTACTGTGGTTTTCCATACTGCAAAAGTGTGATTTTGTTATTATTTTTAAATATATAAAACTAAAAAGTCTCAGTATAAGTAACTAGGATTTTGCTTCAATAGGAAACTAAGTTCCAGATTTTTATGTGACTTCACACTGAAATACTGGACTTTTATTCCTTACAAATAGAAATTTAGTAGAAAATATCTATCCATCACTTTTTGAGTTGTAATGTCAAAAGAACAAAGAATATACCAGCTTTTATTTTGACATGTATAGTTAATCAATCTTTTAGATTTCCAAAAGGTATTTAATCTTTAAAAAAAAATATTTCCCGATTTTTTTGAGTTGACATGTCAAATGAAAAGACGAAAGAATTTACCAGCTTTATTTTGGATTATATTGGGACTTTAATATACAAATGTAGTAGTCTCATTAAAGAAACTGAGATTCTATTCAATATAGATAGGACCACATAGTAAAAAAAAGTGATATCTATCGAATCTCTTTCTATTGTTTTTGTTCTATCTTTATGTAGAGAAGATCTAGTGTCAAATTAAAAGAACAAAGAATCTACCCAACTTTATTTTTTGAAATTGTGAATTGGCAATTCTTTTGTCTTCCATAGATTACATAGGGGTTGTATTTTTATTTATAAAAAATTAATATTATACAAAAAAAAAAGAATAAAATACGAAATAATTTGCAACGATGAAGCAACAAGACAACAATGGAATAACCTGAAGAATGATATCAGGAACTTGAAAACTGATCTTGAGTTAGTGGAAAATGAGGTATCTATTGTGAAGCACAATTTGGATGTGTTGATTGAGTTTTTTTAGAGTTCAGAGAGAAAAACTCTACAGATATGGATCATATTTTTGGGAAGCATGACGACATTAAGTTGCAGAATTTTACGGAGTCAACTCCTGGTTGTGCTTCTCATGTTCCTAGTAATCGTTAGTGTTTTTTTTTCTCGTATTTTATTGCATCTTTTTTTATGATTTGTAGTGTTATATTTTTATACTTTTAACTGTGTGAAGCAAGTGTAATTTAAGTTTATGTTGTTTTTCCTCTAATTTTGTAGTTAAGGATGCTTCTGTTGTGTTTTCAGAAGTATATTTTTCTGCAATTTTCATCTCTATTAATGAAAATGCCTGAAAGTTTGTTTTTGTGTAAAAATAACTTTAGAGCTAAATTAGCAAAAGCAATGAATAAAAAACTTAGTTTATGGTAAAGTAAGATATAGTCCCTATTTTTTATACTGAGACACTAAGCCAGATGGAGTCCCAGTATAAAATACTAGGTCGCTAAGCTTAACCATAAGGAGTTGCAGTTTTTTAATCTGGGACACTAGGCTTAATATTGATGGAGTCCTAGTATTTTTAAACATATGAAATTTGTATACACAAAAATAACCTAACACTGCAGCCGAGAAATTCTTGAATTTATTACGTTGGGAAACTGAAAGAACAGAGAAACACAGTTTTTTTTACTACATTTATTATGATATTAATGCATTATTTTGATTATACAAATTTTCTTTTACCGTAACAATTGAACAAAGTAGTAACTGTTACTCTATAGATAAGGCTTTGCAGTTGAAGGAACCTATGACATATTTTCTATTTATCTACTCATATAATATTTTCTTTGCAGTAAAAAATATTTTCATAAAAGAAAATATGGAGAATCTAAGTCATTTCTACAAGAAACTCACAAGTTTTTAGTTTAAAAAAGATGATTTTGTATGTTAAAATTTTTCCAGACCGATGTTTATTTTTTCATCTAATTTTTTAGTGTGTGTTATTTTTACTAACTCTTATAATTTATTGTTTTTAAGTTTTTCTAGAACATTGCAAGGAGAAGCTCCCTGATGTAAATGACATCGCTATTGTAATATATGAAGACAATAAAGTATAAGATATGGGATTGAAGGTTAGGAAATACAAAAGATTGTGCAATGGATGGAAATATCTTGTTCATGAGCAAGGTCTCAGGCAAGGGGATACCCTTCATTTTGATCATGTATTTTCTGAGAATCACGATGGCCATCATGTTGTTGTTTTTGAAGTTGCTATCAGAAATCATCGGGATGGTGATAGTGATAATTATGATAATGATGATGACAATGATGAAGATGATGATGTAGGATCAGCCAGAAGCCAATTGTAATTGAATAAGTTTTAGTAGTTTTGTGTTGTTCTTTTAGTTAATGTAATTTATATTTCTGTTTTTATTATATGTATTCTGTTTTTAAATTTTGATGTATTTTTCTGATGTTAATGTAGTAGTTTAATATGAATTTTATTTCCACCAAAGTATTCAATTACAACCAGGCCAAGTGCTGACCACTGGCACTCGAAGATATAAATAATTTTGACTATATGCTAATTACTACATTCAAGTGAGGATATTCAATTACAACTCACTCTTACATAGCTGTTGCAAAATACATAAACTACCATCTAACTTCAGCTTAGCTCATTCTGCTTCTACATCAAGGCCATGAATCCAGCTGTGCTAGTGTTTTCCTCCATTTGGTGCTGCTCTGCCCTCTGATATGGGCTTGGAGTGCTATCTCCCTGCAGATATTGTCGTCATCTTCTTGTTCTTGTTTGAATCTTATTCCATTCCTGATGTTAATGTAGTAGTTTTATCTAATGATGTTTTCTGTTCTTTTTTTATGAATAGCTGAAACTGTTGGTTGTTCAATTTGTAAAGAAATTAGAAAACAACTAAATTGAAACAAGAAATTTCATACCAACAATAAAAAATACTCAGTTTTTATAATAAGCCATGTCAATGACTACAGAGGAATAAAATAAATAATAAAATTATCCTTTATAAAAGAATGGTCATTTTGTCACATCAGAATTGCAGCCACTTGATGAAAATAAAGAAGAATGGTCTATTATCTACTTAGTGATGATGGAATCCTAACTGAAAAAAAAAATTTAAGATAAATTTTTTGGTCATGCTTAAATTTCTATTAAATTTTAGCAAAAGAGAACTTTAAAAAAACAGAGAGAGAGAGGGAGAGACGTACCTATATTTATTGAGAGTTATGTTTCTTTAATTTGAATATGGATGAAGTGCTGGAGTGTATGTGCAGGATGTTCTGTTGTGTCCACGCCTTCTACATTTCCCGCATCTCTTCATCTTTTGTCTGTAATATTCTGTAGTTGATATATGCCTTTTTTTCTGCCTCATCCCTGGCTTAATTTTAAAATTTGAAGGTTTTGTTAACTCTTCTTTGATGTTGTCTTGATGCGGGGCAAATTGAGCTAAAGCGCCAACCATCAAGAGCCAAGCTTGAGAGCACAAAGAACACAAGTGAAAGGCTCCGGAAGCGACTTGAAGATCATGCATTGGAGCGCCATGGAAGGAGGACCAGTTAGGCTCCAAAGGAGAGGCTTGAGAGAAATATTTCGAGGTGTTTCAAGAAGGCACAGAAGGGGGCGGAGTGACTCTTTTGAAGGGCGGACCGCCCATATTTTGAGACCCTCTCTGGACTTGCCAAGGGGTGGACCGCCCACTCTGCACCACTATTGCAGAGGCGGACCGCCCAGTACTAAGGTGGGGCACCTGTTTCCCTCTACTTCGCCCCGTTTCTCCGGGCAGAACGCCTATTTCCGGGATGTTTCAAGACTTGTTTTTGTAGTGTAATTCCTAATTTAGCCCTAAGTGTTTCTATTGTATGAACTATACTTAGGGGCTTTTAGTCATTTCTCAAATATGTAAGGGAGCACTATATAAGCTCCCCTTAGCCATTTCTTTTTCAGGAGTCTAGTTTTGAACATAGAAATTGAGAGAAAGAACATCGAGAGGCTTGGTCTTCATGTTGGAGCTCGAAGCTCGTGTAACCCTTATGACTTGGGAACCCGAGGATTTCATCCTAGTATGAATTCGGGATTTGGCTCAAGTTTCTCGTTCTCCGTTAGAATCAATCTACGTTAGTAAGTTTGATTCATTCTTTCTTCTATTTCTTGCCTTCCTAGTCTTGATTTTCTCGATATCTTTTGATATCACGTTATCTTATTTTACTTGCTTTCGCTAGTTTATAGTTTATTTGCTTCTGTAATTTACCCCATATCAGTTTGGTATCAGAGCATCGATAGGTTTTGTTTCTAAAAACCCTCGATCGTACCATTTTATCCTAGTTATTGTTGTGTTAGTGTTCTCGTTGTTCTTGAAAAGAAGAAAAATAAAAAAATTGAAAAACTTTAAAATTACCAAAAAAATTTATAGAACGGATTGGATTTGATTCTCCAAGTGTTTAAAGTTATTAGGGATTGATATATGATGTATTCCCGTTGTTTTGGTACCCTCCTATCACAATTTGGTGTTACGGATTGAAATTTCGAAGCCTCTCTGGATCTTGTTTGGGCGGACGGCCCCTTTACAGAGGCGGGGTGCCCCTTTTTCTGAAGGTTGCCTGGGTCGATTTTTGCCTAGGTTTTCATTGTTCTTTGCCTCCGGGCTTCTTAGTTAGTGTTTCTAGGGTAATTGGCCTACTCAAAAGACACTAACTTTCTAGTGTATTAGGACATTCGTGCGTAGAGGAGATTACAATTCAAAGAAGAGTCGTAGAACTTTCTTTGGCCTCAAGTGCGCACTTTAAAAAACCGTCTGTACATCGAGTCCCATTAACTCCATTCTGAACCATTACTTAGACATACTAGTTGTGATGACCGTGGATTCTAAGAGATTGAAAGCCTTGCCCTTGAGTGTTCATATATTGAGTGATACACGTGAGGAAGTGATTTGGTGAGGTTTTTCTCTTGTTGTTACAATTATGTCCGCGGCTGAAGAATGTAGAGGGTATCACTCATGTGGAGACGAGGGAGACTATGGTTCCTACGAGGGTGATGATGGAAATTGCTATGATGATTCGGGGAACTATGGCTTGTATGGTGATGAAGCAGGTTACTATGATGATAAGGGTCAAATCACGGAAGCGATAATAAGGTAACGGAAGCAATAAAGTAAACACGAGATCAAAGAAATAAGGGATGGAGAAGAACAGAAATAGAAGAAAGAACGAATCAAACTAAACCAATAGATTGATTCAAAGGGCGAAGAGACTTGAACCACTAACGGAGTCACACTAGCGGTGATCCACCATGGATTCTGTCACGGGGGTGATTTTTGATCACTTAAACCCGCCGAGGTTTGTCCCGTGCGGCGGCAACGCACCCTTGCGAAGCCCAGCCTTCCCAACGCTTTGTTTATGTTATAGGGTCGTTTTAAATAGTTTTAAGTCTTGGAACAATTATAGGCAGCAAGTATAAGTAAAAATAAACACAACGATATACGGGAAACAAATTCCCAACCTTTATATTAACCCGAAAATACAAAGGAACGGCCAGCCATGGCCAAACGTGTCCTTCCCTAAGGAGGACGTTTTATTCTAAGTGTTCTCTCTACATTTTTCTGTCTCTCCATGTTTACAATGAATAAACAATCATTTATATACAAAAGGGGCAGCCAAAAGGCTTTACAAATGGGATTGGGACGAAATTACACATGGCAGCCCACTCAGGCCACGTTCTCGGCCACATCGGCCACGTTTGGCCCATGTTCCAGCGCTCAACCGGCCGGCCATGTGCCCTGCACATGCGGCCATTGCTCAGCCATCGTCTAGCCGACTCAGCTCATTACGTCTAGCCGATTCTGCCCATGTCATCAACCGATCCGTCCCAACTTTGGCCGAGTGCCATGCACCAACACTTAGCCAAGCCAATGCTTGCCTTGGCATCACAACACCACGTCATGACACCCCGTTGCCCATAACGTCGTTTGCCCACTGCCTCGTTCCGTTTGTCACCCAATAACCGAAACCGTTCAATCATTGCCCACACTTAGATAACCACAAGACACAAGGCTGCCTAGCCGTTGCGCCACCAAACGTTAGACAATCAGCCCACACATGTTCTTGATCCCACCAAGCACATTTCAGCCCGCACTTGCCTAAACATTCATCAATCATGTTGTATTTCACCCGTTTTTGCCCATGGCCGAGCCAACATGCCCAAACTCGTGCCATGGCCGAATCTCACAAAACCAAGGGTCTTACAGATTCCAAGTAAGAGATACATGAAGCCAATGCTTCAACAGGAAGGACATAGTCTCTTCTAAAGTCTAATCTTCAATCTCAAAATCTAGCTAATGAAATAAAATGACTAAGTGTTGTATTTATAGGTTCACCACACTTCTAAATGAAATGTCTAAAAGCCCTCAAATGATATAAAAGTAATACAAGCCACTTAGGGCTAAAATAGGGATTACATGTCAAAATCCCGTCCAAAACTAGGCAAAACAGGCGCCCTAATGAGCAGAGTAGGCGCCCCACCCTGAGAAGTAGGCGGTCCGCCTATAATTCAGGCGGCCCAAAGTCCTGAGGCTTGATTTCAAGTGAGCGGTCCACCCCTTTGAGTAGGCGGTCCGCCTCTTCCTGGGAGGTCTTGAAATGGCTCAAAATGTGTCTCCCGAGCCTCTCTTTTGGAGCCTAGGTGGTCTTCCTTCCTTGGCGCTCCTTTACATGATCTTCAAGTTACTTCTCGGGGCCCGTGACTTGTCTTCCTTGTGCTCTCAAACTTGACTCTTGATGGTTGGCGCTTTGGCTCCAATTTGCCCCGAATCATCCTCCCCTTCTTGAAAGGATTTTGTCCTCGAAATCAAACCATCATAGCCTACATCCAAAGACAACACAAGCAAAACATCTTCTACTACAAGAGCAGGTTAGTGTCAAAAGTGTAGGAAAACACACTCTTATGATCGCCAAGCATCAATAACAAGTAAAAGGCTTATGTCTCCAAAGGAAACAACAAGTACTTGACTCCAAAGGAAAGTGCATCCAACACAAGAACAAGCAAAGAGATCAATAGGACATGGAACATGCACGATATAGCAATCAAATTCCCTACGACCCCTAAGCTTATGGCCAACACACCAAGCCTTTAAATCGATATTATCATAATGTGACACACCGGCTTTGGCATGCTCAACACCCAAGGTGTGTCCAACATGTGGGGTGGAGTAAACAAAATAGTTCAATTGACAACTAACATCAAATACTCCACTCCCTTCTTGGAAGCACTCTTACACACACCAAGAGTGACTTCCTTACCTCCAAATCCAACTCCAAGACGATCTTTCTCACTTGACAAACTCGAAAGAAAGGTCTCCAAAATAGGTCCTTCATCATTATAGTCCACACAATGAAGGTTAGGACTACTAGAAGATGGTTCAACACAACCAATATCAAGACCACTCATCCCACTTGGAGTTCCAAACAATGGATCATCCATAGAGTCTAACTTTACATACCATGGAGGTTCTATTCTACTACCAACCCTAGTCCGATACAAATCGCCCACACAAATGAGATTATCTTCACACAACGAAAATGTAAAAACATGCACCTCAAATTCATGGTCACCCAAAAGCATGGTATCAAGACTAGGTTCTTCACTCTCACCCGAGGAGTCATTGAAGACAATTCGATCCATCTCATACTCTAGAGACTCGTCAAGGTCACAATCATCCTCACTACAACACATAGGTTGATGCCGGGCAAACTAGCTCGAGACCCTTTACGAGAAGCCAAGCCAAAGCTATCCATGATTCTCACCTTCACTTGATATGGAAAAGCTTGGACGTGGAAGATGGAAGCTCCGGAACAACCTTGAAGGTCATGCATTGGAGCACCATGGAGGGGGAACCACTTAGAGGCTCAAGAGACACAAATTGAGGCATTTCAAGAAGCTTCAAGAAGAGGCGGACCACCTACAAACTGTTCACTCTCTGGAATTGAGGAGGCGGACCGCCTACTTGCTAGAGGCGGCCGCCTACTCACCGGCAGCTCTCTGGATTTGTTGAAGGCGGAGCGCCTATAAGGGGTGGGCGGACCGCCTACCCCTGTGACAAGCCAAACTCGAATTTTTGTTGATTTTCGCGTGTAATTCCAACTTTGGCCCTAAGTGGCTTCTATTGTGTAAACCCACTTAGGGGTATTTTAGGCACTTCATTACAAGTATGTAGAAGGCTATGAAAGCCTTCATTAAGTCTTGAACTCATTTACCTATCTTTGGAATACAAAATACAAGAGAATACTCTTTGATGAAACCTTGATTCTTGGCTTGAATTTCAATTGGACGACTCCAAGTTGAACCTCAAACCTTTTCGATCACTCTATTTGCAAGGACCTCGTGATTCTTGAGGATAGTTGCATAGCGTAGGTGTATCTTGCCATCGTTCGGGGTGTAACGAAACATCGTTCTTCATTGCTACTTGAACAATCGTGTGAGTAACGTCTTGTTTTTATCTCTTTATCGCTTTCGTAGGATTTCCCTACATCAGTTGGTATCAGAGCAAGGCTAGGGTTACGTTCTTACGAACCCTCGTTCTACTCTTCGTGCTTGTCATCTTTGTTTCTTGTTTGTTTTCTTGTTCTTGTTCTTGTTATTTGAAAAATAAGAAAAAAATTCAAAAATTAAAAAATCACAAAAAAAATTGCTAGAAATCATTTGTTGTTACGATTTTGTTGGTGTTGATTATCGGGGATCGTTTGTTTACGTAATCTCGACAATTGGGTACCAACAAAACACGTTTTGGAGTTGAGAATCAAAAGTTGGAAAATTTAAACCCTAAGTTGAAGGTTTCACAAAATTGGCTAGAACTCGATTGATGTTGTGAATTCTTGGTTGTTTGGTATCGGGGTTTACTCCTTATAGTTTTCCCGTCGTTTTGGTACCCCAATAACACCATTTGGAGTAGCGGAGTGAAAATCGAAGTTTTAAAGTCTTGAAGTTTTTGAAAAATTTTGAAGAACTTGCTCCAAATTCTTGAGACAAGTTGTTTGTTGGTTGTTTGTTGGATAAAACCATTGGGGTTTGCTTGTTATAGTCCAAAACAACTTTGGGTATCATTACATATCAAAAACTCCTTGAAAAACATTGGAAAATCGAGTGCCAAAACCCAAGAACCGGAGTTGAAACTTGCAGGAAAATCAGCCTAGGCGGACCGCCCCTCTCCTTAGGCGGACCGCCTCCCCACTGCTTGCTCTCTGGATTTCTTGAGGCCCTCCGCCTCTGTTCCTAGGCGGACCGCCTCCCCCTGGGAAGGTGTCCGGGTAGTTTGTTTCTTAAGTTTTCGTATTTTCTTTGCTTCCGTTACTTCCGGTTAGTACTTTGCGAGTAATTCTCCTACTCAACTAGTACTAATTCATTGAGCGCTTAGGATATTCGTGCGTGTTGGTGTTTGATAACTTCAAAGAAGACTCATAGAATTTCTTTGGCTCAAGTGCTCACTTAAAAGCCGAACGTCCATAGAGTCCCATTAAATCCACTCTTCCCGAAGAGCATTGGGAACTTGTTGAATTGTTTGGTTGTTGAGGTAGATGTTCAACTCCGAGGAAGACTTTTGAATTCAAGCTTGAGTGAAACCACCCCAACTAGAGTGAACCCGAGAGACAATCAAAAGTGAGGGAGCGAGTGAGGACTTTTACTCTAATCTCTTTGTTTGTCTTTGATTGTTTGTAGGTACAATGGCGGAAGAGAAAGCCAAAAACACCATTGAGGTTCCAACCGACATCTTGGCTAGCCTATTGGCCGAGGTGAAGACTTTGAACCTTAGAATGGAAGTTTTTGAAAAGGAAAGGATCCCGAGTGTCCAAAAGGATGCCGGTGAAGGCACAAGTGATGACTCAATCATGAAACCGGATCAATATGCGGAGCTAGTTCGTCGACAACGGTTGAGGGATGTGGCTCTTGCTAGAGAAAGATTGTTGGGCAATCCCCAACCCTTGGGCAATCCCCAAGGAGATGCTCCACTACCAAGACCTCGGAGGCATGTTCCACCCCTTGAGCAAGTTGATGAAGCTCAAGAAGGGGAGAGCCTCGGACTTGATGATGATTACTTTGATGCTCCCTATCCAAATAGGAGGGCGATGAACGGAGGCCGAGGTGTAGATAGAGGTCGTGGACGAGGTTGAAGACCTCCAAGAGCTTATGTTGGGAAGAACTTGGGAAGGGAATATGAGGATGTTGAAGACTACTATGGGGGTCAACCGGAACCAAACCGTGGGGGTCGTGACACAAACCTCAATAGTGTGAAGATCACTATCCAACCTTTCAAAGGTACTAGTGATCCGGAAGCATTCTTAGAGTGGAAGGTTCAATTGGAGCGGGTCTTTGACACAAATGACATGTCCGAGGAGAAGAAAGCTACTTATGCCATCGCTTCATTTGAGTCCTATGCATCCACATGGTGGGAATCCGTCAAGAGGTCAAGGAGACGAGTTGGGTTGCGGATGAACATTACTTGGGAAGAGTTTAAAGAGATCATGATTACCAAATATGTAACACCCAAGTATAGACAAGAACAACTCAAGAGGCTCTATGAATTGAAACAAGGCTCCAAGGCCGTTGATGAGTACTTCAATGACTTTGAGAAGAATAGAATGGCCCTTGACATGGAAACCGAAGATGAAGAGCAAGCTATCATCCATTTCAAGAATGGTTTGAACCGGGAGATCGCTTCTCAATTGAGGCTACACATCTTTCATTCTCTTCAAGATGTTTGTGATGCCGCGGTTGAAGCCGAAAAGTGGCTAAAGGAAGAGAAGGCTCCTCGCTATAGGAGTACTACCACCACTACCACTCCAACAACTCGCCCCAAAGAATGGAAGAGCCCATACCCAAGTGGTGCAATTGGGAGTCGAGATGTGAAGAAGCCTTTTGAAAAGGCTACCCCGAGAAGCGACCACAAAGAGGTTGGAGGTAATTCTAAAACTACTTTAAATACTCCTTCTCCTTCTTCTTTCCAATGTCACAAATGCAAGGGTTACGGCCACTTTTCCAAAGAGTGCCCTACCCGAAAAACGATGATTGTGATGGATGATGGGTTGGTCTATGAGGGGGAAAGTGAGTTCGAGGGTGAGGTTGAGGAGGAGAGTGAGGAAGTTGAGGGTGAAGAGAGAGCGACGGAGGGGGATGATCCTAATATGTTCCTTGTGGTACATCGTATTTTGGGTGCCATGGTGAATGAAGAGAGGGAAGATGAGCAAAGGGAAAACTTGTTCCATGCTAGGTGTAGAGTGAAGGGACAAGTGTGTTCCATGATCATTGACTCGGGTAGTTGTGCAAATGTGGTGAGCCAATCTTTGGTCTCACAATTGAAGTTGCCTACCCTTAAGCATCCAAACCCCTACCGTTTGCAATGGTTGAGTGAATGTGGGGAGTTGAGGGTAGTGAAGCAAGTCTTGATTAGGTTCAAGATTGGGAACTACCAAGATGAACACATGTTTGACGTGGTGCCAATGCAAGCTTGCCACCTTTTGTTTGGACGGCCTTGGCAATACGACAAACAAGTGGTTCATGATGGCCGGGCCAACACTTACACGGTTAGGCATGAGGGGAAGAAGTTTGTGCTTACACCCTTGACACCAAAACAAGTAAGTGAAGACTATCGGCGCATGAAAGAGTTGAGGGAAGCGGCTAAGGCCAAGTCCCCGGTTATGGCCAAACCTTTGGCCGAGACTCCACCATCTTCCACCGGTCACATGTGTGCCATGATGCAACCGGGCGAGTACTTGAGAGGTAATGATGGCACCAAAATGCTCATATGCCTAGTGCACAAAGGTATGGTTTTAAATTCCGAAAGTGATTGTTTATCTAACCCTAACCCTTTGCCTAGTGCCATTGAACGTGTTTTGAAGGTCTATGAGGACATGTTCCCGGAAGAGATGCCGGATGGATTACCTCTCTTGAGGGGTATTGAACATCAAATTGACTTTGTCCTGGGATCTCAAATTCCAAACAAGCCGGCATATAGAAGTAATCCCGAGGACACAAGGGAGTTACAAAAGCAAATTGATGAATTACTTACCAAAGGCTTGGTGAGGGAAAGCTTGAGTCCTTGTGCCGTGCCCGTGATCCTTGTTCCAAAGAAGGACGACACTTGGAGGATGTGTGTGGATTGTCGAGCGGTCAACAAGATCACGGTAAAGTATCGACATCCCATACCTCGTTTGGATGATATGTTAGATGAGCTTAGTGGTTCTAGCATCTTTTCAAAATAGACCTTAGGTCCGGCTACCATCAAATCCGGATGAAACCCGGGGATGAATGGAAAACCGCATTCAAGACCAAGTTTGGTCTATATGAATGGTTGGTGATGCCCTTTGGCCTCTCCAACGCACCTAGTACTTTCATGAGGCTAATGAACCACGTGCTAAAACCATTCATCAACAAGTTTGTGGTTGTCTACTTTGATGACATATTGATTTATAGCAAGTCAATAGATGACCATGTTGGCCACTTGAGTCAAGTCCTTGAAGCGCTACGAGCCGAAAAGCTCTATGCCAACTTTAAGAAGTGTGCCTTTTGTGTTGAAAAGGTTGTCTTTTTGGGCTTTGTTGTTAGTGCAAATGGTGTAGAGGTTGATGAGTCAAAAGTTGAAGCCATTAGAGATTGGCCTACTCCTACTACCGTTTCTCATGTTAGGAGTTTCCATGGCCTTGCTAGTTTCTATAGGCGCTTTGTTAGGGACTTTAGCACCATTGCCGCACCACTCACCGAGTTGGTGAAAAAGGACAAGCCCTTTGTGTGGGGAGAGCCTCAAGAGAGAGCTTTCCAAGAGTTGAAAGGTAGGTTGAGTACCGCCCCCTTGTTACAATTGCCCGACTTCGGGAAGGCTTTTGAGGTTGAGTGTGGTGCCTTGGGGGTGGGAATCGGGGGTGTTCTCATGCAAGAAGGGAAACCCATTGCCTACTTTAGTGAGAAGTTGAAGGGCGCAACCTTGAATTACTCCACGTATGACAAGGAGTTGTATGCCCTCGTGAGAGCTCTAGCCCATTGGCAACACTATCTATGGCCCCGGGAATTTGTGATCAAGAGTGAACATGAGTCACTCAAGCATCTAAGAGGCCAAGAGAAGTTGAACAAAAGACATGCCAAGTGGGTAGAGTTCATTGAGTCTTTCCCCTATGTAATTCATTACAAGAAGGGGAAGGACAATGTTGTAGCCGATGCGCTTTCTAGGAAGTTCGCCCTTGCTACCACTCTTGCTTCTAGACTTATGGGTTTTGAGAGTATCAAATCTTTGTATAAACATGACCCAAAGTTCAAGATCATTCATGATTCTCTAGTGAGTGGGAAGCGGGTGGAGAAGTACCAATGGGTGGATGGCTACATTTTCAAGAAAGGGAGAGTATGTGTCCCCGAGTCCTCTTGGCGAGAATTGCTAGTGCGTGAAGCACATTGTGGAGGCTTGATGGGTCACTTTGGGAGGGATAAGACTTTGGCCATTCTTATGGAGCAATTCCATTGGCCCAAGATGGGGTTGCATGTTGAGCGGCTATACAATGCTTGTTTAGATTGCAAGCACGCCATGTCTAAGTCGAATCCCCATGGCTTGTACACTTCTTTGCCTATTCCTACTAGCCCGTGGATGGACATTTCGATGGATTTTGTTATGGGATTGCCACGGTCTAGAGGGGGCCATGATAGCATTTATGTTGTCGTGGATAGGTTTTCCAAAATGGCTCACTTCATTCCTTGTAAGAAGAGTAGTGATGCACACCATGTAGCTTTTTTGTTCATTGATAATGTGTTAAAATTGCATGGCGTGCCTCAAACAATTGTAAGTGATAGGGACACTAAGTTCCTAAGCCATTTTTGGAGATGTTTGTGGGGTGCCTTTGGCACCAAATTATTATTCTCTACGTCCCACCACCCTCAAACGGATGGTCAAACCGAGGTGGTGAACCGAACCTTGGGGTCTCTTCTTAGAGCTATGACCCGAGGTAAGGCCGGGACTTGGGTGGAGAAGTTACCACTCATGGAGTTTTCATATAACCGCACCTTGCATAGAATTATTAGCATGACTCCATTTGAGTGCGTTTATGTTTTTAATCCTTTGATTCCACTTGATCTTACCCCTTTGCCAAGGGAAATGGTTGTTAATGTTGAAGGTACAAGCCGAGCTAAGGCCTTGATGGAACTCCATGCCAAAGCATAGAAGAACTTGGAGGAAGCTTATGAAAAGTTAGTCACCAAGAAGAACAAGGGGAGGAAGAAAGTGGAATTCAAGAAAGGAGATTGGGTGTGGGTGCACTTCCGGAAAGAAAGATTTCCAAACATTAGAAAAGGGAAGTTGGCACCCCGACGAGATGGCCCGTTCCAACTGATATCCAAGATCAACAACAATGCCTATGTGATTGATCTACCCGGTGAGTACAATGTGTCAAATACTTTCAATGTTAGTGACTTGGCTCCTTGTGATGTAGGTGATGCCGTGGAGGATGACGCCTTAATTTTGAGGACGAAATCTTCTCAAGAAGGGGAGGATGATGCCGGGCAAACTAGCTCGAGACCCTTTACGAGAAGCCAAGCCAAAGCTATCCATGATGCTCACCTTCACTTAATATGGAAAATCTTGGACGTGGAAGATGGAAGCTCCGGAACAACCTTGAAGGTCATGCATTGGAGCACCATGGAGGGGGAACCACTTAGACTACATGGAGAGGCTCAAGAGACACAAATTGAGGCATTTCAAGAAGCTTCAGGAAGAGGCGGACCGCCTACAAAGTGTTCACTCTCTGGAATTGAGGAGGCGGAACGCCTACTTGCTAGAGGCGGCCGCCTACTCACTGGCAGCTCTCTGGATTTGTTGAAGGCGGGAGCGCCTACTAGGGGTGGGCGGACCGCCTACCCCTGTGACAAGCAAAACCGAATTTTTTTTATTTTCGCGTGTAATTCCAACTTTGGCCCTAAGTGGCTTCTATTGTTTAAACCCAGTTAGGGGTATTTTAGGCACTTCATTACAAGTATGTAGAAGGCTATAAAAGCCTTCATTAAGTCTTGAACCCATTTTCCTATCTTTGGAATACAAAACACAAGAGAATACTCTTTGATGAAACCTTGATTCTTGGCTTGAATTTCAATTGGACGACTCTAAGTTGAACCTCAAACTTTTTCGATCACTCTATTTGCAAGGACCTCGTGATTCTTGAGTATAGTTGCATAGCGTAGGTGTATCTTGCCATCGTTCGGGGTGTAACGAAACATCGTTCTTCGTTGCTACTTGAACAATCGTGTGAGTAACGTCTCGTTTTTATCTCTTTATCGCTTTCGTAGGATTTCCCTACATCATAGGTCCACCATTATCAAGCAATTCAACAAGGGAAAGAATAGGATATTCATTCAACTCGTCTTCCCCTTTATCAAATATAGGTGGGGTGTCATAATAAGGTTCACAAGCAAGGTCAACTACACATTCTTCACTAATGAGAGGTTCAATGAAAACCGAGCTCACATCATGATGTTGCTTACCATCCCTCTCAACTAATGGTTCACAATCACATACAAGTTGACCAACCGACTCTACACTAGTTGCAAACACATTGTAAGCACACAAACATGACAATGAAGTAACATGTTCAAGGGAAGAACTTTCACATACCTTTGAGTGGCCATCTTGGTCACTCAATGCACTTGAAGTGTCATGAATTGTCTCCTCACGTTGAAGCTCACATTGAAGATTTTCTTCACCTTGTCCATCCTTCTTGGGAGATGATTGAGGCTCCATTGGGTTGCTTCCATGAGTACCTACATAAGAGCTAACACAAGTAGAAGAAAAAGATAAAGGGTTAAGGTTAGAATAAGGGGTGTCCTCACTCTCAATGATTCTTTTTCCCTCTTTCTTTTCCCTCATTTTCTTTTCAAGGTTGGGTGTAGATTCGGGTGGTGACATCCCACTCACATCACTCAACACATGCTCTCCTTTTTTCACTCGAGGAATGTCACCGGTCACTCCGTTACTCCTCTTAATCTTTTGTCTCTCAAATTTGGGTGAGTTGGGACGAGGCGCAAGAATACCCATAGCTGGAGTAGGTGGACTCTTTACATCAACCCGGAATCTAGGACTAAGAGACTCATCACTTGAAGTCTCGTTCTTCTTTGTTGGTGAACTACTTGGCTTTGGAGCTTGTGGTTTGGGGTTCACCTTGTTGACATTTGCCAACTCTTTTCTTGCACTAGTCCCACCATTGCTTGTGAGTGTAGGACTTCTTGTTTGCTCCCTTTCATCCTTGGATTGAAATACTTGCTCTTTTCTTTTTTGCATAGGCCTAGAAGGTATACTAGGAGGTGACTTGACCTTTGCCCCAAGAGGCTCAAAGTCATAAGTCCTTTGGCCCTTGCCCACATAATACCTATCATTCACAAGAATATATCGCACCTTCTTGTCTTGAAACCATGTGATGAAGCCCATATTGGCCTAAACGACAACCATCAAGAACCAAGCGTGAGAGCACAAGGAATGCAAGTCAAGGACTCCGGAAACGACTTGATGACCATGCATTGGAGCGCCAAGGAAGGAGGACCACCCAGGCTACAAGGGAGGAGCGTCCGGAGCACATTTGGAGACATTTCAAGGAGCTTCAGGAAGAGGCGGACCGCCTACTCAAAGAGGCGGACCGCCTACATTGCTTCAGCTCTCAGGACCTCAAGAGGCGGATCGCCTCAAGCCTAGGGCGGACCGCCTAGTTGGCTGCCACTCTCTGGACTTTTGATGAGAGGCGGAGCGCCTAGAGGGGGTGGGCGGACCGCCTCCCCCTGATGGTTACCCACGGGATTTTGTGTAATTTTCCTATTTTGACCCTACGTGGTCTTTTATGTCTTAGCCCACTTTGGGGGCATTTTAGTCATTACGCAAGGGGTTAGGAAAAACTATAAATACACCCCTTAGCCATTTCATTCATTAGTTAGTCTTGACATTGAATAGAAAGAAGAGAGAATAGAGAGAAGGCCGAGCCTTTCATTGTTGAAGCCCGAGGCTTCGTTTATGACTCAACTTGGAACCTATGGAGATCGACTTCTAGTTAGATTCCATTGTAAGGTTCAAGTTTCCCTTCTCCCTTTTGAATTCAATTAACGTGAATGAATTGAATTCGTTTCTTTCTTCTAATTTCTTGCCTTCCTAGTCTCGATTTCTTGTTATCTTTTATCGCTTCCGCATTGTTTGTATCGTTGTTTGCTTCCGCGTATTTTACCCTGCATCAGTTGGTATCAGAGCACGGATCGGGTGTTGTTCTTACAAACCCTCATTCTTTGTTCGTAGTATCCTTATCTTTGTTGTTGTTGTGTTTGTTCTTGAAAAATTGAAGAAAAACAAAAAAATTAAAAAAACTTGAAAATTTCACAAAATTTGGTGGAACTTGTTGGATTGGAACACCCATTCATTAAAAATTATTTGGGTTTGTTCCTTATTGTATTCCCGTTCTTTTGGTACCAAAATCACAAGATTTGGTGGTGTATTTCAAAGTTTGAAGAAATCAAATCTCCAAAATTTTCAAGAACCCTAGAATTTTGCTCAAGAATCAAAATCGATTGATTGTTGTTTGTTTGGGGTTTAAACCTATTGGGGATTGTTTAGAATCATCAAATACATCTTTGGGTATCATTAGAATCGAAAACAAGTCGAAAACGTTGGATTTTGAGTGCAAAACGAGCCAAAAACGCGTTTTGCAAAGTTGCAGGAAATTGGCCTAGGCGGAGCGCCTCCATTTTGAGGCAGAGCGCCTCCCTCTGGGCTGCTCTCTTGATTTTCCTGAGGCGGAGCGCCTCCTTCCTGAGGCGGAGCGCCTCTTGCTGAAGGGTTTTCCCGGGTAGTGTTTTGCCTAGGTTTCTATTGTTAATCGCCCACGGGCTTCTTGGTTAGTGTTTCTAGGGTAATTGGCCTACTCGAAAGATACTAACTTACTAGCGTATTAGGACATTCGTGCTTAGAGGAGATTAGAAATCAAAGAAGATTCGTAGAACTTTCTTTGGCCTCAAGTGCGCATTTTAAATAACCGTCCGTCTATTGAGTCTCATTAACTCCATTCCGAACTTTATTTGGACATGCTAGTTGTGATCACCTTGGTTCCCAAGTTGTAAAGGCCTCGCTCTTGAGTGTTCATAAATTGAGTGATACACGTGAGGGAGTGACTTTTGGGAGGTTTTGTGCTTTGGTGTTGCAATGATGTCGGATGTTGATTGTGGAGATTATGGCTCTTGTGGGGATGATGCGAGTTGCTATGGCTCGTATGGTGAAGATGGAGACTATGGTTCCTTTGATGAGGATGATGGCTATTACTATGATGATGGAAACCATGGCTCCTATGAGGATGAAGCGGGTGACTATGACGATCGTGAGATTGATGATGACTATGAGGCTTGTGATGAAGAATGTGACGATGCCTATGCTTCTAGTCAAGAACCCGAGGATGGTGACGCTTCAAGGTACATAGATCCTACTCACTCTTCTTGTGAAGATTTTGATAATGTTGATAGTGACCTAGATAGAGTTGATGATGAGGTTGAGTATATGAATTATTCATTTGCATCTTCTCTTGTTGTTGCTAATGGTGTACAAGGGAGTAGTAGAGGACCTTCCATTAGTATGGGAGGTGGTGGTGGTTGTTCCATGGGAAATGGGAGGTGTGCATCTTCTAGTTCCCATGTGAAGGGTGGAAGGAGAAATGGTATTGCTCTTACCGTTACGGGGGTACATTGCTCTAGTAGTGGTGGTAGGAGTGGTGCTACGGGCTATGGAACCAAGGCGAGAGGCAATTATGGGTTCCATAGTGGTATCCCTTCCTCGACTTCCAACAACACTTCTAATGTTGGAAGAGTGACGGGAAGTGGAGGATATTCTAGTGGTGTTGCCACTAGTGGAGGGATAAGGAGAACCCAACTTGGGGGTGATGGCTTTCTTGGGATTGATACTATACAGGACATGAGTGAATGTAGGTTCATTTTTGAGGTGAATGGTAGTGGAGGATGCTTGCTCAAGATTAGTGAAGTCTACACTAATTTTGTTAACGACTCTTGGGTTGATAGACTAAAGATACCATGCTATAAATTGAAACATCCTTATGAGTATCAAGGTGTTTGGGTCACTAGTGAGGCTCGGATACTCATATCTCATGGGAGTTACAAAGAATATGTTTGGTGTGATGTGTTTCCCATGGAGTATTATGGTGTTTGGCTAGGAAAACCGTGGTTGCAAGGCACGAGGGTGTGGTATGATCTCGTGAAAGATGTGTACCAAGTGAGCAAGAGGCAAAGAACTTATGACTTTGAACCTTGCCGGGCAAAGTTTAAGTTCCATCCTAGTACACCTTCTAGGCCTATGCAAGAAGAAAAGGAGCAAGAACCTCATCCTAGGGTTAAAAGAGTGCAAACAAGAAGTCCTACAAACACAAGCAATGGTAGGACAAGTACTAGAAAAGGGTTGATAGACATCAACAAGGTGAACCCGAAACCACAAGTTGCAAAACCAAGTGGTTCACAAACAAAGAAGAAGGAGACATCAAGTGATGGGTCTCCAAGTCCTAGATTCCGGGTTGATGTAAAAAGTCCACCTACTCCGGCTATGGGTATTCTTGGGCCTCGTCCCAATTCACCCGAATTTGAGAGACAAAAGATAGAGAGGAGTAAGGGAGCGACCGGTGACAACTCTCGAGTGGAAAAAGGAGAGATTGTGTTGAGTGATGTGAGTGAGTTGTCGCCACCCGAATCTACACCCGACCTTGAAAAGAAAATGAGGGAAAAGAAAGAGGGAAAAATTGAGAGTGAGGACACCCCTTATTCTAACCTTAACCCTTTTGCTTTTTCTTCTACTTGTTTGAGTACTTGTGTAGGTATTCTTGGAGGCAAACCGATGGAGCCTCAATCATGTTCCGAGATGGAAAGACAAGGTGAAGGCGATGCCAAATGTGAGCTACAAGGTGAAGGAACTACCCATGATGCTTCAAGCACATTGAGTGAGCCCGGATGCGACTCTAAGGTATGTGCTAGTTCTTCTATCCTTGAGCATGATACTTCCTTGTCTTATGGTATTGATTGTGAAAAATCTATGCTAGTTGATGAATTGCATGAATATAATGTATTTGCAACTAGTGTAGAGCCGGTTGGTCAACTTGTGTGCGCAAATGAACCACTAGTTGAGAGGGTTGAAAAGCCACATCATGATGTGAGCTCGGTTTTCATTGAACCTCTCTTTAGTGAAAATAGTGAAGTTGACCTTGTTTGTGAACCTTGTTATGACACCCCACCCATTTTTGATAAAGGAGAAGATGAATTGCATGATAATCTTATTCTTCCCTTTGATATCTTAATTGATAGTGGTGGTCCTTTGTGTCGTAGTGAGGATGGGATTGATCTTGAGGAGTCTCTTGAGTGTGAGATGGATCGATTCATTTTCGATGACTCCTCGAGTGAGAGTGAAAGACCTAGTCTTGATACTATGCTCTTGCGTAACCATGAATTTGAGGTGCATGCTTTTACATTTCTAATGTTTGAAGGCAATCTCATTTGTGGTGGTGAATTGTATCGGACTAGGGTCGGTAGTAGAGTCGAACCTCCATGGTTTGTCAAGTTAGGCTCTATGGATGATCCAACTTTTGGAACTCCAAGTGAGGAGAGTAGTCTTGATATTGGTCGTGTTGACCTTTCTTCTAGTGGTCCTAGCCTTCGTTGTGTGGACTATAATGATGAAGAACCTATTTTGGAGACTTTCCTTTGGAGTTTGACTAGTGAGGAGGATTGTCTTGGAGGTTATTTGGGAGGTGAGGAGGTACCTCTCGGTGTGTGTAAGAATGCTCTTAAGAAGGGGAGCGGAGTAGTCGATGTTAGTTGTGAATTGAACTACTTTACTTACTCCATTCCATATGTTGAGCACACCTTGAGTGTTGAGCATGCCAAAGCCGATGTGTCACGTTGTGATAAACTTGAATTGAAGGCTTGGTGTGTTGATGGTAAGCTTAGGGGTCATAGGACATTTAATTGCTACATCTTGTATGACTTTGATCTCTTTGCTTGTTTTGAAGATGAGTGCTTGTTCTTGTCGAGCCAAGACTATGTTGTCTCCTTTGGGGACATACGCTTTTTAATTGGTATTGATGCTTGGCTCTATCACAAGAGTGTGTTTTCCACACCACTTGCACTTATTCTTGCTAAGCTAACCTACTTGCGTAGTAGGAAATTTTGGTTGTGCTTTGTTTTGATTGTAGGTTTTGATGGTTCGATTTCGAGGACGAAATCCTTTCAAGAAGGGGAGGATGATGCAGCCCAAATTGGCCTAAACGACAACCATCAAGAACCAAGCGTGAGAGCACAAGGAATGCAAGTCAAGGGCTCCGAAAACGACTTGATGACCATGCATTGGAGCGCCAAGGAAGGAGGACCACCCAGGCTACAAGGGAGGAGCGTCCGGAGCATATTTGGAGACATTTCAAGGAGCTTCAGGAAGAGGCGGACCGCCTACTCAAAGAGGCGGACCGCCTACATTGCTTCAGCTCTCAGGACCTCAAGAAGCGGATCGCCTCAAGCCTAGGGCGGACCGCCTAGTTGGCTGCCACTCTCTGGACTTTTGATGAGAGGCGGAGCGCCTAGAGGGGGTGGGCGGACCGCCTCCCCCTGATGGTTACCCACGGGATTTTGTGTAATTTTCCTATTTTGACCCTACGTGGTCTTTTATGTTTTAGCCCAATTTGGGGGCATTTTAGTCATTACGCAAGGGGTTAGGAAAAACTATAAATACACCTCTTAGCCATTTCATTCATTAGTTAGTCTTGACATTGAATAGAAAGAAGAGAGAATAGAGAGAAGGCCGAGCCTTTCTTTGTTGAAGCCCGAGGCTTCGTTTATGACTCAACTTGGAACCTATGGAGATCGACATCTAGTTAGATTCTATTGTAAGGTTCAAGTTTCCCTTCTCCCTTTTGAATTCAATTAACGTGAATGAATTGAATTCGTTTCTTTCTTCTAATTTCTTGCCTTCCTAGTCTCGATTTCTTGTTATCTTTTATCGCTTCCGCATTGTTTGTATCGTTGTTTGCTTCCGCGTATTTTACCCTGCATCACCATGGCTCACCTAACCACACATCACAATGTTGCATGGGATACAAATCACACTACATATAACCCCAATAACTCCTATGAGATACGCACACCCGAGCTTGCTTGGAAATCCACACTCTGTGGTACTCATAAGGATGCTCTAGGGCATAGCAAGGTAGCCTTAGGTCATCAACCACCGAGGTACTAATGCAATTGGCATCGGTGTCACAAATCTTGAGCAAGTATCTTCCATTACCTTCCACCTCAACAACGAACCTCCTTACACCCAAGTCTCGTATAGGATCATCCAAGTAAGAGCTTGGAAGTTAAAGATAACCATCACTATCAACTCGAATCTTTATTATCCTTCCTCTCCTAGTAACACCACTAGGATAACTTCCACTTCCCGTCAGTCTTCCAACATTAGAAGTGTTGTTGAAAGTCAAGGAAGGAGTACCACTATGGAACCGATAAGTGCCTCTCGCCTTGGTTCCATAGCCCATAGCACCACCTCTACCACTACTACTAGAACAATACACTCCATTAGTAGTAAGAGCAACACCATTTCTCATTCCACCCTTCACATATCGTTTAGTACAACTAGAAGATGCAAGCCTCCCATTTCCTATGGAACAACCACAACCTCCTCCCATACTAATGGAAGGACCTCTACTACTCCCTTGCACACCATTAGCAACACCAAGAGAAGATGAAAATTAACAATTCATATAAGTAACCTTATCATCAATTCTCTCTACATCACTATCAACATTCTCAAATTCATCACAAGAAGAGTAAGTAGGTTCACCATACCTTGAAACGTCACTATCTTCAAATTCTTGACTTGGAGAATAAGATTCTTCACATTCATCTTCGCAAGCTCCATAGTCTTCATAATCTTCATAATCAACATAGTGACCCGCTTCATCATCATACGAGCCTTGGTTTCCCGAATCGTCATAGCGATACCCATCATCATCTCCATAGGAACCATAGTCTCCATCATCTCCGCATGAGTCATACCCTCCACAATCGTCATCATCCGAAGCCATAGTTGTAATCAAAGAGTTAAGGACCTCACAAATTCACTCCCTCACATGTATCACTCAAAAGATGTCACTCAATTTTCTTTCCACTCGTGTATACTCTTAAGGTCGTTGGCTTTTGTGACCTCACTCTATTGTCTCACCACTCAAGCCTTTTTCCACTCAAGACCTTCTTGTTCTCTTAGTAATCACAATGGAAAGATCAATCAACTAATGCACCCAAGTAATGGTTCGGAATGGAGTTTAAGTGACTCGATATACAGAAGCTATTTTAATACGCAATTGAAGCAAGCAAGTTCTACGACTTTAAGTAAAGACTTCAAGACACACAATCACCCTAAAAGATCAAAGATTAGTGTTAATAAAGTAGGACTAATACCCTAGAAACACTAACCAAGAAGTAAGGAAGCAAACGGAACACAAAAACACACAAAACGAAGCCAAACGGAGACCCTCCAGGAGTGGGCGGTCTGCCTAGTCACAGGGGCAGTCCGCCTACTAATGTTCAGAGAGTTCCAGGGGCGGTTCGCCTGGTGCCTGCTCCCAGCACCTCCGAAAATGTGTTTTTTGGTCCTTTGACACCCAATCTCCGATGTTTTCAAGGTGTTTTCCCAATCCGAAGGTACCCAATGGTGTTTTCAACTTCTACAACCAATCTCCAATGATTTATATCAATACCCAATCCATAACAAATCCAAATCAAGAAATTTCAATAAAATTCAAGGGTTTTTCAATTTTGGGGTTTTTGATTTTTTTAACTTTTGATTCTCAACACCAAATCATGAAAAAAAGGTACCAAATCAACGGGTAATCATCATAGATCAATCTCCGATATCAAACAACCAACGGATCATCAAATCCAATCCACAACATGAATTTTTTTGTATTTTTCACTTTTTAATTTTTTTTTAATTTTTCTTCTTTTCACAAGAACATAAACAACAATAACAATAACGTAAAGATACGATGATAAAGGAACTTGGATTTGTAAGAACGAAATCCGAGCCTTGCTCTGATACCAAGATGATAAGGGTCAAATCACGGAAGCGATAACAAGGTAACGGAAGCAATAAAGTAAACACGAGATCAAAGAAATAAGGGATGGGCAAGAACAGAAATAGAAGAAAGAACGAATCAAACTAAACAAATAGATTGATTCAAAGGGAGAAGAGACTTGAACCACTAACAGGGTCACACTAGCGGTGATCCACCATGGATTCTAAGTAAGAGATACATGAAGCCAATGCTTCAACAAGAAGGACCTAGTCTCTTCTAAAGTCTAATCTTCAATCTCAAAATCTAGCTAATGAAATAAAATGACTAAGTGTTGTATTTATAGGTTCATCACACTTCTAAATGAAATATCTAAAAGCCCTCAAATGATATAAAAGCAATACAAGCCACTTAGGGCTAAAATAGGGATTACATGTGAAAATCCCATCCAAAACTAGGCAAAACAGGCGCCCCAATGAGCAGAGTAGGCGCCCCACCCTGCAGAGTAGGCGCCTAGAGTAGGCACCCCACCCTGAGAAGTGGGCGGTCCGCCTATAATTCAGGCGGCCCAAAGTCCTGAGGCTTGATTTCAAGTGGGCGGTCCGCCCCTTTAAGTAGACGGTCCACCTGTTCCTGGGATGTCTTGAAATGGCTCAAAATGTATCTCCCGAGCCTCTCTTTTGGAGCCTAGGTGGTCCTCCTTCCTTGGCAATCCTTTCCATGATCTTCAAGTCGCTTCCCGGGGCCTGTGACTTTTTTTCCTTGTGCTCTCAAACTTGGCTCTTGATGGTTGGCACTTTGGCTCTAATTTGCCAACGATGCGGGGCAAATTGGAGCCAAAGCGCCAACCATCAAGAGCCAAATTTGAGAGCACAAGGAAGACAAGTCACGGGTTCCGGGAAGCGACTTAAAGATCATGCAAAGGAGCACCAAGGAAGTAGGACCACCTAGGCTCCAAAAGAGAGGCTCGGGAGACACATTTGAGCCATTTCAAGACCTCCCAGGAAGAGGCGGACTGCCTACTCAAAGGGACGGACCGCCCACTTGAAATCAAGCCTCAGGACTTTGGGCCGCCTGAATTATAGGCGAACCGCCCACTTCTCAGGGTTGGGCGCCTACTCTGCTCATTGGGGCGCCTGTTTTGCCTAGTTTTGGACGGGATTTTGACATGTAATCCCTATTTTAGCCCTAAGTGGCTTGTATTGCTTTTATATCACTTTAGGGCTTTTATACATTTCATTTAGAAGTGTGGTGAACCTATAAATACAACACTTAGTCATTTTATTTCATTAGCTAGATTTTGAGATTGAAGATTAGACTTTAGAAGAGACTAGGTCCTTCTTGTTGAAGCATTGGCTTCATGTATCTCTTACTTAGAATCTATGGTTGATCACCGCTAGTGTGACCCCGTTAGTGGTTCAAGTCTCTTCTCCCTTTGAATCAATCTATTTGTTTAGTTTGATTCGTTCTTTCTTCTATTTCTGTTCTTGCCCATCCCTTATTTCTTTGATCTCGTGTTTATTTTATTGCTTCCGTTACCTTTTTATCGCTTCTGTGATTTGACCCTTATCATCTTGGTATCAGAGCAAGGTTTGGGTTTTATTTCTACAAATCCCCAACCCTTGATTCTTCGTGCCTAGGTTGGTTTCTATCTTAGTTTTCTTGTTTATTGTTGAAAGAAGAAGAAAATACAAAAAAAAAAAAAAAATAGAAAAAGTTGAAAAACATCAAAATTTTGATTGTGTGTTCTTGGATTGATAGACCCATTGTTAGATTGATATTGGGGTTTGTTCCTTGTTGGAAACCCATTGATTTGGTACCAACAACTCTCGATTTGGAGTTGTAAAACAAGAATGAAAAATTTTAAACCCTTGTTCTTGAAACCCTAGCTATGAACTTGATTAACATTGTGATTTGATTGTTTTTTATTGGGGTTAGTTAAAAATCATTGGGTTTTGATTCTTGTGGTTGAAAACACGATTGGGTACCTTCGGATTGAACAAATATCTTGAAAATTGTTGGATTTTTGGGTGCTAGAACCAAGATACACGTTATTGGACTGTGCTGAAACACATAGTAGGCGGACCGCCCAAATAGTAGGCGGACCGCCCCTGTGACCAGGCGGACCGCCCACTCCTGGAGTCAGTCCGATTGGCTTCGTTTCGTATGTTTTTGTGTTTCGTTTGCTTCCTTACTTCTTGGTTAGTGTTTCTAGGGTATTTGTCCTACTTTATTAACACTAATCTTTGAGTTTATAGGGTGATTGTGTGTCTTGAAGTCTTTACTTAAAGTCATAGAATTTTCTTGCTTCAAGTGCGCATTAAAATAGCTTCCGTACATCGAGTCACTTAAACTCCATTCCGGACCATTACTTGGGTGCATTAGTTGATTGATCTTGCCATTGTGATTACTAAGAGACAGGAAGGTCTGGAGTGGAAAAAGGCTTGAGTGGTGAGAACAATAGAGTGAGGTCACAAAATCCAACGACCTTAAGTGTATACACGAGTGGACAGAAAATTGAGTGTCATCTTTTGAGTGATACACGTGAGGGAGTGAATTTTTGAGGTTCTTTAACTCTTTGGTTGCAACTATGGCTTCGGATGACGATTTTGGAGGATATGACTCATGCGGAGATGATGGAGACTATGGTTCCTATGGTGATGATGATGGGTATTGCTATGAGGATTCGGGGAACCAAGGCTCGTATGATGATGAAGCGGGTCACTATGTTGATTATGAAGATTATATAGACTATGGGGCTTGCGAAGATGAATGTGAAGAATCTTATGCTCCAAGTCAAGAATTTGAAGATAGTGACGCTTCAAGGTATGGTGAACCTACTTACTCTTCTTGTAATGAATTTGAGAATGTTGATAGTGACGTAGAGAGAATTGATGATGAGGTTAATTATATGAATTGTTCATTTTCATCTTCTGTTGGTGTTGCTAATGGTGTGCAAGGGAGTAGTAGAGGTCCTTTCATTAGTATGGGAGGAGGTGGTGGTTTTTCCATGGGAAATGGGAGGCTTGCATCTTCTAGTTGTACTAAACGACTTAATGCTCCTAATTTCCATGTGAAGGGTGGAATGAGAAATGGTGTTGGTCTTACTACTAATGGAGTGTATTGTTCTAGTAGTAGTGGTAGGAATGGTGCTATGGGCTATGGAACCAAGGCGAGAGGCACTTATGGGTTCCATAGTGGTAGTCCTTCCTCGACTTTCAACAACACTTCTAATGTTAGAAGAGTGACGGAAAGTGGAAGTTATCCTAGTGGTGTTACTAGGAGAGGAAGGATAATGAAGATTCGAGTTGATAGTGATGGTTATCTTGAATTCCAAGCTCTTACTTGGATGATCCTATATGAGACTTGGGTGTAAGGAGGTTCGTTGTTGAGGTGGAAGGTAATGGAGGGTACTTGCTCAAGATTTATGACACCGATGCCAATTATATTAGTACCTCGGTGGTTGATGAGCTAAGGCTACCTTGCTATGCCCTAGAGCATCCTTATGAGTATCACGGAGTGTGGGTTTCCAAGCAAGCTCGGGTGTGCATATCTCATAGGAGTTATTGGGGTTATATGTGGTGTGATGTGTATCCCATGCAACATTATGATGTGTGGTTAGGTGAGCCATGGTTGCAAGACAAGAAGGTGCGATATGTTCTTGTGACTGATAGGTATTATGTGGGCAAGGGCCAAAAGACTTATGACTTTGAGCCTCTTGTGGGAAAGATCAAGTCACCTCCTAGTATACCTTCTAGGCCTATGCAAAAAGGAAAAGAGCAAGTATTTCAATCCAAGGATGAAAGAGAGCAAACAAGAAGTCCTACACTCACAAGTAATGGTGGGACTAGTCAAATGTCAACAAGGTGAACCCCAAACCACAAGCTCCAAAGAGAAGTGGTTCACCAACAAAGAAGAAAGAGACTTCAAGTGATGAGTCTCTTAGTCCTAGATTCCGGGTTGATATAAAGAGTCCACCTACTCCGGCTATGGGTATTCTTGGGCCTCGTCCCAACTCACCCGAATTTGAGAGACAAAAGATTGAGAGGAGAAAGGGAGTGACCGGTGACATTCCTCGAGTGGAAAAAGGAGAGGATGTGTTGAGTAATTGAGTGGGATGTCACCACCCGAATCTACACCCAACCTTTAAAAGAAAATGAGGGAAAAGAAAGAGGGAAAAAGAATCATTGAGAGTGAGGACACCCCTTATTCTAACCTTAACCCTTTATCTTTTTCTTCTACTTGTGTTAGCTCTTGTGTAGGTACTCTAGGAAGCAAACCAATGGAGCCTCAATCATGTCCCAAGAAGGATGGACAAGGTGAAGAAAATCTTCAATGTGAGCTTCAAGGTGAGGAGACAATTCATGACACTTCAAGTGCATTGAGTGAGCAAGATGGCCACTCAAAGGTATGTGAAAGTTCTTCCCTTGAACATGTTACTTCCTTGTCATGTGATGGTGTTTGTGAAAACTCTAAACTAGTTGATGAATTGTGTGATTACAATGTGTTTGAAACTAGTGCAGAGTCGGTTGGTCAACTTGTGTGTGATTGTGAACCACTAGTTGAGAGGGATGGTAAGCAACATCATGATGTGAGCTCGGTTTTCATTGAACCTCTCGTTAGTGAAGAATGTGTAGTTGACCTTGCTTGTGAACCTTATTATGACACCCACCTATATTTGATAAAAGGGGAAGACGAGTTGAATGAATATCCTATTCTTTCCCTTGTTGAATTGCTTGATAATGGTGGACCTATGTGTCGTAGTGATGATGATTGTGACATTGAGGAGTCTCTAGAGTATGAGATGGATCGAATTGTCTTCAATGACTCCTCGGGTGAGAGTGAAGAACCTAGTCTTGATACCATGTTTTTGGGTGACCATGAATTTGAGGTGCATGCTTTTACATTTATGTTGTGTGAAGATAATCTCATTTGTGGTGGCGAATTGCATTGGACTAGGCTTGGTAGTAAAATAGAACCTCCATGGTATATAAAGTTAGACTCTATGGATGATCCATTGTTTGGAACTCCAAGTGGGATGAATGGTCTTGATATTGGTTGTGTTGAACCATCTTCTAGTAGTCCTAACCTTCATTGTGTGGACTATAATGATGAAGGACCTAATTTGGAGACCTTCCTTTGGAGTTTGTCAAGTGAGGAAGATCGTCTTGGAGTTGGATTTGGAGGTGAGGAAGTCACTCTTGGTGTGTGTAAGAGTGCTTCCAAGAAGAGAAGTGGAGTATTTGATGTTAGTTGTCAATTGAACTATTTTGTTTACTCCACCCCACATGTAGATCATACCTTGGGTGTTGAGCATGCCAAAGCCGATGTGTCGCATTATGATAATATCGATTTGAAGGCTTGGTGTGTTGGTCATAAGCTTAGGGGTCGTAGGTAATTTGATTGCTATATCATGCATGTTCCATGTCCTATTGATCTCTTTGCTTGTTCTTGTGTTGGATGCACTTTCCTTTGGAGACAAGTACTTGTTGTTTCCTTTGGAGACATAAGCCTTTTACTTGTTATTGATTCTTGGCTCTATCATAAGAGTGTGTTTTCCCACACATTTGACACTAACCTACTCTTGTAGTAGAGGATGTTTTGCTTGTGTTGTCTTTGGATGTAGGCTATGATGGTTTGATTTCGAGGACGAAATCCTTTCAAGAAGGGGAGGAAAATATGTGGGATGGGATAGGCAAAGTAGTGCAAAGGAGACTATGAAGATGAGTTTGATGACTCTTATGCTTCAAGTCAAGAAGTCGAAGATGGTAACGCTTCAAGGTACAATGTTCCTACTACTCTTCTTGTGATGAATATAAAAATGTTGATAGTGAGATAGAAAGAATTGATGATGAAGTTGATTATATGAATTATTCATTTGTATCTTCTCTTGGTATTTCTAATGTTGATCAATGGAGTAGTGGAGGTCCTTCCATTAGTATGGGAGGAGGTGGTGGTTGTTCCATGGGAAAGAAGAAGCTTGCATCTTCTAGGTATGCTAAGCGACCTAATTCTTTTAATTCCCATGTGGAGGGTGGTTTAAGAGATGGTGTTGCTCTTGCTACAAGGGGGTTGTATTATTCTATCAATGCCGTAAAGGGTATGGATAGTTGTAGTAGGATTAGTGCTATGGCCAATGGAACAAAGGCAAGGGGTCTTATGGGTTCCATGGCAAGGTTCCTTCCTCTACTTTCAACAGCACTTCTAATGTTGGAAGTGTAACGGGAGGTGGATGTTACCCTAGCAATGTTGCTAGGAGAGGAGGCATAAGGGAGACCCAAGTTTTTGGTGTTGACACTCGTGGGCATTCAAGTTCTCTCTTGGATATCTCTACGAAACTTGGGTAGACGTAGGTTCGTTGTTGAGATAGATGGTATTGGAGGATACTTGCTCAAGATTGGTGATACCGATGCCAATTGTACTAGCACCTCTTTGGTTGATAGGCTAAGGATACAATACCATGCACTAGAGCATCCTTATGAATATGATGGAGTGTGGGTTTCCAAGGAAGCTCGGGTACTTTTATCTCATAGAAATTATAGATGTTATGTGTGGTATGATGTGCATCCCATGCGACATGTTGATGTGTGGTTAGGTGAGCCATGGTTGCATGACAAGAGGTTGCAATATAGTACTATGAAGGATGCGTATCTTGTGGGCATAGGGCAAAGAGTTTATGACTTTGTACCTTATTGGGCATGAGGCCAATTGCCTACTAGTGTACCTTCTTTGGCTATGCAAAGGAGCGAGGAGTGAAAACTTTATTCCCAGGTTGAAATTGTGCAATCAAGGAGTCCTTCAATTACAAGAAGTGGTGGGACTAGTGCAAGTGAAGGGTTGACAAATGTCAACAAGGTGAACCCGAAACCACAAGTTTCAAAGCCATGTGGTTCACTAACAAAGAAGAAGGAGACATCAAGTGATGAGTCTCCAAGTCCTAGATTCTGGGTTGATGTTAAAAGTCCATCTACTCCGGCTATGGGTATTCTTGGGCCTCGTCCCAACTCACCCGAATATGAGAGACAAAAGATTGAGAGGAGTAAGGGAGCGACCGGTGACATTCCTTGAGTAGAAAAAGGAGAGGATGTGATGAGTGATGTGAATGGGATGTCACCACCCGAATCTACACCCAACCTTGAAAAGAAAATGAGGGAAAAGAGAGAGGAAAAAGAATCATTGAGAGTGAGGGCACCCCTTATTCTAACCTTAACCCTTTATCTTTTTCTTCTACTTGTGTGAGTACTTGTGTAGGTATTTTTGGAGGCAAACCGATGGAGCCTCAACCATGTTCCAAGATGGAAAGACAAGGTGAAGATGATTCAAAATGTGAGCTACAAGGTGGAGAAAATATTCATGACACTTCAAGTGCATTGAGTGAGCAAGATGGCCACTCAAAGGTATGTGTTAGTTCTTCTTCTCTTAAGCATGATACTTCCTTGTCTTATGTTAGTATTTGTGAAAACTAGTCACTAGTTGATGATTTGTATGACTACAATGTGTTTGCAACTAGTGTAGAGTCGAATGGTCAACTTGTGAGTGAATGTGAATCACTAGTTGAGAGGGTTGAAAAGCCACATCATGATGTGAGCTCGATTTTTATTGAACCTCTCTTTAGTGAAAATACTGTGGTTGACCTTGTTTGTGAACCTTGTCCATATTTGATTAAGGAGAAGATGAATTGCATGAATATACCATTCTTCCCTTTGATTGTTTACTTGATAGTGGTGGTCTCTTGTGTCGTTGTGAGGATGGCCGTGACCTTGAGGAGTCTCTAGTGTATGAGATGGATCGAATTGTTTTCGATGACTCCTCAAGTGTAGATGTTGTCTCTAGTTTGAGAACGTCACATTTGCTTGCTAATGAGCTTGAGAAGTGTGCCTGTACTAATCCTTTGTATGAGGTCAACTTCAATGGAAATGGTGATTTGTGTCAAACAAGAGTAGAGTGTGAGTTTGAACCTCCATGGATTGGAATGCTTAACTCTATAGATAATCCATTGTTTGAGACCTCCCTTTGAAGTTTGTCTAGCGAGGAGGATTGTCTTAGAGGTAAATTTGGGGGTGAGGAGGTACCTCTCAGTGTGTGTAAGAGTGCTTCTAAGAAGAGGAGTGGAGTATTTAATGTTAGTTGTAAATTGAACGATTTTGCTTACTCAATCCCATATGTTGATCACACCTTGAGTGTTGGGCATGCCAAAGCCATTGTGTCACCTTGAAATAAAAATACATTGAAGGCTTGGTATGTTGGTCATGAGCTTAGGGGTCATAGGGAATTTGATTGCTATATCTTGCATATTCCATGTCCTATTGATCTCTTTGCTTGTCTTTGTGTTGGATGCACTTTCTTCTTGAGTCAAGTACTTGTTGTTTCCTTTGAGGACACAAGCTTTTTTTACTATCATTGATGCTTGGCTCTATCATAAGAGTGTGTTTTCCACACTTTTGGCACTAACCTACTCTTGTAGTGGGAAGCTTTGTTTGTGCTTGTTTTAAATGTAGGCTTGATGGTTTGATTTCGAGGACGAAATCCTTTCAAGAAGGGGAGGATGATGCGGGGAAAATTGAGCCAAAGTGCCAACCATCAAGAGCCATGCTTGAGAGCACAAAGAACACAAGTGAAGGGCTCCGGAAGTGACTTGAAGATCATGCATTTGAGCGCCATGGAAGGAGGACCACTTAGGCTCCAAAGGAGAGGCTCGAGAGACACAATTCGAGGCATTTCAAGAAGGCACAGAAGGGGGTGGAGCGCCTCTTTTGAAGGGCGGACCGCCCATATTTTGAGCCCTCTGTGGAGTTGCCAAGGGGCGGACCACCCACTCTGCACCACTGATGTAGAGGCGGACTGCCCACTACTGAGGTGGGGCGCCTGTTTCCCCTCTACTCAGCATCAGGAAGGGCGCCTGTTTCTCTAGGCAGGGCGCCTATTTCCGGGATGTTTCAAGAATTGTTTTTATAGTGTAATTCATAATTTAGCCTTAAGTGTTTCTATTGTATGAACTATACTTAGGGGTTTTTAGTCATTTCCAAAATATGTAAGGGAGCACTATATAAGCTCTTGTTAGCCATTTCATTTCAGGAGTCTAGTTTTGAACATAGAAATTGAGAGAAAGAACATCGAGAGGCTTGGCCTTCGTGTTGGAGCTTGAAGCTCGTGTAACCCTTATGACTTGGAAACCCAAGGATTTCATCCTAGTATGAATTCGGGATTTGAATCAGGTTTCTCGTTCTCCCTTTGATACGGTCCAAATCGAGCTAAGACACAAACCATCAAGAGCCAAGCTTGAGAGCACAAGGAATGCAAGTTAAGGGCTTCGGAAGCGACTTGAAGATCATCCATCGGAGCACCAGGTAGAGCACCTAGAAGCCAGGCGGAGCGCCCAGCTTCAAGGCAACCATGCGGACCGCCCAAGCCTGGGCCTCTTTTGATCAGAAGCTCATCCATTCGAAGCGCCCAAATCCAAGCGGAGCACCCCAACAAGATGAAGACTTCTACTTTTGGTTTGAACTTCTTATTTTGCCCTTAAGTGTTGTGTATTGCCTTAAGTTAGCTTGAGGGCATTTTAGACATTTCACTTTGTCTTCTGAAAAACTATAAATAGGAACCTTAGCCATTTCATTTCATTAGCTTTGATTTTAGTCTTGAGAGATAAGAGAGAACTTAGAAGAGGCCAAGCCTTTCTAGTTCGAAGCGGATCGCTTCGTGTATGTCTCGACTTGGAACCTATGAAGATTCATCGCTAGTATGAAACCATTGTAAGGTTCGAGTTTCAATTCTCCCTTTGGATAATAAATTCTTGTTTGAATTATTTATCCGCTCTTTCTTCTATTTCTTGCCTTCCAAGTCTTGAATTTCTCGATATCTTTTAGATATCACGTATCTTGTTTTTATCGCTTCCGCATATTCATATCGTATTTTGCTTCCGCGTCTTTTTCCCCTTATCAGTTGGTATCAGAGCAAGGCTCTGGTTATGTTCTTATAAACCCCCGTTCCTTGTTCCTCGTGTTAGCATCGTTGTTGTTGTTGTGTTCTTGTTCTCAAAGAAAAGAAGAAAAACAAAAAAAAAGTTGAAAACTTGAAAAAAATTTGGTAGATCGGGTTAGATTCGAATCCCCAAGTGTTTAAATATATTGGGGTTTGTTCTAAATTGTATTCCCGTCATTTTGATGCCCATATATCACAATTCGGTGTTATGAATCAAAAATTTCGAAAATCAAAATACAAAAGTTTGAAATTTTTTTGAAATCGAAGCTTGTTGTTGTTTGTTGGAGGTTGAAAACCATTGGGGATTGGTTATAATAGTTGAATACACCTTTAGGTATCATTGGTTTTGTGTATCGGGTTGAAATCGTTCGAAATATTTGGCCAAAAATCACCAAAATCCGTTCTTGGAGTCTACTGAATCGCGTCTCAGGCGGAGCGCCTAAAGCTAGGCGGACCGCCCAACTTTCGGGCAGCAGCTCAGCCAGGCGGAGTGCCTACCACCAGGCGGAGCGACCCCTTGCACTGCGCGGAGCGCCTCCCCCTCTGGGCAGAGCGCCCATCCCTAAAGCGTTTCCGAATTATTTATTTTTCGTAGTTTTTGTGTTTCCTTTGCTTACTAACTTCTTAGTTAGTGTTTCTAGGGTAATTGACCTACTCCATTGACACTAACTCTTTAGCGTAATAGGACACTCGTGCGTGGAGGAGATTAGAATTCAAAGAAGAGTCGTAGATTTTTCTTTGGCCTCAAGTGCGCACTTAAATAGTCGTCCGTCCATAGAGTCCTATAAATTCCACTCCGAACTAATACTTGGACATACTAGTTATGATCATTATGGTTTCTAAGTTGTGAAGGCCTCGCCCTTGAGTGTTCATATATTGAGTGATACACATGAGGGAGTGAATTTTGTGAGGGTCTTTCTTTTTGTGTTGCAACTATGTCGGAAAATGAGTGTGGAGATTATGGCTCATGTGGGGATGATGCGAGTTGCTATGACTCGTATGGTCATGATGGAGACTATGATCCCAATGATGATAATGATGGGCATTACTATGATGACTCGGGAAACTATGGCTCCTATGGTGATGAAGCGGTTCACTATGAAGATCAAGTGTATAATGAAGACTATGAAGCTCATGATGTTGAATGTATTGATCCATATGCTTCAAGTCAAGAATACGAAGATGGTGACGCTTCAAGGTACATTGATCCACTTACTCTTCTTGTGATGAATTTGAACATGTAGATAGTGACATAGAGAGGATTGATGATGAGGTTGAACATAGAAATATTTCGATTGCATCTTCTCTTGGTGTTTCTACATATGTGCAAGGGAGTACTAGAGGTCTTTCCATTAGTATGGGAGGAGGAGGTGGTTGTTCCATGGGAAAGAAGAAGCTTGCATCTTCTAGGTACGCGAAGCGACCTAATGCTTCTAATTCCCATGTGGAGGGTGGTTTGTGAGATTGTGTTGCTTTTGCTACAAAGGGTTATATTGTTCTATCAATGTTGTGAGGGCCTTGGATAGTTGTAGTACGAGTAGTACTATAGGCTATGGAACCAAAGCGAGAGGCACTTATGGGTTCCACGACGAGGGTCCTTCCTCGACTTCCAACAAAATTTCTAATGTTGGAAGAGTGACGGGATGTGGAAGTTACTCTAGCAATCTTGCTAGTAGAGGAGGGATAAGGGAGACCAAAGTTGTTGGTGTTGACATTCGTGGGCGTCCAAGTTTTCATTTGGATGCCAATCTACAAAACTTGGGTAGGTGAAGGTTCGTTATTGAGGTAAATGGTATTGGAGGATACTTGATCAAGATTGGTGATACCGATGCTAATTGCATTAGCACCTCTTTGGTTGATAGGCTAAGGATACCATGCCATGCACTAGAGCATCCATATGTGTATGTTGGAGTCTGGGTTTCCAAGGAGGCTCGACTACTCATATCTCATAGAAACTATAGATGTTATGTATGGTGTGATGTGTATCCCATACGTCATGTTGATGTGTGGATAAGAGAGCCATGGTTGGAAGACAAGAGGGTGCAATATAGTGCGATGAAGGATGCGTATCTTATGGGCATAGGGCAAAGAGTCTATGACTTTGTACCTTATCGGGAAAAAAGCCAATTGCCTACTAGTACACCTTCTTTGGCTATGCAAAGGAGCAAGGCGCGAGCACCTCATTCGGGTGAAAATGTGCAATCAAGGAGTCCTACAATTACAAAAAGTGGTGGGACTAGTGCAAGTGAAGAGTTGGCAAATGTCAACAAGGTGAACCCGAAGCTAAGTGGTTCACCAATAAAGAAGAAGGAGACATCAAGTGATGAGTCTCCAAGTCCTAGATTCCAGGTTGATGTAAAGAGTCCACCTACTCCGGCTATGAATATTCTTGGGCCGCGTCCCAATTCGCCCGAATTTTAGAGGCAAAAGATAGAGAGGAGTAAGGGAGCGACCGGTGACAACTCTCGAGTGAAAAAAGGAGAGGTTGTGATGAGTGATGTGAGTGGGTTGTCACCACCCGAATCTACACCCAACCTTGGAAAAAAATGAGGGATAAGAAAGAGGGAAAAAGAATCATTGAGAGTGAGGGCATCCCTTATTCTAACCTTAACCCTTTATCTTCTATTTGTTTGAATTCTTGTGTAGGAATTCTTGGAGGCAAACCGATTGAGCCTCAATCATGTTCCAATGAGGAAAGGCAAGGTGAAGGAGATTCCGAATATGAGCTAGAAGGTGAAGGAACTACCCATGATGCTTCAAGTACATTGAGTGAGCCCGGATGCAACTCAAATGTAAGTGATACTTCTTCTTCCCTTAAGAATAATACTTACTTTTGATATTATTTGTGAAAACTCTATGCTAGTTGATGATTTGTGTGAATACAATGTGTTTGCTACTAGTGTAGAGCCGTTGGGTCAACTTGTGTGTGCAAATGAACCACTAGTTGAGAGGGTTGAAAAGTCATATCATGATGTGAGCTCGATTTTCATTGAACCTCTCTTTAGTAAAAATATTGAAGTTGACCTTGTTTGTGAACCTTGTTATTACACCCCACTCATATTTGATAAAGGAGAAGATGAATTGCATGATTATCTTATTCTTCCCTTTGATTACTTAATTGGTAGCGGTGGTCTCATGTGTTGTAGTGAGGGTAACCGTGACCTTGAGGAGTCTTTATTGCATGAGATGGATCGAATTGTGTTCGATGACTCCTCAAGTGTAGATGCTGTCTCTAGTTTGAGAATGTCACATTTGCTTGCTAATGAGCTTGAGAAGTGTGCCTGTACTAATCCTTTGTATGAGGTCAACTTCAATGGAAATGGTGATTTGTGTCAAACAAGAGTAGAGTGTGAGTTTGAACCTCCATGGATTGGAATGCTTAACACTATAGATCATCCAAAATATTTTCAGTCCTAGGTGTCATGTTTCTTAAACAAACAAATATGTACAAGAACTAAGGAATTGTTCAAATTTAAACTTAAAAATATTTACACTTACAACTTTAAAGATTCGTCCACTTCAATCTACTAAAACTTGAACTGGCAACGGCACCAAAATTTGACTACGCCCAAAACTCATCCTAAAAAGGATAAGCGGTCGCTGCAAATATAACCCGGTTTAACAAGTCCGGGGTCGAATCCCACAGGGAGCAACGTCAAGTTCTAGTAACTTTAATAGCCAAAGATTCAAAGTTCAACAATAATGTTTCTAGTAATGAACTATTAATTTAGCTAACAATTACCTAAGATCAACTAAGAATAATAAAAATTGAACTTGCAGATGTTAAAAAGCCGAGGATAATGAATTCCCCAGTTACTGGGTTAGTCCTGAGTTCACTCCAAACTTGCACGAAATACTATTCTATTAGCCTTGAACTTAAACTTGTTCGCTAGAGTTTTCCAACTACTAACAACACCGTTCTTGAGCAATTTTTCCCAAAATAATCAAGACCATTAAGAACTGTCCAATTTCAGGCCACAGTCGAATCACAATATCCCTATAATGACTCTAAATCAATTTAAGTAATCCCTTATCATAACCTGAAGTACTGTTATTTGACTGACCCTAACCCAAACGTCTTTCCCAAGATCATTCAAGTAAAAAGGGCACAAACAATTGCAGGCCTAACAATTGAATTCAATTAAAACACAGCCAAATAAATAGAATATTATATTACTCAATCTTGGAGTTACTCAAAACTACCCCAATAATGGGTTCATCAAAATCCTATAGTAGAAATTTAGCTACTCATAATTGTATTAAACAATAATGAATTCATAGTCAAGACAACGCCCATAGGAAAAGAGAATAAGAAAAGTTGAGATAAACTCTTTGATTCTTCAGTTCCAATGGATTTGATGCGTATCCAAGCTCCAAAGTGCTTCAACAATGGTTGTCTAGCCTTCCCAAGTCAAGATTGGGGCTGAAAATAGGTTAGAAAACCTTTTATACCTGGTGTGAAACTCATGGACAAGTTTTCCCCTCGCCACTTTTCGCCAGAAATTTTGCCTCATGGCTGGATCATGGCCTTACGATGCCTGGGCCGTGAGCTTTGAAGATTCTGCTTTCGACTTCATTGCTGAATCATGGCCTTACCATGGCTGGGCCGTGACATTTCGTCTTCAAATTCCAACGCTGTAAATTAACTTCATTTTGCTCCAAATAATCAAACTTTAACACTTTTTCATACCACTTGATTCCTACATATTCAAACACCCAATATAAGCATAAAATACTATTGTTCATGCTAAAATAATCCACAAAAGCACCAAAACATGAGGTAATTAATCCTAAAATATCTGCATTTTTAGCCTAACATCACAACCCCACACTTAAGATTTTGCTCGTCCTCGAGCAAAGAAAAAGAATACATAGAAAGCTGGCAAGACATCAAGATTAGATAAGAACTCATGATAAACAACCTAACCGAACTCACCTATGAAATTCAAACACCCTTTCTTTTGGTCATAATCAAGTATTGAAAATAGAAACCGATAGACCACTCAAGTTCCAATGTACCTCACAACAAGAAAATGCCACCAAACACACAACATATTATTTCAAGAGAAATTGTGGCATATAAATATCGAACACCCTCACTCTCACAAAGAAATATCTCATGTCTCACAGAAAAGTACTATAGGCTTGCCTATTTTGTTGCTCTCTACTAATATAGGAGTCCCGATCAAAAGTCAAGTAGGACTTTTCATAGGTTGTAATGTTGGCTTGGGGTAAGGTGTGGTGCACTTTTGGGTATATAGTGACTAATTCTTCCCCTAAACACTTTAAGCATCACTCACTACTAATTTCCTGACCTATTCATATAATTATAGCACTTCTTAAGATTTTTATCCATATCCACTTTCTAAGCTCAAGAGTCCCTTCTCTTATACCGTTCTTTCTCCTCATTATTCATCAATTTACTCATCTCTTTTTTTTTTCTTTTTTTTATTTGCTTTTTGATTTTTTTTCTTTCTCTTTTTCACTTTTCACATTTTTGTATATGAGAAGAATATCAAGTATTTCTACCTTCATTCTTTTGCAACTTTCTTCTCAAGTACACAACTCTTATGAATAACCCATCATCTTACCAATCACACAACTTAAAGTAGTTAAGGGGAAGATGGGTAACAAGAGAGGTAAATAGAAAAAAGGGATAGAGTTTGTAACTCTGGTTGCCAAAGAAAAGGTCAATAGGCTCAAATTGGGACATTGAGAAATTCATTTATTAGGTAGGCTTATTTAGTCACTGGCGGGCTAAAGAAGGCCTACTTTCATCCTAAAGATCAAGACTACCTAGGATTTCGCCTCAAACAACAAGCAGGGCAAGTTCTAGACTTAACATGAAACAATGAGAAGTAGAAAAAAATAAGCTCACCACACACTGTACATGGAACTCAAGGATTATCTCAGTTTCACCTTGCAATACCTAATTATGAACTCAAAAAGGAAGTTCAAAAATATGTAGGTAGTTCTAGCTAAAGGTTGTCTTTCAAAGTCCTCACTTCTCTCTCTTTCTGCCTCATTTCCATTTTTTCTTTTTCTCAACTCTTTCTTCTTCTCTCTTTTTTTAAATTTTTTTTTATATCTAGCCTACAAAATACCTGGTTCAGCTGAAATAACTCAATGGGAAAGAACCAAGGCTAAGAAAACTCAAAGAGATTATTATTATAGAAGAAACATTGAATAAACACAAAGTACTCCCCACCCCACACTTAACAAGTTGCACTGTCCTCAATGCAACAACATATAAACCAAGGGTGAAGAAATACTCCCTGGGGCTGTAAGCCCGAAGAACTGGCACTATATATGGAGCCATCAGATCCACAGCTTTGCGAGACTCCTACTCGCCATCATCATCACTTACATGCTCAACCTCCACAGAGCACGGGATACTCAGACTTCTCCCAGACAAGTACACGGGGTTGCAAGCAGCGCACAGTTAGACTCAAAACTACATGAGCCTGCAGCATAAGAAAACACACAAAGTAATATACTATAAAGAAAATAACTAAACTAAAAAAAGTAGTAATAGTTGGGTCGCCTCCCAACAAGCGCCTTATTTAATGTCGTGGCACGACGCATCCCATCATCACAACTTCTCTCCACTTTGAAAAGATGAATTGCCTCCCCAATTTGAATTCAAGCTTATGATCATGCTCTTGGGGTGGTGCAAATTCAAGTGATCCCCAAATATTCATTGTGCGCTTCTTGCCCTTTAATCGAGGCATGTGAGTTTCTCGTTTTGGCAAGACAAATTCAACAACAAAAATACATTGTTCCTCCTTCTTACGCTCCTTTAAGGGCTTTGATAGATCAACATCCACATCACCATCCAAGCATAACGTCGAAAAGTGTTCAAATGAGGTCTAATATAGTTAAACTCCAAAAATATTTTATTTTTGACATCCTCACTTTCATACACACTAGAGTTCTCCAATATGATATTTTGCGCTTCCTCAGCTGACTCTAGTATCTTTTTCTCTATCTCAAAATCATTCACTACCATATTGAATGGTTGGAATTCCCCTTTTTGTTCATTTATCCTCTCAAAGGTCAAGTCATATTTTAGGCTATTGTCCCAAAATTCCTCCATGACTAGTTGATTCGCACTTCCTTCTTCAGGTAAGCATCTCATTATGTTTTTAAACTCATTGTCACCAGCAAAAGAAGAATCATCATAATAGGGGCTCGGGGAAGGGTAAGACATATAAGAAGAACCGAAAAAAGGAGCATTTTGACAACTTTTCCAAGGGAGAAATCCTTCAAAATATGCGCAAGGATTTCCAAAACAAAAATAGCCATCATCCAAAATATTTTCAGTCCTAGGTGTGATGTTTCTTAAACAAACAAATATGTACAAGAACTAAGGAATTGTTCAAATTTAAACTTAAAAATATTTACACTTACAACTTTAAAGATTCGTCCACTTCAATCTACTAAAACTTGAACTGGCAACGGCACCAAAATTTGATTACGCCCAAAACTCGTCTAAAAAGGATAAGCGGTCGCTGCAAATATAACCCGGTTTAACAAGTCCGGGGTCGAATCCCACAGGGAGCAACGTCAAGTTCTAGTAACTTTAATAGCCAAAGATTCAAAGTTCAACAATAATGTTTCAAGTAATGAACTATTAATTTAGCTAACAATTACCTAAGATCAACTAAGAATAATAAAAATTGAACTTGCAGATGTTAAAAAGCCGAGGATAATGAATTCCCCAGTTACTGGGTTAGTCCTGAGTTCACTCCAAACTTGCACGAAATACTATTCTATTGGTCTTGAACTTAAACTTATTCGCTAGAGTTTCCCAACTACTAATAACACCGTTCTTGAGCAATTTTTCCCAAAATAATCAAGACCATTAAGAACTGTCCAATTTCAGGCCACAGTCGAATCACGATATCCCTATAATGACTCTAAATCAATTTAAGTAATCTCTTATCATAACCTGAAGTACTGTTATTTGACTGACCATAACCCAAACGTCTTTCCCAAGATCATTCAAGTAAAAAGGGCACAAATAATTGCAGGCCTAACAATTGAATTCAATAAAAACACAGCCAAATAAATAGAATATTGTATTACTCAATTTTGGAGTTACTCAAAACTAACCCAATAATGGGTTCATCAAAATCCTATAGTAGAAATTTAAATTGTATTAAACAATAATGAATTCATAGGCAAAACAATACCCATAGGAAAAGAGAATAATAAAAGTTGAGATAAACTCTTTGATTCTTCAGTTCCAATGGATTTGATGCGTATCCAAGCTCCAAAGTGTTTCAACAATGGTGGTCTAGCCTTCCCAGGTCAAGATTGGGGCTGAAAATAGGTTAGAAAACCTTTTATACTTCGTGTGAAACTCATTGACAAGTTTGCCCCTCGCCACTTTTCGCCAAAAATTTTGCCTCATGGCTGGATCATGGCCTTACGATGCCTGGGCCGTGAGCTTTGAAAATTCTACTTTCGACTTCATGGCTGAATCATGGCCTTACGATGGCTGGGCCGTGATATTTCGTCTTCAAATTCCTTTCATGGCTAATCCACGGCCTTGGCACCTTACAACGCTGTAAATTAACTTCATTTTACTCCAAATCATCAAACTTTAATATTTTTTCATACCACTTGATTCCTACATATTCAAACACCCAATATAAGTATAAAATACTATTGTTCATGCTAAAATAATCCACAAAAGCACCAAGACATGAGGTAATTAATACTAAAATATATGCATTTTGAGGATTGTCTTGGAGGTAAATTCTGAGTTGAGGATGTACCTCTCGGTGTGTGTAAGAGTGCTTCTAAGAAGGGGAGTGGAATATTTGATGTTAGTTGTAGATTAAACTATTTTTCTTACTCCATCCCATATGTTGAACACACCTTGAGTGTTGAGCATGCCAAAGCCAATGTGCCACAATGTAATAAAAATGCATTGAAGGCTTGGTATGATGGATATAGGCTTAGGGGTCGTGGGGAATTTGATCGCTACATGCGTACCCTTGATATCTTTGCTTGTTATGATTTTGAGTGCTTGTTCTTGTTGAGCAAAGAATTTATTGTTTCCTTTGGGAATATACGCTTTTTAATGGGTATTGATGCTTGGTTCTATCACAAGAGTGTGTTTTTCACATAATCTGAACTTATTCTTGTTAAGCTAACCTACTTGTGAGGTAGTAAACATTTTTGTATTTGTTTTGAATGTAGGCTTGATGGTTTGATTTCGAGGACGAAATTCTTTCAAGAAGGGGAGGATGATACGAGGCAAATCGAGCTAAGACACCAATCATCAAGAGCCAAACTTGAGAGCACAAGGAATGCAAGTCAAGGGCTCCGGAAGCAACTTGAAGATCATGCATCGGAGCACCAAGGAAGGAACCCTACGCATCAGGGCCAGGCGGAGCGCCCAACTTCAAGGCAACCAAGCGGAGCGCTTGATTACCAGGCGGAGCGCCCAAGCCTGGGCCTCTTTCGATCAGAAGCTCATCCAGGCGAAGCGCCCAAATCCAGGCGGAGCGCCCAACACGCTGAAGACTTCTACTTTTGGCTTGTACTTCCTATTTTGCCCCTAAGTATTGTGTATTGCCTTAAGTTAGCTTGAGGACATTTTAGACATTTTACTTGTCTTGTGAAAAACTATAAATAGGAACCTTAGCCATTTCATTTCATTAGCTTTGATTTTAGTCTTGAGAGAGAAGAGAGAACATAGAAGAGGCTGAGCCTTTCTAGTTCAAAGCGGATCGCTTCGTGTATGTCTCGGCTTGGAACTTATAGAGATTCATCGCTAGTATGAAACCATTGTAAGGTTCGAGTTTCAATTCTCCCTTTGGATAATAAATTCCTGTTTGAATCGTTTATCCGTTCTTTCTTCTATTTCTTGCCTTCCTAGTCTTGAATTTCTCGATATCTTTTAGATATCACGTATCTTGTTTTTATCGCTTCCGCATATTCGTATCGTATTTTGCTTCTGCGTGTTTTTCCCCTTATCACCCTTTGAATCAATCTACGTTAGTAAGTTTGATTTATTTTTTCTTCTATTTCTTACCTTCGTAGTCTTGATTTACTCGTTATCTTTTGATATCACATTATCTCATTTTACTTGCTTTCGCTCGTTTATAGTTTATTTGCTTCCGTAGTTTATCCTGTATCATGTCTGGTACAATCCATGAATCTTCATGTCCAATAGTGTTGACTTCCCCTTCATATTGTTTTAACCATGTTTGACTTTTATACCATATAGAGCAATAATTAGACTTGTTTAGGTATACACTGTCTATAGCAGCAAGTGCATGTTCACAAGGTATTTCATCCATTTGGAACTGCATGCATTGACATTCCTTATGATGGGACTCCATCAAAATAACTAGGAAGTCCCTAGTTCTTTATGTTGGGACTGCATGCAGAATAACTGGAGAGTACTAGAATTCCATCCAAATAAGTAGGGAGTCCTAGTTTTTTTTATAATGGGACTCCCACGACAACAACTACATGTTAATTTATTTGTCCATTATTTACCTATTCTCATTATCTCTTTTCAGAGTAGTGTGTGTGCCTAGATCGATCTCTTTCAGCACATATAATCAATTTATTTTTCCATTGTTTACCTGTTCTTATTTCTGAAAGTTCTCTTTAAGTGTCCCTCTAATCAAATTCACACTTTTTTGTATAGCACGCCATGCTTTATTATAAGAGATATCAATCCTTTCTTTCTCATCTCTGTGACGACTAGATTAGATTTAACTGAATAAGTGTCTTCTGACAGATTCTCAACAATCTTATCTCGCACAATCTTTGAAGTTGCATGGTTTTGATCTCTTTTCCTATCAGCAATTGTGATTCATCTCAAACTTCAATATTTTGAAAAGTGTAGATTCTTTAACCTTGGAAGAGCGAACAGTCCACTCACATTTTCTTGTGCATACTAGTGCATATCTTGTTGTGCTTGATCTATCAACTTTGAATTCAAAATAATGTGCAATTGCTATTTTTTAGAAATATTTAGTGATGCACTGCTTGTCTAGAAAAATGGATCCAACTTTGATTCTTTTACTTTCTTCTTTGAAAACCTCTTTATTTTCTGTGTAGCAGTTGATGTCTCAGGGGTTGAAGAATCACAACCTCTTGTTTTGTGTTTTCAGTATTCATTAACTCGTGTATGCCAGTTTCTATTGGTGCAACTTCCACAGGTGGAGATGTTAACATAACAACTTCAAATGCATCGTCACTGTTAATTTGCATTATCATTTGTCCTTCAGTGTTATCAAAAATCTCAGATTGCGGAGATCGTTGTGTAATATCAACTATGAAACAACTACTCTTGTAATCAGAATCGTTCTTCTTCAAGTGTAAGCAACTTGTTGACTCATTAAATTTTTTTATAGGAACCTCCTTTGTTTTTTTGAAGATTCATATCAAACCATATGACGGCCTCAAATATTTCTTCATCTAAATCTATACATTTGTAAATCTGTTTTTTGAAATTTTCAAATGTATTGCCTTCACTATGCAGAAAAAGTCTTGTCTCGTGATCGACATACCTATAATCTGTTGTCCATTTCTCATTGAAAGCAACAACAATACAGATTTTATCCATCCCTGCATCTTTTTTTTTTTTTTTTTTTTGCAAATAGTTACATTATATGAATAAATATAGTAAAATGACCTGGACTATTCCCACAGTAAGATTCATACAGCTTAGTAGTGGTCTATTTTTCACTATCAATATGATTTACTCAATTTCATTTTTATTTTAACTAAGAACAACAAGTCACAGTATAAAGTAATGTAATTTTGCTTCAATAACGAACTAAGTTCCAGCATTTAATATTGTTACTTTTCATCAATAAACTAAATATGCATAACCACATCTGGAATAACAAGTCACAATATAAGGTACTGAACTTTTGCTTCAATAAGGAACTAAGTTCCAGTTTTTTATACCGGAGTTTTCATCTCTTTCTACGTGTTTTTCTTCCAAAATTGAATGTTCTCAATGTCAATATTTGACTGAAACTACTGAAATCAACTAGATATATATAATTCGTGAACCGCAAAAACTAGTTCATTGAATGAATCACATATTTAAAGTAAATGAACTGAAAATCATGAATTTTTATTGAATTCTCTTTGATAATTACTGAATTCACATATTTTACTGCAAAAACTGCTAAAGCCATTAAAGTTTACCAAAAAGTTGAAAAAACAGAGCTCAAATTAAATATAAACTGATAGATTTTAAATCGAAATTCATAATAACATTTTAAAATGGCAGAATCGATACGTTTCTCACGCGATTGAATTTGAGTTTTAAAAATAACAATATTAAATTCTGGAAGAGAAATGCGGTGTTGATTTACGAAAGAGCTCTGGTGTTTTTATTATGTTCTTTATCGGAATTGCAGAATGTCTGATTGAGTTGAGTAAGTAGTTGTAAATTTAAAGTTATATATAAGGGGTAATTTCATCAAATCAAATATATGGATGTTGTCAATGTCAGTAGCATGTAAGTGGGCGGCGTGATAATTTAGCTTGTTCTCAATTAATTTTGAAAAGGTGTATAATACTCACTTAAGGTGTCCAAATTTGGCTAATTGTCAATTTTTTGCTTTAAAGTAATGATCAGCCCAAATTAGAAAAAATCCTAAGGAATAATAAGGGCGTACAAACACAGTTTTACGAAATGGTATACAATGATATCTTAATTGTACGATAAATTTTGCTAATTGATTTGTTGTCTGGGTTAACACGTGGGCTGTACATGTACTATCTCGTGACTTGTGGCGTTCCAGAACTCCACAAGTCTTTTTTGGCAGAAAAGGTCCTCTGCTTTTCTTTTCCATTTTCTGTTTTTTCTAAGTCTGATTAAGACTAATCATGGACCAAATTAACACTTTTAAAACTTGAGGGTTTTTCTTAAAACATACATAATAATGATTTCAAACATTGGGAACAACATACACTAAACTCCCCCCCCCCCCCCGCATGGCCTTTTCAACTTCTTCACTTCATCTCCTTTTTCACACACTTCATCTCCTTTTTCATACACTTCATCTCCTTTTTCACGCCAAATCTAAACCAAATACTCTCAACTTCTTTGTGGTTTTCAAGTAATCCGACCAGCAATACAACAAAGTATTATATATAAAAGGTAAACAATGTCATGATCATTTAAACTGTGGTGTAAATCTCGAACCTAGGTTTTTGTTTTTAATTTTTTCGTCGACAGTGATTAACGATGCTTTGGGTGTTTGTTTTTGTACAAAAGGTGTAATATTGTGTTGAAATTGAATGGCATTATGTGTTTTGATGGGTAAAGTAGTTCCAAACTACAAAGGGGATTTTCGATGTTCAACTGAAATTTTTACGCTTTTTACATTTTTTGGTTAAATTGTGACGATTTGAGGGTTTTCTATGAACCAACGCTGCTTCATTTAGTTGCAAATTGAAGTTATTGCTATTATGTGTCTTGATGTTCCGAACACCATAGTAGCTGAGGTTCTAAACATCTAATTGGATGTTCATGATTTTCTGTAACTAAATTTTGTATCCCCTTGTTTTGCTTTGCAGAAAAATGGTAAATTTAAGACCGAGAAATAAAGATGAAGATGAGCAGAAGAAGCAGCCTACAAAGACTCCCAAGAAGGAAATTTCTAAAAGAAAGGGCCCTTCGCCGAAGAAAAAACCTGAGAAGCCTACTACTTCAGATTCGGAACGTACTCCTACAGATTTAGAACCTACTCCTAAACGCCCAAGAACAACTTGAACAACTAAAAGAAGATTAGTTGTGGAGAGTGACGACGATAGCCAAGGAGAAGCAGTAGGTCCACGAAACAAAGGTGATAAACAAGAGGAAAGCCAAAGTCCAGCACCAAGTTACGATCTAAGTAAAGGTGGGGAAGATTTGGAGAGGGCTGCAGATGAGGGTGAAAGAAGGGTGGCTTTAGATGACGGCGGTATTGATGAACTGTTAAAACTGATTTTTTGAGGACTGGAGAGGAAGATGGTGATCGTGAAAAGGAAGAGGAAGATGGTGGTAAAAAAAATGAAGAAGCTGATGATTTAAGTAGGGAAAAAGGAGAAGAAGTAGAGGGGGAAGCAGATAAGACAGGGGAGAGTCCAAGAAGCAGTAAAAGAAGTAGAAGAGAGGCGGATGATGTAATTTTAAAAAGCAACTTTCTGAAGGATTGTGAAAAAATAGTTAAAATAGATAGGGAAGCTGTAAATAATGCAGGTGGAAATGTTAGAAGAGGAAGCAGGTGAAGAGAAGGAAACTGCTGAAGGAACGTCTGGATTGAAACTGGAGGAAGACTAGGTGATAGTTGAATTGATACTTGTTATTGTTCGGAACGCCTATGTTGATGTCCTACACGACATATATATGTTCCCAACATTAGCATTAAGGCTGGTAGCTCTCGTTCTGAACACATTACGTGATGTTCCAAACGATTGCTACTGTCGTTCAGAACCTCATAATAAACATGTTTCGAACATTTATGTTTTCCCTTTAATGTGATTTACTATCATTGTGATTCATTTTACTAATTTTATGCTAAAATTATGTGCAGTATGAAGACGTTGGTCATGCTACTTTCAAGAGTAACGTTGAGGGTCTCTTCAAGACCTTCTTGACAAACAATGAACCTTTTAATGGGAAGATTACTGTTCGTTCTTCGTTGGCTAGGGGTATGATACAGTTCAAGGAGATTCTGAAAAAATTGCAGGTGAGAAGGGGATTTTGCCATAGCTGTTTCGGTCCTTTCTTGCAATTACCAGAATATCCACTATTTGGCACCAAGTTGGTGCATAACCTCCTCGTGCGAAGGATTATTTGCAAGAAGCAGAAAGAGGTGTGGATATCCTTCAATGGATTGCCAGCACGTTTTGGCCTATCTGAGTTTGCACTAATGACAGGGCTAAACTGTGGTGCCTATCCAAGTAAACAGTACATGGAAAAAATGAATAAAAAGGGGAAGGAATTGTGGAAGTTTGTTGTTGATTATTTCAAGAAGAAGAAGAGGAAGGAGAAGGAGAAAGAGATAAAGGAAAAGGAGGAGAAGGAGAAGAAAGAAAATGAGGAGAAGGGGAATGGGAAGCGGAAGGGGAAGAAGAAGGTGGAGGAGTCACCCTCACCCTCACCCTCACCCTCACCTTCACCCGCCAAGAGGAAGTTCAACAAGCCCAAAAAAAAAAAAAAAACAGCCGAAGAAAAAGCAAGTTGTGAAATCTGGTGACTTGCTTGAGTTGGTATGTTTTAGAACCTGTCCCAAGAAGTGGTATTTAAATCTGTGCATGGCTTGGTTTGTTCATTCTATTCTTTGTGCGAGGGATTCCAAATATGGAATAGAGGAATGGGTGGTGTGCTTTTCCGCCGATCTTGAGGCATTCCATTGTTATCCTTGGGGTAGGATGAGTTTTGAATTAACAATGGAATATCTTATCAAGCTAATGGAACTTCGTGCAGAAGGAAGCCAGACTTACAATATTTATGGCTTTCCATGGGCATTCATGGCCTGGGCTTATGAAGCTATACCTGCCTTGAGGACAAAGGATTTGCCAAAAGAAAAAACAATGCCAAGGATCATAAACAGGCTTACTGAAATTTGTGAAAGAGATACGGACAGGTTGTTTGACCAACATGATGTTCCTGTAAGTATTCCGTTTTCCATATATGTTATGTAATATTTGGAAAAACTTTGTGTTTGCTGAGATATTTCTAATTGATGTTCGGAACATCTTCATGAAGAACCGTCAACTGCTTCAGTCAACGATGTTCAGAACAACACTTCTTGATGTTTTCGAACAACATGACTTTGTTCCAAACAACTTTAAAAGATTTTTAAAATTTAGTTGATATTTATTTAATGTTGTTGGGTATATTAACAGGTTGTGCACCCTTTCCTCATTCCTACTGATGACGAGCTGGACATGGATTACTTTCTAGACCTCGTGCCATTTGAAGACTCTGAGGACGACACAATAGATCATTTTTGTAAAGTGTTTGAGGATGTTTGCAGCGTTGGTCTTGTTGGTAGCACTACAATTTGTACCTTCAAGAACAATCCTGCAATCCCTCCAAGACAAGTGATAGAAATTAATGCTATGGAAGCCCCAGAAATGATGATGTTTGGAAGTGATGGTGAATACAATGAAGAGGGAATTAGTGGCCTGCAAGATGTAAATATTGACATTGAAAACAAAGCTGATGGTGATGAAGTTGGTGGTGAGTTTGAAGTTGTTGGTATCACTGAAGTTGGTACAGTGAAGAGGATCTCCAATTGCAGAGGCTGCAAATGTGATGAATGCAGCGGATGGAGGGAAGCAATGGAGCAACAGATTTTGGCTTATGATCAAAAGATCGTGGCTTATGAGCAAAAGATCGTGGCTTATGAGCAACAGATCGTTCCTTATAAGACAAATATTGTGGCTTCTGAGCAAATCAAAGGTGATTCTTCTGGTGGTGATGGATTCGACATCTCTAAATGCAGCAGTTGCAATTGCAAAGATTGGCGTAAGGGCATGGAGATCGAGATGGCGGTCATGCAGGAGACGATTGAGCAGTAGAAGAGCAAAACGATTATAAAACCTGCAAAGGCTGTGAAATCATCACAAACAGAAAAGAAGAAGAAGCAATAGAAGTTGGTTCGAGGCTTCCAGTGGATATTTAAAAGCCATTGAAACGGAAAAAAGTGGTGGCTTTGAACGCATTTATGAAAAAGAAGAAAAAACAAAAAGATGTTTTTCTTGGATTGCTGATGAATTTCCAAGATTTCAAAGATCTGATGAACAAGACTGTGTGGCTGTGGGACTTTATAAGTTTATTTTTGAATGATTTTCTGAACTTCACATCGTTGTAGGGAACATACTAACTGAGTCCGGAACATCGTTCTTATGCTTGGAACAACTCAAGCATTTCTAGCTTCTCATAGATTTCTAGAACATCACACAGTCGTTCCGAACATGGAATGATGTTCAGAAAGACAGACCTTTCCTTCACTCACTTATACGCCAATTTATATTTTTCACTTATATGCTCTGCAATGTGTAGAAGCTGTGATGACAATGATGCGGGAGAGGCATTTGAATTACCCCGATCATCACGATCAAAGTGACCTCATTTTGGATATGGCATTCTTGACAAACATGAAAAAATGCTACTACCAACTGGAAGCAGATGCAAAAACAAATCAGCTACCGCTTGATCTGGCGTTGAAGGAGTATCAGTTTGATGGTGATTATCTGAAGTATGCACATGGAAAGCTACCCTACCCAGGAGGTAGGTGTTGGGCTGGTGCTAAGAGGATCTTCGCCGTCTTCAACATCAACGACAATCACTACGTGTTGGTGGTGTTTGACATAGTTAACGTGAAGGTTTGGGTGTATGATTGCAATCATGGTTGTAATGATGATGAATGCTTCTTGCCAATAATTGTCCCCATTCTCTACATGTTCCCCATCTATGTCAGAATTTCTAAGCTATTCAATGACTTGGATCCGATGTGTAAGGAAGGAGACATGCAGTCGTTTGAGAGAGTGCCAAGATCACTTTGTCCACAAAATCTAACAGGGCAATCATGTGGAGTGTTCGCGTTGATGTACATTGAGCACCTCATTACAAACACCCCCATGGACAAAATTTGTGACAATCTGGCTGATCAGTGGAGGCGACGTTTAGCCGTTTGTATTTTGGACGGCAAAATGAAGCCTTGATTTGGGTATATGTAATATTTGGATAATCTTTTAACTTTTATTTTGGTTATGTAATTAGGTATGGATGACTTTTATTTTCTTAGCCAAGTAATAGCTTTGATGTTTTTAAAAGGATAGCTTAGTTAGTCGCAATTAAAACAAACATTCAAATATATTGTTCAGTTGTTCAGCATTCAACCGAAAATGACATAGTAAAATTTAGACGATTATTACATAAGCTCAAGAACGACGTATTGTTGTTCCTGAAAAACAATATGATGTTCCAAACATCTGCAACAATTAATTAAGTTTACCCTGGAACAATATTACTTCGTTCTGGAACGATAAGTCGTTCCTTAATATAACCACTGATGTTGCCAACGTCCCAAGAACTCCTCCACTAATGTTCTTTAGAAAATTCAAAATACATATTATATCGAGACACAAACGGCACAATAACATAATAAACATATAAAATTATAACTAGATGCTCCCTTGTGGTGGTGCTTCAGGTGGTGTTCCTGGTGGTGTGGTTTTCTTGTATTTATTTTCTTTTTTTTATGTAGGCAAATGGCTGCAACTACTTTAGATGGCATGATGAAGAGATGTCAGATCAAGCGAAGAGAGTAATATGGGGTCTACTTAAGAAGTTGAAAGCCGTTGAAGAAGAGAGGAAAGAGGCACGGTTATGGTGGAAAAAATTGGGTATTGGGGTACTGCTAGTTGTGGTGCTAATTCTTCTCATATTCTGTACTTGGATCAAGTGTTGGTTCATAGTTTAGGTTCTATTTATTTCCAATTGTTATGTTTTGTGTACTAATGATCAAGAAATTTCATTTGAAATTGTTATTTTGTTCTGTAAATTCCCATTGTACCCTAAGTCGTTCCGCACGACACACTTCATGTTTCAATCATATCGCTATCTGTTCTGAACATCTTCAAAAACAATACGATGAAGATAGCAACATCGGAAAAGGGCGCTTCGAACATGATGTTCATGTGACAAACATCAACAGCATGTTTGAAACAACAGAGATAGATGGATAATCATTTGTCAGTCTAACAAGTATACTTTGTAATTTAGAGTGATAATGATCATCGCCCTTTAATTATCATGTGACAATGATCATCACTTGTAACTTTTACAAGTGTAATTGGCCATTTCTAGTAACAATGTTCATCAATTCTAAGTCTAACTACTCTAAGTGGTCTTTGTGATGAAAGTTGATGAATTTATCACTCTTACAAGTATAATTGGTCACTTATAGTCATATAATCATCATAATTTGTCACTCTAACTACTCTAACTGTGAAAAGTATGATGAAGATAGAAACAATAAAACACCGCACGCGGAACATCACAAACATGTGACAAACCTCTATGTGATGTTCGGAACTAGACTATATCTATGGATCATCATTTCTCCCTATAATAAGTATAATTGGTCATTTGTAGTGATAGTGATCATCATTTGTCACTCTAACAAGTATAGTGGGTTATTTCTACTCATAATGATCATCATTTGTCACTCTAACAAGTATAGTGGGTCATTTCTACTCATAGTGATCATCATTTGTCAGTCTAACAAGTATAGTGGGCCATTTGTAGGTATAATGATCATCATTTGTCACTCTAACAAGTATAGTGGGTCATTTATTATCATATTGATCATCATCTGTCACTCTAACAAGTATAGTGGGCCATTTATTATCACAATGATCATCATCTGTCACTCTAACAACTCTAATTGGCCATTTCTAGTCACAATGATCATCATTTGTCAGTCTGACAAGTATAGTGGGCCATTTGTAGGTATAATGATCATCATTTGTCACTCTAACAAGTATAGTGGGTCATTTCTACTCATAGTAATCATCATTTATCCCTATAATAAGTATAATTGGTCATTTGTAGTGATAGTGATCATTATTTGTTGCTCTAACAAGTATAATTGGTCATTTATAGTGATAGTGATCATTATTTGTCACACAAACTACTCTAAGTGGTCTTTGTGGTGAAAGTTGATGAATTTATCACTCTTACAAGTATAATTGGTCACTTATAGTCATATAATAATCATAATTTGTCACTCTAACTAATCTAATTGTGAAAAGTATGATGAAGATAGAAACAATAGAACACCGCACGCGGAACATCACAAACATGTGACAAACCTCTATTTGATGTTCGGAACTAGACTATATGTATGGATCATCATTTCTCCCTATAACAAGTATAATTGGTCATTTGTAGTGATAGTGATCATCATTTGTCACTCTAACAAGTATAGTGGGCCATTTGTAGGTATAATGATCATCATTTGTCACTCTAACAAGTATAGTGAGTCATTTATTATCATATTGATCATCATTTGTCACTCTAACAACTCTAATTGGCCATTTCTAGTCACAATGTGAAACGACCTCGGTCAGTCGTTTCAAAAGTTAGGACTACGATTGGTGTGCGGATAATTTTAAAATATTCGTAAGGTCTATTAGGACCTGTCTGTAAAATTTGAGCTAAATCAGACCTCGTTTGGTAGGCATCGGAAGAAGGTTTCAATTTTTATTATCGATAAATATTAAAAAGAGATTTTCGAGCTCAGTTTAGGCGAATGAGCTCCAATTCGAAATCCAAAAGCGCCGTTAGGTTCATATGATTATTTGTGACTGGTGTGAATTTTCGAAAGTAAATTTTGAAGTCGTTCGGATAGTTGCGCTAAAATTCCGAAAATTTATAATTTGATCTTTTTCCATTTAATTCGCATCTTGAGTTTCGAGAATCCAATTTGAGATCTGCCTTAGCGAGTATGTTACATATATTTTGTATAACTTGTTTTAGAAATTTGGGATTATTTCGAGTTTCGTAGGGTACCATTTTAATTTTAATCGTTCTAGCGATTTTTTAAAAAGAAAAAAAAAATAAAAGGAAAAAGAATAAAGAATGGCAGGCGGTGGAGAGCCATGGGATTGGGATATATCCCTTGGATTTGACTTGAGAAACAGAAACAAAATTGGAACGAATAAAAATTGAAACGCAGCGAGAAAGAAAATGCCAGAAAATGAGAAAAGAGCCGGAGAAAGATAGAATTTTTACTCCGAGGCATCCAGGTAATGATGTTTTTAATTCATTATCTTAGCTTATTACGTGTGTTTGAATATATTTTTACGGTAAAAATGGGAATATTAGACATCGTTTTAATAAGTTCAACTAATAGTTTAAAGGGTCAATTGGACCCCGATAATGGAACTGATTATATATTCGTACTCAGTGAGTTATGGGCAACATATAAATGTAATTTATTTGGGGTTTGGTTATGTGACTTTGAACCCTGTACATAGGCCTTGCCTGCGTATTGCGTATGCGAATAGGGTATCAGGTTCCTAACCGGATTACCCTAAGATGTGGGGAATGAAGCCTTTAGCCTTATTTGATATAGTTTTCTGCTTATTGAATATAACGGGATCGTTTGGCAGTGAATCCAAAGGATAAAGCGATTGTTGAGTAACCGTGCTAACTTTGTAACAAGGTAAGTGTTTATATCTATTTCTTTGGAGGCCCTTGGCCTTGTGGATATTCTACCACGTGTTCCTTACGTGTGTAGCTGCCGATAGGCGTACTCATTACGCCTTAGCTTTGAATTTACATTGTATATTATATGTTATGCCATGTTGTTGGTATTGCATTGAGCATTTGAGCATTGCACTCTGGTTTTGAGCATTGCATATACTTCCTGGTAATCGATGAGAGTCCCGAGCCGGTGAAGGGTCATTATTGCATATACTTCCCGGTTGGCGATGAGAGTCCTGCACCGGAGAAGGGTCATTATTACATATACTTTCCGGTAATAGAAGAGAGTCCCGAGCCGGTGAAGGGTCATTATTGCATATACTTCCCGGTTGGCGATGAGAGTCCCGCACCGGTGAAGGGTCATTATTGCATATACTTCCCGGTTGGCGATGAGAGTCCCGCACCGGTGAAGGATCATTATTGCATATACTTCCCGGTAATCGATGAGAGTCCCGAGCCGGTGAAGGGTCATTATTACATATACTTGTCGGTAATCGATGAGAGTCTCGAGCTGGTGAAGGGTCATTATTGCATATACTTTCTGGTTGGCGATGAGAGTCCCGCACCGGTGAAGGGTCATTATTGCATATACTTCTCGATAATCGATGAGAGTCCCGAGCTGGTGAAGGGTCATCATTGCATATACTTCCCGGTAATCGATGAGAGTCCCGAGTTGGTGAAGGGTCATTATTGCATATATCTCCTGGTAGATGATGAGAGTCCCGCGCCGGAGATAGGTATCAGGCATATGCGACTGCATTGCATCGTACCGCATTCATCCCATCTCATTGCACCGCATACTGACTATTGTGTGTATTGTGTTGTGTTTTATGTATGCGGTATGTATACTATGTCGTGGACGTATCTCAGTTTGCCTATATATTTCTGGCTCGTATTCTGGGTTGCGGAGATCAGGTTTCATACCGCAACGGTATAAATATATGGATCGGGTTGCACGCCGCAACGGTATAAATATATGGATCGGGTTGCACGCAGCGATGGTGATAAGAATCAAACGCGGAAAAAGTAAAAGAGACGTAACTCGATCGATAATCTCAAGTAGCAACGAAGAACTCGTTCCGTTACACCCCGAAAGAATGTCAAGAACACCTACACTAGGAAACTACCCTCGAGTTAACGTGAGCACGCAAGTAGAATGGTCGGAGGGGATTGGAATTCATCTAGATCTACTAGAGGATGAACAAGTCCCATCAAAGGTTTTCATTCAACAAAGAGTTCAACTCTTTAACAAGGTTCTTTAATCATCAATCATAAGCTAAGGAATGACATAAGCTATCTAGCTATATATAGATGTTTTTAGGCACTAAGTAAAAGGTCTAGAGTGCCCACACTTAGGCTTAGAGATAAAAGACCACATTTCAAAATAGACATAACACGAAGCAAAATCCCGTGCTTCAGCTTTTGGGGCGGAGCGCCCGTGTTTGGGGCGGACCACCTGCCCAATTGGTTAGTGAGGGTGGTTGGGCAGAGTGCCCCCTGGGTGGGCGCAGCGCCTGGCCCCCTTGCTTCCTGGGTGGGGCGCCTGGGATACTGGGTTGCTCCTCTTGCGCTTTGATCACCCGGAATGGCTTCCAATCGCTTCCTTCTTCTAAGCCTCTCCTCACCAAGTGTAAGTGCACTCCTTGGATCTCCTTAGCTTGGCTCCGTGTGAAGGGTCTTGTGGTCGTTTGGGCCTTATCATCCTCTCCTTCTTGAGAAGATTTCGTCCTCAAAATTGAAGAATCTTCATCCACGACCTCTCTATCCCCTACATCCAAAGGAACCAAGTCACAAACATTAAATGTATTAGAAACATTATACTCACCTGGCAAGTCGATCACATAGGCGTTGTTGTTCATCTTTGAAAGCACTTGGAATGGGCCATCTCCTCGGGGTGCCAACTTCTCTTTCCTAAGGTTTGGAAACTTTTCTTTCCGGAAGTGCACCCACACATAGTCACCCTTCTTGAGTTCCACCTTCTTGCGTCCTTTGTTTTTCTTGGAGGCAACCTTTGCATAAGCTTCCTCCAAATTCGCCTTCGCCTTTGCATGGAGTTCAACCAAAGCCTTGGCTCTAGCTTTACCTTCAAAATTAACAACCCTTTCCTTTAGCAAAGGGGATAAATCAAGGGGAATCAAGGGGTTAAAACCATAAACGCACTCAAAGGGAGTCATACAAATCATGCTATGCAATGTACGATTATAGGCAAACTCCATAAGAGGCAATATATCAATCCAAGTCCCGGCCTTACCTCGGGTCATGGCTCTAAGAAGAGCACCCAAGGTTCGGTTCACCACCTCGGTTTGGCCATCCGTTTGTGGGTGGTGGGACGTGGAGAACAAAATCTTGGTGCCAAGGGCACCCCACAAGCTTCTCCAAAAACGGCTTAGGAACTTGGTGTCCCTATCACTTACAATGGTTTGAGGCACTCCATGCAACTTTAAAACATTATCAATGAATAAAGAAGCAACATGTTGTGCATCATCACACTTTTTACATGGAATGAAGTGAGCCATCTTGGAGAACCTATCCACGACAACATAAATGCTATCATGTCCCCCCCTAGTCCGTGGTAATCCCATGACAAAGTCCATAGATATATCCATCCACGGGCTAGTAGGTACGGGGATGGGGGTATACAACCCATGGGGGTGTGCTTTGGATTTAGCACGCTTGCACTCAAGGCAATTAGTGCAAAACTTTTCAACTTGCACCCCCATCTTTGGCAAATGGAATTATTCTTTAAGAATGGCCAAAGTCTTATTTTTTCCAAAGTGACCCATGAGTCCTCCACAATGTGCCTCTTGCACAAGCAATTCCCTCCATGAGGACTCAGGTATGCACACTCTACCATTTTTGAAGATATAGCCATTAACCCATTGGTATTTCTCAACTCTTTCTCCCTTATCTAGATCTTCATGGATGCTCTTTAGCTTAGGGTCATGAGCATACATCAACTTGATTTTCTCAAAACCCATGATCTTGGACGTAAGAGTAGTGGTAAGAGCAAACTTCCTAGAAAGCGCATCCGTCACAACATTGTCTTTCCCCTTTTTGTATTGAAAAACATAGGGAAAAGACTCGATGAACTCCACCCACTTGGCATGCCTCTTGTTCAACTTCTCTTGGCCCCTAAGATGTTTGAGTGACTCATGATCACGCTTAATCACAAATTCTCTAGGCCAAAGGTAATGTTGCCAATGAGCAAGAGCTCTCACTAGGGCATACAACTCCTTGTCATACGTAGAGTAATTCAAGGAGGCCCCTTTCAATTTTTCACTAAAGTAGGCTATGGGTTTGCCATCTTGCATTAAAACACCACCAATTCCCACCCCCGAGGCATCACATTCAACCTCAAATGCCTTTCCAAAGTCGGGCAATTACAATAGAGGGGCGGTACTCAACCTACTTTTCAATTCTTGGAAGGCCTTTTCTTGAGGCTCTTCCCACACAAATGGTTGGTCCTTCTTCACCAATTCGGTGAGTGGAGCGGTAATGGAGCTAAAGTCTTTCACAAATCGTCTATAAAAACTAGCAAGACCATGAAAGCTCCTCACTTGAGTCACGGTGGTAGGAGTGGGCTAATCACGAATGGCCTCCACCTTGGACTCATCCACCTCCACTCCTTGGGCACTCACAACAAACCCAAGGAAGACAACCTTCTCCACACAAAAGGCACACTTTTTCAAATTGGCATAGAGCTTTTCGGCTCTTAGCACTTCAAGAACTTGACTCAAGTGGCCAACATGATCATCTATTGACTTACTATGAATCAAGATATCATCAAAATAGACAACCACGAATTTATTGATAAACGGTTTCAAAACATGGTTCATGAGTCTCATAAAAGTACTAGGTGCGTTGGAGAGCCCAAAGGGCATCACCAACCATTCATAGAGACCAAATTTTGTCTTGAATGCGGTTTTCCATTCGTCCTCGGGTTTCATCCAGATTTGATGGTAACCGGACCTAAGGTCTATTTTGGAAAAGACACATGACCCACTCAATTCATCTAACATATCATCAAGTCGTGGAATGGGATGACGGTACTTTACCGTTATCTTGTTCACGGCCTGGCAATCTACGCACATTCTCCAAGTGCGATCCTTCTTTGGAACAAGGATTACGGGCGCGGCACAAGGACTCAAGCTTTCCCTCACCAAGCCTTTAGTGAGCAACTCATCAACTTGCTTTTGCAATTCCCTTGTGTCCTCCGGATTGCTCCTATAAGCCGGTTTGTTTGGAATTTGAGACCCCGGGATAAAATCAATTTGGTGCTCTATCCCCCTCAATGGAGGAAGACCACTCGGCATCTCGTCCAGGAACATGTCTCCAAACACCTTCAAAACACTCTCAATTGCACTAGGTAAAGGGTTAGTGAAATAATCAACATCGGATGTAAGAGTCATACCTTTATGGACTAGGCAAAGGAGTAGCTTCTTGCCATCATTTCCTATCAAAAGTTCACCCGGTTGCATCATGGCACATATGCTACTGGTAGAAAAAGGTGGGATTGCCACCAAGCTTTCGGCCAAGGACTAGTCTCCACAACCGACTTAGCCTTTGCCGCCTCTCTCAACTCCCTCATCCGCTGGTAATCCTCACTTACTTGCTTGGGAGTCAAGGGTTTAAGCACAAATTTCCTTCCTTCATGTTTGACCGTGTAGCTACCCATTTTGAATTTAATCATTGCTTGCTTCACAACCTTTAGCTCCCCACACTCACTAAGCCATTGCAATCGATATGGTTTGGGGTGTTTCAAGGTAGGCAATTTCAAATGGGTAATAAGTGATTGACTCTCAACATTAGCACAACTTCCTGAGTCAATTATCATAGAGCAAACAACACCCATGACTCGGCATCTAGCATGAAAGAGATTTTCCCTTTGCAAGGTCTCACTATCCTCCACAATCATGGCACCTAAACTCCTCCTCACAACTAGGAAAGTATGAGGATCATCATCCTCCACCGTTTCATCTTCCACATCATCCACCTCATCCCCCTCTACTCCCTCATCCTCCGGCTCACTCTCTTGCTCGTAAGCATCATTGCCAACAACAATCATGGTCCGTTTCGTAGGATACTCTTTAGCAAAGTGACCATACCCCTGCATTTGTGGCATTGAATTGAAGAAGAAGTAGGAGTATTTAATTGGTTTATAGAGTTACCTCCCACATTAGGTGTGTACTTCTCATATGGCTTCTTCACATCTTTGCTAGCACTTGCACCACTTGTGCCACTTGCATTTGGGAATATTGCATTAGGAGTAGAAGTTTTCCATTCCTTTGGTTTGATCACGGAAGTGGAAGTGTTGCTCTTGTAACGGTTAGACTTTTCATCTTTAAGCCATTGCTCGGCATCAATTGCGGCATCAAGGATTTCTTGAAGTGAAAGATAAGCATGCAATCTCAATTGGGAAGCTACACCATAGCTCAAGCCATTCTTGAAGCGGATCACGGCTTGTTCCTCATCTTCAGTGTCCATATCTAAAGCCATCCGAATCTTCTCAAACTCATCATAATACTCATGTACCGTCTTGACACCTTGCTTTAGATCATAAAGCTTCTTGAGTTGCTCTTGACGATACCTAGGAGTGATGTACTTGAGATTCATGAGACCTTTCAAATCATTCCAAGTCACATTCACGGGGATTCCCGCTCTCCTCCTTGATCTCTTGACGGATTCCCACCAAGTAGATGCATAGGACTCAAAAGATGAAATAGCATAAGTACCTTTCTTCTCCTCGGTCATCTCATTTGTGTCAAACATCATTTCCATGAGTAGTACCCATTCAATGTAGGCCTCCAGATCACAATTTCCCTTAAAGATTGGAAGATTGAGCTTCACACTATTGAGGTTGGTGTTGTCACGACCTCCACGGTAAGGCTCCGGTTGGCCTCCATAGTGATCTTTATAACCACCATACTCCCTCCTAGCATTCCCTCCAACATACCCCATGGGTGGCCCTCGACCTCGGCCTCTACCCCTATCCACATTTTGACCCCAATTCATACCTCGCCTTGGTTGATATTGATCATCATACCCATAAGCCTCATCAACATACTCGGCTCCCTCCCCTTCTTGAGCTTCATTGGCTTGCTCAAGAGCTTGGACATTTCGAATGGGTCTTTGATGTGGAATGTTTTTTTGGGGATTGTCCAAAATACGGGGAATGCCCGTTCGTTGGGTATTGCCCAACAGTCGATCAATTCTCTCACGATTTTCCTTTGCCCGTTGTTGATTAAGCAACTCAACAACTTGTTCTGGGGTAAAGGTAGGACTACTTGAGCCCTCACCGGTTTTAATTTGGACACTCGGTGTCCCTTTCTCAACTTGGATGCTCGGGGTCCCTTGATCACCTTAGGTACTTGAAGCCCCTTTTACAAGAGACTCAATCCTTTGGTTCATGATATCCATCTTGGCAAGAAGATTAGCCAAGGCATCCTTTATGAAATCTTGACCTTCGTTGGCCATTGTACCTACAAAAAGAGCATACATTAGTGAAATCACCTCACACACTCCCTCACTTGTGTTTCACTCGGTTCACTCGTTTAGTGGTGGTGGATATTTCACTCGACTTGTAGTTCCAAAGCTTCACGTAGATGAATAACAATCCCTCAACTCAACAAAACTATTCACGAGTCAAGCACACTCCGGGGTGAGTTGAGTTAATGGGACTCAATGAACGCTAGGCACTTTGAAGTGAGGACTTGAATCAAAAGGATCTACGAATCTTCTTGGAGTTCTACTCTCCAACTAAATGCACGAATCACCTAAAAGCTTAAAGGACTAGTGACAATTAAGTAGGAAGATTACTTAGATAGGCAATAGTTAGAGGTTAGGCAAACAAAGAAACAAGGAAACCTAGAAGAAACTACCCAAAACTCACCCTTCAGGAGGTAGGCGGAGCGCCCAGTGGAGTGGGGCAGAGCGCCTGAGGAAACCACCAGTGGGGGTGGTCAGGCGGAGCGCCTGGGCGAAGAACGCCTGGGTTTTCAACTCCGTTTTCTTCGATTTCAATCCATTTTTTGGGTCGATTCCAACGTGTTTTGCACAAATTCAAGGTACCCAAAGTTGAACATTGATAGTACCTTCAAACCCAAATGATTTTCACACCCAAACAACCAACAAACAAAGCACAATCATGATTCAAACGCTTCAAGTTAGGGTTTCAACAAGGGTTTCAAAAAGGTTCAAGGTGGATTTCGATTCTTCAAACTCGATGTTACCAAACTCCAAATCACACGAAATTTGTTTCAATTTGTTTGTTTTTCAATGTAGAACAAACCCCTATAATCAAATCAACGATCAACAACCAACAAACCCATGAATCAATCAATATTCATCAAGAACAAGGGTTTAAGAGGGTTTTAACAATTTTGGGGTTTCAAAATTTCAAATCTCTCAATATCAATCCAAACCACGAGATTGTGGTACCCAAACGTCGGCTTTTCAATAAGGATCAATAATAACACCCATAACAAGAATCGAACACACCAAAAAGTTGCGACCAATTTTTGAATTTTTGAATTTTTCTATTTTTTTTGTGATTTTCTTCTTTCAATAACTTCAACAACAAGAAAACTAAAGAAACTAATGTAGGCACAAAGAATCAAGGGTCGGGGGTTTGTAGAAACAAAACCCGAGCCTTGCTCTGATACCAAACTGATAAGAATCAAATGCAGAAAAAGTAAAAGATAAAGAGCGAGACGTAACTCGATGGATAATCTCAAGTAGCAATGAAGAACTCGTTCCGTTACACCCCGAGAGAATGTCAAGAACACCTACACTAGGCAACTACCCTCGAGCTAACATGAGCACGCAAGTAGAATGGTCGGGGGGATTGGAATTCATCTAGATCCACTAGAGGAAGAACAAGTCCCATCAAAGGTTTTCAGTCAACAAAGAGTTCAACTCTTTAACAAGGTTCTTTAATCATCAATCATAAGCTAAGGAATGACATAAGCTATCTAGCTATTTATAGATGTTTTTAGGCACTAAGTAAAAGGTCTAGAGTGCCCACACTTAGGCTTAGAGATAAAAGACCAAGTAGGGTCAAAATAGACATAACACGAAGCAAAATCCCGTGCTTCAGCTTTTGGGGCGGAGCGCCCGTGTTAGGGTCGGACCAACTGCCCAATTAGTCAGTGGGGGTGGCTGGGTGGAGCGCCCCCTGGGTGGGAGGAGCACCTGGCCCCCTTGCTTCCTGGGCGGGGCGCCTAAAGCTCAGGCGGGGCGCTTTGGATACTGGGCTGCTCCTCTTGCGCTTTGATCACCCGGAATGGCTTCCAATCGCTTCCTTCTTCTAAGCCTCTCCTCACCAAGTGTAAGTGCACTCCTTGGATCTCCTTAGCTTGGCTCCGTGTGAAGGGTCTTGCGGTTGTTTGGGCCTTATCAGACGGTATGAATATATGCTTCGGGTTGCACGCCACAACAGGATAATTATATGGATCGGGTTGCACGCCGCAACAGGATGTATTTCTTATTGTTGATATGTTCGGGATACCTATATATTCTGGCTATCTTACGTTACTGGTTGTTAATGAGTTTGTGATTCCATACGTGTTTCTAGTTATTATCTGGCTCTACCTTTTCATAATTTAAATAAAAGGAATTTAGTTTATCTGTTTCTTTTCTTCCTGGCTAGATATCCTATTCCTTGAGGTGGCTAGTCTGCCCCACTTATTGAGTCCTTTTGACTCACCCTTGTTTGTTGTTTGTTTTTTTCTATCTATTTCATTTCGGTAGGTTCGCTCCAAGATTAAAGTTCGCCACGTTGTGAAGGAGCAAAGATGAATTCAGCTGTCAGGGTGAGCCAGCTTTTATTCAGGATGGCCACCAGTTTTATGTTTATTATTTCAGTTGTATTTTGCTCCCTTCAGGAGGTATTTGTCTTCTTCTGTACTCTTAGATGTCTAGTCTGGATAGCCTTAAACCTAGTATGTTGGGTAGTCAGCTGTAATTTCGTTTGTACAGCTTATAGATATAAGTATGTCTGTGCTTTTTCCAAATCTTGTTCTTATTGATGAATTGATTTATATTTATTTTTCCTAATTTAATTGGTCAGGGTTCGCCCGACGGGTCTAGGGGAGGATGTCGGGTGCCCGCACGGCCTAGCCGGTTTCTGAGTCGTGTCAGTTGGTATCAGAGCTCGGTTCAGAGTCTATCCAGACTAAGACAGTGTCTTGTAGAGTCTCGCTGATGGGTACGTAGACATCCGTACTTATCTACGAGAGGCTATGATGGCATTTAGGAAGTTTCACTTCCTTTTTTTATGATTGTGCGTCAGTCTAGGATGTAAATGTATATTCGTTAATTCCTTCGTGGTAATTGTGAACCCTCGTGCGACAAATCAAAAAAGGGTAGGAGTTCAGGACGAAACAGTCTAGCTTGGAGCTAGAGCTACTCAAGCCCCGAGAGTTGTAGATCGTGCTGACGATCCAATTGTGGAGGGCCCAGCTATACGTGTTCGCGATGGGCAAGGGAGCAGGGCCTTGTAGTTCCCTTGGCAACACAGATACCACAAGAACCTATTATTCGCTAGGCAGCTTATCAGGTTGCCGCAGATGGAGACGTTCGGTCTCAGGGAGCTCCTGTTCCAGTCTCTGATGCTGCACAGTAATTTATGTTCCAGAGGCAACATGTGTTGTGCCTCTTATTTTTCTGGCTGGCCGAGTGCCCGAAGTGGCTGCATTATTTTATCCAGTTGGACCTTTCGATATTCTCAGGCCATGCATCAGATTGTCCATGTGAATTTTAAATAGCATATCATTCACGTTCTTGGTTATCTCGAGCAGTATGGTGTTGATTATACTATTTTCCAGTTTCAGGGTCCAGCTTGGGATTGGTGGACCGCTCTTTTATCAACAAGGCAAGGCTTATTTGAGGTGTATTGGTGCGAGTTTTCTCGTAGATCCGTGGAAAAGTTCCTTTCGCGTAGCGAGCGAGATGAAAAGCATCGCCAGAATGAGTTGATTAGATAGGGTAGCCTGTTGGTTTTAGAATAGGAGATTGAATTTCTCCAGGATGACTGGATATGCTCTATAGCTAGTCCATGAGCCTTTCGAGAAGGTTCAAAGACTTATTGATGACCTTTCCCCTTCCTTGAGGTCCCAGATGGCTCAAGATATTGAGGTCGGGACACCATTTGATGTTGTTTTTAATATTGCTAGGAGGTATGAGGCATACCATAAATTAGAGCAGAAAGAGTCACAGCGGGAGAGCAAAAAAAATCTCGTGGCCCCAGTAGGCAACCATGGTGCCTCTTCTGATGAGGTAAGAGTTCTGATTATTGTGAGAGGTCACCTGTCAGATTATCTCGGCTTATGGTGTGTGATTCTCAAAGTACGCAAGTAGTCTGTCAAGATCAGACTCAATCTTCTCTTTATAGCTATTAGCAGTCTATCCAACATCTATTTTTTTTAGCTAAAAGTTATTATCGTTGTTGTGAGTCGTCATCCTAGGAAGAACCGTCCCTTAGTTTTGCAGGAAGACAGTTATCCTTCTTCTCGCCCTCAGGAATCTTCCCAGTCGCAGGGGATTTCATAGATGTCAATCAGTCATAGATATGCCACCATTCAGTAAAGGTCGAGAGCATGGTGGCAGTGGTTCTTCTAGAAGTAATTATCAGGGTGGCGGCCCATCTCAGTCGCAGAGGCAGTTCCATGAACTGCTAGTCTGGCAGGATGCTGAGGTATCCGATGTAGTAAACCCATGTATTTCTTCAATATTTGATTCTTCCAATCGATCTGGAAATGATTTGTCATATCAAGTTTTCATGGCTTCCTTGAATATTATTTTTATTAAGAATCGGTTGCGGTAGAGGGGCGAACTTCTGGTATGATTTATTCCTGGCATCTTATCGTGCCACCTTCTATTATTATGTCAGATTAGTTTACCTCTCTTCTCGGAATTCCGTGTTGGTTGGATGATGGGATTCTAGTTCATAACCGTCAGAGAGTGTCATCATTTCTTCCGGTGTAAAGTGATTAGTAAGTAATACTCGACCTACGTGTCTCCTCTTGGTTCGAGACGCTAGTAGAGTCATGTTATTCTACAAGTTTGTCTCAGTATAAAAGGGTTTTCTGGTAAACTGTCAGAGTTTCCTTTTTATTGGGAGGTTAAATTGGCATGGATGTTGTTCCATAGAGCTCATTTAATATCTATTTCTTCAATTGCGATTCTTCGATTAGCCGACTCGGATGTACTCTAGCTCTGGTAGCCATGTAAATAAGAAGATGACCTTCCTAAGGCTCTAATTATTCCTATCCTCAGTCTATTGCCATCTCTTCTTTGACCGGCACTAATGAGCTTAGGCGGTTAGTAGCCTCTTGTGATGTTTTCTATGTTGAGCCAGAGTGCGTGTCAAGGTAGCCGGGTAAGTACATTGTTGTTTTTCATGGCTTCTAAGGGTAATGAGAGGCGTCAGTTGACCTTTGATTTGATCCATCAGGCGGTTGTGCTTATAGAAAATGTATGGAGTTGTGAACTCGAGAGTTGCTGCTGTTTGGCAACTCGAGAAAGTAATTTGGTAGCTCAGGTCTGAACCGCGTTCTGTATTTAGCGAAGTCTTCCTTAATCCAGCAGGTTGTGTGAGGATGACTATTTCTATTCAAGTTAGTTATGTGAGTTTATGCTCTTAGTGGAGGAGTCTTCCTCTAATTGATAACGAATCATAATATTAAATCTCTAAGGCGTTGCTGAAGCGTAAGCTACTTCTTTGTTTCATCGACTTGTTCTATATGGAAAAGTATATCGACGAGGTGATTCACCGGCAGAATCATGTTAATCCATCCAGAGTTCTGTGTATCCTTGATTCGAAAATGTAGAGCTCTCCTCTCGTGATCGAGGAAGGATTAGCTTAGTCAGAATAAGATGGGCAATGGCGTTATGATATTATCCAGATATGTTTATTTCAAAGAGTTCCGGTGCGTGTTATAATACTGATTCTGCAATTATGAGAAAATGTCCGTAGGATATTTTATGAAGGTCGTTCAAGTTCTTTTGTTATATGTGTAAATTTTTCTTTAGACTTGGACTCGTTCGAGGACGAACGAGAGTCTAAGTGGAGGAGAATGAAACGACCTCGGTCAGTCGTTTCGGAAGTTAGGACTACGATTGGTGTTTTAATAATTTTAAAAGATTCGTGAGTTCTATTAGGACCTGTCTGTAAAATTTGAGCTAAATCCGACCTCGTTTGGTAGGCATCGGAAGAAGGTTTCAGTTTTTATTATCGATAAATATTAAAAAGAGATTTTCGAGCTCAGTTTTGGCGAATGAGCTCCGATTCGAAATTCAAAAGCGCCGTTAGGTTCATATGATTATTTGTGACTTCTGTGAACTTTCGAAAGTAAATTTTGAAGTCGTTCTGATAGTCGCGCTAAAATTTCAAAAATTTATAATTTGATCATTTTCCATTTAATTCGCATCTTGAGTTTCAAGAATCTGATTTGAGATCTGCCTTAGCGAGTATGTTACATATATTTTGTATAACTTGTTTGAGAAATTTGGGATTATTTCGAGTTTTGTAGGGTACCATTTGAATTTTAATCGTCCTAGCGATTTTTTAAAAAGAAAAAAAAAATAAAAGGAAAAAGAATAAAGAATGGCAGGCGGTGGAGAGCCAAGGGATTGGGATATATCCCTTAGCTTTGACTTGAGAAACAGAAACAGAATTGGAGTGAATAAAAACAGAAACGCAGCGAGAAAGAAAATGCCAGAAAATGAGAAAAGAGCCGGAGAAAGATAGAATTTTTACTCCGAGGCATCCAGGTAATGATGTTAATTCATTATCTTAGCTTATTACGTGTGTTTGAATATATTTTTACGGTAAAAATGGGAATATTAGACATCGTTTTAATAAGTTCAACTAATAGTTTAAAGGGTCAATTGGACCACGATAATGGAATTGATTATATATTCGTACTCAGTGAGTTACGGGCAACATATAAATGTAATCTATTTGGGGTTTGGTTATGTGACTTTGAACCCTGTACATAGGCCTGGCCTGCGTATTGCGTATGCGAATAGGGTATCAGGTTCCTAACCGGATTACCCTAAGATGTGGGGAATGAAGCCTTTAGCCTTAATTGATATACTTTTCTGCTTATTGAATACAGCGGGATCGTTTGGCAGTGAATCCAAAGGATCAAGCGGTTGTTGAGTAACCGTGCTAACTTTGTAACATGGTAAGTGTTTATATCCATTTCTTTGGAGGCCCTTGGCCTTGTGGATATTCTACCACGTGTTCCTTACGTATGTAGCTGCCGATAGGCATACTCATTACGCCTTAGCTTTGAATTTACATTGTTTATTGTATGTTACGCCCTGTTGTTGGTATTGCATTAAGCATCTGAGCATTGCACTCTAGTTTTGAGCATTGCATATACTTCCTTGTAATCGATGAGATTCCCGAGCCGGTGAAGGGTCATTATTGCATATACTTCCTGGTTGGCGATGAGAGTCCTTCACCGGAGAAGGGTCATTATTACATATACTTTCCGGTAATAGATGAGAGTCCTGAGCCGGTGAAGGGTCATTATTGCATATACTTCCCGGTTGGCGATGAGAGTGCCGCACCGGTGAAGGATCATTATTGCATATACTTCCCGGTAATCGATGAGAGTCCCGAGCCGGTGAAGGGTCATTATTACATATACTTGCCAGTAATCGATGAGAGTCCCGAGCCGGTGAAGGGTCATTATTGCATATAATTCCTGGTTGGCAATGAGAGTCCCGCACCTGTGAAGGATCATTATTGCATAAACTTTTCGGTAATCGATGAGAGTCCCGAGCTGGTGAATGGTCATAATTGCATATACTTCCCGGTAATCGATGAGAGTCCTGAGCTGGTTAAGGGTCATTATTGAATATATCTCCTGGTAGACGATGAGAGTCCCGCACCGGAGATAGGTATCAGGCATATGTGACTGCATTGCATCGTACCACATTCATCCCATCTCATTGCACCGCATACTGACTATTGTGTGTATTGTGTTGTGTTTCATGTATGCGGTATATATACTATGTCGTGGACATATCTCAGTTTGCCTATATATTTCTGGCACGTATTCAGGGTTGCGGGGATAAGGTTGCATGATGCAACGGTATAAATATATGGATCGGGTTGCACGCCGTAACGGTATAAATATATGGATCGGGTTGCACGCCGCGTCGGTATAAATATATGGATCGGGTTGTACGCCGCAACAGGATAATTATATGGATCGTGTTGCATGCCGCAACAGAATGTATTTCTGATTGTTGATATGTTCGGGATACCTATATATTCTGGCTATCTTACATTACTGGTTGTTAATGAGTTTGTGATTCCATACGTGTTTCTAGTTATTATCTGGCTCTGCCTTTTCACAAATTAAATAAGAGGAATTTAGTTTATCTGTTTCTTTTCTCCCTGGCTAGCTATCCTATTCCTTGAGGTGGCTAGTTTGCCCCACTTATGGAGTCCTTTTGACTCACCCTTGTTTGTTGTTTGTTTTTTTCTATCTATTTCATTTCGGCAGGTTCGCTCCAGGATTGAAGTTCGCCACGTTGTGAAGGAGTAAAGACGACTTCAGCTGTCAGGGTGAGCCAGCTTTTATTCAAGATGGCCACAAGTTTTATGTTTATTATTTCAGTTGCATTTTTCTCCCTTCAGGAGGTATTTGTCTTCTTCTGTACTCTTAGATGTCTATTCTGGATAGCCCTAAACCTAGTATGTTGGGTAGTCCGCTGTAATTTTGTTTGTACAGCTTAGAGATATCAGTATGTCTGTGTTTTTTCCAAATATTGTTCTTATTTATGAATTGATTTATATTTATTTTTCCTAATTTAATTGGTAAGGGTTCGCCCGACGGGTCTAGGGGAGGATGTCGGGTGCCCGCACGGCCTAGCCGGTTTTCGGGTCGTGTCAGTTGGTATCAGAGCTCAGTTTAGAGTCTATCCACAGTAAGACAGTGTCTAGTAGAGTCTCGCTGATGGGTACGTAGACGTCCGTACTTATCTACGAGAGGCTATGATGGCATTTAGGAAGTTTCACTTCCTTCTTTTATGATCGTGCGTCAGTCTAGGATGTAAATATATTTTCGTTAATTGCTTTGTGGTAATTGTGAACCCTCGTGCGACAAATCAACAAAGGGTAGGAGTTCAGGATGAAGCAGTCCTGCTTGGAGCTAGAGCTTCTCAAGCCCCGAGAGTTGTAGATCGTGCTGACGATCCAATTATGGAGACCCCAGCCATACGAGTTCGCGATGGGCAAGGGAGCAAGGCCTTATAGTTCCCTTGGCTCTCTACGATGCTTTTACGAGAATCTTGGCGACGCAGATACCACAAGAACCTATTATTCGCTAGGCAGCTTATCAGGTTGCCGCAGATGGAGACGTTCGGTCTCAGGGAGCTCCTGTTCCAGTCTCTGATGCTGCACAGTAATTTATGTTCCAGAGGCAACATGTGTTGTGCCTCTTATTTTTCTGGCTGGCCGAGTGCCCGAAGTGGCTGCATTATTTTATCCAGTTGGACCTTTCGATATTCTCAGGCCATCCGTCAGATTGTCCATATGAATTTTAAATAGCATATCATTCACGTTCTTGGTTATCTCGAGCAGTATGGTGTTGATTATACTATTTTCCAATTTCAGGGTCCAGCTTGGGATTGGTGGACCGCTCTTTTATCAACAAGGCAAGGCTTATTTGAGGTGTATTGGTGCGAGTTTTCTCGTAGATCCGTGGAAAAGTTCCTTTCGCGTAGCGAGCGAGATGAAAAGCATCGCCAGAATGAGTTGATTAGATAGGGTAGCCTGTTGGTTTTAGAATAGGAGTTTGAATTTCTCCTGGATGACTGGATATGCTCTATAGCTAGTCCATGAGCCTTTCGAGAAGGTTCAAAGACTTATTAATGACCTTTCCCCTTCCTTGAGGTCCCAGATGGCTCAAGATATTGAGGTCGGGACACCATTTGATGTTGTTTTTAATATTGCTAGGAGGTATGAGGCATACCATAAATTAGAGCAGAAAGAGTCACAGCGGGAGAGCAAAAAAAATCTCGTGGCCCCAGTAGGCAACATTGGTGCCTCTTCTGATGAGGTAAGAGTTCTGATTATTGTGAGAGGTCACCTGTCAGATTATCTCGGGTTATGGTGTGTGATTCTCAAAGTACGCAAGTAGTCTTTCAAGATCAGACTCAATCTTCTCTTTATAGCTATTAGCAGTCTATCCAACATCTATCTTTTTTTTTAGCCAAAAGTTATTATCGTTGTTGTGAGTCGTCATCTTAGGAAGAACCGTCCCTTAGTTTTGCAGGAAGATAGTTGTCCTTCTTCTCGCCCTCAGGAATCTTCCCAGTCGTAGGGGATTTCATAGATGTCAATCAATCATAGATATGCCACCATTCAGTAAAGGTCGAGAGCATGGTAGCAGTGGCTCTTCTGGAAGTAATTATCAGGGTGGCGGCCCATCTCAGCCGCAGAGGCAGTTCCATGATCTGCTAGTCTGGCAGGATGCTGAGGCATCCGATGTAGTAGACCCATGTATTTCTTCTATATTTGATTCTTCCAATCGATCTGGAAATGATTTTTCATATCAAGTTTTCATGGCTTCCTTGAATATTGTTTTTATTAAGAATCGATTGCGGTAGAGGGGCGAGCTTCTGGTATGATTTATTCCTGGCATCTTGTCGTGCCACCTTCTATTATTATGTCAGATTAGTTTACCTCTCATCTCGGAATTCCATGTTGGTTGGATGATGGGATTCTAGTTCATCACCATCAGAGAGTGTCATCATTTCTTCCGGTGTAAAGTGATTAGTAAGTAATACTCGACCTTCGTGTCTCCTCTTGGTTCGAGACGCTAGTAGATTCATATTATTCTACAAGTTTGTCTCGGTATAAAAGGGTTTTCTGGTAAACTGTCAGAGTTTCCTTTTTATTGGGAGGTTAAATTGGCATGGATGCTATTCCATAGAGCTCATTTAATATCTATTTTTTCAATTGCGATTCTTTGATTAGCCGACTCGGATGTACTCTAGCTCTAGTAGCCAAGTAAATAAGAAGATGACCTTCTTAAGGCTTTAATTATTCCTATCCTCAGTCTATTGCCATCTCTTCTTTGTCCGGCACTAATGAGCTTAGGCGGTCAATAGCCTCTTGTGATGTTCCCTATGTTGAGCCAGAGTGCGTGTCAAGGTAGCCGGGTAAGCACATTGTTGTTTTTCAAAGCTACTAAGGGTAATGAGAGGCGTTATTTGACCTTTGATTTGATCCATCAGGCGGTGGTGCTTATAGAAAATATATGGAGTTGTGAACGAACCGCGTTCTCTATTTAGCTAAGTCTTCCTTAATCCAGCAGGTTGTTTGAGGATGACTATTTCTATTCAAGTTAGTTATGTGAGTTTATGCTCTAAGTGGATGAGTCTTCCTCCAATTGATACAGAATCATAATATTAAATCTCTAAGGCGTTGCTGAAGCGTAAGCTACTTCTTTGTTTCATAGAATTGTTCTATATCGAAAAGTATATCGACGAGGTGATTCACCGGCAGAATCATGTTAATCCATCCAGAGTTCCGTGTATCTTTGATTCGAAAATGTAGAGCTCTCCTCTCGTGATCGAGGAAGGATCAGCTTAGTCAGAATAAGATGGGCAATGGCGTTATGATATTATCCAGACATGTTTATTTCAAAGAGTTAGGGTGCGTGTTATAATTCTGATTCTTCAATTATGAGATAATGTCCGTGGGATATTTTATGAAGGTCGTTCAAGTTCTTTTGTTATATGTGTAAATTTTTCTTTAGACTTGTACTTTGTTCGAGGATGAACGAGAGTCTAAGTGGAGGAGAATGAAACGACCTCGGTCAGTCGTTTCGGAAGTTAGGACTACGATTGGTGTGCCAATAATTTTAAAATATTTGTAAGGTCTATTAGGACATGTCTGTAAAATTTGAGCTAAATCAAACCTCGTTTGGTAGGCATCGGAAGAAGGTTTCAGTTTTTATTATCGATAAATATTAAAAATAGATTTTCGAGCTCAGTTTTGGCAAATGAGCTCCGATTCGAAATCCAAAAGCGCCGTTAGGTTCATATGATTATTTGTGACTTCTGTGAAATTTCGAAAGTAAATTTTGAAGTCGTTCTGATAGTCGCGCTAAAATTCCGAAAATTTATAATTTGATCATTTTCCATTTAATTCGCATCTTGAGTTTCAAGAATCTGATTTGAGATCTGCCTTAGCGAGTATGTTACATATATTTTGTATAACTTGTTTGAGAAATTTGGGATTATTTCGAGTTTTGTAGGGTACCATTTGAATTTTAATCGTCCTAGCGATTTTTTAAAAAGAAAAAAAAAATAAAAGGAAAAAGAATAAAGAATGGCAGGCGGTGGAGAGCCAAGGGATTGGGATATATCCCTTGCTTTGACTTGAGAAACAGAAACAAAATTGAAATGAATAAAAACAGAAACGCAGCGAGAAAGAAAATGCCAGAAAATGAGAAAAGAGCCGGAGAAAGATAGAATTTTTACTCCGAGGCATCCAGGTAAAGATGTTAATTCTTTATCTTAGCTTATTACGTGTGTTTGAATATATTTTTACGGAAAAAATGGAAATATTAGACATCGTTTTAATAAGTTCAACTAATAGTTTAAAGGGTCAATTGGACCCCGATAATGGAATTGATTATATATTCGTACTCAGTGAGTTATGGGCAACATACAAATATAATTTATTTGGGGTTTGGTTATGTGACTTTGAACCCTGTACATAGGCCTGACCTGCGTATTGCGTATACAAATAGGGTATCAGGTTCCTAACCGGATTACCCTAAGATGTGGGGAATGAAGCCTTTAGCCTTATTTGATATAGTTTTCTGCTTATTGAATACAGCGGGATCGTTTGGCAGTGAATCCAAAGGATAAAGTGGTTGTTGAGTAACCGTGCTAACTTTGTAACAAGGTAAGTGTTTATATCCATATCTTTAGACGCCCTTGGCCTTGTGGATATTCTATCACGTGTTCCTTACGTGTGTAGCTTCCGATAGGCGTACTCATTACGCCTTAGCTTTGAATTTACATTGTATATTATATGTTATGCCATGTTGTTGGTATTGCATTGAGCATATGAGCATTGCATATACTTCCTAGTAATCGATGAGAGTCCCGAGCCGGTGAAGGGTCATTATTGCATATACTTCCCAGTTGGCGATGAGAGTCCCGCACCGGAGAAGGGTCATTATTACATATACTTTCCGGTAATAGATGAGATTCACGAGCCGGTGAAGGGTCATTATTACATATACTTCCCGGTTGGCGATGAGAGTCCCGCACCGGTGAAGGGTCATTATTGCGTATACTTCCCGGTTGGCGATGAGAGTCCCGCACCGGTGAAGGATCATTATTGCATATACTTCCTGGTAATCGATGAGAGTCCCGAGCCGGTGAAGGGTCATTATTACATATACTTGCCGGTAATCGATGAGAGTCCCGAGCCGGTGAAGGGTCATTATTGCATATACTTCCTGGTTGACGATGAGAGTCCCGCACCGGTGAAGGATCATTATTGCATATACTTCCCGGTAATCGATGAGAGTCCCGAGCTGGTGAAGGGTCATCATTGCATATACTTTCCGGTAATCGATGAGAGTCCCAAGCTGGTGAAGGGTCATTATTGCATATATCTCCTAGTAGACGATGAGAGTCCCGCACCGGAGATAGGTATCAGGCATATGTGACTGCATTGCATCGTACCGCATTCATCCCATCTCATTGCACCGCATACTGACTATTGTGTGTATTGTGTTGTGTTTTATGTATGCGGTATGTATACTATGTCGTGGACATATCTCAGTTTGCCTATATATTTCTGGCTCGTATTCAGGGTTGCGGGGATAAGGTTGCATGCCGCAACGGTATAAATATATGGATCGGGTTGCACGCCGCAACGGTATAAATATATGGATCGGGTTGCACGCCGCGACGGTATGAATATATGGATCGGGTTGCACGCCGCAACAGGATAATTATATGGATCGGGTTGCATGCCGCAACAGGATGTATTTCTGATTGTTGATATGTTCGGGATACCTATATATTCTGGCTATCGTACGTTACTAGTTGTTAATGAGTTTGTGATTCCATACGTGTTTCTAGTTATTATCTGGCTCTGCCCTTTCATAATTTAAATAAGAGGAATTTAGTTTATCTGTTTCTTTTCTTCCTGGCTAGCTATCCTATTCCTTGAGGTGGCTAGTCTGCCCACTTATTGAGTCCTTTTGACTCACTAAAACGACTTCGGTTAGTCGTTTCGAAAGTTAGGACTCCGATTGGCGTGACGATAATTTTAAAATATTCGTAATGTCCATTAGGACCTGTCTGTAAAATTTGAGCTAAATCAGACCTCGTTTGGTAGGCATCGGAAGAAGGTTTCAGTTTTTATTGGCGATAAATATTAAAAAGAGATTTTCGAGCTCGGTTTTTCCGAATGAGCTTCGATTCGAAATCCGAAAGCGCCGTTGGGTTCGTATGATTATTTATGACTTTTGTGAACTTTCGAAAGTGAATTTCGATGTTGTTCGGCTAGTTTCCGCTAAAATGCCGAAAGTTAAATAATTTGACTTCTTTTCATTTAAATTCGCATCTTGAGTTTCGGGAGTCTGATTTGGGATCCGCCTTCGCGAGTATGTTACATATATTTGTACAACTTGTATGCAAAAGTTGGAATTATTTCGAATATCGTAGGGCACCGTTTTAATTTTTGTTAAGAAAAGAAAATAAAATAAAAGAAAACAAAAAAAATAAAAGGAAAAAGACAAAAAAGTTAAATGAATGGCGGTTGTGAAGATGAGCATATAAGCTCATCTTCATTAATTTAAGCAGCAAAACAACGGAACATTAACAGAGAAAAGGCAAAAACACAGTGAGGGAAAAATGCCAGAAAATGAAAAAAGGGGCCGGAGAAAAGTAGAATTTTCACCCTGAAACATTCAGGTAATGATCCTAATATATTATTTGAGTTTATTACGTGTGTTTGAATATATTTTGACGGTAAAACTTGGAATATTAGACATCGTATTAATAAGTTCAATTAATAGTTTAAAGGGTCAAATGGACCCCGATAATGAAATTAATTATATATTTCTACTCAGTGAGTTATGGGCAACATATAAACGTAATTTATTTGGGGTTTGGTTATGTGACCTTAAACCCTGTACATAGGCCTGGCCTGCGTACTGCGTATGCGAATAGGGTATCAGGTTCTTAACCGGGTTGCCCTAAGATGTGAGGAATGAAGCCTTTAGCCTTATGTGATATATTTTTCTGGTTATTGAACACAGTGGGATCGTATGGCAATGAATCCAAAGGACAAAGCGGTTATTGAGTGGCGGTACTAACTTTGTAACAAGGTAAGTGTTTATATCCATTTCTTTGGAGGCACCAGGCCTCGTGGATTTTCTACCACGTGTTCCTTACGTGTGTAGCTGCCGATAGGCGTACTCATTACGCCTTAGCTTTGGATTTACATTGTATATTATATGTTATGTCCTGTTGTTGGTATTGCATTGAGGATCTGAGCATGGTACTCTGGCTGTGAGTTGGCATCTACTTCCCGGTTGTCGATGAAAGTCCCGCGCCGGTGAAGGGTTATTATTGCATCACATTGCATTCATATGCATTATATGTCATTCATATACATTACATTGCATATCATATTGAGGGCAGGAGTATTCCACTCCATTGTATCATATTGAGGGCAGGAGTATTCCGCCCCAGGAGCAGGAGTATTCCGCTCCATTGTATTATATCGGGTGCAGGAGTATTCCGCCCCAAGAGAGTGCAGGAGTATTCCGCCACTAGTTTATATTATATCGGGTGCAGGAGTATTCCGCCCCAGGAGCAGGAGTATTCCGCTCCTGTTGGTTATCAGATTGGATTCCCCTCGAATGCAGGAGTATTCCGCTTCGAGATGGGACGACGGGCACATGTGACCCTTTGCATCATATTTCATTTAATTTCATTTCATCTCAATTCATACCATTGTGTAGACTTGCGGTACATGACTACTGTTCTGCTTATATGTGCATCGCTTATTTGTTGATATGTTTCTACCACGCACCCTTGGTTGAGTTTAGAAGTTTCTTACGTGTTTCCAGTTGTTATCTGGCTCTGCCTTTTTATAATTTAAATAAAAAGAATTTAGTTTATCTGTTTCTTCTCCCTGGCTAGCTATACTATTCTTTGAGGTGGCTAGTCTGCCCCACTTATTGAGTCCTTTTGACTCACCCTTGTTTGTTGTTTGTTTCTTGTCGATCTGTTTCGTTTCGGCAGGTTCGCTCCAGAATTGAGTTCGCCGCGTTGTTGAGGAGCGAAGACGACTTCAGCTGACAGGGTGAGCCAGATTTATTCCGGATGGCCACCAGTTTATTGTTCATTATCTCAGTTGCATTTTGCTCCCTTCAGGAGGTATCTGTCTTCTTTTGTACTCTTAGATGTCTGGCCTGGATAGCCCTAAACCTAACATGTTGGGTAGTCAGCTGTAATTTCTTTTGTACAGCATAGAGGTATCAGTATGTCTGTGCTTTTATTTTAAGTCTTGTCCTTATTTGTAAATTGTTATATTTATTTTCCTGATTTAATATGTAAGGGTTCGCCCGACGGGTCTAGGGGAGGATGTCGGGTGCCCGCACGGCCTAACCGGATTCCAGGTCGTGTCAGTTGGTATCAGAGCCCAGTTTAGAGTCTATCCAGACTAAGACAGTGTCTAGTAGAGTCTCGCTGATGGGTACGTAGACGTCCGTACTTATCTACGAGAGGCTATGATGGCATTTAGGAAGTCTCACTTCCTTCATTTCTGATCGTGCGTCGGTCTAGGATTCAAAAGTATTTTCATTAATTCGTTAATTCCTTCGTGGTAATTGTGAACCCTCGTGCGACAAATCAACAGACGATATGAGTTCAAGACGAAGCAGTATAGCCTGGGCTAGCACTGACGAAGCCCCGAGAGTTTTGATCGTGCTGACGATCTATTTACGGAGGTCCCAGTTGTACGAGCTTGCGATGGGCAAGGGAGCAGGACCTTGTGGTTCCCTTGGCTCTCTACGATGCTTTGACAAGAATCATGGCAACGCAGATACCGTAAGAACCTATTATTCGCTGGGCAGCCTAGCAGGTTGCTGCACATTCGATCTCAGGGAGCTCCTTTTCCGGTTCTTAATATTGATGCAGTAAATTATATACCGAAGGCAGCATGTGTTGTGCCTCCAGTTGCTCTGGCTGGTTAGCTAGCCTGAGTAATGGCTAGGTCCGAATATCTGAAGAGATTGTATTATTTTACCCAATTGAACCTTCCGATATTCTCAAGCCATGCATCAGATAATCCCTGTATAAGTTTTTTTTTTAAAATAAAATGATGTCAGCATATCCTTCAGGCTCTTGATTATATCGAGCGATATGGTGTTGATTATTCTTCTTTCCAGTTTCAGGGGTCCAGCCTGGAATTGGTGGGCCGCTCTCTTATTAACTAACTTGATTCGATTTTTCTTTTGGATTCGTGGAAAAGTTCCTTTCGAGTAGCGAGCGAGATGAAAAGTGTTGCTAGTTTGAGTGGATTGGACAGGGTAGCCTGTCGGTTAGCCTGTTGGTGTTTCATAATATGAGATTGAATTCTATAGAATGGCTGAATATGCATTAGAACTAGTCCATGAGCCTTTTGAGAGATTCAAAATTTATTGCTGACCTTTCTCCTTCCTTGAGATCCCGGATGGCTCGAGAAATTGAGATTGGGACTTTATTTGATGTCGTTGTTGATATTGTTCGAAGGTACGGGGCATACCATAAGTTAGAGCGGAAAGAGTTAGAACGGGAGAGCAAGAGATCCCGTGGCCCTAGTGGGCAACCATGGTACCTCATTTGGAGGTAAGAGTTCTGATTATTTTGGGAGGTCACCTGCCAGGTTATCTTAGCTTGTGGCGCGAGATTCTTAGAGTGCGCAGTAATCTGTCAAAGATCAGACCCAGTCTTCTCTTCATAGCTATTAGCAGTTTATCCAACATCCATGTTTAGCCTAAAGATGTTATCATTATCATGAGTCTGGTTATCCTTTGGGAAGTTTTCCCTTATCTCAGCAAGTAGGCAGTCGTATTTTCTCTCGCCCTCAGGCACCTGCCCAGTCATCGGGGATTCCATTTAGATCTTAATCAGCAAGAGAAATGTCACAATCCAGTAGAGGTCGAGAGCATTGTGGTAGTGGTTCTTCAGAAGGTGATTATCAGGGTAGTGGCTCAGCTCAGCTGCAGAGGCAGTTCTATGAACTGCCAGTCTGGCAGGATGCTGAGGTATCTGATGTAGTACACCCATGTATTTCTTCTACCATTATGTGCGAGTAATATTTGATTCTTCCGGTCGATCTAGATATGAGGTGTCCTATTATGTTTCCATAGTTTTTTTTAGTGTCGTTTTGATTAAGAATTTATTGCGGTCAAGGGATGAGCTTCTGGAATGATTTATTCCTGACATTTGTGAGGTCGTACTAGTTTATCTAGTTAAATGTGAGAAATTTGAGAGAGAGTGTCGGTATTGCCTGCTTGGCATCCTGTTGTACCACTTTCTCTTATTATGTCAAATCAGTTTACCTCTCTTCTCGGAATTTCGTGTTGATAGGATAATGGGATCCTAATTCTTCACCATCAGCAAGTATATCGTTTCTTCCAGTGTAAAGTGATTAGTAAGTAATATTCGATCTACGTATCTCCTCTTGGTTCAAAACGCTAGTAAAGTCATGTTATTCTATGAGCTTGTCTTAGTTATAAAAGGGTATTCTGGTAAATTGTCAAAGTTTCCTTCATATTGGGAGGTCAAATTGGTATGGATGTTTTTCCATAAAGCTTATTTAATGTTTATCTCTTCAATTGCAATTCTTTGGCTCGCCTGACTCGGAAGTAGTCTAGCTTTGGTAGCCAAGTAAATAATAAGATGAACTTCCTGAAGCTCTAATTATTTCTATCCTCGATCCATTTCCATTTCTTCTTCGTCCGACACTAGTGAGCTTAGGCGATCAGTAACCTATTGTGATGTTCCCTGTGTTGAGCCAGAGTGCATGTCAAGGTAACCGGGTAAGCATATTATTGTTTAGGTTGAAAATCAGGACAGTGGTGCTGTCCAGACATTCTATCTGCGGATTTGTTATGTCATCCAGTTGTCTCATCTTGTTATCCGCCTAACATGTTTATGTTATCAGTTTATCCGGGTATCCATTCCCATGTATAGTATAGTGCTGGTTCTGGTTTTGCGGATCATCCAGTTTCAGGGGAAACTCTGCCGAAATTGTTTTATATAGAAGTACCATCCATCAGGCGGTGGTGTTTACGGCAAAGGTATGGAGTTGTGAACTTGAGAGTTGCAGCTGTTTGGCAACTCGAAAGTGTAGTTGATAGCTTAGGTCTGCCTACATTCAGCTTTTAGCTAAATCTTCTTTGGTCCAGCAGACTGTGTGAGGATGGTTATTCCTATTCAAATGGCTGCATGAGTTTGTGCTTTAAGTGGAGGAGTCTTCCTCCAAATACTGAATGGTAATATTAAATCTCTGAGGTGTTGATACCACTTTTCTCACGACCCAAAGTAAGGCCACGGTAGAAATCTGCAATGAGTGTCGATCATTGCTAAACCCACTAATAATCTATTAATGACAAAGATAAGCTGGCAACCTGATCATATATACGCACCTATCTGCTGAAAGCATAAATTCTGGAAAGATGACACGACTTTAACTGGCTGGCAATTAGAACACTAAGCCACAAATTCTGCTATGTCACACTTCATTTTGTCCCACCAATAAATCTGCTTAAGATCATGGTACATCTTAGTCGAACCTGGATGAATACTGTATTTGGAATAATGTGTCTCCATCATAATCTATCCACGTAAATCTGCAACATCAGAAACTCAAAGTCTATCTTTATACATGAGAACACTTTCAGTAGTAACCCTGTATGGTGACTCCGGTTTTCTTCTGGCTATCTGTCTGTATTCAACCAGAACTGGATCCTCATATTGACGTTGTTTTACTTCATGAAAAAAATTTATAGTTAAAGGTCTAGTGCAGCTTGTCGTCCATCCATCATTGGCATATCTCCGTCACACCTCAACTCCTTGAGAGGTTACTTTAGCGTTGTAAGTGCTCATGTAATCAAATTTATTGCTGGTATTCTGCCTCAGATGAAGATCCAACTACATGTCTCTTTTATTTGCACTTTTTCAAGTTATAATATTTCCAATCCAAAGACAATACCCTGAAGTAGATGTTTAGTCTGAAGATCATTCCTGGTCTGCATCATACTATCCAGTAGTAGATGCATGATCCTTATCCTTATACGATAGACCCTGTTCAGAAAAGCCTTTGGCATACATTAGAATATGAGTAACTACATTCCCACGATGAGCTTGCGGAACAACACTAAGATCAACTGAGATGTTGCATAGTGCGTTCGTAAAAATAATATTGCTTGCATCAAATCTTCTAGAGTGTGTAGTGACAAGGTACTTCAAAATCTTCCCCTATTGTATCAAGCGTGAGCTAATTCTTAGTTCCATCGACCTGTTTTATATCGAAAGGTATATCGAAGAGGGATTATCGGCTGAATCATGTTAACCCATTCAAAGTTCCGTGTATCTTTGCTTCAAAAAAGTAGAACTCTCTTCTTGTGATCGAGGAAGGATTAGCTTAGTCATAATAAGCTGTGCAATGGTATTATCATATTATCCAGATATATTTTATTCTAAAAGTACGATGTGCGTAATATAATTCTGATCCTGTAAATAAGAGATAAGGTCCGTGAAGTAGCTTATGAAGGTCGTGCAAGTTCTTTTGTTATTTGTGCGAATTTTTCTTTTGACTTAGGCTCGTTCGAGGACGAACGAGAGTTTAAGTGGAGGAGAATAAACGACTGCGGTTAGTCGTTTCGAAAGTTAGGACTCCGATTGGCGTGCTGATAATTTTAAAATATTTGTAATGTCCATTAGGACCTGTCTGTAAAATTTGAGCTAAATCAGACCTCGTTTGGTAGGCATCGGAAGAAGGTTTCAGTTTTTATTGGCGATAAATATTAAAAAGAGATTTTCGAGCTCGGTTTTGCCGAATGAGCTCCGATACGAAATCCGAAAGCGCCGTTGGGTTCTTATGATTATTTACGACTTTTGTGAACTTTCTAAAGTGAATTTCGATGTTGTTCGGCTAGTTTCCGCTAAAATGCCGAAAGTTAAATAATTTGACTTCTTTTCAAATAAATTCGCATCTTGAGTTTCGGGAGTCTGATTTGAGATCCGCCTTTGCGAGTATGTTATATATATTTTGTACAACTTGTATGCAAAAGTTGGAATTATTTCGAATATCGTAGGGCACCATTTTAATTTTTGTTAAGAAAAGAAAATAAATAAAAGAAAACAAAAAAAAATAAAAGGAAAACGACAAAAAAGTTAAATGAATGGCGGTTGTGAGCTCATCTTCATTAATTGAAGCAGCAAAACAACGGAACATTAACAGATAAAGGCAAAAACACAGTGAGGGAAAAATGCCAGAAAATGAAAAAAGGGGCCGGAGAAAAGTAGAATTTTCACCCTGAAACATTCAGGTAATGATCCTAATATATTATTTGAGTTTATTACGTGTGTTTGAATATATTTTGACGGTAAAACTTGGAATATTAGACATCGTATTAATAAGTTCAATTAATAGTTTAAAGGGATAAATGGACCCCGATAATGAAATTAATTATATATTTGTACTCAGTGAGTTATGGGCAACATATAAACGTAATTTATTTGGAGTTTGGTTATGTGACCTTAAACCCTGTACATAGTCCTGGCCTGCGTACTGCGTATGCGAATAGGGTATCAGGTTCTTAACCTGGTTGCCCTAAGATGTGAGGAATGAAGCCTTTAGCCTTATGTGATATATTTTTCTTGTTATTGAACACAGTGGGATCGTTTGGCAATGAATCCAAAGGACAAAGCGGTTATTGAGTGGCTGTACTAACTTTGTAACAAGGTAAGTGTTTATATCCATTTCTTTGGAGGCACCTGGCCTCGTGGATTTTCTACCACGTGTTCCTTACGTGTGTAGCTGCCGATAGGCGTACTCATTACGCCTTAGCTTTGGATTTACATTGTATATTATATGTTATATCCTGTTGTTGGTATTGCATTGCGGATCTGAGCATGGTACTCTGGCTGTGAGTTGGCATCTACTTCCCGGTTGTCGATGAGAGTCCCGCGCCGGTGAAGGGTTATTATTGCATCACATTGCATTCATATGCATTATATGTCATTCATATGCATTACATTGCATATCATATTGAGGGCAGGAGTATTCCACTCCATTGTATCATATTGAGGGCAGGAGTATTCCGCCCCAGGAGCAGGAGTATTCCGCTCCATTGTATTATATCGGGTGCAGGAGTATTTCGCCCCAAGAGAGTGCAGGAGTATTCCGCCTCTGGTTTATATTATATCGGGTGCAGGAGTATTCCGCCCCAGGAGCAGGAGTATTCCGCTCCAGTTGGTTATCAGATTGGATTCCCCTCGAATGCAGGAGTATTCCGCTTCGAGATGGGACGACGGGCACATGTGACCCTTTGCATCATATTTCATTTAATTTCATTTCATCTCACTTCATTTCATTTCATCTCAATTCATACCATTGTGTAGACTTGCGGTACATGACTACTGTTCTGCTTATATGTGCATCGCTTATTTGTTGATATGTTTCTGCCACGCACCCTTGGTTGAGTTTAGAAGTTTCTTACGTGTTTCCGGTTGTTATCTGGCTCTCCCTTTTTATTATTTAAATAAAAGGAATTTGGTTTATCTGTTTCTTCTCCCTTTCTAGCTATCCTATTCTTTGAGGCGGCTAGTCTGCCCCACTTATTGAGTCCTTTTGACTCACCCTTGTTTGTTGTTTGTTTCTTGTCTATCTATTTCGTTTCGGCAGGTTCGCTCCAGGATTGAGTTCGCCGCGTTGTTCAGGAGCGAAGACGACTTCAGCTGACAGGGTGAGCCAGATTTATTCCGGATGGCCACCAGTTTATTGTTCATTATCTCAGTTGCATTTTGCTTCCTTTAGGAGGTATCTGTCTTCTTTTGTACTCTTAGATGTCTGGTCTGGATAGCCCTAAACCTAGCATGTTGGGTAGGCAGCTGTAATTTCTTTTGTACAGCTTAGAGGTATCAGTATGTCTGTATTTTTATTTTAAGTTTTGTCCTTATTTGTAAATTGTTATATTTATTTTCCTGATTTAATTGGTAAGGGTTCGCCCGACGGGTCTAGGGGAGGATATCGGGTGCCCGCACGGCCTAACCGGATTCTGGGTCGTGTCACTCACCCTGGTTTGTTGTTTGTTTTTTCCTATCTATTTCGTTTCGGCAGGTTTGCTCCAGGATTGAAGTTCGCCACGTTGTGAAGGAGCAAAGACGACTTCAGCTGTCAGGGTGAGCCAGCTTTTATTCAGGATGGCCACCAGTTTTATGTTTATTATTTCAGTTGCATTTTGCTCCCTTCAGGAGGTATTTGTCTTCTTCTGTACTCTTAGATATCTAGTCTGGATAGCCTTAAACCTAGTATGTTGGGTAGTCAGCTGTAATTTCGTTTGTACAGCTTAGAGATATCAGTATGTCTGTGCTTTTTCCAAGTCTTGTTCTTATTTATGAATTGATTTATATTTATTTTTCCTAATTTCATTGGTAAGGGTTCGCCCGACGGGTCTAGGGGAGGATGTCGAGTGCCCGCACAGCCTAGCCGGTTTCCGAGTCCTGTCAGTTGGTATTAGAGATCGATTTAGAGTCTATCCAGACTAAGACAGTGTCTAGTAGAGTCTCGTTGATGGGTACGTAGACGTCCGTACTTATCTACGAGAGGCTATGATGGCATTTAGGAAGTTTCACTTCCATCTTTTATGATCGTGCGTCAGTCTAGGATGTAAATGTATTTTTGTTAATTCCTTTGTGGTAATTGTGAACCCTCGTGCGACAAATCAACAAAGGGTAGGAGTTCAGGACGAAGCAGTCTAGCTTGGAGCTAGAGCTACTCAAGCCCCGAGAGTTGTGGATCGTGCTGACGATCCAATTGTGGAAGCCCCAGCTATACGAGTTCGCGATGGGCAAAGGAGCAAGGCCTTGTAGTTCCCTTGGCTCACTACGATGCTTTTACGAGAATCTTGGCGACGCAGATACCACAAGAACCTATTATTCGCTAGGCAGCTTATCAGGTTGCCGCAGATGGAGACGTTCGGTCTCAGGGAGCTCCTGTTCCAGTCTCTGATGCTGCCCAGTAATTTATGTTCCAGAGGCAACATGTGTTGTGCCTCTTATTTTTCTGGCTGGCCGAGTGCCCGAAGAGGCTGCATTATTATATCTAGTTGGACCTTTCGATATTCTCAGGCCCTGCGTCAGATTGACCATGTGAATTTTAAATAGCATATCGTTCACGGTCTTGGTTATCTCGAGCAGTATGGTGTTGATTATACTATTTTCCAGCTTCAGGGTCCAGCCTGGGATTGGTGGACCGCTCTTTTATCAACAAGGCAAGGCTTGTCTGAGGTGTATTGCTGCGAGTTTTCTCGTAGATCCGTGGAAAAGTTCCTTTCGCGTAGCGAGAGAGATGAAAAACATCGCTAGAATGAGTTGATTAGATAGGGTAGCCTGTTGGTTTCAGAATAGGAGATTGAATTTCTCCAGGATGACTGGATATGCTCTATAGCTAGTCCATGAGCCTTTCGAGAAGGTTCAAAGACTTATTGAAGACCTTTCCCCTTCCTTGAGGTCCCAGATGTCTCAAGATATTGAGGTCGGGACACCATTTGATGTTGTTTTTAATATTGCTAGGAGGTATGAGGCATACCATAAATTAGAGCAGAAAGAGTCACAGCGGGAATGCAAAAAAAATCTCGTGGCCCCAGTAGGCAACCATGGTGCCTCTTCTGACGAGGTAAGAGTTCTGATTATCGTGAGAGGTCACCTATCAGATTATCTCGGGTTATGGTGTGTGATTCTCAAAGTACGCAAGTAGTCTGTCAAGATTAGACTCAATCTTCTCTTTATAGCTATTAGCAGTCTATCCAACATATATCTTTTTTTTTAGCCAAAAGTTATTATCGTTTTTGTGAGTCGCCATCTTAGGAAGAACAGTCCCTTAGTTTTGCAGGAAGACAGTTGTCCTTCTTCTCGCCCTCAGGAATCTTCCCAGTCGCAGGGGATTTCATAGATGTCAATCAGTCATAGATATGCCACCATACAGTAAAGGTCGAGAGCATGGTGGCAGTGGATCTTCTGGAAGTAATTATCAGGGTGGCGGCCCATCTCAGCCGCAGAGGCAGTTCCATGAACTGCTAGTCTGGCAGTATGCTGAGGAATCCGATGTAGTAGACCCATGTATTTCTCCTATATTTGATTCTTCCAATCGATCTGGAAATGATTTGTCATATCGAGTTTTCATGGCTTCTTTGAATATTGTTTTTATTAAGAATCGGTTGCGGTAGAGGGGCGAGCTTCTGGTATGATTTATTCCTGGCATCTTGTCGTGCCACCTTCTATTATTATGTCAGAGTAGTTTACCTCTCTTCTCGGAATTCCGTGTTGGTTGGATGATGGGATTCTAGTTCATTACCATCAGAGAGTGTCATCATTTCTTCCGGTGTAAAGTGATTAGTAAGTAATACTCGACCTACGTGTCTCCTCTTGGTTCGAGACGCTAGTAGAGTCATGTTATTCTACAAGTTTGTCTCGGTATAAAAGGGGTTTCTGGTAAACTGTCAGAGTTTCCTTTTTATTGGGAGGTTAAATTGGCATGGATGCTGTTCCATAGAGCTCATTTAATATCTATTTCTTCAATTGCGATTCTTTGATTAGCCGACTCGGATGTACTCTAGCTCTGGTAGCCAAGTAAATAACTAGATGACCTTCCTAAGGCTCTAATTATTCCTATCCTCTGTCTATTGCCATCTCTTCTTTTTCCGGCACTAATGAGCTTAGGCGGTCAGTAGCCTCTTGTGATGTTCCCTATGTTGAGCCAGAGTGCGTGTCAAGGTAGCCGGGTAAGCACATTGTTGTTTTTCAAGGCTACTAAGGGTAATGAGAGGCGTCATTTGACCTTTGATTTGATCCATCAGGCGGTGGTACTTATAGAAAATGTATGGAGTTGTGAACTCGAGAGTTGCAGCTGTTTGGCAACTCAAGAGAGTAATTTGGTAGCTCAGGTCTGAACCGCGTTCTCTATTTAGCTAAGCCTTTCTTAATCCAGCAGGTTGTGTGAGGATGACTATTTCTATTCAAGTTAGTTATGTGAGTTTATGCTCTAAGTGGATGAGTCTTCCTCCAATTGATACCGAATCATAATATTAAATCTCTAAGGCGTTGCTGAAGCGTAAGCTACTTCTTTGTTTCATTGACTTGTTCTATATCGAAAAGTATATCAACGAGGTGATTCACCGGCAGAATCATGTTAATCCATCCAGAGTTCCATGTATCTTTGATTCGAAAATGTAGAGCTCTCCTCTCGTGATCGAGGAAGGATCAGCTTAGTCAGAATAAGATGGGCAATGGCGTTATGATATTATCCAGATATGTTTATTTCAAAGAGTTCGGGTGCGCGTTATAATTCTGATTCTGCAATTATGAGATAATGTCTGTGGGATATTTTATGAACGTCGTTCAAGTTCTTTTGTTATATGTGTAAATTTTTCTTTAGACTTGGACTCGTTCGAGGACGAACGAGAGTCTAAGTGGAGGAGGATAAAACGACCTCGGTCAGTCATTTCGGAAGTTAGGACTACGATTGGTGTGCCGATAATTTTAAAATATTCGTAAGGTCTATTAGGACCTATCTGTACAATTTGAGCTAAATCAGACCTCGTTTGGTAGGCATCGGAAGAAGGTTTCAGTTTTTATTATCGATAACTATTAAAAAGAGATTTTCGAGCTCAGTTTTGGCAAATTAGCTCCGATTCAAAATCCGAAAGCGCCGTTAGGTTCATATGATTATTTGTTACTTGTGTGAATTTTCGAAAGTAAATTTTGAAGTCGTTCGGATAGTTGCACTAAAATTCCGAAAATTTATAATTTGATCTTTTTTCATTTAATTTGCATCTTGAGTTTCGGGAATCCAATTTGAGATCTGCCTTAGCGAGTATGTTACATATATTTTGTATAACTTGTTTGAGAAATTTGGGATTATTTCGAGTTTCGTAGGGTACCATTTTAATTTTAATCGTCCTAGCGATTTTTTTTTTAAAAAAATAATAATTGGAAAAAGAATAAAGAATGGCAGGCGGTGGAGAGCCAAGGGATTGGGATATATCCCTTGGCTTTGACTTGAGAAACAGAAACAAAATTGGAACGAATAAAAACAGAAACGCATCGAGAAAGAAAATGCCAGAAAGTGAGAAAAGAGCCGGAGAAAGATAGAACTTTTACTCCGAGGCATCCAGGTAATGATGTTAATTCATTATCTTAGCTTATTACGTGTGTTTGAATATATTTTTACGGTAAAAATGGGAATATTAGACATCTTTTTAATAAGTTCAACTAATAGTTTAAAGGGTCAATTGGACCCCGATAATGGAATTGATTATATATTCGTACTCAGTAAGTTATGGTCAACATATAAATGTAATTTATTTGGGGTTTGGTTATGTGACTTTGAACCGTGTACATAGGCCTGGCCTGCGTATTGCGTATGCGAATAGGGTATCAGGTTCTTAACTGGATTACCCTAAGATGTGGGGAATGAAGCCTTTAGCCTTATTTGATATAGTTTTCTGCTTATTGAATACAGCGGGATCATTTGGCAGTGAATCCAAAGGATAAAGTGGTTGTTGAGTAACCGTACTAACTTTGTAACAAGGTAAGTGTTTATATCCATTTCTTTGGAGGCCTTTGGCCTTGTGGATATTCTACCACGTGTTCCTTACGTGTGTAGCTGCCGATAGGCGTACTCATTATGCCTTAGCTTTGAATTTACATTGTATATTATATGTTATGCCCTATTGTTGGTGTTGCATTGAGCATATGAGCATTGCACTCTGGTTTTTAGCATTACATATACTTCCTGGAAATAGATGAGAGTCCCGAGCCGGTGAAGGGTCATTATTGCATATACTTCCCAGTTGGCGATGCGAGTCCCGCACCGGAGAAGGATCATTATTACATATGCTTTCCGGCAATAGATGAGAGTCCCGAGCTGGTGAAGGGTCATTATTGCATATACTTCCCGGTTGGCGATGAGAGTCCCGCACCGGTGAAGGGTCATTATTGCATATACTTCCTGGTTGGCGATGAGAGTCCCGCACCGGTGAAGGATCATTATGGCATATACTTCCAGGTAATCGATGAGAGTCCCGAGCCTGTGAAGGGTCATTATTACATATACTTGCCGGTAATCGATGAGAGTCCCGCACTGGTGAAGGATCATTATTGCATATACTTCCCGGTAATCGATGAGAGTCCCAAGCTGGTGAAGGGTCATCATTGCATATACTTCCCGGTAATCGATGAGAGTCCCGAGCTGGTGAAGGGTCATTATTGCATATATCTCCTGGTAGACGATGAGAGTTGATAGGAATCAAAAACGCGGAAAGATAAAAGATAGGAACGAGACGTAACTCGATCACTAATCCCAAGTAGCAACGGAGAACTAGTTCCGTTACACCCCGGGAGAAGGCCAAGAACACCTACGCTAGGCAACTACCCTCGAGACGACAACGGACTCGCAAGTAGAATGGTCGGGGGAGGTTTGGGGGTCAACTAGAATCCACTAGTAAACTCAAACCGAACTCAAAGGTTTTCATTCATAGAGAATCCACTCTAGAACATTGTTTAATCAAACACTCATCATCAAGCTAACTAAGGAATAATGCTAAGCTATGGAGTATTTATAGGCCTCATTTAATACATAATGAAAGGCCAAAAGTACCCTTAAGTAAGTTCTAAAGACATAAGCCACGTAGGGGCACAATAGGAATTACATAGCAATTAAAGTCAAATTCCCGTCAAACTTGCACAGGGGGAGGCGCCCGCCTCCATGACCTAGGCGGTCCGCCTCAGCCTCCCTAGGCGCTCCGCCTCCTGCAGCCGCCTCCTAGAATCCAGAGAGCAAGCATCTTGTAGGCGGTCCGCCTCAATCCGTAGGCGGTCCGCCTCTTCCTGGGACTTCTTGAAACACTTCGAAATGTGTCCCGGATGCTCTTCTTTCCTTGGCGTCCCAATGCATGACCTTGAAGTGCCCTTCCTTGGCCTTGGATGATGCTTTTGGATGGTTGCACGATTTGGGTCTTATCATCCTCCCCTTCTTGAGAAGATTTCGTCCTCGAATTCGAGGCTTGGTCTCTCATAGCATCAACAACTCCTCGGGGTGGCCAAAGCGCTCCTTCTTTATCCCTCTTGATCGTCACTTTGATATAGGCTTCTTCCAATATCTCCCCCGCCTTAGCATGGAGCTTAGAACCTACAAGCAACGACAAGCAAAAACACACAAACTTCCTACTTTGGAAGTAGGTTAGTGCAAGAAGTGTGGAAAACACACTCTTGTGATATAACCAAGCATCAATAACAATCATGAATATCAAGTCTCCAAAGAGAACCATAAGCGCTTGGTTAAAGATCAACATGCACTTAACAAGATAATGAGCAAATAGGTCATGGGGGCATAAAAAATGCAAGATCAAGCTATCAAAACCCTCTTGGACCTTAAGCTCAAAATCAACATACCAATCAATCCGCAAGGTGTGGTCAACAAGTGGAGTGGAGTGAGTCAGATAACTCAACCTACAAGTAGGATCAAGCACTCCACTCCCCTTCTTTAGAGCATACATACTCACACCAAGGGATTCCTCTTCCCCTCCAATTTCATCTCCTAAGCAATCCTTCTCAAAAGACAAGCTTTCAAGAAAGGTATTGATGATGGACTCTTCTTCATCATAACCCAAACAAGCAATAGCCGGGTCACTCAAAGTACCATCTACCTCTCCCAAATTCTCAAACAATGGATTGCCTAGGGAATCAAACCCTTCACACCATGGAGGTTCCATTTGACTACTCACCCTAGTTCGATACAAGTCTTTACCACTAATGAGGATGCCTTCAAACAATGGATTACTATAAGCATGCATCTCAATATCATGATTAAGCATAGACAAGTTATCAAGACTAGGTTCACTTGAGGAGTCATCATAGACAACCTTGTCCAATTCATGCAATTTGGACTCCTCAAGAACAAGGCCATCCTTACCACAACACATTGGTCCACCAAATAGAAGCATATCAATTAGGGAACGGTCAACTACCTCATCTTTCCCTATGTCAAAGGTTGGTGGTGTGTCATAGCAAAGGTCGCAATCATGGTCAACTATCAAATCTATACTAGGGAGGGGTTCAATGAACAATGAGCTCACATCATGATGTGGCATAGCATCCCTTCCAACTAGTGTTTCACAATCAAGGTCAAGTTGACAAGTAGACTCTTCACTAGTGGCATACTCACTAGATGCATCAAAACCACCAACTAGTGTTGAGTCATCACAAGACAAATAACTAGTAGGCTCATGAAAAGGTGAAGCAACACTTACATTTGTTGTACTTCCTTGATCACTCACAAGGTTTGAAGTGTCATAGGCAACTTCCCCTTCATGAAGCTCACATTGAGGCTCCAATTGCTTGTCTTCAAATGTACCTACACAAGAACTTTCACAAGAAAAAGTAGAAGATAAAGAAGGGTTAGAACAATGGGTGCTCACACTCTCAATTTTTCCTTCCTCACCTCTCAACTCTCGCAATTTTACCTCATGGTCAAGTGTAGTTTGTGGTGACAATCCCCTCACATCACTCCTCAAATCCTCTCCTTTTTCCTCTCTTGGATTGTCACCGGTCACCCCCCTCACTTCTCTCTATCTTTTCTCTCTCATTCGAAGTGGAGTGACTCTCATTTTGATCATTCTTTGGCAAGACAACAAGATTGTTTGCCTCGGGTTCAAGTACAATGGGTGACTTGGCTTTAGCCGCTTCCCTCAACTCCCTCATCCGCTTGTAGTCATCACTCACTTGTTTGGGAGTTAGGGGCTTCAACACAAATTTCTTACCTTCATGTTGGAGCGTGTAAGTGTTGACACGTCCATCATGGACCACTTGTCGATCAAATTGCCAAGGCCTTCCAAAGAGAAGGTGGCAAGCTTGCATTGGCACAACGTCGAACAAGTGTTCATCCTCATAACTACCCATTTTAAACTTGATCATTGCTTGTTCCACTACCTTTAACTCCCCACATTCACTAAGCCATTGCAATCGATATGGCTTTGGGTGTTTCATGGTAGGCAACTTCAATTGGGTAATAAGAGATTGACTCACCACATTAGTGCAACTCCCGGAGTCAATGATCATAGAGCACACAACACCTTTGACGCGACACCTAGCATGGAATAGGTTTTCTCTTTGCAAGGTTTCGCCGTCCTCCACAATCATGGCTCCTAAGCTCCTTCTCACAACTAGTGAAACATGAGGATTATCCTCTTCAACCATATCCTCCTCCACATCATCCATAGATAGATCATTTCGAGTGGGTTTTGGAGGTGGAGTGGTCCTTTGGGGATTGCCCAAAGGGTGGGGATTGCCCACTTGTTGGAGATTGCCCAACACTTGCTCATTTTCTTCACGGTCTTCCTTTACCCGTTGTTGACTAAGTAATTCAACAACTTGTTCCGGGGTAAAGGTTGAACCACTTGTGCCTTCTCCGGCTTTGCCTTGGACACTCGGGGTCCCTTGCCTTACTTGGACACTCGGGGTCCCTTGCTTTACTAGAGCAATAGATGTCATCTTCTCAAGATTTCCAATCTTTTGGTTCATGAGGTCCATCTTGGCAAGAAGGTTAGCCAAGGCCTCCTTTATGAAATCTTGTCCGTCGTTGGCCATCGTACCTACAAAAAGCAACAAACGTTAGTAAAACACTTCACCACTCCCTCACAAATGTTTCACTCGGTTCGCTCTTTTGGTGGAGGGGGGGATATTTCACACAAGTTCGAGTTTAAAAGCTTCAAGTAATTGACCAACGAACCACAACTCAACCACTCAACTTCTCAAACCCAATGCTCTCCGGGGTGAGTGGAGTTAATGGGACTCGATTGGAACGGTAAGCACTTTAATTGAGGACTTGAATCAAAAGATGCTACGGATCTTCTTTGAATTCTAGTCTCCTTTCTAAGGCACGATGATCCTAATAGCTCGAAGTAATTAGTACTACACAAGTAGGATTATACTCTAATAGTACTAATTAGAAGCAATGCAAACAACAAAACAAGAAATCCTAGAAGTTTCTACCCGTTTCCCAACCTTCAGGAAGTAGGCGCCCCGCCTCAGGGAGGTAGGCGGCCGCCCAGACCAAACCTACAGGGGGAGGCGCTCCGCCTCTGCAGGGAAGGCGCTCCGCCTCAGCAATTTCCAGAGAGCTCACCAGTGGGAGGCGCTCCGCCTCCAAATTGAGGCGCTCCGCCTCCTGCAATTTCCTGCACAGTTTCCTTCGCGTTTTCTTGGTTTTGCAACCCAAAATCCAACTATCCAAGCGTTGTTTTGATGATTCAAAGGTACCCCAATGTTGTATCAAGCACAAAGAACAATTCCCAACAATTTTTAACAAACCCCAACCACAAACAATGAATCCACCATGTTCATCTTCTCCAAAACTAGGGTTTATCAAAAGAGGGTTTTCAAAATGGATTGTGAATCATCAAAGTTGGTGTTATACTTGTTCAAATTCCCCAAAATTGGTACCAAAACGTTTGTTTTTCATTGAAGATCATTCCCCAATAACAAGTTTCCATCAAACATCATTCCACCCAAGAATCATACCCAAAATCATCAAGAACAAGTTCTTCAAGGGTTTAAGGGAGATTGGGGTTTCAAATTTTCAAACTCCACCAAATCAATCAATTTTGGTACCCAAACAACGGGAAAACAATCACGATCAAGAATCTATAACACCCATATCATAAATCATCCAAACCAACAAGTTACACCAAATTTTTGAATTTTCAATTTTTCAATTTTTTTGTTATTTTCTACTTTTAACAACAATAAACAAGAACCTAAAGTCGAAACTAACCTAGGCACGAAGAATCAAGGGTCGGGGGTTTGTAGAAACAAAACTCGAGCCTTGCTCTGATACCAAGATGATAGGAATCAAAAACGCGGAAAGATAAAAGATAGGAACGAGACGTAACTCGATCACTAATCCCAAGTAGCAACGGAGAACTAGTTCCGTTACACCCCGGGAGAAGGCCAAGAACACCTACGCTAGGCAACTACCCTCGAGACGACAACGGACTCGCAAGTAGAATGGTCGGGGGAGGTTTGGGGGTCAACTAGAATCCACTAAACTCAAACCGAACTCAAAGGTTTTCATTCATAGAGAATCCACTCTAGAACATTGTTTAATCAAACACTCATCATCAAGCTAACTAAGGAATAATGCTAAGCTATGCAGTATTTATAGGCCTCATTTAATACATAATGAAAGGCCAAAAGTACCCTTAAGTAAGTTCTAAAGACATAAGCCACGTAGGGGCACAATAGGAATTACATAGCAATTAAAGTCAAATTCCCGTCAAACTTGCACAGGGGGAGGCGCCCGCCTCCATGACCTAGGCGGTCCGCCTCAGCCTCCCTAGGCGCTCCGCCTCCTGCAGCCGCCTCCTAGAATCCAGAGAGCAAGCATCTTGTAGGCGGTCCGCCTCAATCCGTAGGCGGTCCGCCTCTTCCTGGGACTTCTTGAAACACTTCGAAATGTGTCCCGGATGCTCTTCTTTCCTTGGCGTCCCAATGCATGACCTTGAAGTGCCCTTCCTTGGCCTTGGATGATGCTTTTGGATGGTTGCATGATTTGGGTCTTATCAAGAGTCCCGCGCCGGAGATAGGTATCAGGCATGTGTGACTGCATTGCATCGTACCGCATTCATCCCATCTCACTGCACCGCATACTGACTATTGTGTGTATTGTGTTGTGTTTTATGTATGCGGTATGTATACTATGTCGTGGACATATCTCAGTTTGCCTATATATTTCTGGCTCGTATTCTGGGTTGCGGGAATCAGGTTGCATGCCGCAACGGTATAAATATATGGATCGGGTTGCACGCCGCAACGGTATAAATATATGGATCGGGTTGCACACCGCGACGGTATGAATATATGGATCGAGTTGTGCGCCGCAACAGGATAATTATATGGATCGGGTTGCACGCCGCAACAGGATGTATTTCTTATTGTTGATATGTTCGGGATACCTATATATTCTGGCTATCTTACGTTACTGGTTGTTAATGAGTTTGTGATTCCATACGTGTTTCTAGTTATTATCTGGCTCTGCCTTTTCATAATTTAAATAAGAGGAATTTAGTTTATCTGTTTCTTTTCTTCCTGGCTAGCTATCTTATTCCTTGAGGTGGCTAGTCTGCCCCACTTATTGAGTTCTTTTGACTCACCCTTGTTTGTTGTTTGTTTATGTCTATCTATTTCGTTTCGGCAGGTTCGCTCTAGGATTGAAGTTCGCCGTGTTGTGAATAAGCAAAGACGACTTCAGCTGTCAGGGTGAGCCAGCTTTTATTCAGGATGGCCACCAGTTTTATGTTTATTATTTCAGTTGCATTTTGCTCCCTTCAGGAGGTATTTGTCTTCTTCTGTACTCTTAGATGTCTATTCTGGATAGCCCTAAACCTAGTATGTTAGGTGGTCAGCTGTAATTTCGTTTGTATAGCTTAGAGATATCCGTATGTTTGTGCTTTTTCCAAGTCTTGTTCTTATTTATGAATTGATTTATATTTATTTTTCCTAATTTAATTGGTAAGGGTTTGCCCGACGGGTCTAGGGGAGGATGTCGGGTGCCCGCACGGCCTAGCCGGTTTCCGGATCGTGTCACAATGATCATCATTTGTCAGTCTAACAAGTATAGTGGGCCATTTGTAGGTAAAATGATCATCATTTGTCACTTTAACAAGTATAGTGGGTCATTTCTACGCATAGTGATCATCATTTCTCCCTATAACAAGTATAATTGGTCGTTTGTAGAGATAGTGATCATTATTTGTCGCTCTAACAAGTATAATTGGTCATTTGTAGTGATAGTGATCATTATTTGTCACACAAACTACTCTAAGTGGTCTTTGTGGTGAAAGTTGATGAATTTATCACTCTTACAAGTATAATTGGTCACTTATAGTCATATAATCATCATAATTTGTCACTCTAACTACTCTAACTGTGAAAAGTATGATGAAGATAGAAACAATAAAACACCACACACGGAACATCACAAACATGTGACAAACCTCTATGTGATGTTCGGAACTAGACTATATGTATGAATCATCATTTCTCCCTATAACAAGTATAATTGGTTATTTGTAGTGATAGTGATCATCATTTGTCACTCTAACAAGTATAATGGGTCATTTCTACTCATAGTGATCATCATTTGTCACTCTAACAAGTATAGTGGGCCATTTGTAGGTATAATGATCATCATTTGTCACTCTAACAAGTATAGTGGGTCATTTATTATCATATTGATCATCATTTGTCACTCTAACAACTCTAATTGGCCATTTCTAGTCACAATGATCATCATTTGTCAGTCTAACAAGTATAGTGGACCATTTGTAGGTATAATGATCATCATTTATCACTCTAACAAGTATAGTGGGTCATTTCTCCTCATAGTGATCATCATTTCTCCCTATAACAAGTATAATTGGTCATTTGTACTGATAGTGATCATTATTTGTCGCTCTAACAAGTATAATTGGTCTTTGAAGTGATAGTGATCGTTATTTGTCACACAAACTACTCTAAGTGGTCTTTGTGGTGAAAGTTGATGAATTTATCACTCTTACAAGTATAATTGGTCACTTATAGTCATATAATCATTATAATTTGTCACTCTAACTACTCTAACTGTGAAAAGCATGATGAAGATAGAAACAATAGAACACCGCACGCGGAACATCACAATCATGTGACAAACCTCTATTTGATGTTCGGAACTAGACTATAAGTATGGATCATCATACGATGAAGATAGCAACATTAAAATTGTGCGCTCCGAACGACCGTATAATGCAACGAACATCAATAGGTTGTTTGAAACAACCCTGCGATAGATGATCATCACTTGTCACTCTTACAAGTATAATTGGTCATCACTACTGATAATTGTCAACATTTATCACTCTAACAAGTATAATTGGTCATTACTACTGATAATTGTCATCATTTCTCAGTCTACCAACTATATTTGGTCCTTTTAAGCGAAATGAGCATTATTTGTCACTTTTACAATTCTAGTGGGTCATTTCTAGTGATAATCATCATCATTTGTCACTTTAACAACTCAAATTGGTCCTTTCTAGTTAAATGAATGTCATTTATCACTCTATTTGGGAAATTTGGTCTTGTATAGTATTAATGATCATCATTTATTCCTGGAACATACCAGTTGCGTTCCGAACATACACATTGGATATGTTCCGAACTTAGTGTATGAATTTATTAACTTTTCCAGAAATGGAGTAGAACAAGTTGTCGTTTGGAACGTCGTATTGTAATATCCTAAACGACAGATGATGTGTTGCAAACTATAAGCAAATATGATGGTTTGGAGACAACAATTTAACAGTACTAATTAAAGACCTTCATAAAGATATTAATTGAAAAGACATAAGAAAAGCATATTCATAAACATTACAACTACTTAAACAATTAATATATAATAGCGTCTTCGTTATTGTTTTGGCCTCCACCGAAGTGATTTTGCAAAACCCTCTCAATCCGATCTAGCTGCAATTGCATCTGCTCAAGTTTTGTCTCAAGTGTTTGAATGGACCTCTTGCAATTATCTGCTACCTCCTTGATGTCAACAACTTCAAAATGCACGTCTAGCAGTCTTGTAGGAAGCGACTTGTTTGGAGGCTCTCGGACTCGGTGGTACTTATTACATAGACCATTAAATGCATTATTGGCCATCTGCATGAAAAGTTATTTAAAATTTAGAAAAGAATCAAAGTGGAGTTATGTTTAAGGAAATATAAACAGATTAGATTTTGAAATTGTTTTAGGAAAAATGTAGAAAATATGGAAAACTTGAGTACCTCAACTTATTCTTCCTTGATAAAGAAACTGGTGAAAACTGAACGTAATACTTGGTTAATACGAAATGAATTGTGAATTTAGTTCATCAAGGAGGTATTTATAGTTGTTTTGAAGTGGCTTTTAATTTCTAGTGCACGCCTTTTCAATGGCCGAAGCAAATGGAGGGACGCATATTTACAAGCGTGCATGTGTTTTGACGTGACTGTTGCAGCAACCAACTTGTATTTTAGCCGTTTGGTGTGTTGGTATTTGGGCATCCCAACTGTTCATTGTAGCCGTTTGTATCTTTTAAATGTTGAATGGCTTGTTCGGAACATCACGTATAAATGTATAATATAATATCATTGACAAGATGTTCCGAATATTTTCTCGAAGGTAGCACTTGGTAAATGCTACGACTATGAATTGTGAACTAAATACCTCACAAGCTTTCACATGCCTTGACATCGTTCGGAACATCAAGTGTAATATCCTAAACAACACTGGATGTGTTGCGAACAATAAGCAAATATGTGCACAACATAATTGCAAAAAATGCAGTAAAGCAAATATTCGCACAACATAAATTAAGAAACTAGTAAAGCAAATATGTACACAATATAAATTAGACAAGTAGGACAAAAAGTCCATTATGCAATTCAAATAGAAATCCAAATAATCGAAATTTTAATGAGGACGATGCTTCGTCCAAATCACAAACTCAATTTGTAGGCTGACTTGTAGCCTCATTTCCACTACAAAAAAATGGGGCATGTAGTTTTCTTGTGACCATATCTCTTGCAATTGCCACATTTATTTCTCCTCTTTGGAAGACGTTCCCTAATAGATCGAATCCAGTTAAACCTTCTCATTCCACGGTTGTTCAGCTTTGGGGGCGGAGGCACTGGATAAACTATCTCTTCAGCAGGGACGACCCATGATTCTTCAGGAGGTACTGCATTGACAGGCTCTGCATAGGCAAGGATGTATGCTTGTGTTGTGTAATATCCAGAAGTGTATTCATACACTCTACTTCCATATTCATCACCATGCAACCCCCTAATTGCTGCCATAGCATGTACACAAGGTAGCTGATCAAGATCAAACTCCCTACATGTACATGTCCTCTCATATAGATCAACTTCTGCCTCATACGCTGGACTAATGATTTCGAAACCATAAGTTCCCTTCCTGTTGACAACTAGCTTGTCTCCCACTTCTTTATTCTTCCTTATTTTTATTTCAACATCTAAGATGCATAAATTTGTGTGGTTGATTAACTTCATAGCCCTAGTGTGGAATTTTTCCGCAAAGTTCCTACCTATATCCTTCAAGAGGGCAGCAATGGGGTATTCTCTTTGTTCCTTCAGCATGGAATTAATGGACTCGGCTATGTTTGATATCATAACTTGAAATCTATTAAAAAGAATAAATATTATAATAATCAAAAGATGTTCCTAACATAAAGCACAAGTGCAGATATAAGAATAAGAAGTGCGGAACATTTATGATGTTCCTAACATGAAGCACAAGTTCAGAACGACAATAAGGAGTTCGGAACATCGTTTGAAAATAAAATTTCCTAATTATGTTCTGCACATTAATGATATGTTCGGAGCGCTTCATGTGACGTTCGGAACAGATCAAAAGCATGACAGTAATATCAGACCTTGTTATAGTTTACCTGTTTCCTAGGAAATATAATCTGCTTCATCTATAATAGCCAACAACATTTTCAAGGTAATCCACTACCCTCCAATCAATAGTCCTGATCTCATTCACAGCATCAGTGAACTCCTCTACTCTGTATGCCTTTGCAGCAGTGTAGTATTTATGAAGACTGATTCCAAACTGAAACTTTGTTCGGATGCTTTCACCAAGGTGCCACATGCAAACTCTATAGTGTGCAGAAGGAAACACTTGGGCGACCATTTTCGAGATGCTCGGATGTCTATCCGAAACAATGCACAACTCTTCACTATCTGAAACTATGCAGCGTAATTGTTCGAAAAAATACTCATATGAGGCGTCACACTCTTTGTCTACAACACAAAAAGCAACAGGGAATACGTGACTCATTGCATCCTGAGCAGCAGCAGACAACAACACCCCTCCATACTCACCAGACAAGTGTGTACCGTCAACGGCTAGAACCTTTCTCACGTAAGTAAATCCCCTGATCCCTGCTCCATAAGAGAGAAAAAAAAATATAAGAACTTCCCTGTGCTAGAAAGCCTCAAATCTGTCTCGGTTCCTGGATTCTTACTCCTAACCATATAAGCATAAGCATCAAGAATTTCAATACCTTTCTCATGTGTTCCCCGTGTCAAAACTTTTGCAAATTGACAGTCCCTAAGATACTTCCAGTAGCTAACCTTATAACCAAAATCGTTGTTAAGGGACTCTCTGACAGCTTTTGTGGTTGGACCTTTTCCCATTAAATATTTACCTTTCATGAACTCACCAATTATCTGGGTAGAGGCGTGTGAATTATGACTGGAATGATGTTGGACACCGCATGTGTGCAAGTTATTGTAAACGCTAATGTAGAACCTATCATTACTTTTATATCTCATTGCCTTTAACCACCATTTGTATTTCACATCTAAACATCTAGCATTAAAAATCTTTGCAGTATTCTTCAATGCTTTGTAGTTAAAGATGTTTAACTGTTGCAATCTTCAATTTGGTGACCAGTTCTTCTTATTGGCGAAAGTCATACCTTTTTCAAAACCTGTTCCATCGACGAAGTGAAATATCGGCTCGCTGCTTTGTGTTGGAAACACAGGGGTATAAATGGCAGGATCTTCCTCTACATATTACTCTTCTACTTCTTCTTCTTTTTCTTCATCTACATCTACGCCTCCTCTGTCTTCTTCTACCCCTCCTCCTTTGTCTTCTTCTACTTCTTCATGTAAGTCATCCAATCGCTGAGTAAAATCATGCCCTCCACTATTTGGCATTTCTTTGTCATTAGAGCCAACACATTCCTCCGTCGTAGAAACCACAATTACCCTTAGAGTGGGCCTAGCACCATTACGATCAACATCAGCCATATAAAGGCGTACATCATCATCATTTCTTATTGTAACGGGAGGAGTCTTTTGATTTGCGGCAACACTCAGCATGTAAGTAATGCAAATGTCCCTCGGATTGTCTCTTATCCCCCAACTTTCGATGATTTTGTTAAGTAGAACATCATACGTAACATCTCTTGGCACAAGAATGGGTCTTGACTCTTTAACCTTCGGAACCCAAGCATAACATTTAGAACGCTCCACCCATTCACCTTGATAATTAACTCCTAATATAACCTCACCCATCTATGGTCACCTGCAATAAATTAGAATGACCAACTATTAGTATTATTAATATTTATACAGTATGTTCCAAACCTCAATGTTGCTCGTTTGGAACATCATTACTGACGTTCTGAACATCACGTTACAGTTTTTCATTGCTTAATGAAAGATGTTCCAAACATCAATGTTGCTCGTTTGGAACATCGTTTCAGACGTTCTGAACATCACCTTACACTTTTTTTATGCTTAATGCAAGATGTTCCAAACTGCTAATAGAACGCTCAAACATCCTAGCAGGATGTTCCGAACATTATCTGTGAAAATTTCAATAAATACATACGCCGTGTAAAATGCTAGCGATATGTTTGGAATTACAATTATGACCATAGGAGCGTCGAAATGATGTTTGGAATTTCAGGCAGATTGTTCGGACGAACAGAATCCGTAACAACCTCGAATCAACAAAAACAACTAAAAACATGTTCTAAAATTAGTACGCTTACCAGAGATGACTGGGTTGATACGATTAAAATTAGAGGAACAAGATTTCCCCTTTAATGGATAAGAAACGACTAGATTTAACGAAATACCGTATAACCCAAATGTGGGTGGTCTCAGCTTGTATTGCCTAAAATTGGAAAGGATATTCAGTAAATAAGCTCAGCAGCTATGGCGGAATGGGTATTATTTCGATTTACGAAAAGAAGCTCAGCAGCTATGGTGGAACTTTGAGTGGGAATGGAATGGGAAAAAAATAGAGGGAAAACGGGGAGAGGAGAGAGGGAAGCAGCCAGGTAAATAGCCAAATTTGGAAAAAAACAAGCTTTTATACATAGACTATTGTGTAACTTACAAAACATTGGAGTGAGAATGTTTGATAGTTAATACCACTAATTAAATGAGGACCTTAGATTTCATGTTTAAAACTTGAGCTTTTTTCCAGTCAAAAAAGACTTGGCAAGTCCTGCCATGCCAAAGCCCCTACTATCTCCATAACACATGCCCCTTCCTGTTTTACAACTGCTCCTAAAGTAGTCAGTCTTCCGTTCAAATCTTTGTCCTTCCAGCAGCTCTCAAAAGCTCCCCCCTCTCTTTACATAAAACATAAATTTGGCTTTTCATTCAAGGTTCTCTCTCTGTACTTTTATTTTTCGCCTCTCTCACTCGATAAAAATACCTATTTTTACGTTAACTCAATACATTTTGCTAGGTGTATATATTGCTTAATTCGATAGTATTTTTTTTTTTTTGAGTAAAGTCCATCAAACCCCCAAACCTTTTGGGTTTGGAAAATAATACTCCTTTCATCTTTAAACACCCTTAATCTTAAAATCAACGATTAAAAATGAGTTTATCAGTTGTATGTATTTTTAAAAGGTAAAAAATAACCTTCAATTATGATGAAGTTTTAACATATATTTTCTACACAATTAAATATATTAAAGAAGTACTATACAAATATTTAAAATTTTATATCTCATTTCACTCCTTTAGATTTTTCTTTTAATTTAAGAATTAAACTCATTTTATTTTATAGAGATTTATTTTGTAGAGCTTCAAAATTTAATTATAATTATTGTAACTATTGAAAATTAATGTAACTAGAGTAATAATTTTGCATAAAATACTTTTCTATTTTACGTCATCATTACATATTGTGTGGTTTAATTATTTTTATATATTTCATTAGTAATCATAACAAAAAACAAAAGGTGAAAACTTTGACTATTCTTATAACAATTTTTATTTCATGCAAAAGATGAATGAGGTATTATTATTACTTACATCAAATATTATGGCAGTTAGATGAGATTGAATTAACGCATTTATATACAATAATCAGAATACTTTCAGGTACTCAATATAATTAATTTTTAAGAAAAATAATTATTAATATTTAAAGAGGCTAGTTTTCACTTTAAGAAAATACATGCAAAGATCAACACATTTGGATCAAGGGAGCTTACCATCTCATTCAATAGGTGAAGGGGGTATTGTTTCCCAAACCTATAAGGTTGAGGGGGATAAGTGGAATTTACTCTTGTTTTTTTTTTCTTTTTTAGACTAAAATTTCAGTTTCCTTTTTGTTTTAGTGATTTCTAATTTTTACTTATTTATCATTAGACTTTACTTGTAATCACCGCTTTTGGTTTCTTCTCCTCCGATGATAATATCAGCAATACTTTTTCCAGTATTATTGTCTGCCATAGTTTCTTAGATTGTAGGAACATGGGGAAAACAACGACAATAATACTGATAATAATAACAATAATAACAATAATAACAATGTACGACGAAAGTATTGTTGAATGCAATAAAAGTAAAAGGATATAGTTATATTATCTCTGCGTAGATATAGGGTGCTCTGAGTCGTACTGGGCACTGTCCTAAGAAACTATTCCAGCAGCCCGGAATGTTTCCCCAGGATAAAACGAGCCTTCCTCTATTTAATATAGAGGGATCAGGAATCAGAACTATATAATGTACCCAGCAAGTCTAAGGTAAAGGATTATACTATAATTAGGTGGATAGATGATAAGGAAATAGTGGCTATTAACAATATAGTGGTTGTATATAAAAATAGTGGGTATCTCTTAGGTTGTATAAGAATAGTGGCTGTTTATAAAGAAATGCGTAAGGATGGAGAAAAGAAATGGAACGGCTGAAATTGTTTTTTGATTGTTGAAATGACCACTTTCTTATGGGTATTTATAGATAGCAAGGTAAGTTGAGGCATGAACAAGTGTTAGCCCACTTGTCAAATTTTCATTCTACTTATTTAGAATACAGCCACATATCATGCCACTCATCTACCAAAATGCCACTATTAACCATACATTGCCACCTAGCTAGATGAGATGTCACACTTCACAAAATAGCAACAAGTGTCCCTAATAGGTGTCAATCTTTTAAAATACTAAAAATGTCCACACTCCCCCACATATTTTAAAAGATTTTGAGGAATAAAGAGGTGCAGAAAAATGGGCAAGATGGAGGATAAGACTTGCTGGATTTACACGGTCCAAATGCAATAGGTTTGGTGTCTTCTGGACTATGAACCAAACTTAGACCGATAAAACTTGACTTACAGAATTACTGGTGAAATATAATTTTTCTATGAACCAATAACTCTTTTGTAAGCCAGAGGCATTACCAGTCACATTTAGACCCATAATTTTGTTGTTCAACGCGGTTTTGCGCGAATAGGCCATGCGCGTGCGTGGTTTTCATGAGAGCTTTAGAGACTTGGCTAGAATCTCATAGGAGCGGCTCCACTCCTACTCTTATATAGGTGAATCCATCAAGTGTATACTGCTTTTAATACACCATCCATAATGACTATGAATTCATTAAGAGTTAAAACTCAACCTCTCCATTAGTAGCAGTTAAGCACTCTCATTTTAAGTGCTTCAGTATCAATATCGACTTGTTATTGCCCATATGAACCTACTTCATGGGATCTCCAATCACATAGGTTGGGTTACCATCTCTATTGACAATCATGTTAGCCTTAACCCCATCACTTTTGAGGTTTGAAGAATTAATTTTCTTCCCAAAGGTTTAGTCATAGGATCGGCCAAATTCGTTTCTGACTTTACATAATCAATGGAAATTATTCCATCTCTCAGCAATTGCTTTACAACCTTGTGTCTCAGACGAATGTGTCTGCATTTTCCATTATAGGATTTATTCTTGGCAACATCAATTGCCGCTTTACTATCACAATGGATAGACACAGGAGGCAACACATCCTTTATTAAAGGGATATCAACTAAGAAGTTTCTTAGCCACTCAGCCTCAGAACCAGCCAACTCCAGAGCTATAAACTCTGCTTCCATAGTAGATTTAGCAATTATGGTTTGCTTGGCTGATCTCCATGCTATTGCACCACCACCAATGGTGAATACACAGCCACTAGTGGATTTTGTCACATCTGAATCGGAGATCCAGTTAGCATTACTGTATCCTTCTAATACAGCGGAAAATCCACTATACAGGATACCATAATTCATGGTTCCTCTCAAATATTTCACCAGTCTTACTAATACATACCAATGCTCTTGGTTGGGATTATGAGTATATCTACTCAATCTACACACAACATAGGCTATATCAGGCCTAGTAAAATTCATTAAATGCATCAGACTCCCAATAATCTGAGCATATTTAGACTGAGCAACTAGGTCACCCTTATTCTTTTTCAATTGAGAGCTAGCGTCATAAAGAGTGGTCACAGGTGTCACATCAAACAATCAAACTTCTTAAGAAGTCTCTCAATATAGTGTTCTTGTGACAACACAATATCACCATCACTTCTTATGACTTTAACTCCCAATATCATACTCACATCACCCAGATCTTTCATATCAAAGTTAGATGATAAAAAACAGTTTGGTACGCTGCACAATATTTAAACTTGTACCAAATATAAGCATGTCATCAACATATAAACAAATTAATCACAAAATCACCATTTAACACTTTAGTATAAACACATTTATCCACTTCAACAGAAGAATATCCGTCTCTCATTAAGACTTGATCAAATTTCCCATGCAACTGTTTAGGAGCTTGTTTTAGGCCATAAAGAGATTTAATTAATTTACAAACTTTATTTTCTTGCCCAGGAACAACACATCCCTCGGGCTGAACCATATAAATTTCTTCTTCTAAGTCACCATTTAAAAATATTGTTTTAACATCCATTTGATGAATAAAAAGCTTGTAAACTGAGGCTAAGACAATTAAAAGTCTAATAGAAGAAATTCTAGTCACTGGTACAAATGTATCAAAATAGTCGATATTTCGTTTTTGAGAAAATCCTTTTGCTACTAAACGAGCTTTATATTTTTCTATAGAACCATCAGGATTAAATTTCTTGTTGAAAATCCATTTACAACCTATAGGTTTTGCACCAGGAGGTAAATCAGTCAAAACCCAAGTTTTATTTTTCATAATAGAATCAAGTTCAACTTTTATTGCCTTTTTCCAAAATTCAGCATCAGAAGAAGAAATAGCTTCAAAATAATTTAATGGCTCATTGTTTACAATAAAATTTTGGAAATCATTTCCATAAGAAAAATATTCTTTTCTAGGCCTTTTGCTCCTTCTCAGTTCCTCAACAGAGGTACTCTCTTTATTTCGTTCTACAGGTACATGATAAACTTTATCAGATAGTGGAAAAATATGTTCAAAGAACTCAGCATTCTTTGTCTCAATAATGGTGTTGCAATCAAGCACATCACTTTTTAAAACAAGAAATCTATATGTATCACTATGTTCAGCATATCCAATTAACATGTAATCAGCAGTTTTAGAACCTATCTTTCTCTTTTTAGGTTCAGGCAACAGAACTTTGGCAAGACACCCCCACACTTTTAAATATTTAGGTTTATAACCTTTCCACAATTCATAGGGAGTTTTGCCAGTTCTTTTATGGGGTATTCTATTTTGTAAGTGACAAGCTGATAAAATTGCTTCACCCCACAAATTATCAGGAGTATTAGAACTAATTAACATGGAGTTCATCATTTCTTTCAGTGTTCTATTTTTCCTTTAAGCTACTCCATTAGACTCAGGTGAATATGGAGCAGTTATTTCATGAATAATTCCTTCTTTTTCACAAAAATCATTTAAGGCAAAATATTCACCTCCTCTATCAGATCTAATTCTTTTGATTTTTCTACTAAGTTGATTTTCAACCGCAGATTTATAAGAAATAAAAGCATCAAAGGCATCATCTTTATTTCTAAGCAAATATAACTTAGTATATCTAGAAAAATCATCAATAAAGGTCACATAATATCGTTTACCACCTCTAGTCATGGTCTGTTTTAAATCACCCAAATCAGTGTGGATCAAAGATAATAATTCAATCTCTCTATTTATAGGAAAACACGACTTTTTAGTAATTTTAGCTTCAGCACATATTTCACATTTATCAATTTTATTTGAGTCTAAACCAGATATTAAACCCATTGCATGCATTTTATGTATATATGACACATTAACATATCCTAGTCTAGCATGCCACAAAGAAATAGACTCAACCATATAAGCAGAAGCAGATTTATATTCGTGTATTATATTAGAAATATCAAGTTCAAAAAGTCCTTGGTTACAATAGCTCTTTCCGACCAAAATATTATTTTTGATCATTAGAATCTTATCAGATTCAAATGTCACTTTAACCCCGATTTTTAATAATAAGGCTACAGAAATCAGGTTTGTCCTAATATCAGGAACATGTAGCACATCCGCAAGGGCTGAAGTTTTTCCCGAAGTGAGTTTCAGGAGAACTTTACCCTTACCCAGAACTTTAGCAGTTCCTGAGTCTCCAAGGTAGACTACTTCCTTATCTTCCCCTATATTAGTATAGGAGGTAAATGCTTCTCGACTTGCACATATGTGCCGAGTAGCCCCAGAGTCTACCACCCATTTTTTCATAGTGCCTACAATGTTCACTTGAGAAATGACAACAGCAATAATTTCATCTCCTTCAGCTAAATTAGCTTTGGGAGGATTTTTAGTTTCTTTATCATTTCTTGCCATTATTATATTTTTCCGGACATAATTACCCGCTAAATCACAATTAAAATTATAGCTTTCCCTTTCTTATAATTGGGGTTAGAGGGCTTGTAACCTCGAGACTTATTAGCATACCTCGTATTGTCGCTACTACGGCTACACTCATATAGAGGAACGACCGCACCAGGATTACTGCGGGCAGCACCGACATTGATAATATCACCAATACTTTTTTCAGTATTATTGTCTGCCATAGTTTCTTAGATTGTAGGAACAATGGGAAAAACAACGACAATAATACTGATAATAATAATAATAATAACAATAATAAAAATGTACGACGAATGTATTGTTGAATGCAATAAAAGTAAAAGGATATAGTTATATTATCTCTGCGTAGATATAGGGTGCTCTGAGTCGTGCTGGGCACTGTCCTAAGAAACTATTCCAGCAGCCCGGAATGTTTCCCCAGGATAAAACGAGCCTTCCTCTATTTAATATAGAGGGATCAGGAATCAAAACTATATAATGTACCCAGCAAGTCTAAGGTAAAGGATTATACTATAATTAGGTGGATAGATGATAAGGAAATAGTGGCTATTAACAATATAGTGGTTGTATATAAAAATAATGGCTATCTCTTAGGTTGTATAGAATAGTGGTTGTTTATAAACAAATGCCTAAGGATGGAGAAAAGAAATGGAACGGCTGTGAAATTGTTTTTTGATTGTTGAAATAGCCACTTTCTTATGGGTATTTATAGATAGCAAGGTAAGTTGAGGCATGGACAAGTTTAAGCCCACTTGTCAAATTTTCATTCTACTTATTTAGAATACAGCCACATATCATGCCACTATTAACCATACATTGCCACCTAGCTAGATGAAATGCCACACTTCACAAAATAGCAACAAGTATCCAGAATAGGTGTCAATCTTTTAAAATATTAAAAATGTCCACAAAGGGTACCTTAGAAATCAATACGTTGGGCCTGAGCTTAACACAGACCTTCTCTTGCTAGTGGATTTCTGAAACGACCTCGGTCAGTCGTTTCAGAAGTTAGGACTCCGATTGGCGTATCGATAATTTTAAAATATTCGTAAGGTCCATTAGGACCTGTCTGTAAAATTTGAGCTAAATCAGAACTCGTTTGGTAGGCATCGAAAAAAGGTGTCAGTTTTTATTGTCGATAAATATTAAAAAGAGATTTTCGAGCTCGGTTTTGGCGAATGAGCTCCGATTCGAAATCCAAAAGCGCCATTAGGTTCATATGATTATTTATGGCTTTTGTGAACTTTCGAAAGTGAATTTCGATGTTGTTCGACTAGTTTCCGCTAAAATGCCGAAAGTTAAATAAATAGACCTTTTTCCATTTAAATTCGCATTTTGAGTTCGGGAATCTGATTTGAGATCCGCCTTCGCGAGTATGTTTCATATATTTTGTATAACTCGAATGCAAAAGTTGGAATTATTTCGAATATCGTAGGTTACCGTTTTAATTTTTACTGTAGCAGCGAATTTTAAAAAGAAAAAAAAGAAAAAAAGACAAAAGACAAAAAAAGACAAAATGAAAGAAATGACCAGAGGCGGTGAGCATATATGCTACACTTGGCATGTATGCTAAGTACAGAAATAGGAAAGGAAAACGCAGAAGGAGAAACAGAAAACATGCAGGAAAAAAATGCCAGAAAATGAGAAAAGGGGCCGGAAAAAAGTAGAATTTTTACACTGAAACATTCAGGTAATGATCCTAATATATTATTTGAGTTTATTACGTGTGTTTGAATATGTTCTAACGGTAAAACTTGGAATAATATACATCGTTTTAATAAGTTCAATTAGTAGTTTAAAGGGTGAAATGGACCCCGGTAATTAAATTGATTATATATTCGTACTCAGTAAGTTATGGGCAACATATAAATGTAAATTATTTGGGGTTTGGTTATGTGACCTTAAACCCTGTATATAGGTCTGGCCTGCGTATTGCGTATGCGAATAGGGTATCAGGTTCCTAACCAGATTGCCCTAAGATGTGAGGAATGAAGCCTTTAGCCTAATTTGATATATTTTTCTACTTATTGAATAGAGTGGGATCGTTTGGCAATGGAACCAAAGGATAAAGCGGTTGTTGATTAGCAATGCTAACTTTTGGAAGAGGTAAGTGTTTATCTCCATATCTTTGGAGGCACCTGGCCTCGTGGATTTTCTACCCTGTGTTCCTTACGTGTGTAGCTGCCGATATTGAGGGTAGGAGTGTTCCGCCCTAGGAGCAGGAGTATTTTGCTCCATTGTATCATATTGAGAGTAGGAGTATTCCGCCCCAGGAGCAGGAGTATTCCGCTCTATTGTATCATATTGAGGGTAGGAGGATTCCGCCCCAGGAGAGTGCAGGAGTATTCTGCCTCTGGTTTATATTATATCGGGTGCAGGAGTATTCCGCCCCTGGAGCAGGAGTATTCCGCTCCAGTTGGTTATCAGATTGGATTCCCCTCGAATGCTGGAGTATTCCGCTTCGAGATGGGATGGCGGGCATATGTGACCCTTTGCATCATATTTCATTTCATTTCATTTCATCTTACTTTATTTTATTGCATCTCAATTCATACCATTGTGTAGACTTGTGGTACATGACTACTGTTCTGCTTATATGTGCATTGCTTATTTGTTAACATGTTTCTGGCTCGTATTCCTTGTTGAGTTTATGAGTTCATACGTGTTTCCGGTTATTATCTGGCCCTGCCTTTTTATAATTAAATAAGAGGAATTTGGTCTATTTGTTTCTTTTCTCCCTGGCTAGCTATCCTATTCTTTGAGGTGGCTAGTCTGCCCCACTTATTGAGTCCTTTTGACTCACCCTTGTTTGTTGTTTGTTTTTTGTCTATCTATTTCGTTTCGACAGGTTCGCTCCAGGATTTTGTTCGCCACGTTGTGAAGGAGCGAAGACGACTTCAGCTGTCAGGGTGAGCCAGCTTTTATTCCGGATGGCCACCAGTTTATTGTTTATTATTTCAGCTGCATTTTGCTCCCTTCAGGAGGTATCTGTCTTCTTTTGTACTCTTATATGTCTAGTCTGGATAGCCCTAAACCTAGTTTGCGGGTAGTCAGCTGTAATTTCTTTTTTTTTACAGCTTAGAGGTATCATAATGTTTGTACTTTTTCTAAGTCTTATTATTATTTATAAATTGAATTATATTTATTTTCCTAATTTAATTGATAAGGGTTCACCCGACGAGTTTAGGAAAGAATGTCGGGTACCCGCACGGCCTAACCGAATTCTGGGTCGTGTCAGTTGGTATCAGAGCCCGGTTTAGAGTCTATCCAGACTAAGACAGTGTCTAGTAGAGTCTCGCTGATGGGTACGTAGACGGCCGTACTTATCTACGAGAGGCTATGATGGCATTTAGGAAGTTTCACTTCTTTCTTTTCTGATCGTGCGTCGGTCTAGGATGCAAAAGTATTTTCTTTAATTCATTCGTGGTAATCGTGAAACCTCGTGCGACAAATCAGCAAACAGTATGAGTTCAAGACGAAGCAGTCTAGCCTGGGGCATAGCACTGACGAAGCCTCGAGAGTTTTGATCGTGCTGACGATCTAGTTACGGAGGTCCCAGCCTTACGAACTCGCGATGGGCAAGGGAGCAGGGCCTATTGGTTCCCTTGGCTCTCTACGGTGCTTTCACAAGAATCTTGGTGACGCAGATACCGCAAAAACCTATTATTCTCTAGGTAGCTTATCAGGTTGACGCAGATACAGATGTTCGGTCTCAGGGAGCTCCTATTCCGGTTCTTAATATTGCCGCGGTAAATTATGTTCTAGAAGCAGCATGTGTTGCGCCACCAATTATTCTGGTTAGTTAGCCAGCCGAGGTAACGGTTAGATCTGAGTGCCCTAAGAGGTTGCATTATTTTACACGGTTGAACCTTCCGATATTCTTAAGCAATGCATCAGATAAACCTCGTGATTTTTTTTTAAATAAAATGATGTCAGCATATCCTTCAGGCTCTTGATTATATCGAGCAGTATGGTGTTGATTATTCTGCTTTCCAGTTCAGGGGTCCAGCCTTGAATTGGTGGGCTGCTCTCTTATTAACTAACTTTGTTCGATTTTTCTTCTAGATTCGTGGAAAAGTTCCTTTCGAGTAGTGAAAGAGATGAAGAGTGTTGCCAGTTTGAGTGGATTGGACAGGGTAGCCTGTCGGTTAGCCTGTTGGTGTTTCAGAATATGAGATTTAATTCTATAAAATGGCTGAATATGCATTAGAACTAGTCCATGAACCTTCCGAGAATGTTCGAAGATTTATTGCTGATCTTTCTCCTACCTTGAGATCCCGGATGGCTCGAGAAATTGAGGTTGGGACTTCATTTGATGTCGTTGTTGATATTGCTCGAAGGTACAAGGCATACCATAAGTTAAAGTGGGAAGAGTTAGAGCGGGAGAGCAAGAGATCCCGTGACCCTAGTGGGCAACCATGGTACCTCATTTGGAGGTAAAAGTTCTGATTATTTCGGGAGGTCACCTTCCAGGTTATCTCAGCTTGTGTCACTTGATTCTTAGAGTGCGCCAGTAGCTCATCAAGATCAGATTCAGTCTTCTCTTTATAGCTATCAACAATCTTTCCAGCTTCCATTTTTCAGCAAAAATCTGGTATCATTGTCGTGAGTCTTGCTATCCTTTAAAGAGTTTTCCGTTACTCCGGCCTATGACTTTCTCTCGTCAGGTACCTGCACAGTCGCAGGGGATTTTATTTAGATCTCAATCAACCAGAGAAATGCCACGATCCAGTAAAGGTTGAGAGCGTGGTGGCAGTTATTCTTCAGAAGGTAATTATCAGTGTAGCGGCTTAGTTCAGCCGCAGAGGTAGTTTTATGAACTGCCAGTCTGGCAGGATGCTGAGGTATCCGATGTAGTAGACCCGAGTATTTCTTCTTCTCTTAAATGTGAGTAAGATTTGAATCTTTCGATTGATCTGGAAATGGTGTGTCTTATCATGTTTCGATGATTTCCTTTGAGGTCGTTTCAATTAAGAATTGGTTGCGGTAGAGGGGCGAGCTTCTGGTATGATTCATTCCTGGCGTTTATGAGACCCTACTAATTTATCTGGTCTAAATATGAGATATTTGACAGTGAGTGTCGCTATTGCCTGCTTGGTATCCTGTTGTGCCACCTTCTCTTATTATATCAAATCAGTTTACCTCTCTTATCGGAATTCCGTGTTGGTTGGATGATGGGATCCTAATTCTTCACCATCAGCAAGTGTTATCGTTTCTTCCAGTGTAAAGTGATTAGTATGTAATATTCGATCTACGTATCTCTTCTTGGTTCAAAACGCTAGTAAAGTCATGTTATCCCATAAGATTATCTGGGTTATAAAAAGGGTTTTGGTAAATTGTCAGAGTTTCCTTCTTATTGGAAGGATGAGTTGGCATAGATGTTCCATAAAACTCATTTAATGTCTATCTCTTCAATTGCGATTCTTTGGTTAGCCTGACTCGGAAGTAGTGTAGCTCTGGGAGCCAAGCAAATAAAAAGATGAGCTTCCTGAAGCTCTAACTATTTCTATCCTCAGTCCATTGCCATCTCTTCTTTGTTAGGCACTGGTGAGCTTAGGCGGTCAGTAGCCTATCGTGATGTTCCCTGTGTTGGGCAAGAGTGCGTGCCAAGGAAGCCGGGTAAGCACATTGTTGTTTTTTAAGGCTACTAAGGGTAATTAGAGGCGTCATTTGACCTTTGATTTGATCCTTCAGGCGGGGGTGCTTATAAAAAATGTATGGAGCTGTGACTCGAGAGTTGCAGTTGTTTGGCAACTCGAAAGAGTAGTTGGTAGCTTAGGTCTGCCTACGTTCAGCTTTTAGCTAAATCTTCTTTAGTCCAGCAGACTGTGTGGGGATGGTTATTCCTATTCAAATAGTTGCATGAGTTTGTGCTTTAAGTGGAGGAGTCTTCCTCCAAATATTGAATGGTAATACTAAATCTCTAAGGTGTTGATACCAATTTTGTCACGACCCAACCTAGGGCACGACAGAAACCTGCAATGAGTGTCGACCACTGCTAAACCCACTATTAATCTATTAATGCCAGAGATAAGCTGGCAACCTGATCATATATACGTGCCTATCTGCTGAAAGCATAAAGTCTGGAAAGATGACATGACTTTAAGTTGCTGGCAATTAGAACACTGAGCCGCAAGTTCTGCTATGTCACACTTCATTTCGTCCCACCAATAATCTGCTTAAGATCATGGTACATCTTAGTCGAACCTGGATGAACAGTGTATTTGGAATAATGTGCCTCTATCATAATCTGTCCACGTAAATATGCAACATCAGGAACACAAAGTCTGTCTTTATACATGAGAACACCGTCAGTAGTAACCCTGTGTGGTGACCTCGGTTTTCTTCTGGCTATCTGTCTGTATTTAACTGGAACTGGATCCTTATAATGACGATGTTTTACTTCATGAAATTTTAGATTTAAAGGTGTAGTGCAGCTTATCGTCCATCCATCATTGGCATATCTCCTTCACACCTCAATTTTTTGGGAAGTTACTTTAGCGTTATAAGTGCACGTGTAATAAACTTTGTTGCTGGTATTCTGCTTCAGCACATGGTTCAACTACATGTCTCTTTTATTTTCACTTTTTCAAGTCATAATATTTCCAATTCAAAGACAATACCCTAAAGTAGATGTTCAGTCTGAAGATCATTCCTGGTCTGCATCATACTATCCAGTATTATTTGCATGATCCTTATCCTTATATGATAGACCCTGTTCAGATGAACCTTTGACATACATTAGGATATGAGTAACTACATTCCCATAAGGAGCTTGCAGAACAACACTAACATCACCTGGGATGTTGCATAGTGCGTTCGTAAAAATAATATAGCTTGTATCAAATTTTCTATAGTGTGTAGTGACAAGGTACTTCAAAAGCTTTCCCTATTGCATCAAGCGTGAGCTAATTTTTAGTTCCATCGACCTGTTCTATATCAAAAGGTATATCGAAGGTGTGATTATCGGCTGAATCATGTTAATCCATTCAAAGTTTCGTGTATCTTTGCTTCGAAAATGTAGAAAACTCTTCTCGTGATCGAGGAAGAATCAGCTTAGTCAGAATAAACTGTGTAATGGTATTATCATATTATCCAGATATATTTTATTCCAAAAGTTCGATATGCGTGTTATAATTCTGATCCTGTAATCAGGAAATAATGTCCGTGGAGTAACTCATGAAGGTCGTGCAAGTTCTCTTATTATCTGAGTGAATCTTGCTTTAGACTTAGGCTCGTTCGAGGACGAACGAGAGTATAAGTGGAGGAGAATGAAACTACCTCGGTCAGTCGTTTCGGAAGTTAGGACTCCGATTGGCGTGTCGATAATTTTAAAATATTCGTAAGGTCCATTAGGACCTGTCTGTAAAATTTGAGCTAAATCAGAACTCGTTTGTTAGGCATCGGAAAAAGGTGTCAGTTTTTATTGTCGATAAATATTAAAAAGAGATTTTCGAGCTCGGTTTTGGCGAATGAGCTCCGATTCGAAATCTGAAAGCGCCATAAGGTTCATATGATTATTTATGACTTTTGTGAACTTTCGAAAGTGAATTTCGATGTTGTTCGGCTAGTTTCCGCTAAAATGCCGAAAGTTAAATAAATTGACCTTTTTCCATTTAAATTCGCATGTTGAGTTTCGGGAATCCGATTTGAGATCCGCCTTCGCGAGTATGTTACATATATTTTGTATAACTCGTACGCAAAAGTTGGAATTATTTCGAATATCGTAGGGTACCGTTTTAATTTTTACCGTAGCAGCGAATTTTAAAAAGAAAAAAAAAAGACAAAAAAAAGACAAAATGAAAGAAATGACCAGAGGCGGTGAGCATATATGCTACACTTAGCATGTATGCTAAGTACAGAAATAGGAAAGGAAAACGCAGAAGGAGAAACAGAAAACACGCAGGAAAAAAATGCCAGAAAATGAGAAAAGGGGCCGGAAAAAAGTAGAATTTTTACCCTGAAACATTCAGGTAATGATCCTAATATATTATTTGAGTTTATTACGTGTGTTTGTTGGAATATTATACATCGTTTTAATAAGTTCAATTAATAGTTTAAAGGGTCAAATGGACCCCGATAATTAAATTGATTATATATTTGTACTCAGTAAGTTATGGGCAACATATAAATGTAAATTATTTGGGGTTTGGTTATGTGACCTTAAACCCTGTATATAGGCCTGGCCTGCGTATTGCGTATGCGAATAGGGTATCAGGTTCCTAACTAGATTGCCCTAAGATGTGAGGAATGAAGCCTTTAGCCTAATTTGATGTATTTTTCTACTTATTGAATAGAGTGGGATCGTTTGGCAATGGAACCAAAGGATAAAGTGGTTGTTGATTAGCAATGCTAACTTTTGGAAGAAGTAAGTGTTTATATCCATTTCTTTGGAGGCACCTGGCCTCATGGATTTTCTACCCCGTGTTCCTTACGTGTGTAGCTGCCGATAGGCGTACTCCTTACGCCTTAGCTTTGGATTTACCTTATATATTATATATTATGTCCTGTTGTTGGTATTGCATTGAGGATCTGAGCATTGTACTCTGGCTGTGAGTTGGCATCTACTTCCCGGCTGTCGATGAGAGTCCCGCGCCCGTGAAGGGTTATTATTGCATCACATTGCATTCGTATGCATTATATGTCATTCATATGCATTACATTGCATATCATATTGGGTGCAGGAGTATTCCGCCCCAGGAGCAGGAGTATTCCACTCCATTGTATCATATTGAGGGTAGGAGTATTCCGCCCTAGGAGCAGGAGTATTCCGCTCCATTGTATCATATTGAGGGTAGGATTATTCTGCCCCAGGAGCAGGAGTATTCCGCTCTGTTGTATCATATTGAGGGTAGGAGGATTCCGCCCCAGGAGAGTGTAGGAGTATTCCGCCTCTGGTTTATATTATATCGGGTGCAGGAGGATTCCGCCCCATGAGAGTGCAGGAGTATTCCGCCTCTGGTTTATATTATATCGGGTGCAGGAGTATTCCGCCCCTGGAGAAGGAGTATTCCGCTCCAGTTGGTTATCAGATTGGATTCCCCTCGAATGCAGGAGTATTCTGCTTCGAGATGGGATGGCGGGCACATGTGACCCTTTGCATCATATTTCATTTCATTTCATTTCATCTCACTTCATTTTATTGCATCTCAATTCATACCATTGTGTAGACTTGCGGTACATGACTACTGTTCTGCTTATATGTGCATTGCTTATTTGTTGACATGTTTCTGGCTCGTATTCCTTGTTGAGTTTATGGGTTCATACGTGTTTCCGGTTATTATCTGGCCCTGCCTTTTTATAATTTAAATAAGAGGAATTTGGTCTATTTGTTTCTTTTCTCCCTGGCTAGCTATCATATTCTTTGAGGTGGCTAGTCTGCCCCACTTATTAAGTCCTTTTGACTCACCCTTGTTTGTTGTTTGTTTCTTGTCTATCTATTTCGTTTCGGCAGGTTCGCTCCAGGATTGAGTTCGCCACGTTGTGAAGGAGCGAAGACGACTTCAGCTGTCAGGGTGAGCCAGCTTTTATTCCGGATGGCCACCAGTTTATTGTTTATTATTTCAGCTGTATTTTGCTCCCTTCAGGAGGTATCTGTCTTCTTTCGTACTCTTAGATGTCTAGTCTGGAGAGCCCTAAACCTAGTTTGCGGGTAGTCAGCTGTAATTTCTTTTTTTTACAGCTTAGAGGTATTATAATGTTTGTACTTTTTCTAAGTCTTATTATTATTATTTATAAATTGAATTATATTATTTTATTTTCCTAATTTAATTGATAAGGGTTGACCCGACGGGTCTAGGAAAGGATGTCGGGTGCCCGCACGGCCTAACCGGATTCCGGGTCGTGTCAATTTCCTAAGCTATGGACATCTCCATGATTCTCCTTTCCCTTGCTTCCTTTTCTAGATCTTGAAGAACATATTGAACACATGTGCACAAATAGAGCCACTACTAGAATCACAACCACCGAGGCCAACACGTACTTTACTATCAACCACAATTAAATTTTTTTTCCGGAGGGAGAATAGCATTTGAGTAAGCCACCTGTGAAGAAGCCTTGCCAGTAATATGATAAGTGACCACAACAGCTGCAACAGCGAGCTCACAGGTCAACTTTTCCTCTATGACAAAGGAATGTGATACAACACTTCCCCCATCAAGTTTCTCCCAGCACATGGTGGTTTTTCCATCAACAGGCCAATTGTCATCCGACATACCCACATGACTATTGGAGTCTATCACCACCGGAGTGTCAACAACGATGACTAACGAGCTACTAATGACCAATAATACGAAAATACTCCAAAATCCTCTATAGATGGAAGTTTGAGTGTTTGAAAGAGATGAGTTGCAGAGAGTAAGACTTTCTTTTAAGACTTTTAATTCAGAAGTTCCTTGTTTCTTCTTTACAATATTCAAAGTAAATATGATGAGCGTGACCAGCATGAGCCTGAGCAGAATGATGTCATGTAGGTACCACTTGATTCTACATGTGCGCGTGTTACTGCACACCTTGAGGTTGCACATGAGCAGCGTTTGGTGGCGCATGAGGTGATGCTCTGGCTTCGACTCAAGAGGACTCATATGGCTCGACAGGGCACAAGCGGGTGCTGATTGGGCTCATGCATTTCTTAAGGGGGCTATTGATAAGGTGTGTGTGTATGTAAAACTTTTCAAGAAAGAAGTAAATATGATAGCTCAAGAAAAAAATCTTATAGGGAATTACAAGAAGTAATGAAATCTCTCTTAAAAAAGAAAGAAACAAACTTGATAATTCAAGAAAAGAAACGAAATTTGGCTTTAGGATTGGGTTAACCCCTACAACAAAAGGCACATTTAGCGGCAAATGATATGGCCTTTAGCGCATTAACAATTGCCGCTAATAGTTTTACCAGCAATAACATATTAGCTGGCAATGTTGCTGTCGTTAAAGGCTTTTCCAGCAATTAATTGGAATGCTGGTAAAGGCTCATACTATTGCCGCTAAAAGACCCTAAATATAGCGGCATTTATTTGCCAGCCATTTAAATGGCCACTAAATCTGGCCAATTATTGGCTTAGTTCATACATATATGAGCAATAACTATTGCCCACGAACCTTCACTTTTGACGAATGACGTAATGTATACCCAACTTAAAATTATAGAATGAAAACAATATTTAAATGTCTAAGGCAATCGAAAATTAAACTTAACCTGAATCATCATCCAACTCAACTTCAGTGTTAGCAGAATTGACAAATTGACAGATGAAATACTTACCTTGCTGCAAGAACTTGTAAGAGTCAAGATGATTTGTCATCCTTTAGTTCTAAGTTAATCTAGATGGTCAAAACCTGAATAGAGTCACATAGAGCATGAGCAAGTTGTTGTCTTTCCAAATCTCAATAAATTAACAAGCCAAGCTTCCAAGAATTTTAACTAGAAAAACAAAAAACATACAGAGGTGACTAAGCTCACGAAAGAGAAAAGATTCAAACTTTCAAGTGTCAAGGACTTGTTCAAGCTGCAAAATATGATATAAAGTACTTTACAAATTACTGAAACTACAACCCAAACATGAAAGAAACATATTTTTTTTCCTATGATGTTACTCAATACCCGGCAATACCATCAAATCAATTATTTTTCGCAAAAGAACTATGAAACTGAAACAACAGGCATGATTTTAATGAAAGAACTACTACAGAACAAAAAATTGAATCTTTCTACATAAAGAATACATCTAGGCAATAAAGAACACACCTTTAAAAACTAGATAAGGTATGGAAGAAACTATTGATCATTTCTTCACTCGACATTAAACAACTCTAACTCAAATCAACAATAAAGAAACAGCGTAAACAAATTCGTTTACTGGCCAAAACAACATTGTTAACTTCATTACTGGTATATATCTAACTCCAGCATTAGTTATTCAACTAATACTTCACACACACGCATATTATTGCAATCAGCTCATATAAAAATTGAAGTAGAAGTAAGGTTATCACCTCTTCGAGAGCAGTGAACAGGGCGATGGACTCGAACAAATCAAGCACAAAGCAGTGGAACTCAAACCACAAAAACTCAAGAATGAACCTCAATAAAACAAGTAAAATTTAACAGGTATTTTAACGGATAGTTTCTTCCATAGCTTTAGAACCCCAACGAAACAGCATATGGTCCATGACAAATACAACTAAAACTTTAGAACAACTGGTTTGCTGCTTAATGGACTTATCAGATTTCACCTACATATAGATTGTACTCGTGAGAATATTTGTTAAAGCAGCGACTAAATAAAACTTTGGTACAAGGGCATGGAATTATTTCTCCATTATGCTTTTCACGAAAAGTTCTCGACTCCATCTAGATATTCCTACCGGTAAGGACGATACAGTAGTTCATATTATAAATCCACCTCTGCACAAAAAAGACAAAATTAGAAGTCATATTAATTAGCTTCCACATTGGATCAAAAAAAATATTTAAAATAAATTAGCTTCCACAGGTATTGCCATGAGAAAGATTAGAGTAATCAACTGAAGTGTCTCACCTGAGTGGAGGAAATTTTCTCTTCTCTTCGCATGTATTCAGCAATTGCGTATCCCAACTATTACAGCGAATAAAAAAACTTGAAAAAGTTTCCTGCATGCATCTAACAACAAAAAGAAACAAAAGCAAGGGTTAGAATAAGATAAATTCTTGGTGCTTAGCACTTTGTAAGTTGTAAACTTCAAGATGCAACTGAACAAACCTAACATGTATAGAACACACTTCCAACATTACTTGGGAAAGGCGTATCGTAGTAAAAGTAATTTTTTTTATAACTGCCTACTACTTATAGTTTTTTTTTTAAAGTTGCTTTTGAAGATGCTTTTTACCATCCTTAGCATTCCGTAACCACAATCATGAAATGTCATCTTATAAAAAGCAAAGCTGAAATAGGTTCTGAGTCTACAGACATGCTTGATCAAATGCTTACCAAACGGCAGAGAACTGTCCAATAACTGCACTTCAAAAAGCTTAAGAAATTAAGTCAGCACCATCTGGATCAGAGTTCATCCATTTGACTATGTGAATTGTTCCTCATGATTGCTGTCCTTGGACACAAGCTGCAGTGTTGTGCCAGCAGTTATCCAGGCAAAGAGTTGAGGCTGCTACTCAAATGGAATAAGAGGATGGATGTTTCCATTTTCCAGCTGTACACCATAAACAAAAGGTAGTCTAAGTGATAGAAAACTCTCTCGAGGTAAAATCACTGGACATCCAAGAGAGAACTACAACTTTTTTTACGTCTGGCACAGATGGAGGGAGACATGACTCCTACAAAGTCAAACAGAAAAAGTAAATAATAAATTCAGAAATTGCGAGAATATTTTGAATGCTTAATTTCTAAGATATACACCAAAAAGGAAACACCAGAAATAACATCTGAAAAAGATGTTTGAGCCAAAGTATAAAGCAGTAAAATACCCCATTTAATGGGATCTTTAGGGCAAATACATTGGAAAAAAAGAGGAGCTAAAAACTATTTTTTAGCCTTTTTGTAGTCTCTGTTAGGGTGTGCGTTAAGGTGAGTGTTGAAGATAATTATGAAGTAATAATCTGTGATTTCGCTAACAACTTAAACTTTTTGATGAGGTGCCATACAGTTCAACATAGCAACAGAGCAAGCAAAAATCCTTGGTTAAAGTCTCACTCCAACCCATTATTGAAAAGGAATTTCGTCATACCCACACGTGAGGAAGCGTGTTAAAGATAAAAGTAATAAAAGTGTGATCTCTTTAACAGTTTAAGCTTTGACGAGGTGGTCACACAATTCACCCAGCGTTGCTTTTAAGCACCTCTACCAAGCCTGCTCCATCACTGAAACAACCAGAAAATTTAACTCATGATTCAAGCAGATCAACATTCATCAAGGTATATTTACTAATTTGCACTTAAACAATTAAGAAAGTCTAAAAAACAGCTCAAAAATTACCAAAATGAAGTGATCAAATCACACCCAAACAAATATGTTGCAATACACAGTGAGCTAACAAACCTGGGATTTATATTCAAAATATGTAAGAAATACTAGATAATTGAAGAAAAGATAATCAAAAAGCAAAATCAGCTAAAGAAGGAACTAGTAACTAAACGCGCATCAGCTAAAAACGAACATCTAATAAAATATAATCAATTAATAGACATATAAATTAAATGCGAAGAAAAAAAATAGATGCACCGGATAAACTTTGCTATGTTTGCTACCAAATTTGAGCAAACTCTTAGCTGATTTCATAGACTCATTAGGTAATTAATCTTTACTATCACGAATCTCTTTAAACATTAGCTTCAACATCTTAAGTCTTCTAGCTAAATTACAATACTGTTTCTTCACCGAATTTCTAAACTCTAAATGCTCGATTTAATTATTTCTTCACTTAAAGGAAAATAGGAAGAGAGATGGCAATCACCTGGCGGCGAAGTTGATCGAAGGTTGAATGGAGTTAATCGGAGGTCGAGCGAAGTTGATCGGAGGTTGAGCGGAGCTGATCAGAGGTCGATCGAAGTTAATCAGAGGTGCGCGAAGTTGGCCGGAGGCGAGTGAAGTTGATCGGTGATCGAGAAGTTGATTGGAGGTTGAGCGGAGTTGATCGGAGTTAAAGCGAAATCGATCGGAGTTAGAGTAAAGTTGATCATATGATGTTCGGAGTTTATCGGAGATGATCAGAGTTGATGGCAGTGGAGCAAAGTTAGATTTTGGGGAAAGACAAATCGGAGTTGATCTGATTTAGAGAAGGACAAAAAAAAGTGAATTGGGGAAAAACATTAGAGGGGAACTATAATAATAGAATTGGATTATTTAGTGGCCATTTTATCTTTATTGCCAGTGAAGGGATACTTTTACTGGCTAATATTCATTTAGCCACTAATAATTACTTTAAATAGTGAATTAGTGGCAATTATTGCCACTAATCAAGTGTCGCTAAAGGTACATTTTGTTGTAGTGAACTAATTAGTGACTAAACTAGAAGTTAAATACCTAAGGGTAATAAAATGAGGATCCAACCATGCAACTGCACAGGGCCATTGCAGTTCGGAATATAAGATAAAGCAGATAATGATAAAACTTGATCAGAGACTAAGAACATAGATAACTTCTTACTTCTGCACTGTAAGAAGACAAAAGACTTTGAAATAGGAAACATTTTATTATCTCTTGGTTCCGAAAGTTATTATGTTTAGAAACCTTAAAGAGGTTTAGTTTACCACTTTAATGTCCGAAGTTTAGAGATGCTTAGGAAGCTAAAATGTTTAGGAATATATCTTACCATATTTTAGGAAGCCAAAAATGGTTTACAAACTGTTTTGTTTATTCACCAGTTCCTTACACAGTTACACTTCATCACAAGTTCATTCTGTTGTTAATCATCAAAACTGACACAATCCAATAGAAAATTTGGAAGCAAATTAAAATTAGAGTTTGAACATAACGCAAGATAGAAGAATCTTCACTCATAGTTCTGTAATACAAAGACAATGGAGCACCAAGAACAAATCATCAAGAAACTCTAGCCGGTAGGGAAGATGATGCGGGGCAAATTGAGCCAAAGCGTCAACCATCAAGTTCCAAGCTCGAAAGCACAAATGATGCAAGTCAAGGATCCGGAGGAGGATTCGAGAGTGATTTAAGGTCATGAACATGAGCGCCATCGAGGGAGGATCGACTACGGGCCAAGGAGGAACACCTAGAGTCTATTTTGAGCCGTATCCACAAGTCCCGTGAAGGGGCGGACCGCCCACTTTACCAGGCGGACCGCCTACACCATGATGTGCTCTCTGGATCTCCTTTGAGGCAGACCGCCTCTGCAGAAGGGCGGACCGCCCACTCTCTGTATCTCAGTTTCGGGCGGACCGCCTACTACTTTAGGCCCCGCCTACTCCTGCATTGTCAAGATGGGATTTCTATTAGTTTTTATGTGTATTTCCTACATTAGCCCTATCTGGCCTTTACTGTTTTATTCCCTCTTGGTATTGATACCAAGATGATACGGGTCAAACACGGGGAAGCAACAACAAGTAGCGGAAGCAAAATATAAACACGAGATCAAAGAAATAAGGGACGGGGAAGAATAGAAATAGAAGAAAGAACGAATCAAACTAAACAAATACATTGATTCAAAGGGAGAAAGAGACTTGAACCACTAATGGGGTCACACTAGCGGTGATCCACCGTGGATTCCAAGTAAGAGATACATGAAGCTCAAGCTTCAACAAGAATGGCCAAGGCTATTCTATCTTCTCAATTCTATCTTCAAAACTAGCTAATGAAATAAAATGACTAGGTGTGGTATTTATATGTTCACCACACTTCTAAATGAAATGTCTAAAAGCCCTCAAATGATATAAAAGCAACACAAGCCACTTAGGGCTAAAATAGGGATTACATGTCAAAATCCCGTCCAAAACTAGGCAAAACAGGCGCCCCAATGAGCAGAGTAGGCACCCCACCCTGCAGAGTAGGCGCCCAGAGTAGGCGCCCCAGCCTGAGAAGGGGGCGGTCCGCCTATAATTCAGGCGGCCCAAAGTCCTGAGGCTTGATTCCAAGTGGGCAGTCCACTCCTTTGAGTAGGCAGTCCGCCTCTTCCTAGGAGGTCTTGAAATGGCTCAAAATATGTTTTCCAAGCCTCTCTTTTGGAGCCTAGGTGGTCCTCCATCCTTGGGGCTCCTTTAGATGATCTTCAAGTCGCTTCCCGGAGCCCGTGACTTGTCTTCCTTGTGCTCTCAAACTTGGCTCTTGATGGTTGGCGCTTTGGCTCCAATTTGCCCCGCATCATCCTCCCCTTCTTGAAAGGATTTCGTCCTCGAAATCAAACCATCATAGCCTACATCCAAAGGCAACACAAGCAAAAAATTTTCTACTATAAGAGTAGGTTAGTGTCAAAAGTGTGGGAAAACACACTCTTATGATAGAGCCAAGCATCAATAACAAGTAAAAGGCGTATGTTTCCAAAGGAAACAACAAGTACTTGACTCCAAAGGAAAGTGCATCCAACACAAGAATAAGTAAAGAGATCAATAGGACATGGGACATGCACGATATAGCAATCAAACTCCCTACGACTCCTAAGATTATGACCAACAAACCAAGCCTTCAAATCGATATTATCATAATGTGACACATCGGCTTTGGCATGCTCAACACCCAAGGTGTGATCAACATGTGGGGTGGAGTAAACAAAAAAGTTCAATTGGCAAATAACATCAAATACTCCACTTCTCCTCTTGGAAGCACTCTTACACACACCAAGAGTGGCTTCCTCACCTCCAAATCCACCTCCAAGACAATCTCCCTCACTTGACAAACTCCAAAGAAAGGTCTCCAAAATCGGTCCTTCATCATTATAGTCCACACAATGAAGGTTAGGACTACTAGAAGATGGTTCAACACAACCAATATCAAGACCACTCATCCCACTTGGACTTCCAAACAATGGATCATCCATAGAGTCTAACTTTACCAACCATGGAGGTTCTATTTTACGACTAACCCTAGTCCGATACAATTCGCTACCACAAATGAGATTATCTTCAAACAATGGAAATGTAAAAGCACGCACTTCAAATTCATGGTCACCCAAAAGCATGGTACCAAGACTAGGTTCTTCACTCTCACCCGAGGAGTCATTAAAAACAATGCGATCCATCTCATACTCTAGAGACTCCTCAAGGTCACAACCATCCTCACTACGACACATAGGTCCACTATTATCAAGAAATTCATCAAGGGAAAGAATAGGATATTCATTCAACTCGTATTCCCCTTTATCAAATATAGGTGGGGTGTCACAATAAGGTTCACAAGGAAGGTCAACTACACATTCTTCACTAATGAGAGGTTCAATGAAAACCGAGCTCACATCATGATGTAGCTTATCATCCCTCTCAACTAGTGGTTCACAATCACACACAAGTTGACCAACCGACTCTACACTAGTTGCAAACACATTGTAATCACACATTTCATCAACTAGCATAGAGTTTTCACAAACACCATCATAAGACAAGGAAGTAACATGCTCAAGGGAAGAATTATCACATACCTTTGAGTGGCCATCTTTCTCACTCAATACACTTGAAGTGTCATGAATTGTTCCTTCACCGTGAGGCTTACATGGAAGATCTTCTTCACCTTGCCCTTCCATTCTGGAACATGATTGAGGCTCCATTGGTTTGCCTCCAAGAGTACCTACACAAGAGCACGTACACAAGAGCTAACACAAGTAGAAGAAAAAGATAAAGGGTTAAGGTTAGAATAAGGGGTGTCCTCACTCTCAATGATTCTTTTTCCCTCTGTCTTTTCTCCATTTTCTTTTCAAGGTTGGGTGTAGATTCGGGTGGTGACATCCCACTCACATCACTCAACACATCCTCTCCTTTTTCTACTCGAGGAATGTCACCGGTTACTCCCTTACTCCTCTCAATTTTTTGTCTCTCAAATTCGGGTGACTTGGAGATGAATCACTTGAGCTCTCCTTCTTTTTTGTTGGTTAACCACTTGGTTTTGGAGCTTGTGGCTTTGGGTTCACCTTGTTGACACTTGTCCCACCATTTCTTGTGATTGTAGGACTTCTTATTTGCTCAATTTCAACCATGGATTGAAGTTCTCGCTCCCTTCTCCTTTGCACAACCCAAGCATGTATACCACACTTAGTCATTTCATTTGGGGAGTTAACTTTGAATTGAGAGAATAGAAGATAGAATAGGCTTGGCCATTCTTGTTGAAGCTTGGCTTCATGTATCTCTTACTTGGAATCCATGGCGGATCACCCAAGTGTGACCTCGTTAGTGGTTCAAGTCTCTTTCTCCCTTTGAATCAATCTATTTTGGTTAGTTTGATTCGTTCTTTCTTCTATTTCTGTTCTTCCTCGTCCCTTATTTCTTTGGTATCATGATTTACTTGCTTCCGCGTCTATTTTATTTGCTTCCGCTTATTTACCCTGTATCATCTTGGTATCAAAGCAAGGCTTGGGATTTGTTCTTACAAACCTTCGATCCTTGTTCATCTTATCTTTTAGTTTAGTTTATTTTTATTGTTGTTCTTGTTCTTGGAGAAAAGAAGAAAAACAAAAAAATTGAAAAAGTTGAAAAATAAAAAAAAATTTCATATTGTGGATTGGATTTGATGACCCGTTGATTGTTTGATATCGGGGATTGATCTATGATGTTAACCCTTTGAATTGGTACCCTTGTTATATGATTTGGTATTGAGAATCAAAACCTTGAAAATCAAAAACCCTAAAGTTGAAAAAACCCTTGAATTTGATTGAAATTTCTTGATTTGGATTTGTTGATGATTGGGTGTTGTTATAAATCATTGGGGATTGTTTGTAGTAGTTGAAAACACATTGGGGTACCTTTGGATTGGAAAAACACCTTGAAAATATTGGATATTTGGGTGCAAAAGAACCAAAAATATGAAGTGAAAGGCTGTAGGAAATTGCACTGGGCGGACCGCCTACTTACAGAGGCGGACCGCCTAGTTATAGAGGCGGACCGCCTACTTAAAGAGGCGGACCACCTCTTTTGTTGCATACTCTCTGGACTTAAAGTAGGCTGACCGCCTACTTTAGTAGGCTGACCACCTACTCCCCACTGTAAAATAGTGGGCGGACCGCCTACTTTCAGAGGCGGGGGGCCACTTTTGCTGAAGGTTGTCCGGGGTAAATTTTTCATAGGTTTTCGTGTTTCCTTTGCTTCCAAACTTTTTGGTTAGTATTTCTAAGGTATTTGTCCTACTTTATTAACACTAATCTTTGGAGCTTTTAGGGTGTCGTGTGTCTTGAAGTCTTTACTTAAAGTCGTAGAACTTGCTTGCTTCAAGTGCGCATTTAAAAAGCTTCCGTACATAGAGTCACCTAAACTCCATTCCGAACCATTACTTGGGAGTACTAGTTGTTGATCTTGCCATTGTGATTACTAAGAGAACAAGAAGGTCTTGAGTGGAAAAAGGCTTGAGTGGTGAGAACAATAGAGTGTGGTCACAAAAGCCAACGACCTTGAGTGTATACACGAGTGGAAAGAAAAATGAGTGACATCTTTTGAGTGATACGCGTGAGGGAGTGAATTTGTGAGGTCTTTTACTCTTTATTGTTACAACTATGGCTTCGGATGATGAATGTGGAGGGTATGACCCATGCGGAGATGATGGAGAATATGGTTCCTATGATGATGATGATGGGTATTGCTATCACTATTCGGGGAACCAAGGCTCATTTGATGATGAAGCGGGTTACTATGATGCTCATGAGGCTTATGAAGACTATGAGGCTTGTTGAGATGAATGCGAAAATTCTTATGTTTCTAGTCAAGAATTTGAAGATAGTGACTCTTCAAGGTATGATGAACCTACTTTCTTTTCTTGTGATGAATTTGAACATGATGATAGCGACATAGAGAGAACGGATGGTGAAGTTAATTATACGAATTATTCATATGCATCTTCTCTTGGTGTTACTTGTGGTGTACAAGGGAGTAGTAGAAGTCCTTCCATTAGTATGGGAGGAGGTGGTGGTTATTCCATGGGAAGGGAGAAGCTTGCCTATCCTACTTGTGCTAAACTTGATGCTTCTAACTCCCATGTGAAGGGTGGATTGAGAAATGGTGCTGCTCTTACTGCTAATGGAATATATTGCTCTAGTAGTAGTGGTAGGAGTGGTGCTATGGGCTATGGAACCAAGGCAAGAGGCACTTATGGGTTCCATAGTGATACTCCTTCCTCGACTTTCAACAACACTTCTAATGTTGGAAGAGTGACAGGAAATGGAGGTTATTCTAGTGGAGTTACCACTAATGGAGGGATAAGGAAAACCCAACTTGATGGTGATGATTTTCTTGCACTTCTAAGCCCTTAATTGGGTGATCCTATTCAAGACTTGTGTGAAAGTAGGTTCGTTTTTTAGGTGAATGGTAATGGAGGATGCTTGCTCAAGATTGGTGGAACCGATGCTAATTGTATTAACACCTCTTGGGTTGATAGACTAAAGATACCATGCTATAAATTGAAACATCCTTATGAGTATCAAGGTGCTTGGGTTACTAGCAAGGCTCGGGTACTCATATGTCATGGGAGTTATAAGGAATATGTTTGGTGTGATGTGTATCCCATGAAGTATTTTGGTGTTTGGTTAGGTGAACCATGGTTGCAAGACAAGAGAGTGCGGTATGATCTCATGAAGGATGTGTATAAAGTGAGCAAGGGACAAAGGACTTATGACTTTGAACCTTGTCGGGTAAAGATTAAGATACATCCTAGTACACCTTCTTTGTCTATGTAAAGGAGAAAGGAGCAAGAACCTCATTCCATGATTGAAATAGTGCAATCAACAAGTCCTACAAACATAAGATATGGTGGGACTAGTGCAACAAAAGAGTTGACAAATGTCAACAAGGTGAACCCAAAACCACAAGCTCCAAAGCTAAGTGGTTCGCCAACAAAGAAGAAGGAGAGCTCAAGTGATGAGTCTCCAAGTCCTAGATTCTGGGTTGATGTTAAGAGTCCACCTACTCTGGCTATGGGTATTCTTGGGCCTTGTCCCAACTCACCCGAATTTGAGAGACAAAAGATTGAGAGGAGTAAGGGAGTGACCGGTGACATTCCTCGAGTGGAAAAAGGAGAGGATGTGTTGAGTGATGTGAGTGGGATGTCACCACCCGAATCTACACCCGACCTTGAAAACAAAATGAGGGAAAAGAAAGAGGGAAAAAGAATTCTTGAGAGTGACGACGCCCCTTATTCTAACCTTAACCATTTATCTTTTTCTTCTACTTGTGCTAGCTCTTGTGTAAGTACTCTTGGAGGCAAACCAATGGAGCCTCAATCATGTTCCAAGATAGGAGGACAAGGTGAAGAAGATCTTCAATGCAAGCTTCAAGGTGAAGAAGATCTTCAATGCAAGCTTCAAGGTGAAGGGACAATTCATGACACTTCAAGTGCATTGAGTGAGCAAGATTGCCACTCAAAGGTATGTGATAGTTCTTCCCTTGAGCATGTTACTTCCTTGTCATGTGATAGTGTTTGTGACAACTCTATACTAGTTGATGAAATGTGTGATTACAATGTGTTTGCAACTAGTGTAGAGTCGGTTGGTCAACTTGTGTGTGATCGTGAACCACTAGTTGAGAGGTATGATAAGCCACATCATGATGTGAGCTCGATTTTTATTGAACCTCTTTTTAGTAAAGATTGTGTAGCTGACTTTATTTGTGACCCTTGTTATGACATCCACCTATATTTGATAAAGGGGAAGACGAGTTAAATGAATATCCTATTCTTTCCCTTGATGAATTGCTTGATAGTGGTGGACATATGTGTTGTAGTGAGGATGGTAGTGACCTTGAGGAGTCCCTAGTGGATGAGATGGATCAAATTGTATTCAATGACTCCTCAAGTATGAATGTTGACTCTAGTTTTGATGCCTCACCTTTGATGGGTAGTGGACTTATTTTCACAAACCCTTTGTTTGAAGAGGATTCTCAAAGAGGTGATGGTGCATATCAAACTAGAGAAGAGTTTGGATTTAAACCTCCATGGTTTGGAAAGTTTGACTCTATAGACAATCCATTGTTTGGAACTCCAAGTGAGATGAGTGGTCTTGATATTGGTAGTGTTGAACCATCTTCTAGTAGTCCTAACCTTCATTGTGTGGACTATAATGATGAAGAACCTACTGCGGAGACCTTTCTTGAGAGTTTGTCTAGTGAGGAAGATTGTCTTAGAGGTGGAATTGGAGGTGAGGAAGTCACTCTTGGTGTGTGTAAGAGTGCTTCCAAGAAAGAAAGTGGAGTAATTGATGTTAGTTGCCAATTGAACTATTTTGTTTACTCCACCCCACATGTTGATCACACCTTGGGTGTTGCGCATGCCAAAGCCAAGGAGTCACATGGTGATAAAAATGAATTAAAGGCTTGGTGTGATGGCTATGAGCTTAGAGATGATAGTGTTCTTGATTCGTTAATCTTGCATGTTGCATGTCTTATTAATCTCTTTGCTTGTTATAATTGTGAGTGCTTGTCACTGTTGAGCCAAGAACTTGTTGTTTCCTTTGGAGACATAAGCTTTTTGATTAGTATTGATACTTGGCTCTATCACAAAAGTGTGATTTTCACATCACTTGTACTCACTCTTGTTGGACTTGCCTACTCTTGTAGTGGGAAGTTTTGGTGTGATCTTATTGGACTTAGGAATCATACAAATTTTGATGGCTTGATCTTGCATATTATCTACCCTATTGATCTCTTTGATGAATCATGTGTTGAGTTCACCCATTGGGGAAGCCAAGTGCTTGTTGTTTTCTTTGGAAACATGCGCTTTATCATTGTTATTGATACTTGGTTATACCATAAGAGTGTGTTTTCCACACTACTTGCACTAACCTACTCTTGTAGTAGGAGATTTTGGTTGTGCTTGTCTTTGATTGTAGGTCTCGATGGTTTGATTTCGAGGACGAAATCCTTTCAAGAAGGAGAGGATGATGCAGGGCAAATTGAGCCAAAGCGTCAACCATCAAGAGCCAAGCTCGAAAGCATAAAGGATGCAAGTCAAGGAATCCGGAGGAGGATTCGAGAGTGATTTAAGATCATGAACTTGAGCGCCATCGAGGGAGGATCGACTACGGGCCAAGGAAGAACACCTAGAGTCCATTTTGAGCCGTATCCACAAGTCCCAGGAAGGGGCGGACCGCCCACTTTACCAGGCTGACTGCCTACACCATGACGTGCTCTCTGGATCTCCTCTGAGGCGGACCGCCTCTACAGAAGGGTGGACCACCCACTCTCTGCATCTCAATTTCGGGCGGACCGCCTACTACTCTAGGCCCCGCCTACTTCTACATTGTCAAGACGGGATTTCTGTTAGTTTTTATGTGTATTTCCTACATTAGCCCTATGTGGCCTTTAGTGTTTTATTCCCTCTTGAGGACCTTTTAGACATTTCATTTAGAAGTGTGGTATACCTATAAATACCACACTTAGTCGTTTCATTTGGGGAGTTAACTTTGAATTGAGAGAATAGAAGATAGAATAGGCTTGGCCATTCTTGTTGAAGCTTAGCTTCATGTATCTCTTACTTGGAATCCATGGTGGATCACCCTAGTGTGACCCCGTTAGTGGGTCAACTCTCTTTCTCCCTTTGAATCAATCTACTTGGTTAGTTTGATTCGTTCTTTATTCTATTTCTGTTCTTCCCCATCCCTTATTTCTTTGGTATCGTGATTTACTTGCTTCCGTGTCTATTTTATTTGCTTCCACATATTTACCCCATATCAGAAGAATAATATCTTCAAAGGCCCAAAGAGCTTATCTTTGCATGGAAATGTTGGAAGTAATCATAGATTAATCCTTCGGAAAAAGCTGTTTATAAAGGATCATTAGACATCCATCTTTTAAACATAAGAAAGCATTCTTCTCGCTTGTACTCTGCAGCTACATGCTCTGCTCCCTGTTTAAGAGATTCTAAGTATAATAAGCGAGGGGAAAATAGAGGAAACATAGTAGTTCCGCAAAAACCAGATTCACATTTGTAAAAGTTATTTGAATGAAGCAAACTACGCAAAGGAAAATTTCCTTAGCTTTACTGTGGCATAGGTCATTTTATTGTAGTATGATCTCATGTAACTACAAACAAGCAATAAAAACTGCTCAGTGGTTAACTGATCGAATTGTGTAATAATTCAATATAAGATATAAATGAAATTAACTGAATCAAGAAAGTACCCAGCAATTTGACCATCAACAAGCCATGGACGCCAATCATCAACGATGGAGTAGTTTAGAGCTCAAATCCAAGCTTGTGTAGATTGGAAGGGAACACCCATGTCATGATCACCACTGCTTCAACAAGAGGTGGATTCAGAAATTATGTTATCTACTTTAGAGTATATATCATCACCTTTACTACATTGTTAATAACTGTAGACTAGGGACATATTGAAAAGTTCATCGAACATATATGTATAAGTAGTGTATATGTCCGTATCAACTGCCATCAATATATGTCTAAGTCATGTTCATTAAACATTGGTACTATTTCAAGTGCAAAGCTTTAGCTTTTGGAAAATTAGCCATAAAAAGTAAACGAAACAATCTTACCTGAATATAAGTGATCTGTAGCCCTTGGTGCTAAGATTTATATGAAATGAAAAACTATCCATGTAGGTAAATGTATAGAATCACTCTATACCATCTTGCTTACATCTTGCTCATCTTCTTATGGTTCCCTATATAACATTTGTATGAAAAAGGAACAAAGAAATTCTTTAATTTCATGTTATATACTTGATGCGTTATGTTCAAGTTCACATACCTTTCGAACATGGAGAGCTTCTTGGACAGCAGGGTCATTTCCCCAATGATCAAAAAGCTTGTGTCTTGATTCCTGCAATTATGGAAAATTAGCTTTTTAACTACCACGAGTTTACTCCTTTCATCCAAACACAACAAAATAAAAAAAAAAAAGTGAGTTGGAATGAAAGAAATGGAATAACTTGGAGCACGAAAGTCAAGGTAGCTAATTTTTAATGTAAAATGGAAAATAGGTTCCTTTGTTTATTTAATTAGAAATACATATAATTAAAAAGATTGCAAAGTACTCGTGCCATGATTTTTATATATAATTATAAACATATAGAATATCATATAAAGTGAGATAGAGCGAGGGATAAAACTAAACCAAAATAAATCTTTCTCTAATTTGACTTAATTCTTCTTTTGTTTCCATATATGAGAGGCAATAAGGATGACTTATAAGACAGCCATAACATTCCGAGCCATAATCATTGGATAAGAATTTCCCATTAAGGAATCTTCATTCACCAAATGACTGAGATTTACTTTTAACAAGACCAAAAAATTGAGATGGTGATGCAATTCAAACTGCCACGAGGCCATTCACTCGGAGTCAAGCTAAAGAGATCCAAGATGCTCATCTACGTTTGGTTTGGAAGAGCTTTCAAGATGGAGGCTTCGGAGAGGAGTTGAAGGCCATGCACTTGAGTGTATTGGTTGTCCCAGCACCCGGCGGACCGCCTGGTTGATGTGCACCTCTCTGGATCTCAAGGAGGCGGAGCGCCTACTCTGCACCACTAGGATTCAGGCGGAGCGCCTACTTCTTAGGCCTACTTATGCTATATTTTGGACGGAAATTCTACGAGTAATCCCTATTCTACCTCTACGTGGCTTGTATTATTTTTAACCCTCTTGTGGGCTTTTAGACATTTCACAACATGTAAAGGAAGCACTATAAAAGGCTTCCTTAGCCATTTTCTTCATTACAGAACTTTGAATACACAAACATATGAGAATTCTCTTTATTGAAACCCTTTGAACGGGCTTGATTTCATTTAATAGAATCCAAATTGAACTTCATCCTACTTTGATTATTCTATTTACAAGAGTCGAGTACCTCTTGAGGATAGTTGCGTAATATAAGTGATTCCTTGACATTGACCCGAAGTGTAACGAGACATAGTTCCTCGTTGCTACTTAGATAATCGTTCGAGTCTCGTCTTGCTTTTATCGTTACTTTAGCTTCCGCATTTTCCATTGCATCAGTTGGTATCAAAGCGCGGCTAGGTTTTATTTCTACAAACCCTCGATCGTACCATTTTATCTTTCTGTTTGTTGTTTTATTGTTCTTGTTGTTCTTATTTAGAAAAAGAAGAAAAAAATAGAAAAACTTCAAAACTTCAAAAAAAATTGTTGCAACTTGAAAATCATTGAGGTTTTTTCTATGTTTGATTCCCGTTATTTTGGTACCAAAATTTCGTGAATTGGTGTTGTGATTCGAAATTTGAAGATTCAAAATCCCAAAATTTTTAAAACCCTAGAAAAATTTGCTCAAAATCAAAAATCAACTTGTTGTTGTTTGTTTGGGGTTAAAACCTATTGGGGATTGTTTAGAATCAATATATACATCGTTGGGTACAATTAGAATTGAAAACAACTTGAAAATCATTGGAAATTTGTGTGCAAAAGACTAAGAACACGTTCTTGAAGATTGCTGAAACCTACTCTGGGAGGCGGAACGCCTCTTTTTGTGCACACTCTCTGGATATTGACTAGGCGTACTGCCCCTTTTACAGAGGCGGGGCGCCTACTCCTGGGAGGTTGCCCGGGTAGTTTATTTCGTAGGTTTTCGTATTTTTTTTGCTTCCATTACTTCCGGCTAGTACTTTTACAGTAAAACTTCTACTTTATTAGTACTAGTCCATTGAGCGATTAGGATACTCGTGCGTAGTGGAGAGTAGAATTCAAAGAAGCCTCGTAGAATATTTTTTGCTTCAAGTGCTCACTTATATAGCCCAGTGTTCATAGAGTCACATCAACTCCACTCTTCCCAAAGAGTATTTGGTTCTTGTGAACTTGATTGGTTATTGAGGAGGTTGTTCAACTATGAGGAGACTTTGGAATCAATATTGAGCGATCCTACCCACAAATTGACTATACCCGAGTGACATTCAAAGTGAGGGAGTGAGTGAGGACTTTTTACTCTAATTTCCTCGTCTTTGATTGATTGTAGGTACATGACGGAAGAAGTAGAGAAGTCCATAGCGGTCTCGGAATCTACTTTGGCCCACCTATTGGCCGAGGTGAGATCCATAAGCTTGAGACTTGAAAGCCTTGAAAGGGAGAAAACCCCTAGTGTTAACAAAGATGTCGGCGAAGACACAAGTGATGGCTCAACCGTGAAGCCGGAACGCTTTACCGAGATAGCTCAACAACAAAGGTTGAAGGATGAAGCTACTCGTCAAGCAAGATTGTTGGGCATTCCCCAACAAGTGGGCATTCTCCACAACTTGGGCATTCCCCAAGGAGTTGTTCCACCACAAGTGTGACCCCAAAGAAATGTTGTACCGGATGAGCAATAAGTTGATCCTTAAGAAGGAGAGACACCCGAGCTTGATGATGAATATGAAGACTTAGGCACCCTATCCGAATAGAAGACAAATGAAACAAGGTCGTGGTATGAATAGAGGTCGTGGGCAAGGTAGAGTACCTCAAGTGGGGTATGTGGTAAGGAACTTGAGAAGAGAGTATGATGGTTATGATGACTACTACTACGGGGGTCAATAGGATCCTTACCGTGGGGGTCGTGATAATAATTTGAATAGTATCAAGATCACTATCCCATCCTTCAAAGGGACTAGTGATCTGGAGATATTCCTAGAGTGGAAGGTACAAGTTGAGAGAGTCTTTGACAAATATGATATGTCGGATGAGAAGAAGGCTAAATATGTTATTGCTTCATTTGAGCCCTATGCTTCCACTTGGTGGGAGTCGATCGAGAGTTCTAGACGAGCTATTGGGATGCCTACTCATATGACTTAGGATCAATTGAAGATTGTGATGCATGAAAAATATGTGACTCCCAAGTTCCGGCAAGAGCAACTCAAGAGACTTTATGAGTTGAGACAAGATACCAAGTTGGTTGAAGAAATTTCAATGACTTTAAAAAGAACCGAATGGCCCTTGACATGGAAATGGAAGATTTGAGCAAGCTATGATTAGTTTTAAGAATGGCTTGAACCGAGAGATTGCTTCTCATTTGAGATTGCACCACTTCCGATCACTCTAAGAAGCCTATGATGCCTCCGTGGAAGCCAAAAGGTTGAGTAAGGAAGACAAAGCCACTCGCTATAGAGGTACTACTTCTACTACTACTAGCCAAGAAAAGAATTGGAAGAGCCCTTTTATCGGTGGTGCTAGTGGAAGCTAAAATGTGAAGAAGCCCTATGAGAAAGCTACACCAAGAAGTGACTTCAAGGAGCCGGGAGGTAATTCTGAAACTCATTTAAATACTCCTTCTCCTTCTTCTTTTCAATGTCACAAGTACAAAGGCTATGGCCACTTTGCCAATGATTGCCCCACCCATAGAACAATGATAGTCATGGATGATGGGTTGGTGTATGAGGAAGAAAGTGAGCCCGAAGGTGAGGTAGTTGAGGGAGATGAGCAAGTTGAGTGTGAAGAGGATGCAGCGGAGGGTGATGATCCTAACATGTTTCTAGTAGTACATCTTAGTTTGAGAGCCATGGTGAGTGAAGTGGAAGTGGATGTTCAAAGGGAGAACTTGTTCCATGCTAGATGTAGAGTTAGGGGACAAGTGTGCTCTATGATTATTGATTCGGGTAGTTTGCTAATGTGGTGAGCCAATCTTTGGCGTCACAATTAAAATTTCCTACCCTTAAACACCCAAACCCCTACCATTTGTAGTTGTTAAGTGAGTGTGGGGAGTTGAAGGTGGTGAAACAAGTCTTGATAAAGTTCAAGATTGTAAACTATCAAGATGAGCTCATGTTTGATGTAGTGCCAATGCAAGCTTGCCACCTCCTGTTTGGTAGTCCTTGGCAATACGATAGGAGTGTGGTTCATGATGGCCGAGCCAACACTTACACGGCTAAGCATGAGGGAAAGAAGTATGTGCTCAAGCCCTTGATGCCTAAGCAAGTGAGTGATGACTATAGGCGTATGAGGGAGTTGAAAAAAGCGGTTAAAGCTAAGTCCCCCGTGGAGACTAGGCCTTTGGCCGAGAGTCAAGAGACTCCACCATCTTCTACCGGTGGCATTTGTGCCTTGGTGCAACCAGGTCAGTACTTGAGAGGTAATGATGGCACCAAATTGCTCATTTGCCTAGTGCACAAAGGTAAGGTTTTAAATTTCGATTGTGATTATGTTACTAACCATAACTCTTTGCCTAGTGCTACTGAGAATATTTTGAAGGTTTTTGAGGACATGTTCCCGGATGAGATGCCTAGTGGTCTTCCTCCATTGAGGGGGATTGAGCACCAAATTAACTTTGTCCCGGGGTCCCAAGTCCTAAACAAGCCGGCCTATAGGAGCAATCCCGAAGATACAAAAGAGTTGCAAAAGCAAGTGGATGAGTTGCTCAACAAATGCTTGGTTCGTGAAAGCTTGAGTCCGTGTGCCGTACCGGCCATTCTTGTTCCAAAAAAGGACGGGACATAGAAGATGTGTGTTGATTGCCGTGCGGTCAACAAGATAACAGTAAAGTATCGTCATCTCATTCCTAGACTTGATGACATGCTTGATGAATTGGGTAGTTCTAGTGTCTTTTGTCTTTTCTAAGATAGATCTTAGGTCCGGCTACCACCAAATCCGAATAAAACCGGGTGATGTGTGGAGAACTGCATTCAAGACCAAGTTTGGTCTCTATGAATGGTTGGTGATGCCTTTTGGCCTCTCCAATGCACCTAGCACTTTTATGAGATTGATGACCCATGTCTTAAAGCTGTTTATCAACAAGTTTGTGGTTGTCTATTTTTATGATATCTTGATATATAGCAAATCAATAGATGATAATGTTGTCCATTTAAGGTAAGTGCTTGAAGTGTTCAGAGCCGAAAAGCTCTATGCTAATTTTAAGAAATGTGCCTTTTATGTTGAAAAGGTTGTCTTTCTTGGCTTTGTTGTTTGTGAAAATGGTATAGAAGTTGATGAGTCCAAAGTTGAAGCCATTAGAGATTGGTCTACTCCTACCACTGTATCTCATGTGAGGAGTTTCCATGTCCTTGCTAGTTTCTATAGGTGATTTTTTAGGGACTTTAGCACCATTGATGCACCACTCACCAAGTTGGTGAAGAAATACAAACCCTTTGTGTGGGGAGAGCCTCAAAAGAAGGCTTTCCAAGAGTTGAAAAGTAGGTTGAGTACCGTCCCTTTGTTGCAATTGCCCGACTGCGGAAAGGCATTTGAGGTTGAATGTGATGCCTCGGGCTGGGTATTGGAGGTGTTCTCATGCAAGATGGGAAACCCATTGCCTACTTTAGTGAAAAGTGGAATGGCGCAACCTTGAATTACTCTACGTATGACAAGGAGTTGTATGCCCCAGTGAGAGCTCTAGCTCATTGGCAACATTATCTTTGGCCTAGGAAATTTGTGATTAAGAGTGATCATGAGTCACTCAAACATCTTAGAGGCCAAGAGAAGTTGAACAAGAGGCATGCCATGTGGGTGGAATTCATTGGGTTTTTTCCCTATGTAATTCATTACAAGAAGGGAAATGACAATGTTGTAGCAGATGAACTTTCTAGCAGGTTCGCTCTTGCTACCACTCTTGCTTCTAGGTTTATGGGTTTTGAGAGTACAAAATTGATGCATGAACATGACCCGAAGCTCAAGAGCATTCATGATGCTCTGTGAGTAGGGAGAGGGTGGAGAAATACCAATGGGTAGATGGCTACATTTTCAAGAATAGGAGAGTGTGTGTCCCCGAGTCCTCTTGGAGAGAATTGCTCGTGCATGAAGCACATTGTGGGGGCTTAATGGGTCACTTTGAGGTGGACAAGACTATAGTCATACTCAAAGAGAAATTCCATTGGCCTAAAATGAGGCCTCTTGTGGAACTCTTTTGTAATGCTTGTTTAGATTGTAAGAAGGCTAAGTCTAGATCCTATACCAATGGATTATACACTCCTTTGCCCGTACCTACTAGTCCGTGGGTTGATATTTCTATGAATTTTATCATGGGTTTACCCTGGACTAGAGGAGGAAACGATAGCATTTATGTTGTCGTTGATAGGTTCTCTAAAATGGCTGACTTCATTCCGTACAAAAAGAGTAATGATGCACAACATGTTGCTTTTTTGTTCATTGATAATGTGTTAAAGTTGCATGGTATGCCTCGTACCATTGTGAATGATAGGGACTCTAAGTTCCTTAGCCATTTTTGGAAGTGTTTCTGGGGTGCTCTTGGCATCAAATTGTTGTTCTCCCCATCCCAGCACCCTCAAACCGATGGGCAAACCGAGGTGGTGAACCGAACCGTGGGAGCTCTACTTCGAGCTATGACCAAAGGTAAGGCGGGGACATGGATTGATAAGTTACCACTCATGGAGTTTGCATATAACCGTACTTTATATAGAATAATTGGCATGACTCCATTTGAGTGTGTTTATGGCTTTAATCCTTTGATTCCACTTGATATTACCCCTTCGCAAAGGGAATGCGGTTGTTAATTGTGAAGGTAGGAACCGGGCCAAGGCCTTGCTTGAGCTTCATGCCAAGGTGAACAAGAACTTGGAGGAGGCCTATGAAAGAATAGCATCCAAAAAGAACAAGGGAAGAAAGAAAGTGGAACTCAAGAAAGGATATTGGGTGTGGGTGCACTTCCACAAGGAGAGATTTCCAAACCATAGGAAAGGAAAGTCGGCACCACGAGGAGATGGACCATTCTAAGTGCTATCCAACATCAACAACAATGCATATGTGATAGACTTGTCGGGTGAGTATAATGTTTCAATGTTTCTTACTTGACTCTTTATGATGTAGGTGATGATACTTTGGAGGATGATGCCTTAATTTCGACGACAAAATCTTCTCAAGAAGGGGAGGATGATGCAATCCAAATTGCCTCAAGGCCATTCACTCGGAGTCAAGCTAAAGAGTCCAAGATGCTCATCTACACTTGGTTTGGAAGAGCTTTGAAGATGGAGGCTTCGGAGAGGAGTTGAAGGCCATGCACTTAAGTGTATTGGTTGTCCCAGCACCAGGCAGAGTGCCCACTGCACTAGGCAGACCACCTGGTTGATGTGCACCTCTCTAGATCTCAAGGAGGCGGGGCGCCTCTGTAAAAGAAGCGGAGTGCCTACTCTGCACCACTGGGATTTAGGCGGAGCACCTACTTCCTAGGTGGGGAGCCTACTTCTTCTATGTCTTGGACGGGAATTCTATGTGTAATCCCTATTCTAGCCCTACGTGGCTTGTATTGTTTTTAACCCTCTTGTGGGCTTTTAGACATTTCACAACATGTAAACGAAGCACTATAAAAGACTTCCTTAGCCATTTTCTTCATTACACAACTTTGAATACACAAATATATGATAATTCTCTCTATTGAAACCCTTTGAATGGGCTTGACTTTATTTTGTAGAATCCAAATTGAACTTCATCCTACTTTGATCATTCTATTTGGAAGAGTCGACTCCTCTTGAGGGTAGTTACGTAGTATAGGTGATTCCTTGACATTCGCCCGAGGTGCAACGAGACATAGTTCCTCATTGCTACTTAGGTAATCGTTCGAGTCTCATCTTCTTTTTATCGTTACTTTAGCTTCTGCATTTTCCATTGCATCAAATGGCCTTGAAGATTCTGTATCTTTTCCACAATATGGCATTAGAATGTGCTGATCATTGATATCATCGACCAACAACCAAAAAAAAAGCAATTTAAGGATCATCATTACTTATAATAGAGAAAATGAATAGGCGAAAATGTCATGAACTAAAAAAAGGACTCAACCTCATGGTATTTTTGTACATCCCGAGAACATAGGACATTACTTGAATCTACTACGATGTATTCTCCCTTGCAATTTTTCTCTAGTGACTGCATTGAAAAGTAGATAAGGAACTAACCTCATGGTATTTTTGTACATCCCGAGAACATAGGACATTACTTGAATCTACTACGATGTATTCTCCCTTGCAATTTTTCTCTAGTGACTGCATTGAAAAGTAGATAAGGAACTCAATTCAGACATACAAAGAAAATACCTCTAGAGCTGGACAAGTAAGTCCCAGCTTCTAGTATCTCCTAATCTATTCTATCACCTATAGCTCTTTCCCCTTCTCAAAACTATGGATAATAATTCATGCTATTCAGCTTACAAGCCACAGCTTTACGCCTAGTTCCTTGATATTCGGCGACATACGCCTATATTTCCTTAATATTTCCTTACATTTGTAGTGCTTGGCCCATCCTTTTTAGGTAATACATATGGTTTTGCACTTTTTTTTGTAATATTGCTTGTACGGCGTGAACGAGTGCAAACGGAGCAAAGATGGATATAATCGAGCAAGAAATTGATGAACTTAGCTAATTGTGGGATATGGCATTAGAAGGCGAGGCTATGGTGCAAGTTGTAGATCTATCACAGCTTCAGAATTTGGAATGTTGTGAGCCATGCGACGCCTTCAGTACAGCGTGCAACATCTAGAAGCGAATTGGCAAGCGACGCTTAGGGTACAGCTTGAAGTTCAACGACCCCAACTTTTCCAACTTAGTTTAGGCTTTTGATTAACTTATGGTAGGACTTTGTAAACAATATAAATACCTTATTATTTCATTATTTGGAGGGGAGGTCAGATTTGGAGCAATTATTGAGTTCCTAACACATTGAACCAAGGGTAAATTCTTTTACATCATCTATTACAATATTCAATCTCTCTTCCATGAATTATTGTGCTGTTATTATGAATATGCGGAGCTAAACATATCGTTCTAGGGTTAGGAAAAATACATGAAGGTTGATGTTTGAAAGTTGATTTCTACCTATTAATTTACCACTACGGATTGTTTATTCTTTCTTGAGCTTAATTGTTTGGTTATTGACGCCTGATAATTGAACACTATCTACGATTTATAAGTTGAACTCGATAGAGGGAACTTGTGAATGCACATAAGAAAGAATAGGGCTTGATTGTGAACCTGGGCATCAGGAAATTGATTTGCGGGAAGGATAGACATATACCTATTCGCCTTGCTTAGCTAAATATAGAGTTCTTTAATGCATGCATGTGATTTAATTCAATAGACATATAGGCGTTAGAGTAGCTTGCATAGACTCGCGATGAATCGACAGGTTTTCACGAATATAATTAACCTGTTAGTTAGCAATCTAGGAAATCAAGAAGTAGAATCAACTGGAAAACTCAACTGGATTGTTTGTAGCTCTGACTCTGGACCATTTCTCTCTTATTGATAACAACTACGAACTACTCTCAATAACTTGCCTTCAATTACTTGCTTTAAATTACTGTCCTCTTTAGTTAATAAAATCTACAATCATCGAAAAAGATCCCTGAATAGTTTTTAGGAAATTGTTTGCTAGGATTCAGTCTGAACAATAGTCCTCATAGGAGCGATACTCAATCTTATCACTTTATTACTTGTCGACCACGTATACTTGCGTGTGCGACTGGGAGCAACAAATTTTTGGCGCCGTTGCCGGGGGCTAAAAAGTTGAATGTTTTCTTTTTTTTAAATGATTTGTTATTTTCTATTCAGGTTTAATTTTTGTTTTGAGTTTCTTATGCTATTTCAGGTAATAGGTCTTGAATGCGAAAGGAGAGAAAGGACGAACCACTTGAACCTTTTGATCCTAAACCTGGAAGGACCTTACGGAGGTTGAGGAGAGAAGCAAGAGATCGTGAAGCACTCGCACTTGTACTTGCTTCCTTACCTATAGGAATGGCAGAAGAACGAGCTTTAGCAGTGCGAGATGTTGCTCTTCCCTGTCTGGAGGGAGTAGCTTCTAGCATTGTGAAACCTGAAATTATTGGACACTTTGAGATTAAGCCCGGCATGATACAACTGATGCATGCGACTGGGCAATTTGCTGGATTACTTAGTGAGGATCCACAACAGCATATCCAGAATTTCTTGGAGATTAGTGACACATACACACCAGCAGGCGTCTCAACTGATTATGTTCGCTTGATAATCTTCCCGTTTTCATTAATCGGAGCAACAAGGAAGTGGTTAAAGGCTGAAAAGCCTGGGTCTATCACAACTTGGGATGATTTAGCTAAGAAATTTTTGGCTAAATTCTATCCATCTGCCAAAACAGCCAGAATAAGGGGTGAGATTATGTCTTTCAGACAACGAGATGGAGAATCCTTGTATTCTGCTTGGGAGAGATTCAAGTCATTGTTGAGAGATTGCCCAAACCATAACCAGTCTAATGAGGTGTTGGCCTACACTTTTGTTGAAGGTTTGAATGCTCATACCAAAATCGTGGTGGATGCTGCTGCTGGAGGCCAAGTATTGGCCTTGAATTTTAATGAGATTTATGAATTGCTGGATAAATTTTCTCAGAGCAATCTTGACTGGCAGGGCGATGGTAGAGCTCCAAGTCAAAAAGCTACTGGAATACTTCAGTTGGATATGTTCTCAGCATTAACTACAAAGGTAAATGGCATAGCTAATCATATCAATAAGCTCGCATTGCTACCAACTCAGCAACAAGTGGCACCAGTTCAACAAGTGCAACAGTTCTTAGTTTTCTGTGAAATATGTGGAGAGGATCATGCTACCGAGGTTTACCCCTCCAATCCAGAGTCATTTTATTACGTGGGGAATCAAACAGGTTTCAGGGTAAGAATCGGAATCAGTTTGGTAACAGCTACAATCCTAATTCACGAAATCATCCAAATTTCTCTTGGAGTGATAACCAGGCTGCTCAAGGTAATACGAGATCTCAGAATAACTACCAGAATTCACAACCTCAGGCTCAACCACAACAGTAAAACAGTTCAGTTGAAGATTTGATAAAGCAGATGTTGGCAGGTCAGCAGAAAATTATAGCAGACAATGCAGCTCAGGCGCAGGCCATAAAAGATCTTGCCAATGCTCAAAAGGACCTGGAACGCCAAATGGGTCAGCTAGCTGGAGCACAAAATACTAGACCACATGGTACCTTGCCAAGTTACTCTGAGGAATGGACGAGCTCTAGAAAAAATGCCTCCAAAGCCGAGGAAGCGCGTTGGTGAACTGGAGCCGAATACTGAAAAAGAAGCTGATAAAGAAGCTGAAAAAGTGGTAGAGAAGCAGCCCGAACTTGATACTGTCAGACCACCACCACCTTCCCCTCAAAGGCTTCAAAAGCAGAAGGTAGATGCAACTTGCAAGAAATTTTTGAAGATCTTGAGTCAGATACAAGTTAATATTCCTTTGGTGGAACTTTTGCGAGATGTTCCGAAATACGCTAAGTACATCAAGGATATTGTGGCAAATAAAAGAAGACTGATCGAGTTCGAGACAGTTACACTTACTGAAGAGTGCAGTTCCAGAGTCAGAAGCAAACTTCCTCAGAAATTGAAAGATCCTGCAAGCTTCACTATTCCTATAAAAATTGGGAAGCATGAGGTTGGACGAGCTTTATATGACTTAGGCGCTACCGTAAATTTAATGCCATCATCGGTGTTTCGAAATCTAGGCCTGGGTGAACCAAGACCAACCACAGTGACCCTGCAGTTAGCTGACAGATCTTTGACATGCCCTGAGGAGTATTGAGGATGTTCTTGTACAAGTAGGCCAATTTATCCTCCCTGTTGATTTCATCATTTTAGATTATGAGGCTGACCAAGAGGTTCCTCTCATCTTGGGAAGAGGATTTTTGGCTACTGCTGATGCTGTAATTCGAGTTAGAGCAGGGAAGATGATCATGAAGGTAAATGGCGAAGAAGCTGTATTTAATGTGTTACGAGCTACTCAACTTTCATCACACTATGAAGAGCTATCTATTGTATGAGTGCTGGATAGGGAGTTAACTGCCTGTGAAAAGTCACTCTTGGCTTCTAAGGATGATCCTCTTGAAAGAGCATTAATGTATGAAGATGATATGCTGAATGATGAAGAAACTGAGGAATACTTGGAGATTCTCAACATGGAGTGTAAATATATCCCAGGGTAGAAGAAGTTTGAGGAGCTTGATAGACCACTGAAATTAGCTCCTGCTAAACCGTCTATTGAGAAAGCTCCTGCTCTTGAACTTAAACCTTTACCTGCTCATTTACGTTATGCTTATTTGGGTGAGGGTAACACCTTGCCTGTAATCCTTTCTTCTTTGTTGTCATATGTGCAGGTTGAAAAGGGCTTAAGGGTGTTGCGAGAATGCAAGAGGGCAATTGGAGGGACGATTGCGGATATTAGAGGGATTAGTCGTTTTTTTTGTATGCACAAATCCTCTTGGAGGAGGGCCATAAGCCAAGTATCGAGCAGCAAAGAAGGCTAAATCTAGTAATGAAGGAGGTTGTGAAGAAGGAAATTATCAAGTAGCTTGATGCTGGCATTATTTTTCCAATCTCTGACAGTAATTGGGTAAGTCCAGTCCAATGTGTTCCAAAGAAGGGGGGCATGACAGTTGTGACGAACGAGCAAAATGAATTGATTCCTACAAAAACAGTCATGGGGTGGCGGATTTGCATTGATTATAGAAAATTAAACAAGGCCACTAGAAAAGATCACTTTCCACTTCCCTTCATTGATCAGATGTTGGACAGGCTAGCCGGGCATGACTATTACTGTTTTCTGGATGGATACTCGGGCTACAACTAGATTGTGATAGCACCAGAAGATCAGGAGAAGACAATGTTTACATGTCTTTATGGCACCTATGCATTTAGAAGGATGCCGTTTGGACTATGTAACGTGCCTGGAACCTTTCAGAGATGCATGATGGCTATTTTCCCCGACATGGTGGAAAATTTTTTTGAGGTATTCATGGATAACTTCTCAGCCTTAGGTGATTCTTTTGATGACTACTTGAAGAACTTAGATGTGGTGCTTAGCCGATGTGAAGAAACCAATTTGATACTCAACTGGGAAAAGTGCTACTTTATGGTTCAAGAAGGCATTGTACCTGGACATAAAGTGTCAAAGCAAGGGATCGATGTTGACAAAGCAAAGGTTGAAGCAGTTGAAAATTTACCACCACCTATCTCTGTTAAGGGCGTGCGTAGTTTTTTTGGACATGTGGGGTTCTATAGGCGATTCATTAAGGATTTTTCGAAGATAGCAAATCCCATGTGCAAATTGTTAGAGAAGGATGCAAAGTTTGAATTCGATAACGCCTGTCTGAAGGCGTTTGAAGAGCTGAAAAAGAGGTTGGTGACTGAACCAATTATTATTGCTCCTGATTGGTCTCTACCATTTGAGTTGATGTGTGACGCGAGTGATATTGCTGTTGGGGCTGTTCTCGGGCAGAAAAAGGGTAGAATTTTTCACTATATATACTATGCAAGCAAGATCCTTGATGCTGCTCAATTCAATTACACTACCACCGAGAAGGAGCTGCTAGCTGTTGTTTATGCTTTTGATAAGTTCAGACCTTACTTGGTTTGCACTCGAGTTATCATCTACACTGATCATGCCGCATTCCGGTATTTATTTGAGAAGAAAGATTCCAAGCCGCGAATGATTCGTTGGGTTCTTCTACTCCAAGAGTTTGATGTGGAGATCCGAGATCAAAAAGGGATCGAGAATCAAGTGGGCGATCACTTGTCGAGGTTAGAAGATAGAAAACATGTAGATGAAGGGCCTCAGATAAATGAAGTTTTTCCACACGAGCAACTTTTTGCTCTACAGGTAACCGAGGTGCCCTGGTATGCAGATATGGTGAATTTGATATCCACCTGATGTTACCGCTGAACATAGAAGGAAACTCCTCCATGAGAGCATATTTTACGTCTGGGATGAGCCATACTTGTATAAAATAGGCCCGGACCAATTGGCGAGGAGATGTATCCCGAGTGAGGAAGTCGAGTCTGTATTGCAAAGTTGTCATTCCTCTCTCTATGGTGGTCATCATAGTGGTGATAGGACAGCTGCGAAGGTACTCCAATCGGGGTTCTTTTGGCCTACTCTATTCAAGAATGCTCATGCCTTTGTTAAACAGTGTGGTCGCTGCCAAAGAACCGGAAATATCTCAAGGCGTCACGAGATGCCCTTGAGTAACATTCTAGAGATCGAGTTGTTTGATTGTTGGGGAATTGATTTTATGGGTCCGCTTCCACCTTCCAATGGCAACAAATATATTCTTGTAGCAGTCGACTATGTGTCGAAGTGGGTGGAGGCTGTTGCACTTCCAACCAATGATGCGAGTGTGGTAGTCAAGTTCTTGAAGAAAAATATTTTTACTCGCTTTGGAACACCACGGGCTATCATTAGTGATGAAGGTATGCATTTTTGCAATCGCTTATTCAATAAACTTTTGGCCAAGTATGGGGTGCGTCACAAGGTAGCTACTGCTTATCATCCTCAAACGAGTGGCCAAGTGGAGGTGTCGAATAGAGAGATAAAGCAGATTCTTGAGAAAAATGTTAGCGCTCCGAGGAAGGATTGGTCTATGAAGCTTGACGACGCTCTTTGGGCCTATAAAACAGCTTTTAAAATGCCTATTGGAACCTCTCCATATAGGTTGGTTTATGGTAAGGCCTGTCACTTGCCTGTCGAGTTAGAACATAAGGCGTATTGGGCAATTAAAAAGCTCAATTTGGACATGGACTTAGCGGGTGAAAATAGAATGCTTCAGTTGCACGAATTAGATGAGTTCCGTTTCCACACGTACGAGAATGCAAAATTGTAAAAGGAATGGATGAAAGGATGGCACGATAAGCATATCGAGCATTGTCAATTTGAGCCGGGCAAACTGGTGTTGTTGTTTAATTCTAGATTGTAGCTATTTCCTGGGAAGTTGAAGTCTAGACGGTCGGGTCCCTTTGAGGTAGTTCGTGTTACCGCACATGGAGCGGTTTAGTTAAAAGCCCCGGATTTCGAGAAAACGTTCTTAGTAAACGGGAAAAGAGTTAAGCGCTATTGGAGAGGTTTGGTGGATCATCATACCTCCGTTACATTGCGAGAGCCGTGAATTGTAATCGTCGTGCCGCGATGTTAACTAAGGCGCTTCTCGAGAGGCAACCCGAGCTTTTTATGTAAAGGTAAAAATAATTTTAAAAAAAAAAGAGTCGTGCCGCGACGTTAAATCAAGCGCTTGTTGGGAGGCAACCCAATTTTTATTGTTCTAGTCGTTTTTGCTTATTTAGCACTACGCAGTTTTCTTGTTGTTTTTGTAGGGCTCGGGACTTTCAGAAGGTGAGCTAATTGAATCCAATTCTGTCATAGAACCACTGAAGCAACAGATGCAAAGGACTTCCAAAACTGGATGAGAGCATGTGACGTTGGTTGTGTGAGGGATTTAGCTACCAAAACTGTGCAGAACTAATGCTTTTGAGTTAATAGCTTCCGACCTGCTACACGCAATCTTCAAGGCATCGCTGTGTGTATTTCAGTGAGGTGAGTGTAAAAGTTATGTTGGAAGTGTTTGGCCAAGCGCCGCACCATGAGAAGCTCTCAAACCGTTGCGACACTTAGAAAAATTGAGAGCCCAGATCTGCTACGCTACAGCTGAAGTGATGCTTTCAGCATCGCAGGGACTGAAACAGAAAGCCCAAAACTCAAAAAGCAATAGTCACACGTCGCTTATATCATCGCGGATCAGAAAATTTTTCTAAGGAAAGAAGAAGATATATCGGAAGTGACGCACGAAGCATAGCGTGGAGTGGAACAGAGAGTCTGAAATTTGAAATGTGACTCTTAAGCGTCGCGTGGATCAGCGCTTATCAAACAGAAATGCCACAGCTGAAGCGTCGCATGCCACGTCGCACAGAGTAAAACAGAAACTCCAAATTCTTGCAAGCATTCCTCAAACGTCGCTTGGCACAGAGCTTCCAGGTAAGTTTCAAGAATTTTACGGATCGATCCGGCTTCGACCCGTTGACCCGCGATTTTAAAATATTAAAACACCAATCCCTTTCCCACTTTCCCTGGGTTTAAACATAAAACAAGAACAAAAACAGAGGCAAAGAACTTAAGCAAAACAACGAGCCTCCTCTCTGCTTGAAATTAGTTCAGTCAATCTCCTCCATCTTCCTCAACGACTCTAGTAAGTTTCTCTCTTCTCTCTCATCAAAGTTGTTGCTGCTACACTGTGTGACAGTCCCATTTTCCCTCCCTGTAGTCCCAGTTTTCTTATGGTTTTTTTGCATTAAACTTGCCCTTTTCGGGTTATATGAAATAGCTGAACATTGTGTTGATCTATTGCTGGTATCTGCAAAAAAGGATCCCCCATATGAAATAGCTGAACATTGTTTTTCATGTCGTTTTCTTCCTTGTGATATAGTTCGAAGTAAGCGTGGGGTTGTTCCTATACCCCAGGGGTTTCCTCTTATTTAATAAGGATTCTAAAATCCGACTTTGTGGTGCGGGTATACTGGTGAAGACTACACAGAACACAGGCTCCTCCGCTGCAGCACCGGCTGCCAAGAGGCTAAAACTGGGAGTTGCCTCGACTAGTCAAGTCTCAAAGACAAAAGCAAAGGCTAAGGCAACGAGCAAAGCAAAACCAAAGGTTCCGAAAGATTCAGTTCCTATTCCAAGGCCAGGGGGAAGACAAGGTTTGGTCTGCCTTTTGTGAAGAAATGGGAGACCCAAGCTTGGTACAAAAATGTTAAGCTGTCGGGCTACATTCTGGAACAAGCTATCGATGAAAAGAAGTTGATCCAAAAGTGTCGAGCGATAAGAGAAGCAATTCATGGGATGAAGTGGGATTTTGTATTTGAGAGTCCAGGGCATGCAAATCTTGATCTTGTGACTGAATTCTACGCTAATTGGGATCCGAAAGAAGCATAGCGAGATAATGATATGGTACAGGTTCGGGGCTGTAAAGTAAAGTTGGATGCCACTGTCTTGTGCAATTTTTCAGGGGTGGATGATCATGATACAGAGGAGATTAGAGACTTCATTCGGAGGCCTGATTATAAGGCTATGCGAGATACTCTATGTGGCGAGGATTCTGCACATATGTGGAAATGCTCAGAGGAGACTGGAAGGCACAAGAGTATGTTGTTCTCGCAATTTCAAAAGAAAGCCCGTGTCTGGATGAAGTTGATTAATGCTCGCATTCAACCATCCGGATATTTTTCTTGTGTGACCAAGACAAGAGCATGCATGATTTACTTCTTCATGGTGGGGAAGCCGGTGAACATTGGATACTATATGCTTAAATTGATGAGGAAGACACGCCTCAAAAAGAAGTGTAACCGGTTATTTTTCTGTAACATTCTCTCCCAATATTTAGAGAAGGAGGGGGTGCCTATTGATGAGATTGGTGATCGTATTGTCCTTGATATGGAAAAGAAGCTTGATATTACAGCGGTTAAGGGTGTGGTTGCTAGTGCCCCTGCCAAATTCACCGCGGAGGAGTGGCGTGAAACAGACGCCAATCAGTCAGCTCGTAAATACTTGATGATAGAATATTTAGCGAAGGCAGCAGGGATGGACATGCAGGCACTTGATCGGACTGTTCCTTTGTTGGATTAGTCCAAGCGATTGTTGGGCATGACTCGGAAAGTCGTGGTACCCCCTGAGGAGGATGAGAACACAGATTCTGAGATAATGGATAAAGACAAGGGCAGTGACGAAGATGAGAGTGGTGATGAAGAAGAGGGTAGTGACGAGGATGAAGAGGAGGAGGAGGCGCGCACTCCACCACATAGGCCTGGAGGTCCCTCGAGGGCTCAGGTAGTTGTCCCTACTACTACTACCCCCGTGGTTGCTGATGATGACACTCCCGAGCATACTGAGCGGGAGGATTCCGATGAGGATGCGGCGGATTAGGCCATTTGGCCTTCAGGGAAGTTTCTTTTACTCTAGCACTTTGTTTTCTCACATTGACGACTTCCACTTTTTTGAGGTTATGGATGACTATACTGTTAGAAATTTATTTTTAGCTAGTTTTATTTTTGTCACTTGACTTTATTTTTATTTATTTCTTGCTTTAATTTATGAAAAAAAAATATAAAACTAATGAAAAAAAATTCCAAAAAGATTTTCTTTTTAGTTTTAGTTAGTGGTACATGTTATCCACGCCGTGGTTTTTCTTATGGCCTCGGTTCTTTTTCATGGGTAGACTTTTGAACCAGGTACTTTTTATTTTTAGGAGTAGTATAGTATTAGTTAGTAGAGCATCTTTAGAGAAGAAAAAAATGGTATAATGCTAGGTGTCTTTAGTTTGTTTGATACCGGTGAATTTAGACTTGAGCATGTGCTATTTGTAAATCCCTTTTTGGTCTTACAATTGTGATGCATGCCTAGAAAAATTTGAATGACCTTCTTGAGCTGCTTAGGTTCAACTACTTGACTCTTTTGTGAACCATTATGCTTTAGTGCTTAAATTTCAAGTGTTGCACCTTATTTGCTTTAATCGAGAGTTGGAATGAAACCGTCTTGAGTGAACTATGTACCATGTGTGATGTGAGGTATCCTTTTCATGTTCCGTGCTTGCATATTGATGTCTAGAACTTGCCCCGTGTGTGTTCAAAGCGAAATTCTAGGTTTGCTCTAGTCGGGAGATGATACAGGCGTTTCTTTGATAAGCTCTTCTAACCTTGATTAGCCTACCCTTTAATATTATCCTTATTGAGCCCTTTTGAGCCTATTGACCTTTTTATTGGCACCCACATTTCAAGCCTTATCCATTTTGTTCTTAATTATCTTCTTTTTGAACCCATACTCCTTAGAGCACTTTAATTAAAATATTTGATAGTTATGGAGTTGTGGTTGGAGAAAATAGATGGCTTTTGAGTGGAACCAATGAAAAAAAATATGGTGCATTGTGAAAAAAAATCATTGGCAAAAAAGAGAAAAATAAAGAAAACAAAAGAAAGAAAATAAAAATCTCAATCCTTGCTAGTGTTGTGCAAAAAAAGTAAAGTGGCAAATTGCTTAAAATTGAAGGAAAAATCCTTGTGTGATGTTTGTGTGGTTTCCTTGTTGGTTTTGAGAAGAGTGGTGAAAATAAAAATTGAAAGTGATGTATTAAAGTGCTTAGGGAGGTAGTCAATATTTTATCCATATTTATTCTACACGCCCTTTAGCCTACATTACAACCCTTAAAGTCCTAGTTAATCCCGATTGGAGTGAGCTTACATTAGTGGAGTCCTACACTACGGGCAAGCCTATGGTACGTTGTGTGTGGCACGTGAACTTATTTTTTGAGAGAGAGTGAATTCTTTCTATATTATGTCCCTTATCTATTCTTGAAATTTATTCTGTGTGTGATATTTGGGACGCTCTCTTGATTCATTATTTTTGGTAAGGGCACATGGTTTGCGCGAGATAGGTGAAGTTATTGACTTCTTGGTTGAGTGAATGAGTGTGATTTTGTGAAAGCTTGGTTTCATTGAGTCGGTTTTTGAGATTGAGATGTCTTGGGTTGGTTGTTATAGTGTTTTAAAATTTGATGAATTTTTTGGCATATTGTGGGTCACATGGTGTGTATTTATGCACTTGTTTAAAGATCGGTATCAACCAAAAGCATAGGCAGACCTGTTCTATCAAGTTGGTAGTTAGTTGGGGAGTTGTCTTTGGTGATTCCTCGATTATATTTCCTTTTTAGGTAATACATATGGTTTTGCATTTATTTTTGTAATATTGCTTGTAGGGCGTGAACGAGTGCAAACGGAGCAAAGATGGATATAATCGAGCAAGAAGTTGATGAACTTAGCTAATTGTGGGATATTTCATTAGAAGGTGAGGCTACGGTGCAAGCTGTAGATCTGTCACAGCTTCAGACTTTGGAATGCTATGAACCATGCGACGCCTTCAGTACAGTGTGCAACATCTAAAAGCGAATTGGCAAGCGACGCTTAGGGTATAGCTTGAAGTTCAGCGACCCCAACTATTCCAACTTAGTTTAGGCTTTGAATTAACTTATGGTAGGACTTTGTAAACAATATAAATACCTTATTATTTCGTTATTTGGAGGGGAGGTCAGATTTTGGAGCAATTATTGAGTTCCTAAAATATTGAACCAAGGGTTTAATTCTTTTACATCATCTATTACAATATTCAATCTTTCTTCCCCTTTATATAATAGCAATGCACCCATTGGATCCACAACTTGTCCTTCTTCTTGCACAGGTTCCAGTAGTGTTTGCTCACTACAGCTTTGTTCCAGGTTAGTATGCCAGTAACATTAATTCAACCAGCTGACTTTGGCCAGCAAACCTGGTCCCATGCTAGAAGAGCTTTTCTACCCACTTCATTTCCCCCTATCCATAAGAATCTTCTGCAGATAGTTTCAATTTGCATTACAACTTTTTTAGGTAGAATAAAGATCTGAGCCCAGAAAGTTTGTATAGCAAAAAGAACACTCTTAACTAGCTGTAATCTTCCTGCATAGGATAGCAACTTAATTGTCCACTGAGTTACTCTGCTCAATATTCTATCAACTAGCACGTGACGTACAGGTTTGAGATTCTTTTGGTGTTCAACGGAACTCCTAGATATCTGGCAAGCAACTCTCCCTCAGAGATTCCTAGCATCTGCATTACCTGCTCCTGATCTCCCCTTGTCATTCCTCTTGAGTAAAATGAGCTTCTCTATTTGTTCAGTTTTAGCTCTGATGCCCTTGAAAACTGCATGAAACATTCAAATAGCAAAGCCACTGAAGTGACATCACCTCTGCAAAATAGCATTATATCATCTGCAAACCCCAGCTGCACTATTTTCAGCTTGTCACACCTTGGATGATAGTTAAAGTCAGGTTTGCCACTTAGTGTTTTTAGACATCTATTCAAGTACTCCATGGCCAACACAAATGGGAAAGGGGACAAAGGATCCCCTTGTCTGATTCCTTTTCTTGTATCAAATGGTTTAGCTGGGATGCCATTGATAAGTATAGAGTATTACACAGTCTTCACACACTACATAATCCATCTTATGTACACTCTAGGGAAAGCTAAACCTTCTAAGACTTGTTGCAGAAAGTCCCATTCAACAGAATCATAAGCTTTCTGCATGTCCAACATCAGCATACATCATGGAGATAGCTTTTCCCTTCCATACCTATTTACAAGTTCATGAGTGAGGATGATATTGTCAAAAATTACTCTCCCAGGGACAAAAGCTGATTTACATGTATCTATTAAACAATCCATTACTGGATACAACCTCTTTGTCAGGATCTTAGATATGATCTTGTACAAAGTAGTGCAGCATGGGATAGGTCTATACTCTTTAACACTTGTTTGGTGCTTGACCTTAGGAACCAGTGTTACTGTAGTACAATTGATAGCTTTATTCATCTCAGATGTTTCAAACAATTGCAGGATAGCTTCAAATACCTCACCTCCTATCACTGACCAGGAATTTTTAAAGAAATGGGCATTAAGACCATCGCACCCTGGACCTTTGAGGTCACTAATGCTGTTTAGAGCTTGAGTTATCTCTTTATATGTAACTGGTTTGGTCTGCTTTAGCTGCTAAGCTCTAGTTACTAGTGGTCCATTTTTTATGATTACAGGATCTATTTCTTGAATGGACTCAACAGCTGTGCCTAGTAACTCCTTATAGTATTCAGTAATTTCTCTTTATCTCTCTTCTTCACTCAGTATAGCATTCCTTATTTCATCATTTGGAGTGTGGATATGGTTCTGGGAGTGCCTGTTCTTCATGTTAGCAAAGAAGTAGGCAGTGTTGGAATCACCCACTTTCAGCCATTGAACTCTTGATTTCTATTTGTATATGCTCTCTTCAATTTGCCCCCACTTCTCTATCTGGTTCCTAAGTCCTTTCTTTACTTCCACTAGATCAAGTGAGATAAGAGGGTGTTTCATTTGTTTTTGCACATCTCTTAGCTCATTTCTGATCTGTATAATTTTCCTATCAACCCCCTGATAATGCTCAATGTTCAACAATTTCAGTCCTTTCTTTACCTCTTTCAGCTTCTTCCAGAAATTTCTCATAGTATTGCTCACCCTTCCAGGTCTGCTCCAGAAGTGCCTTACCAGCTCTAGGAACTAAGGGTGCGAGGATAGGCAATTAAAAAATTTGAAAGGTGCAGCTTTCTTCCTTCTCAAATCATCAAAGGTGAGGCTAAGAGGAGAGTGATCTGACAAACCAGGTTCTAGCACTTGAGCTTGTAGCACTTCCATTGTGGTCATCCATTCAACATTAACTAACACCCTGTCAATTCTGCTATATGTATGGTTATTAGTCTAGGTAAAGGACCTTCCTGATGTCTGCAATTCCAGCATTTCGGTATCAAACATGAACTCTCTGCAATTCCAATTGCACCCAGGCTCCTTATTGTATAGAAGCCAACTGCCTGAGTTTACCCCACAGTGGTTTCCTATCCTACACTATATGCAAGCCATATATAGTTGTGAAGCCAAACACCATAGCCATTGATTGGATTCTGACTTGCCCATGTATATACTGTGCTCCTGTATCAACGTAGTTAAATTGTATAGCTCTAAGATCCTATAGTACCAAAATTCTCCCTTTTTGTTGTCTACTAGCATTTGAAGCCTACTCCCAATTTTGATTGATCTTCTTTATTACTCTTCGTTCTGATTTTTCCTTTACTCTATGTTCAAACACGGCAAGTAACACTACTTTATTTTCCCTAATAGCTACTATTAACTCCTTTTCCTTGTAAGATTTAATCATCCCCCTAATATTCTAGGCTACTATGTTTATTAATAGCAAGGTTTGTTGGTTCCTCCTTTCTCTCCCCCTGCATCCCCCATCTCATTCACATATGGTCAGGCCCCCTTAGTTCATGGAGCAAGCTAGCTTCACTAAGAGGGCTGAATCCATTCCTTGCTTCAATCCCAGGCTGTCCAGCTGTTGATATTGCACTATCTATTGACCATTCTGCACAGTCTGTTAACTTTGAGTACTCACCCTGTTAGCTTCTCTTTGATTGCCTTCCCTTTCTGCTCCTTGATTAGGGACCCAGAGCTGCTTGATCACCTTACCTCTTCCTCTTTGATGTACTTTATCAGGCACTTCATGTTGTTGCACCTGATCCTCAGCTAGCTTGCCTTGCACCTGCTCATTTCCTGGCTTACACTTATGCCCTGCCTGCATGCATTCTTCATAATATTGAGGTTTTAGTCATAAGTGACCCTTTGTGTAAACACATTCCCAGATGGAAATTCTTTGGCAGTGGTTTAATAACATCCATCTCAATCAGTAGCCTAGCATAGGAAATTCTAGCTACTTGGGTAGTGTATTCATTTGCATATAGGGGGTTCCCTAGTGCACTAACTATTCTGCTCAGAGTCCTCATTCCCCAGCAATTTAAAGGAAAATTAGGCAGTTTAACCCACAGTGGAATAGTGTTAAGCATTTCTTCATGAAAATTGAAGTCTAGGACCCATGGCTTCATAATTACTGGTCTATTGTTCAAGTTTTGTGGCCCAGAATACAAGACCTGGTTCCTATCCTTCTCATCTATGAATCTGACTATAAAATAATCATCATTATGGTATAGGATCTGAGGCTTACGATTTAATTGCCACTGAGACGCCAAAAACCTATCCACAGCAGCAATTGTTGGGGAATAGCCAATGACATACAGAATTAGGGCATTTTTCCACTTTAAATTTTTCTGCTCAATTTCATCTTGGTTCAATTGCACCACTCTTACTCCCTCTTTCACTTCAGGGGCAATGAACTTTAGGTTCATTCCTTTAGCTACAAGTTTGTTCCCCATAACTACACTTGCCCATGTTTTCTCCCCATTAGGTTTTATGCTTCCTTCCTGTGTAATTTCTTCAGCTCTTAAACTGTTTGGAACCTGCTGAGCTTGAGCTTGCTGCGTGAGAATCATTCACCTTCATGTTTACTTCTTTACAACTGGTTTGTCATGTATACTGTGCTGATTGATATCAACTACTTGTTCCACCATTGTTACTAGTTTCAGTGATGTTAGCTTCCTTTTCAGCTGGAGATATAATTTCATTTATCCCTTTCATCATTTGCCCTTGAGGAGTGTTTATAGGTTCTTTCCCATGATACAATTCTAGTTGTATCTTAGCTCCTGAGTTTATGATACGACCCCGAAATCCGGTTAGGTCGTGCGGGCACCCGACATCCTCCCCTAGACCCGTCGGGCGAACCCTTACCAATTAAATTAGGAAAATAAATATAATAGTTCATAAATAAGGACAAGACTTTTAAAAAACACAAACATACTGATACCTCTAAGGTGTACAAAAGAAATTACAGCTAACTACCCAACATACTAGGTTTAGGGCTATCCAGACTAGACATCTAAGAGTACAAAAGAAGACAGATACCTCCTGAAGGAAGCAAAATGCAGCTGAAATAATAAACAATAAACTGGTGGCCATCCGGAATAAAAGCTGGCTCACCCTGACAGTTGAAGTCGTCTTCGCTCCTGAACAACGTGGCGAACTCAATCCTGGAGCGAACCTGCCGAAACGAAATAAATAGACAAGAACAAACAACAAACAAGGGTGAGTCAAAAGGACTCAATAAGTGGGGCAGACTAGCCACCTCAAAGAATAGGATAGCTAGCCAGGGAGAAAAGAAACAGATAAACCAAATCCATCTTATTTGAACTATAAACAGGCAAAGCCAGATAATAACTGAAAACACGTATGGAATCATAAACAGCCAGGGACATAAGGTAGACAGAACATATAGATATCCTGAACATGTCGACAATCAAAAATACATCCTGTTGCGGCATGCAACCCGATCCATATATTCACACTGTCGCGACGTGCAACCCGATCCGTATATTTATACTGTTGTGGCGTGCAACCCGCTTCGTATATTTATACTGTTGCGGCGTGCAACCCGATCCGTATATTTATACTGTTGCGGCGTGCAACCTGATCCGATCCATGTATTTATATTGTCGCGACATGCAACCCGAGATACGAGCCAGAAATATATAGGCAAACTGAGATACGTTCACAACATGGTATACATACCGCATATATAAAACACAACACAATACACACAATAGTCAGTATGCGGTGCAATGAGATGGGATGAATGCGATATGATGCAATGCAGCCACATATGTCTGATACCTATCTCCGGTGCGGGATTCTCATCGTCTACCAGGAGATATATGCATTAATGACCCTTCACCGGCTCGGGACTCTCATCGATTACCGGGAAGTATATGTAATGATGACCCTACACCGGTGCGGGACTCTCATCGCCACCGGGAAGTATATGCAATAATGACCCTTCGCCGGTGCGGGACTCTCATCGCCAACCAGGAAGTATATGCAATAATGACCCTTCGCCGGTGCGGGACTCTCATCGCCAACCGGGAAGTATATGCAATAATGACCTTTCGCCGGTGCGGGACTCTCATCGCCAGCCGGAAAGTATATGCAATAATGACCCTTCGCCGGTGCGGGACTCTCATCGCCAACCGAGAAGTATATGCAATAATGACCCTTCGCCGGTGCGGAACTCTCATCGCCAACCGGGAAGTATATGCAATGCTCAAAACCAGAGTGCAATGCCCATATGTTCAATGTAGTACCAACTACAGGGCATAACATATAATATACAATGTAAATTCAAAGCTAAGGCATAATGAGTACGCCTATCGGCAGCTACACACGTAAGGAAACACGTGGTAGAAAATCCACGAGGCAAAGGGCCTCCAAAGAAATGGATATAAACACTTACCTCTTCCAGAAGTTAGTACGGCTAATCAACAACCGCTTAATCCTTTGGTTTCCTTGCCAACGATCCCACTCTGTTCAATAAGCAGAAAAAATATATCAATTTAGGCTAAAGGCTTCATTCCTCACATCTTAGGGCAATCCGGTTAGGAACCTGATACCCTATTCGCATACGCAATACGCAGGCCAGGCCTATATACAGGGTTTAAGGTCACATAACCAAACCCTAAATAAATTACATTTATATGTTGCCCATAACACACTGAGTACGAATATATAATCAATTCCATTATCGGGGTCCATTTGACCCTTTAAACTATTAATTGAACTTATTAAAACGATGTCTAATATCCCAATTTTTACCGTAAAAATATATTCACACACACGTAATAAGCTAAGATAATGAGTTAACATCATTACCTGGATGTTTCGGGTTAAAAATCCTATTTTTTCTCCGGTTCCTTTTCCTTTCCTTTTTCAATTTTCTGATATTGTTTTATATTTCTGTTTCTGTGTTTCGTTTTTGGAGAGGATGATTCTGATCATCCTTACTTTATATACTAAGGGTCCACCGCCCTTAAATTACATTTGTCATTTTCCCCTTTTTTTTTCTTTTTCTTTTAAAATTCGCTGCTACGGTAAAAATTAAAACGGTACCCTACGATATTCGAAATAATTCCAACTTTTGCATACAAGTTACACAAAATATATTTGGCATACTCGTGAAGGCGGATCTCAAATCGGACTCCCGAAACACAATATGTAAATTAAATGGAAAAAGATCAAATTATTTAACTTTCGGCATTTTAGCGGAAACTAGCCGAACAGCATGGAAATTTACATTTGAAAGTTCATAAAAGTCACAAATAATCATACGAACCTAACGGCGCTTTTGAATTTCGAATCGGAGCTCATTCGCCAAAACCGAGCTCAAAAATCTCTTTTTTATATTTATCGACAATAAAAACTGAAACCTTCTTCCGATGCCTACCAAACGAGGTCTGATTTAGCTCAAATTTTACAGACAGGTCCTAATGAACATTACGAATATTTTAAAATTATCGGCACGCCAATCGGAGTCCTAACTTCCGAAACAACTAACCGAGGTCGTTTCATTCTCCTCCACTTAAACTCTCGTTCGTCCTCGAACGAGCCTAAGTCTAAAGAAAAATTCGCACAGATAATAAGAGAACTTGCACGACCTTCATGAACTACCCCACAGGCATTATTTTCTGATTACAGGATCAGAATTATAACACGCATATCGAACTTTTGGGATACAATATATCTGGATAATATGATGACACCATTGCACAACTTATTCTGACTAAGTTGATCCTTCTTTGATCACGAGCGGAGAGTTCTACATTTTCGAAACACAGATACACGAAACTCTGGATAGATTAACATGATTCCGCCGACAAATCACCTCGTTGATATTCTTTACGATATAGAACAAGTCGATGGAACTAAGAATTAGCTCACGTTTGAACAGCGCCTTTAGGGATTTAATATTAGGATTCGATATCAATTGGAGGAAGACTCCTCCACTTAGGGCATAAACTCATACAACTAATTTGAATATAAATAGTCATCCTCGCACAACCTGCTGGATTAAAGAAGACTTAGCTAAAAGCTGAACATAGGCAGACCTAAACTACCAAACTACCCTTTCGAGTTGCCAAACAGCTGCAACTCTCGAGCCACAACTCCATACATTTTCTATAAGCACCACTGACTGATGGATCAAATCGAAGGTCAAATGACACCTCTCATTACCCTTAGTAGCCCTGAAAAACAATAATGTGCTTATCCGGCCACCTTGACACGCACTCTGGCTCGACACAGGGAACATCACAAAAGGCTATTGACCGCCTAAACTCACCAGTGCCGAACAAAGAAAAGATGGCAATTGACTGAGGATAGAAATGATTAGAGCTTCAGGAAGCTCATCTTCTTATTTACTTGGTTACCTGAGCTAGACTACTTACGAGTCAAGTTAGCCAAAGAATCGCAATTGAAGAAATAGACATTAAATGAGCTTTATGGAACAACACCCATGCCGATTTGACCTCCCAATAAGAAGGAAACTCTGACAATTTACTAGAAACCCTTTTATTACCGAGACAAGCTCATAGAATAACATGACTCTACTAGTGCCTTGAACCATGAGGAGATACGTAGATCGAATATTACTTACTAACCACTTTACACCAAAAGAAACAATGACACTCTCTGATGGTGATGAACTAGAATCCCATCATCCAACCAACACGGAATTCCGAAAGGAGAGGTAAACTAATTTGATATAATAATAGAAGGTGGCACGACAAGATGCCAGGCAGACAATAGCGACACTCACGGTCAAATTTCTCATATTTAGACCAGATAAATTAGTAGGGTCTCATAAATACCAGGAATAAATCGTATCAGAACCTCACCCCTCTACCGCAACCGATTCTTAATTACGACAATATCCAAGGAAACCGTCGAAACATGATAAGACACACCATTTCCAGATCGATCAAAAGAATCAAATCTTACTCACATTTAAGAGAAGAAGAAATACATGGGTGTACTACATCGGATACCTCAACATCCTGCCAGACTGTAGTTCTTAGAACTGCCTCTGCGGCTGAGCCGAGCCGCTACCCTGATAATTACTTCTAGAAGAACCACTACTACCACGCTCTCGACCTCTATCGAATGAGGGCATATTTCTTGTTGATTAAGATCTATATGAAATTTCCTGCGACTGTGCAGGTGCCTGATGACGAGAGAAAAGACGACTGCCTGTTTGCCAGAATAAGGAAAAACTCCTCAAAGGATAACCAGACTCATGACAATGATAACACCCTTTTCGTTAAAAATGGAAACTGGACAGATTATTGATAGCTACAAAGAGAAAACTGACTCGAATCTTGACGAACTACCTGCGCACTTTGAGAATTACGCTCTAGAAGCTGAGATAACCTGGCAGGTCACCTCCCAAAATAATTAGAACTCTTACCTCCAAATGCGATACCATGGTTGCCCACTAGGGCCACAGGATCTCTTGCTCTCCCGCTCTAACTCTTTCCCTCTAACTTACGGTATGCCTAATACCTTTGAGCAATATCAACAACGATATCAAATGAAGTCCCAACCTCAATTGTTCGAGCCATCTGGGATCTCAAAGAAGAAGAAAGGTCATCAATAAATCTTTGAATCTCTCGAAAGGCTCCTGGACTAGTTCTAATGCATATTCAGCCATTCTATAGAATTTAATCTCATATTCTGAAACACCAAGAGGCTAACCGACAGGCTATCCTGTCCAATCCACTCAAGCTGGCGACACTCTTCATCTCGCTCGCTATTCGAAATAAACTTTTCCACGAATCTAGAAGAAAAATCGAACCAAGTTGGTTAATAAGAGAGCGGTCCACTAATCCAAGGCTGGACCTTGAAACTGGAAAGCAGAATAATCAACACCATACCGCTCGATATAATCAAGAGCCTGAAGGATACACTGACATCACTTTATTTTTTTAAAAAAAAAAACTTACACAGGGATTACCTAATGCATTGCTTGGGAATATCGGGATGTTCAACCGCATAAAATAATGCAACCTCTTTGAGCACTCAGACCCAATAATTACCTCAGTTACCTAACCAGCCAGAATAACTGGAGGCACAACACATGCTGCCTCCGGAACATACTTTACTGCGGCAATATTAAGAACTGGAATAGGAGCTCCCTGAGACCGAACATCTGCATCTGCGGCAACTTGATAAGCTACCTAGCGAATAATAGGTTTTTTTTTTAATTTTTTTTTTGCGGTATCTATGTCACCAAGATTCTCGTAAAGCATCGTAGAGAGCCAAGGGAACTACAAGGCCCTGCTCCCTTGCCCATCGCGAGCTCGTACAACTGAGGCCTGCGCAACTGGATCGTCAACACGATCCACAACTCTCGGGGCTTGAGTAGACCTAGCCTCAAGCTAGACTACTTCGTCCTGAACTGCTACCATTTGCCGATTTATCGCACGAAGGTTCACCATTACCACGAAGAAATTAATGAAAATACTTTTGAGTCCTAGACCGACGCACGATTAGAAATGAAGGAAGTGAAACTTCCTAAATGCCATCATAGCCCCTCGTAGATAAGTACGGACGTCTACGTACCCATCAGCGAGACTCTACTAGACACTGTCTTAGTCTGGATAGACTCTAACTCGGGCTCTGATACCAACTGACACGACCCCGAAATCCGGTTAGGTCGTGCGGGCGCCCGACATCCTCCCCTAGACCCGTCGGGCGAGCCCTTACCAATTAAACTAGGAAAATAAATATACTAGTTCATAAATAAGGACAAGACTTTTAAAAAACACAAACATACTGATACCTCTAAGCTGTACAAAAGAAATTACAGCTAACTACCCAACATACTAGGTTTAGGGCTATCCAGACTAGACATCTAAGAGTACAAAAGAAGACAGATACCTCCTGAAGGAAGCAAAATGCAGCTGAAATAATAAACAATAAACTGGTCGCCATCCGGAATAAAAGCTGGCTCACCCTGACAGTTGAAGTCGTCTTCGCTCCTGAACAACGTGGCGAACTCAATCCTGGAGCGAACCTGCCGAAACGAAATAAATAGACAAGAACAAACAACAAACAAGGGTGAGTCAAAAGGACTCAATAAGTGGGGCAGACTAGCCACCTCAAAGAATAGGATAGCTAGCCAGGGAGAAAAGAAACAGATAAACCAAATCCATCTTATTTGAACTATAAACAGGCAAAGCCAGATAATAACTGAAAACACGTATGGAATCATAAACAGCCAGGGACATAAGGTAGACAGAACATATAGATATCCTGAACATGTCGACAATCAAAAATACATCCTGTTGCGGCATGCAACCCGATCCATATATTCATACTGTCGCGACGTGCAACCCGATCCGTATATTTATACTGTTGTGGCGTGCAACCCGATTCTGATAGGAATCAAATACGCGGAAGCAAGTAATAAGGAAGCGGAAGCAACAATCAAACGATAACAAGAAAGTAAGGGATTGGGGAGAATAGAAATAGAAGAAAAGAACGAATCAAACTAACAATTAGATTGATTCAATAGGGAGAAGAGACTTGAACCATTAAACGGGACTCTCACTAGCGTAGATCCACCATGGATTCAACATAAGAGATACATGAAGTCAACGCTTCAACAAGAAAGGCCACGCCTATTCTATCTTCTCAATTCTATCTCCAAAACTAGCTCTTGAAATAAATGACTAAGTGTGGTATTTATAGGTGTTCCACACTCCTAATATAATGTCAAAAATACCCCTAAAGTGGGTTAAAACAATAAAGGCCACGCAGGGCTAAAGTCGTCCAAAACATAGCAAATAAACTAGGAATCCCGCATCCCTTCAGCTCACTAGGCGCCCGGCCTACTTGGAGTAGGCGCCCAGCCCCCTTCCCTGTAGTAGGCGGTCCGCCTGTTTTGACAAGGCTGCAGTAAGCGGTCCGCCTAGTGAGATCCAGAGAGTGATCAATAACTAGGCGGCATGCAGGGCTATCAAGGATTGGGCCCGGGGCTATCAAGGATTGGGCCCACATCATAAGGAGCCGCCCGTTGTGGGGTCCACCCCCTGGAGAAGTTGCGTTGCTCGGGGTGGTCATGGTGGTGTCAGGGACGGACCTCGATTTGGGGTTGATCCGGCGGTATAAGAGATGCGTTGCGCCTCTACCATCAGCTATGGCTTTTGGTAGAAATGGTTGCAGTGCACTCTTAAAGTTTGGTATCAGAGCCAACCCGGGTTCGATTCCTGGCTACACCATGCGAAGTTCGGGGACGAACTTGCTTTAAAGAAAGAGGGGATGATGCAGGGCTATCAAGGATTGGGCCCGGGGCTATCAAGGATTGGGCCCACATCATAAGGAGCCGCCGGTTGTGGGGTCCACCCCCTGGAGGAGTTGCGTTGCTCGGGGTGGTCATGGTGGTGTCAGGGACGGACCTCGATTTGGGGTTGATCCGGCGGTATAAGAGTTGCGTTGCGCCTCTACCAACAGCTATGGCTTTTGGTAGAAATGGTTGCAGTGCACTCTTAAAGTTTGGTATCAGAGCAAGGCTCGGGTTTTGTTTCTACAAACCCCCGACCCTTGATTCTTCGTGCCTAGGTCGATTCTATCTTTAGTTTTCGTGTTCTTGTTATTGGAAGGAGAAAACTACAAAAAAATTGAAAAATTGAAAATACCAAAAAAAAATTGTTCTATCTTGTTGATTTGGATGATGTTTGATATGGGTGTTATAGATTCTTGATATTGATTGGATTCCCGTTACTTGGGTACCAAAATTGATTGATTTGGTGAAGTTTGAAAAGTTGAAACCCTAATCCCCCTTAAACCCTTGATGAACATGTTCTTGATGCTTTTAGCTTTGATTCTTGGGTTGGATTGATGATTTAGTGGAAACTTGTTATTGGGGATTGATCTTCTTTGAAAACCAAACGAATCGGTACCAATTTTGTGGGAATTGAACAAGTGTAACACCTACTTTGATGAATCCCAATCCTAGTTAAACCCTTGTTGATAAACCTTGGTGTTCTTGGTGTTCTTGGTGTTCTTGACTTCAACCCTTGATTTGATTGATTGTTTGGATATAATTTGATTGGGTGTTGTTAAGGAAGAACAAAAACAACTTTGGGTATCATCGGATTGTGAAAACACCTTGAAAACATCGAATTGGAGGCTTGAAAATCGACTTGGAGCGAGTTTGAACCGTGCTGGGAGTTGGACCAGGCGGACCGCCTAGTAGAAGGGGCGGACCGCCCGTTTTTGGACAACTCTCTGGATCTCGGAGTAGGCGGACCGCCCACTTGCAGAGGCGGACCGCCCACTCCCCACTGAAGCTTCCAGGCGGACCACCTACTTAAAAAGGGTGGGGCGCCTACTTGCTGTGGGTTGTGAATTGGGTAGAAGCCTCTAGGTTTTCGTGTTTTGTTGATTGCATTGCTTCTAATTAGTACTATTAGAGTATAATCCTACTTGTGTAGTACTAATTACTTCGAGCTATTAGGATTATCGTGCCATAGAAAGGAGACTAGAATTCAAAGAAGACCCGTAGTATCTTTTTGATTCAAGTCCTCAATTAAAGTGCCTTCCGTTCCAATCGAGTCCCATTAACTCCACTCACCCCGGAGAGCATTGGACTTGATAAGTTTAGTGATTGAGTTGTGGTTCGTTGGTCAATTACTTGAAGCTTTTAAACTCAAACTTGTGTGAAATAGCCACCTCCTCCAAACACGAGTGAGCCGAGTGAACATTGGTGAGGGAGTGAGTGAGGCATTTTGCTAACGTTGTTGCTTTTTGTAGGTACGATGGCCAACGACGGACAAGATTTCATAAAGGAGGCCTTGGCTAACCTTCTTGTCAAGATGGACCTCATGAACCAAAAGATTGGAAATCTTGAGAAGATGACACCTATTGCTCTAGTAAAGCAAGGGACCCCGAGTGTCCAAGTAAAGCAAGGGACCCCGAGTGTCCAAGGCAAAGCCGGAGAAGGCACAAGTGGTTCAACCTTTACCCCGGAACAAGTTGTTGAATTACTTAGTCAACAACGGGTAAAGGAAGATCGTGAAAGAAATGAGCAAGTGTTGGGCAATCCCCAACAAGTGGGCAATCCCCACCCTTTGGGCAATCCCCAAAGGACTACTCCACCTCCAAAACCCACTCGAAATGATCTATCTATGGATGATGTGGAGGAGGATATGGTTGAAGAGGATAATCCTCATGATTCATTAGTTGTGAGAAGGAGCTTCGGAGCCATGATTGAGGAGGACGGCGAAGCCTTGCAAAGAGAAAACCTATTCCATGCTAGGTGTCGTGTTAAGGGTGTTGTGTGCTCTATGATCATTGATTCCGGGAGTTGTACTAATGTGGTGAGTCAATCTCTCATAACTCAATTGAAGTTGCCTACCATGAAGCATCCCAAGCCATACCGGTTACAATGGCTTAGTGAATGTGGGGAGCTCAAGGTAGTGAAACAAGCAATGATCAAGTTTAAAATGGGGAGTTATGTTGATGAACACTTGTTCGACGTTGTGCCCATGCAAGCTTGCCACCTTCTCTTTGGAAGGCCTTGGCAATTTGACCGGCAAGTGGTTCACAATGGACGTGTTAACACTTACACGCTCCATCATGAAGAGAGAAAGTTTGTGTTGAAGCCCCTAACTCCCAAACAAGTGAGTGATGACTATAAGCGGATGAGGGAGTTGAGGGAAGCGGCTAAAGCTAAGTCACCCATTGAACTTGAACCCGAGGCAAACAATCTTGTTGTCTTGCCAAAGAATGATCAAAATGAGAGTCACTCCACTTCAAATGAGAGAGAAAAGATAGAGAGAAGTGAGGGAGTGACCGGTGACAATCCAAGAGAGGAAAAAGGAGAGGATTTGAGGAGTGATGTGAGGGGATTGTCACCACAAACTACACTTGACCATGAGGTAAAATTGCGAGAGGTGAGAGGTGAGGAAGGAAAACTTGAGAGTGAGAGCACCCATTGTTCTAACCTTTCTTTATCTTCTACCTTTTCTTGTGAAAGTTCTTGTGTAGGTACATTTGAAGACAAGCAATTGGAGCCTCAATGTGAGCTTCATGAAGGAGGAGTTGCATGTGACACTTCAACCCTTGTGAGTGATCAAGAAAGTACTACAAATGTAAGTGTTGCTTCACCTATTCATGAACCTACTAACAATTTGTCTTGTGATGACTCGACACTAGTCGGCGCTTGTGAAGCATCTAGTGAATATGCCACTAGTGAAGAGTCTACTTGTCAACTTGAGCTTGATTGTGAAACACTAGTTGGAAGGGATGCTGTGCCACATCATGATGTGAGCTCATTGTTCATTGAACCCCTCCCTAGTGTAGATTTGATAGTTGACCATGATTGTGACCTTTGCTATGACACACCACCAATCTTTGACCAATGGGAAGATGAGGTAGTTGACCATTCCCTAATTGATATGCTTCTATTTGGTGGACCAATGTGTTGTGGTGAGGATGATCTTGTCCTTGAGGAGTCCAAATTGCATGAATTGGACCACGTTGTCTATGATGACTCCTCAAGTGAACCTAGTCTTGATAACTTGTCTATGCGTAATCATGATCTTGAGATGCATGCTTATACTAATCCATTGTGTGAAGGCATCCTCATTAGCGGTAAAGACTTGTATCGAACTAGGGTGAGTAGTCAATTGGAACCTCCATGGTGTGAAGGGTTTGATTCCTTGGGCAATCCATTGTTTGAGACTTTGGGTGAGGTAGATGGTACTTTGAGTGACCCGGCTATTGCTTGTTTGGGTTATGATGAAGAAGAGTCCATCATCAATACCTTTCTTGAAAGCTTGTCTTTTGAGAAGGATTGCTTAGGAGATGAAATTGGAGGGAAAGAGGAATCCCTTGGTGTGAGTATGTATGCTCTAAAGAAGGGGAGTGGAGTACTTGCTCCTACTTGTAGGTTGAGTTATTTGACTCACTCCACTCCACTTGTTGATCACACCTTGAGGATTGATTGGTATGTTGATTTTGAGCTTAAGGTCCAAAAGGGTTTTGATAGCTTGATCTTGTATTTTTCATGCCCCCATGACCTATTTGCTCATTATCTTGTTGAGTGCATGTTGATCTTTAACCAAGTGCTTTTGGATCTCTTTGGAGACTTGATATTTATGATTGTTATTGACGCTTGGTTATATCACAAGAGTGTGTTTTCCACACCTCTTGCACTAACCTACTTTCAAAGTAGAAAGTTTGTGTGTTTTTGCTTGTCGTTGCTTGTAGGTTCTAAGCTCCATGCTAAGACAGAGGAGATCTTGGAAGATGCCTATATCAAAGTGACGATCAAGAAGGATAAAGAAGGAGCGCTTTGGCCACCCCGAGGAGTTGTTGATGCTATGAGAGACCAAGCCTCGATTTCGAGGACGAAATCTTCTAAGAAGGGGAGGATGATAAGACCCAATCCGAGCAACCATCCGAAGACATCATCCAAGGCCAAGGAAGAGCTTATGCATTGGAACGCCGGGGAACGAGGAGTCAAGGAGACACATTTCGGCGCGTTTCAAGAGCCCAGGGGAGTAGGCGGACCGCCTAGTCAAAGGGGCGGCCGCCCACTTTGTGTTCACTCTCTGGATCTCCCAGCCGCCTAGTGGACAGGCGGACCACCAAGGCTATGTAGGCGGACCGCCTAGTTGCAACAGGCGGGGCGCCTAGTTGCTCAACATGCTGCGGGAGTTGCTAGTTTTAGCCTATGTTATGTCTATTATGCCCCTATGTGGCTTATGTCTTTAGAACTTACTTAAGGGTACTTTTGGGCTTTCACCATGTATTAAATGAGGCCTATAAATACTCCTTAGCTTAGCATTATTCCTTAGTTAGCTATTATGATGAATGATTGATTGATTGTCAATGACAATGTTCAAGAGTGGATTCTCTTTGGATGAAAACCTTTGAGTTCGGTTTGAGTTTACTAGTGGATTCTAGTTGAACCCCAAACCACCCCCGACCATTCTACTTGCGAGTCCGTTGTCGTCTCGAGGGTAGTTGCCTAGCGTAGGTGTTCTTGGCCTTCTCCCGGGGTGTAACGGAACTAGTTCTCCGTTGCTACTTGGGTTTAGTGATCGAGTACGTCTCGTTCCTATCTTTTATCTTTCCGCGTTTTTGATTCTTATCAGATTCGTATATTTATACTTTTGCGGCGTACAACCCAATCCGTATATTTATACTGTTGCGGCGTGCAACCCGATCCGATCCATGTATTTATATTATCGCGACATGCAACCCGGGATACGAACCAGAAATATATAGGCAAACTGAGATACGTTCACAACATGGTATACATACCGCATATATAAAACACAACACAATACTCACAATAGTCAGTATGCGGTGCAATGAGATGGGATGAATGCGGTATGATGCAATGCAGCCACATATGTCTGATACCTATCTCCGGCGCGGGACTCTCATCGTCTACCAGGAGATATATGCAATAACGACCCTTCACCGGCTCGGGACTCTCATCGATTACCGGGAAGTATATGTAATGATGACCCTACACCGGTGCGGGACTCTCATCGCCAACCGGAAAGTATATGCAATAATGACCCTTCGCCGGTGCGGGACTCTCATCGCCAACCGGAAAGTATATGCAATAATGACCCTTCGCCGGTGCGGGACTCTCATCGCCAACCGGGAAGTATATTCAATAATGACCTTTCGCTGGTGCGGGACTCTCATCGCCAACCGGAAAGTATATGCAATAATGACCCTTCGCCGGTGCGGGACTCTCATCGCCAACCGAGAAATATATGCAATAATGACCCTTCGCCGGTGCGGGACTCTCATCGCCAATCGGGAAGTATATGCAATGCTCAAAACCAGAGTTCAATGCTCATATGTTCAATGTAGTACCAACTACAGGGCATAACATATAATATACAATGTAAATTCAAAGCTAAGGCATAATGAGTACGCCTATCGGCAGCTACACACGTAAGGAAACACGTGGTAGAAAATCCACGAGGCAAAGGGCCTCCAAAGAAATGGATATAAACACTTACCTCTTCCAAAAGTTAGTACGGCTAATCAACAACCGCTTAATCCTTTGGTTTCCTTGCCAAACGATCCCACTCTATTCAATAAGCAGAAAAAATATATCAATTTAGGCTAAAGGCTTCATTCCTCACATCTTAGGGCAATCCGGTTAGGAACCTGATACCCTATTCGCATACGCAATACGCAGGCCAGGCCTATATACAGGGTTTAAGGTCACATAACCAAACCCTAAATAAATTACATTTATATGTTGCCCATAACTCACTGAGTACGAATATATAATCAATTCCATTATCGGGGTCCATTTGACCCTTTAAACTATTAATTAAACTTATTAAAACGATGTCTAATATCCCAATTTTTACCGTAAAAATATATTCACACACACGTAATAAGCTAAGATAATGAGTTAACATCATTACCTGGATGTTTCGGGTTAAAAATCCTATTTTTTCTCCGGCTCCTTTTCCTTTCCTTTTTCAATTTTCTGATATTGTTTTATATTTCTGTTTCTGTATTTCGTTTTTGGATAGGATGATTTTGATCATCCTTACTTTATATACTAAGGGTCCACCGCCCTTAAATTTCATTTGTCATTTTCCCCTTTTTTTTTTTTTTTTCTTTTAAAATTCGCTGCTACGGTAAAAATTAAAACGGTATCCTACGATATTCGAAATAATTCCAACTTTTGCATACAAGTTACAAAAAATATATGTAGCATACTCGCGAAGGCGGATCTGAAATCGGACTCACGAAACTCAATATGCAAATTAAATGGAAAAAGATCAAATTATTTAACTTTCGGCATTTTAGTGGAAACTAGCCGAACAGCATCGAAATTCACTTTCGAAAGTTCATAAAAGTCACAAATAATCATACGAACCTAACGGCGCTTTTGAATTTCGAATCGGAGCTCATTCGCCAAAACCGAGCTCAAAAATCTCTTTTTTATATTTATCGACAATAAAAACTGAAACTTTCTTCCGATGCCTACCGAACGAGGTCTGATTTAGCTCAAATTTTACAGACAGGTCCTAATGAACATTACGAATATTTTAAAATTATCGGCACGCCAATCGGAGTCCTAACTTCCAAAACGACTAACCGAGGTCGTTTCAGTTTACCTTTGTCTTTCCGGTCTTAGTTTGCTTTCCTCTCACTATTTCTAGCCACCGGTGCACGTTAGCAGCTCACGCTATCGTGCGCCCAGAGAAGTTATAAAGAGAGAAAAAAATATAGATCTTTTAAAGGGATACAAGTAGATCTTCTTATCATAAAGTATAGTTTTGTAATAAGAAGTTCAAAATTTTTAAGATAAGCCAAGAATTTAATGCATAAGATAGGATTTGTTGGAATTAAAGTAATAGAACTAACCTCATAAAGTTCATCATATATGAGTCCCATACCATGATTGAAGGGACTTTGATAATTATCTTCGACACTTTTTGACGTCATAGGATTGCCAAGTATATATCCCTATAATTGTTTATACACAGTTGTCAGATATTAACAATTTACTAGCACGAGTATAAAAGTAAAAATTAAAAAAAAAAAAAAAATAATAATAATAATAATAATAATAATAATAAAAATTACGGTCCTTAATGCTGATCAAGGGAGTTACCTTCTTCAATTCCTGCATTACGTCATGTTACTTTAAGTATTGAAAAGAAAATTACATCCTAAATTCCAAAAACATTTGGCATAAATAAATAAATAATTATAAAATTGAGTCGAAAAGTTGCAGTTGAAAGTTAACTTTGTATTTGGACGTGCATTTTACTTAATAAAAAAAGTTGAAGTTTGTGAGTAGATTATTATTTTGTTTGGGAAAAATGAAAATTTTTTATGTCCAAACAGCTCCTAAAATTTCACCAGCAAATTTGTAGTTTCCATCTACAACCAAGTGGGTGCGCAAATGTCATTAAGATTTAGAACTTGTAGCATATTTATCTATATATTATTAAAAGGAAAGAACGCTTAGAACAAAATGTGGAATAAGATATTAGGACAACAATTGTAATGATATTTGGTTTAAATTCAAATTAAAAGATAAGTATTTTGGTTAATTTGAATGGAAAGATAATAAATATTATGAAGGATAAAGTACAAACTTAAAGCTAAACTACTTTATCCTTACCTCATATAAAATTTAAACTATTGTAATTACACGACTTTTAAAATGTAGGTAAATTACAAAATTTCAAATAAAATGTAACTATCTGCAGATGGAGATATAAGACACAGTCCTAGCGTACATGGAGTTCTCATTGTTTCATTTTAATTTAAAACTACATGACATTACCTTATCTGCAAATAACTATTCAAAATGTTGAGGTACAAATAAAAATTATAATTATAAACAAAATGATAAGGTTTATTGAAATTAAATTCAAAAATCGGTTTGCTATTTGTAACTATACCAAATCTCTCCAACTAAAATTTGGACTCTTTGCAACTTGAAGAGATAAAATATTTGAATAAAAAGATAATGTTGTTGAATTCAGATAAGAAGATAGAATTCAAAGATAACTACTAAATTTAAATTGACAGATATAATGCTTATTTTAAATTCAAAAATAACATTTTCATCTCCCTCTTATCTTTTTCCTATTTAATCCACTCAAACCTAAAGTGGAAGTTAGATATTCACAAATCTCATTGCTTTAACTATTTCACACAGCTTGCTTACTATTCATTTTCTTTGATTTATGTTAAGTCATATTTTTTTTATTGTTATTCATGTTCATATGTGTAAAACGTTAAACTAATATTTGTTTACATTGTTATTTATTTGTGCAAAGATAAATTACCATTTCAAAATTTTAAAATAAGACCAATTAAATGCCATCATTTTTACCATCTTCATGTATCTCTGTGAGTCACTAAATCTTCTGCATCCTTGAACTCCATTTTTGCATGGAGAATACTCCATACGATATTTTTGATCAAATCCACACTGTCTCTAGCTACTATTGCTAATCAAATTTACAATATCAAGTACATAGTTTACACATAGTAAAACTTTTCTTTTTACTTTGTTACTTAAGAAAGAAAAACAAAAGTAATTAAGCGAAGTAATAATAAACTATTGTCATAGTGAATGAAGTGATGAAATATTCTGAATTTGAATTTATTCAAATTATATTTAAACTGTGTGGATTGAGGGAATGGAGTGATAAAATAACATTTGTAACTTGAATTGACCCAATAATATCTCCATATAATCTTCATAAGTTTTTGAATATCTTCTTTTAGGATATGCCCATGGTAGAATAGGATTAAGGAATATGGAAACAAGTTAAAAGAAGTTTGTACTTTATGAATAATAAAGTACAAACTTAAAAGCTAAACTACTTTATCCTTACCTCATATAAAATTTAACTATTGTAATTACACGACTTTTAAACTGTAGGTAAATTACAACTTAAAGTTGCTAGAGTTGCTGAAGGACTACGACGTAGATATTTTTTATCATCCCGGTAAAGCGAATGTTGTAGCTGATGTCCTTAGTCGTAAGTCCATGGGTAGTTTATCTTATTTATAGCCACAGAAGAGAAAGTTAGCTCATTCACTCCACCAGTTAGCCAGCCTGAGAGTCAGATTAATAGATTCAGAAGATGCAGCAGTTACAGTTGAGAACAATACCACTACTTGCCTAGTGACAGAAGTAAAACAGCGCCAGTATGAGAATCCAGTTTTAGTTGAATACAGACAGATAGCTAAAAGAAATGACTTGGGAAGCTGAAAATCATATGAGAGATAAATATCCACATCTCTTCACTACTTCAGGTATGTAACAGATCGTTGCTTAATGCTTCTTAATACTTCATTTAACATTCGAGGACGAATGTTCTTAGGAGGGAGGGGAGATTGTTGCGCCCCATATGTCTAAAGTGGCGTATATTACTCTAATGATATGTTAAAAATAATTTAAGTATATTTAAAGTCATAATATGACTATATATGACGTTTATATGTTGAATATAAAGTTTGAAAAAAAATCGGATTGAAGTTGTGGAAACACCGACTAAGGATATGCCTTGTAACGAAGCTTTTTGAGCAATTAATTCCATGTATTATATGAGGTCTTTTGGGGACATATCATATACCAAATTGAAGGTCTTGGAGTGTAGTTTCCAAAATATTTGATCATTCATTCATACAACATCGGGATAAAAAGATATGAGTATCAGAAGTCAGACCAGAAGAAGGGACGTAAGTGCAAAAGAGGGCTAGATCTTAGTATAAAAGAGAAATTCATCTCTTTTCTCGTCATTTCCAGAAAACACACAAGGAAAATAGTTCCTTCTTGAGGGTTGAATCCATTTTTATAATTTTGAAAGAAGAATATCAATCTTAACTCGAAATTAAAGACGAATTACATCAAAATGCTCTACGCGGTTAACGTAACGCTATGCTACCTTCAATTTCGTCTATAGCTTGAATTTTAGAATTACTTCATGGCTAAAAAAGGTATCTCAATGCTGTGTTATAGCATGTTTAAGCTTTGGAAGGTGTGGAATTCAAGGAAAACAAGGTTTAGAAGCAAAAACATCAAAGGTATGTAAGGCTAAACCTTTCTTTCGACAAAGCATCTATCTTGTAGCTTTTGAAGCTTGTCTTAGTTCCAAACTTGGTGTTTCTGGTGGGAAACTTGTATGGCATCAAGGAAAACTTGTATATATTTAATTTGTCAATAAAACCAAGGTGAAAGATGTCTAAAACAACAGCACGAAATGTTTCAAATTTTGGATAATTATTTTTATCTTTGAAAATTTGTTAGCAGTTTGACCACAACTCTTTATACAAAATTGATATTGGGATGATTTAAGGTTTTTTGGAACCCTAAGACATATATCTTGTTGAACCCCAAAAAATTATCTTTCTTAAGAAAAGATAGGTTGCGGGTATATTTCAACAAAACGGGACTCCAAAGGGTTTCTTTGGAGTCGCCACCTAATTTAGGATAATTAGGAACCAATGTTAATTAATGAGTGCAAATTCTTCCTTATTTAAAAGGAAAATAAGTTTCAGAGATTCAAGGTAAGTGGTTCTATTAAATTCGAAAGAAGGTCCCTAATGGGAGCACTTTCGAAAATCTGCTAAAAGCGGTTAATCCGGCGGTTTTCACGAATTTTAATAAAATAAATAACTTAGATATTTTAGAAAAAATTTAGGATAAATAAGTAAATAAGTAAATAAATAAATAAGTGAATAAATAAGTAAACAGATAATAAATAAATAATAAATAAATAAATAAATAGCTGAATATTTAATAAAATAAGTAAATTGATAAATAAATAATTTAAATATAAATAATGATAAAATAAAGATACAAATTTAATTGAACTTTAGTTGACAATCGGTTCTTAATACTTTAAATTAAATGGCGAATCCCAAAGAAACGGAAATAGGCAGTTGCATAAAACAATTCTAAACATGCGACAAGATAACAATTTATAATAAAGCGGCTACCCTACCAGGCTTCTATCATGCAAAGTCCTAGTCCGGTTTACAGGAATCCTACGAGATGCTTTTCTAAAGGAGACGGGAGAGAGGGAGTTTAGAAGATAGAACCCGGATAGCAAGCTCCACACGAGTCCTGAATTTTACAAGATTTTCATTCATTCGTATTTTAGGTAAAACTTGAGCTCGAAATGTAAAAACGAGGCCCGGACAACTCCAATGCCAATTAGGCGATCCCAATTTGCAAGTTTACTCAACTCGATCCCAAGATTCATGCCAAGAGAGGAAATATAGGGATTAGAAATCTATCCAGAGCAGAAAAGATGACAACTAAACAAATGACATGTGATTCAAGTAGAAATGAAAAAGGCACAAGCCTAAACTAAAGCACACCCAGTAACGACCCCCTAGGAAAATCTTTCCAACAATTAACTGAATGCAAACATAACATGACCATGCACCAATACTTAAAGAAAGACAGTTAACTCATTCTATGAAATACAAGCTGTAATCATATTGAGTCAAACTTTGATGTAGGGAAAACCTACGAAAGCGATAAAGAGATAAAAACGAGACGATACTCACACGATTGTTCAAGTAACAACGAAGAACGATATTTCGTTACACCCCGAACGATGGCAAGATACACCTACGTTATGCAACTATCCTCAAGAATCACGAGGTCCTTGAAAATAGAGTGATTGAAAAGGTTTGAGGTTCAACTTGGAATCGTCCAATTGAAATTCAAGCCAAGAATCAAAGGTTTCAATAGAGAGTATTCTCTTGTGTTTTGTATTCAAAGATAGGTGAAGTGAGTTCAAGACCTAATTAAGGCTTTTATAGCCTTCTACAAACTTGTAATGAAGTGTCTAAAATACCCCTAAGTGGGTTTAAACAATAGAAGCCACTTAGGGCCAAAGTTGGAATTACACGCGAAAAATAACAAAAACTCGGATTGGCTCGTCACAGGGGTAGGCGGTCCACCCACCCCTAGGAGGCGCTCCACCTCATCAACTTCCTGAGAGCAACCAGCAAGGAGGCGGTCCGCCTCACCCAGATCCAGAGAGTGAACAATTTTCAGGCGGTCCGCCCATTGGGGTAGGTGGTCCGCCTCTTCCTGAAGCCTCTTGGGGTGTCTCAATTTGTGTCTCTTGAGCCTCTGTAAGTGTCCGAGATGGTCCTCCTTCCATCGTGCTCCAATGCATGATCTTCAAGGTTGTTCCGGAGCTCCGATCTTCCACGTCCAAACCTCTCCATACCAAGTGAAGGTGAGCATCATGGATAGCTTTGGCTTGGCTTCTCGTAAAGGGTCTCGTGCTAGTTTGCTCGGCATCAACCTCCCCTTCTTGAGAAGATTTCATCCTCGAAATTAAGGCGTCATCCTCCACGGCATCACCTACATCACAAGGAGCCAAGTTACTAATATTTAAAGTATTTGAAACATTGTACTCACCGGGTAGATCAATCACATAGGCATTGTTGTTGATCTTAGATATCACTTGGAACGGGCCATCTCCTCGAGGTGCCAACTTCCCTTTTCTAATGTTTGGAAATCTTTCTTTTCGGAAGTGCACCCACACCCAATCCCCTTTCTTGAGTTCCACCTTCTCACTGCCCTTGTTCTTCTTGGTGGCTAACTTTTCATAAGCTTCCTCCAAGTTCTTCTTTGCTTTAGCATGGAGTTCAATCAATGCCTTAGCTCGGCTTGTACCTTCAAAATTAACAACCATTTCTTGGTAAAGGGGTAAGATCAAGTGAAATCAAAGGATTAAAACCATAAACGCACTCAAATGGAGTCATGCCAGTCATTCAATGCAAAGTACGATTATATGCAAACTCCATGAGTGGTAACTTCTCCACTCAAGTCCCGGCCTTACCTCGGGTCATAGCTCTAAGAAGAGACCCCAAGGTTCGGTTCACCACCTCGGTTTGACCATCCGTTTTGAGGGTGGTGGGACATAGAGAACAACAATTTGGTGCCAAGGGAACCCCACAAACATCTCCAAAAATGGCTTAGGAACTTAGTGTCCCTATCACTCACAATGGTTTGAGGCACGCCATGTAATTTTAGCACATTATCAATAAACAAAGAAGCTACATGGTGTGCATCACTACTCTTTTTACAAGGAATAAAGTGAGCCATTTTGGAGAACCTATCCACGACAACATAAATGCTATCGTGTCCCCCTCTAGACCGTGGCAATCCCATAACAAAATTCATCGAAATATCCATCCACGGGCTAGTAGGAATAGGCAAAGGAGTATACAAGCCATGGGGATTCATACAAAGATTTTATACTCTCAAAACCCATAAGTCTAGAAGCAAGAGTGGTAGCAAGGGCGAACTTCCTAGAAAGCGCATCGGCTACAACATTGTCTTTTCCCTTCTTGTAATGAATTACATAGGGAAAAGACTCAATGAACTCCACCCACTTGGCATGTCTTTTGTTCAACTTCTCTTGGCCCCTAAGATGCTTGAGTGACTCATGGTCACTCTTGATCACAAATTCCCGAGGCCATAGATAGTGTTGCCAATGAGCAAGAGCTCTCACAAGGGCATACAACTCCTTGTCATACGTGGAGTAATTCAAGGTTGCACCCTTCAAATTTTCACTAAAAGTAGGCAACGGGTTTCCCTTCTTGCATGAGAACACCCCCAATACCCACCCCCGAGGCATCACATTCAACCTCAAAAGCCTTCCCGAAGTCGGGCAATTGCAACAATGGGGCGGTGCTCAACTTACTTTTCAATTCTTGGAAAGCCTTCTCTTGAGGCTCTTCCCACACAAAGGGTTTGTCTTTGTTCACCAACTCAGTGAGTGGTGCGGCAATGGTGCTAAAGTCTCTAACAAAGCGCCTATAGAAACTAGCAAGGCCATGGAAACTCTTCACATGAGAGACGGTGGTAGGAGTGGGCCAATCTCTAATGGCTTCAACTTTGGACTCATCAACCTCTACACCATTTGCACTAACAACAAAGCCCAAAAAGACAACCTTTTCAACACAAAAGGCACACTTCTTAAAATTTGTATAGAGCTTTTCGGCTCTCAAAACTTCAAGCACTTGCCTTAAGTGATCAACATGGTCGTCTATTGATTTGTTATAGATCAATATATCATCAAAGTAGACGACCACAAACTTGTTGATGAATGGTTTTAGCACATGGTTCATTAGCCTCATGAAAGTACTAGGTGCGTTGGAGAGGCCAAAGGGCATCACCAACCATTCATATAGACCAAACTTGGTCTTGAATGTGGTTTTCCATTCATCCCCGGGTTTCATTCGGATTTGATGGTAACCGGACCTAAGGTCTATGTTCGAGAAGATGCTAGAACCACTAAGCTCATCTAACATATCATCTAAACGAGGTATGGGATGTCGATACTTTACCGTGATCTTGTTGACCGCTCGACAATCCACACACATCCTCCAAGTGCCATCCTTCTTTGGAACAAGGATCACGGGCACGGCACAAGGACTCAAGCTTTCCCTCACCAAGCCTTTGGTAAGAAATTCATCTACTTGCCTTTGTAACTCCCTTGTGTCCTCGGGATTGCTTCTATATGCCGGCTTGTTTGGGATTTGAGATCCCGGGACAAAGTCGATTTGATGTTCAATACCCCTCAAAGGAGGTAATCCATCCGACATCTCTTCCGGGAACATGTCCCCAAAATCCTTCAAAATATTTTCAAAAGTGCTAGGCAAAGGGTAAGGGTTAGATAAATAATCACTTTCGGAATTTAAAACCATACCTTTGTGCACTAGGCAAATGAGCATCTTGGTGCCATCATTACCCTTCAAGTACTCGCCCGGTTGCATCATGGCACAAATGCGACCGGGAGAAGATGGTGGAGTCTCGGCCAAAGGCTTGGCCACAACGGGGGATTTGGCTTTAGCCGCTTCCCTCAACTCCTTCATACGCCGATAGTCTTCACATACTTGCTTTGGGGTCAAGGGTGTAAGCACATACTTCTTCCCCTCATGTTTAACCGTGTAAGTGTTGGCTCGGCCATCATGAACCACTTGTTTGTCGTATTGCCAAGGCCTACCAAACAAGAGGTGGCAAGCTTGCATTGGCACCACGTCAAACATGTGTTCATCTTGGTGGTTCCCAATCTTGAACCTAATCAAGAACCTAATCAAGACTTGCTTCACTACCCTCAACTCCCCACATTCACTCAACCATTGCAAACGGTAGGGGCTTGGGTGCTTAAAGGTAGGCAACTTCAATTGTGAAACCAAAGATTGGCTCACCACATTTGCACAACTACCCGAGTCAATGATCATGGAGCACACTTGTCCCTTCACTCTACACCTAGCATGGAACAAGTTTTCCCTTTGCTCATCTTCCCTCTCTTCACTCACCATGGCACCCAAAATACGACGTACCACAAGGAACATATTAGGATCATCCCCCTCCGCCGCTCTCTCTTCTCCCTTAACTACCTCACTCTCCTCCTCAACATCACCCTCGGGCTCACTTTCCTCCTCATAGACCAACCCATCATCCATCACAATCATTGTTTTTCGGGTAGGGCATTCTTTGGCAAAGTGGCCATAATCCTTGCACTTGTGGCATTAGAAAGAAAAAGAAGAAGGAGTATTTAAAGTAGTTTTAGAATTACCTCCAACTTCTTTGAAGTCGCTTCTCGGGGTAGCCTTTTCAAAGGGCTTCTTCACATCTCGGCTCCCACTTACACCACTTGTGTTTGGGTTCTTCCATTCTTTGGGTCGGGTTGTTGGAGTAGAAGTAGTACTCCTAAAGCGAGGAACTTTCTCTTCCTTGAGCCATTTCTCGGCTTCAACCGCGGAATCACAAACATCTTGTAGAGAGTGGAAGATGTGTAGCCTCAATTGAGAAGCAATCTCCCGGCTCAAGCCATTCTTGAAGCAGATGATAGCTTGCTCCTCATCCTCCATTTCCACATCAAGGGCCATTCGATTTTTCTCAAAGTCGTTGAAATATTCATCAACGGACTTGTAGCCTTATTTCAATTCATAGAGCCTCTTGAGTTGTTCTTGTCTATACTTGGGAGTCACATATTTGGTGCTCATTACTTCTTTCAATTCTTCCCAAGTAATGTTCATTCGCAACCCAACTCGTCTCCTTGACCGCTTGATGGTTTCCCACCATGTGGAAGCATAGGACTCAAATGAAGTTATGGCATAAGTAGCTTTCTTCTCTTCGGACATATCATTCGTGTCAAAGACCCGCTCCAATTGGACCTTCCATTCTAAGAATGCTTCCGGATCACTAGTCCCTTTGAAAGGTGGGATAGTGATCTTCACACTATTGAGGTTGTTGTCACGACCCCCACGGTTTGGTTCCGGTTGACCCCCGTAGTAATCTTCAACCTCATCATACTCTCGTCTCAAGTTCCTCCCCACAAAAGCCCTTGGAGGTCCTCGACCTCACCCACGACCTCCATTCATCGCCCTCCTATTTGGATAGGGAGCATCATAATCATCATCAAGTCCGGGACCCTCCCCTTCGTGAGCTTCATCAACTTGCTCAAGGGGTGCTATGTTCCTTCGGGGCCTTAGGAGTGGAACATCTCCTTGGGGATTGCCCAAGGGTTGGGGATTGCCCAAAAATCTTTCTCTAGCAAGAGCCTCATCCCTCAACCGTTGTCGACGAACTAGCTCCGCATATTGGTCCGGTTTCATGATTGAATCATCACTTGTTCCTTCATTGGCATCCTTTTGGACACTAGGGGTCCTTTCCTTTTCAAAAACTTCCATTCTAAGGTTCAAAGTCTTCACCTCAGCCAATAGACTAGCCAAGACGTCGGTTGGAACCTCAATGGTATTCTTGGCTTTCTCGTCCGCCATTGTACCTACAGCAATCAAAACAAGTAAAGAGATTAGAGTAAAAGTCCTCACTCGCTCCCTCACCTTTGATTGTCTCTCGGGTTCACTCTAGTTTGGGGGTAGGTTCACTCAAGCTTGATTTCAAAAGTCTTCCTCGGAGTTGAAAAACCACCTCAACAACCAAACAATTCAACAAGTTCCCAATGCTCTTCGGGAAGAGTGGAGTTAATGGGACTCTATGGACGTTCGGCTTTTAAGTGAGCACTTGAGCCAAAGAAATTCTACGAGTCTTCTTGGAATTTATCAACCACCAACACGTACGAATATCCTAAGCGCTCAATGAATTAGTACTAGTTGAGTAGGAAAATTACTCGCAAAGAACTAACCGGAAGTAACGGAAGCAAAGAAAACACGAAAACTTAAGAAATAAACTACCCGGACACCTTCCCAGGAGGGGGTGGTCCGCCTAGGCAGGGGGGGCAGAGCGCCTCCCAAAAATCTAGAGAGCTGAATTATTTTGGGCGGTCCGCCTATAAGGAGGGGCGGTCTGCCTACTGCGTTTTCCTGCACAGTTTCAACTCCGTCTTCTTGGTTTTAGGCACCCGATTTTAAAATATTTTCAAGGTGTTTTTCCAATCCAATGGTACCCCAATGTATATTAAACTATTACAAACAATCCCCAATGGTTTATAACATCATTCAACCAACCAAAATCCAAATCAAGAAAATTTTGAACAATTTCTAGGGTTTTCAACTTTTGGGGCTTTGATTTTCAAATTTTCGATTCACAACCTTAAAACGAGTTTTGTGGGTACCCAATCAACGGGAATATGATAACAAACAATCCCCAATAACATTCATCAAAGAAAACATCATAACCAAGAACAACTAGTGATATTTTTGTGATTTTTTTGTTTTTGAATTTTTTTCTTCTTTTTCAAATAAACAAGAACAAGAACATGAAAACAAACAAGAAACAAAGATGAAAAGTACGAAGAGTAAGACGAGGGTTCGTAAGAACGTAACCCTAGCCTCACTCTGATACCAACTGATGTAGGAAAAACCTACGAAAGCGATAAAGAGATAAAAATGAGACGATACTCACACGATTGTTCAAGTAGCAACGAAGAACGATGTTTCGTTACACCCCGAACGATGGCAAGATACACCTACGTTATGCAACTATCCTCAAGAATCACGAGGTCCTTGCAAATAGAGTGATCGAAAAGGTTTGAGGTTCAACTTGGAATCGGCCAATTGAAATTCAAGCCAAGAATCAAAGGTTTCAATAGAGAGTATTCTCTTGTGTTTTGTATTCAAAGATAGGTGAAGTGAGTTCAAGACCTAATGAAGGCTTTTATAGCCTTCTACAAACTTGTAATGAAGTGTCTAAAATACCTCTAAGTGGGTTTAAACAATAGAAGCCACTTAGGGCCAAAGTTGAAATTACACGCGAAAAATAACAAAAACTCGGATTGGCTCGTCACAGGGGTAGGCGGTCCGCCCACCCCTAGGAGGCGCTCCGCCTCATCAACTTCCTGAGAGCAACCAGCAAGGAGGCGGTCCGCCCTAGCATGGAGGCGGTCCGCCTCACCCAGATCCACAGAGTGAACAATTTTCAGGCGGTCCGCCCATTGGGGTAGGCGGTCCGCCTCTTCCTGAAGCCTCTTGGGGTGTCTCAATTTGTATCCCTTGAGCCTCTCCAAGTGTCCGTGATGGTCCTCCTTCCATGGTGCTCCAATGCAGGATCTTCAAGGTTGTTCCGGAGCTCCCATCTTCCACGTCCAAACCTCTCCACACCAAGTGAAGGTGAGCATCATGGATAGCTTTGGCTTGACTTCTCGTAAAGGGTCTCGAGCTAGTTTGCCCGGCATCAAACTTAAACTAACATAAATGAATTCTAAGCATAAACTTTGCAATTGACCAAAACTTATTAAAATGCAAACGCATATCTATTACACAGACTAGGGAAACTTCTAGGATATAAATTTTGTAGGAGTTCAAACTAATAACTTAGATCATGTATGTCCAATGATTCCAGCAAACGGATGTACACATCTTTGTTAAAATACAAATTTTAGAAGACAATTTATTCAAATGAGAGCAGATTCTAATATGTCAAACTAAAAGACCTTGTCTTAAAGATGAATAATGTGAACTATAGGGATTTATAGGCATTGAATGCATGATTTTAAAAGATTAAAAATCATTTTACTAATACCATAGATTTTAAGACCAAGAATGAGCTGAGACACCCTACTTCATTTTAACTCACAAGAAAACCTTAAAACCTTCATACATTATAAGCAAGAAAAGACAAAACAGCTTTGCACACATCTCAGCTAAGAACCAAAGCATAAACTAACCACCAGAACAAACTCTATCTCACAGCCTAATAAACTCCCTTTACTCTCACAGAATCAAGACTAAGCTCCCCTGACCCTATCTTAACCTGCTACCAGAACAATTACTAGGAACTCCCACAGCATCATTAAACTCACAAAATAAGTCCTAGAACAGATCTGCTAATCCCTCACAAAACCTGCAACTCCTCATAACTCCTAATAGCCTCCAGAGACAACATAGGACCTGAGCAAACCCCACACACCCGGCACACCTCACACACATCTACATATACACAAACACCCACACCTCTGCATATACACAAACACACATACCTCTGCATATACCTGGACTCCCATACTACCAGACAACACCAAAATCATCCTCTCTACAATCTGCAGCAACAAAAGGACTAGCTCCACATATCCATAACTCCTACACTCTCTCTTGAACTGTTTGCACTCTCTCACAGAGACACCATAGCACCTGGGAACAGCCTCACACTCACAGACCTCTCAGATCCACTCTGCTAACACCATAACTAACTGCAGCAGCTAGAAATAACTAAGAACTCCTCTACTTTATCCAAACCAAACTAAAGAACCATAACTTCATTACCTCTGCAAAGCACCAGATACTAACTAAACCAAAACCAAAATTATACCCCACCTAAACATCCTTTCAGACCCCTCACATAAACATGATAGGGAACTAGAATATTCAACTTGAACTATACCAAATAAACTCATTTAAACTGCATAGATTCAGATACCAAACAGGGATTTGAAGAGTTAACATTTCATCCTAATGAGATAACTATAAACCTTGCTTAAACAAAATCAGTTCAAGCCATAGGAAACAAAGCGACAAGCTCCATTCTTCAGCAGTTCATATACAAATGAATGTAAGTACAAGGAACTTCAACAAATGTTGGCAATGAACCAAATCTCATATGTTTCAGCTTGTTTTCATGTTAAAGACCTAAACTTTAACACTCTAAACACATTTAGCGAGAAAACAAGGAAATCTTTAACTAAAAAAGAAATGTTTAAACTAACATTCAAAACATTCAAATGCTGCAACAAAATAACCAAAACAAAGTTTATTTGCTAACACTACGCAACATCAAAATAATACACCATTAAGCAAAAACAAGAAAGTAGTTAAGAGGATTACCTCTTTTGGAGCAGTGATATCAGGCGATTGATTCGTCAAATCCGCACTCGAACAAGTGACGGCAACTCGATGATTCACAAAATTTAAAAGTCGGAAATTAGGAAGGAAAATGAAATCGCTATTAAAAAAGCACTAAGAGGGTCCTCGTTTCCGAAGTCCCTCAATTCCTTCACCATAATCTGACCCCTAAATTAGTGAATCAAAGGGGTATTTATAGTGAAGCTTGGAGTTTCAAAAGAGGCTCAATCGATGTAGGAAAACGGCTGTAAAATGATGAAAACAAATCAGATACGTTGGATTCAAACTTGGATTCAAAATGGACGCTCAGATTTATCATGACTTGGACGATTCTAGTTGGTTTTTGATGGATAAGGTTCGTACCTTAAAGGACAATGCTGGGTTCTTCCTATTCGCCCACTGTACGGCCGAGAAACAGCTGGAATTGATGGAATCCGGCGTCGTTTGAGGGATTAGGGTTCTTAGGGGAATCGGTTATTTTCTGAAAAAGGGGTAAAAATTTTGCGTAGGGGCCTATTTGGCGCGCGCTAATTGATTTGTAGCCGTCAAAAATAAATTCGCTGAGAAATAGCCACCTCCGGACAAGTCCCAGTATTTATACTAGGAAGCTTCAGTAAACTAAGCCCCAGTATAAATGAACAAGTTTTGTTCAAAGCCCCATTATTTTGTTATGGGACTTTGTATAAAGCTTCAGGACTGAAGCTTTATATATAAAGTCCCATAACAAAATAATGGGATTTATCCCTTTGATGGGACCTTTGTTATGGGATAAATCCCATTATTTTGTTATGGGATAAAGTCACATAACAAAATAATGGGACCTTTGAACATGTTAGTTCAAGGTCCCATTATTATGTTATGAGATTATTTTGTTATGGGACTTTGTATAAAGCTTCAGTCTCATAAGGGCATTGAACAAGTTTTGTTCAAAGCCCCAGTATTTTGTTATGGGACTAGTCTGGGTGTTTTTCCAACGCTAATGGAGCGTAAGTGTGCACGCGAATTTTTGGCTATTTCTCAATGAATTTTGAAACGGTGGATAAAACTCTTTGAGTGCGTCCAAAAATGGCTACGCATCAAAATTTTCCGAAAATGGGTAGGCTATACGTGTGTAGTGTGATTATATGTATGGATTGCACAAATGGGTCAAAATTAGAGCGGGGAAACGATTTTAGCCTATTTAAGATATTCAAGCAAGGGGAGGGGATCGCACGGGTTGACTGGATTTTAGTATGTACGAACAAAATTAACCCCTTTTTGGATAATTAATTAAATAGAAGGGGCTGTGCGGGTAGAATAGAAATTAGGCTACATTTTGCGAAATTGGCCTTTTTCATCATAAATTAATCAATTACATTTAATTTTCAAAATCGTCTTTCAGTTAAATAATTAGACATTTAATTAAAAAATTCTGGGACAAAATTGGGTGTCAACAGCTACAACTTTCATAAAGACCATTAAGTCTATAACTTTGATTTAGACCCTGAAAATTAGGTCACAAGACAGGGTAGTAGTGTTGTCCAGAGATTCTGTCTGCAGATTTGTTATGCCGTATGGTTGTCTCATCTTGTTATCCATTTAATCTATTTATGTTATAAGTTTAGTCGGGTATCGATTCATGTGTATATTACAATACTGATTTTATTTTTGCGGATCATCCAATTTTAGGGAAAACTCTACCGAAATTTTTATAGAAATTCAAAAAGTTAGACAAATTCGGAGTTGCAGGTTGTGTCTGTGATTCTAGATAGGGTTTTCCTATCATTCCTTTGAGTTCATATGTATGCTTATACTGTGATCATATTATGTGTGATTTGGAGTCCCCCAAAGAGGCTGGACATTGGACACACAGTCCGGTCACGTGTGATACTACCTGTCTGGGAGACACATCCCCTCTGGTTCAGGCGGGAGTCGAAACACCTAGTAAGACCGGGTGTCATTCACACACTCTGACAAGAGAGACTAGATATTACTGGCTGGGGGGTACATAGCCCATAACACCCGCCAGATTTGTTATATACGCGTATATAGCCACAGTATGCACCGCATGACTATACATAAAGCTAGTTCAGATGTTCATTTATATGATTTGGGGGGATATAGCCCATAACACCAGACAGGTACCAGTTCATATAATAGTTCAGATTTAGCTCAGTACCAGTTATTAGTTCTCAGTTATCAGCCATCAGTTCTTAATGTCAATATAAGTTGTCAACTATCAGTTCGTGGTTTCTAGTTACCAGTTAGCAGTCATATCACAGCCAATTATCAGTATAGTTCAACTCAACGTTCAGTTTCTGATTCAGCTAGACTTCTGTTCATATTCAGATCATGTTTAGTTCGTGTTTCAGATTTTCAGCTGCATTGTTTTGCTTCAGTACAGACTTACATATTTATATTCCAGCCTTACAGTTTCATTCAACTATGATATATTATATGCTCTTGCCTTACATACTTTGTATATATTATACTCACGCCCTTTTCTGGGGTACTGCATTTCATGCCACGCAGGTACAGATAGATCAACGCTTGGGCCACGTTAGTAGGCCATCTACCAGCTATTGGAGTCACTCCGCTTACTCCCGGAGTTACTTATCTTTTGGTATGTATACAGTCAGCTAGTTTGGGTATGGCGGGGCCTTGTCCCATTCTTGTACATTCAGTTCACCACTCTTAGAGGCCTGTAGATATGTCCCTGTGTGGTTCAGTCAGTATGTTATGTATGTCAGCCTGTGATAGCCTTGTCGTCTTTCCGGACTTTATGCTTTCAGTAAATATGTATGTATATATGACCAGGTTGCCAGCTTACCTCTATTATTAGTAGAATATGAGTAGGTTTAGCGACGATCCGCACTCAGTGTATGTTATCCGTTGCGGCCCTAGGTTGGATCGTGACAAATAACAATTCAAAATATTGAGGTACAAATAGAAATTATAATTATAAACAAAATGATAAGGTTTATTGAAATTGAATTCAAAAATCGGTTTACTATTTCTCCAACTAAAATTTGGAGTCTTTGCAACTTGAAGAGATAAAGTATTTGAATAAAAAGATAATGTTGTTGAATTCACATAAGAAGATAGAATTTAATCCGCTCAAACCCAAAGTGGAAGTTAGATATTCACAAATCTCATTGCTTTTACTATTTCACACAGCTTGCTTACAATTCATTTTCATTGTTTTATATTAAGTCTCAATATTTTTTTTTGTGATTGTTATTCATATTCATATGTGTAAATGTTGGACTAATATTTGTTTACATTATTATTTATTTGTGCAGAGATAAATTGTCGCTTCAAATATTAAAATAAGAGCAGTTAAATGCCATCATTTTTACCATCTCCATGTATCACTGTAAGTCGCTAAATCTTTTGCATCCTTGAATTACATGGAGAATGCTCCTCCCAATATAACATATTGTGAAAAATAATACTCCATACGATATGTTTGATCAAATCCACACTGTCTCTAGCCACTATTGCTAATCAAATTTACAATGTCAAGTACATAGTTACACATAGTAAAACTTTTCTTTTTACTTTGTTACTTAGAAAAGAAAAACAAAAGTAATTAAGCGAAGTAATAAACTATTGTTATAGTGAATGAAGTGATGAAATATTCTGAATTTGAATTTATTCAAATTATATTTAAACTGTGTTGTTTGAGGGAATGGAGTGATAAAATAACATTCGTAAGTTGAATTGACCTCTCTACATAATCTGCATAAGTTTTTGAATATCTTCTTTTAGGATATACGTATGGTAGAATAGGATTAAGAAATATGGAAACAGGTTAAAAAGTAAGCTACTTAATTCTAATAGACCAGTATGATTTAAAAATTTGAATTAGAATTAATTTGAGTTGGAATGAAGTTTCAGTTTCTTAATCTCTTATGTATCCCCCTCTGATGACACATATATGTTTAGACTTTCTTTTTCTACTTTTTGTTGTTGATCATCAACTTTTTTTGTGCTTATCACGAATTGTAAATTTGTTGCCAAATTATAAATTTAATTCCTCACGTGAATTTCAGGCACATAATGTTAGGAATGTGCGCATGACCACTGCCTTGAACATATTAGTGACGATGAAAGGAAAATTGGAAATCCACTGCTGAATATTGTTTACAAGCAATTTGGCTATTAGAGTATAATTAAGGATAGCAATATTTTTCAAATAGGGATCTGTTCATTTTGTGATGTGTTTATTGATATACAAGTGAAAACGAAAGTAGGACGACACCCCTTTAAGTACTATGCTATGATGTTTTTGGTAGATTACTATCAAGATTGAATAGGTCCAGGTTCACTCAGCTATTTTGTTTTTATTTTCTCATTAAATAAAAAGGAAAGATAAAGTTGAACCTCAATTTTTTTTCTATTGTAATTTTTTTCCCTTATTAAATAATTTTTTTAATTGAAAGAACCTCATTGGTTGTAAATAATCAAAGTTAGACGTATATGAAACTGGATAGGTCAAAGCCAAATTGAGTTGTGAGACAGTGAGAGGTTTAATTCTCCCTGTTTTAGTTGTGTGGTTTGAGGTTCAATAATAATACTAAGTAATGCAAATGTAATAAAGAAAATTAAGAAAATGACAAATAATGTGCTCAAAACAAATTTTTAATTTGAAATATTATTATTATCCGTGCATTACATGGATACTAATTTGGTTTCTTGTAAGAGAAAAGTATATTGAGAATTGATTTATGTACATATAAAGGGATCCTAATATTATTTCGTTATTCATTAATTGTTTCGGCATGATGACAAATTATTGTAGTGTTCTGTTGTTGTTCCTACCGTTAGGTTTTGTAGTGGTTAAATCAATTTTCTCTTTGTTCATATCCTTGCGTGCACCAAACAACAATTAGGTAACAATATAACCCAAAGCAAACAATCAGTCCCAACTGAGTATTTAAAAGTCGGCAAGACAAAGTATTGAGTCCGGCCAATAGAAGTGCCATTTGATTCTCTTGAATGTACTCTGCTATAGAATGACCACCGATTGTGGAATGGTGTAGTGCTTCAAATATCTTGTGCTGATTTCGTATAATCCTTTCGATCACCCTGCCAAGATTAATGTCGATAGAATATTTCTTTGCTATATTTGCATGAAAATTAAGTATAAATTGAGCAATGAAAAAGTTCCAAGAAATTATGATAAAAGTGTAAAATAATTTGGTAGTAAAATAAGAGAAAAAAGTAAGGAAAGATAAGAGTAAAAGCAAAAAGATCAAAAGAAAAATGTGACGAAGGAAAAATAATGAGTAGAAGAATAAAAACAAATGATATGCTGATAATTTAATACTTTGACTAGTAGATTATATATATTAGAAATTGAACATCTTGTAATCACCTAATTTTGGCACAAAAATATAAAATTACGTAAAATAATCGTGTTAATTATTGTGTGATTATTGCTAGATTTTACCTTTTACTTAGTCGTTTTAATCAGTTAATTAAGAAAATATTAGAAAATTTTCAAAAAATAGAATTCGATTATGAGTAATGTTTAATTGGCTTTTGTGCTAATTAATTAATCTTACAAGTTTTGTGTGTTAATTACTTGGTTAATTAGTTTTAAAATGACAATTAGTGTAGTCTAGTTTAAAAAGCCTATTAGTCTTAATAAAAAATAGAAAGAAAAGTTAGCCCAAACCATAGTCCAGCCGAACTCATTGAACCGGCCCACCTATTTTGTTTAAAAGCTAATTGTTGCCATATTAGTCATTTTTTTTCAAAATCTCCATCAGACCTAGAGAGAATATTACCCAATTCTATAAGCCCACCGCGAGACCGCCGCTGCTGGCACGAAACTCATCTTCTCCGGCCAAATGTTTACATATTTTGAATCGTCCTAACCTCCTCTTTCTAAATACGAGGTTGATTTCAACTTACTCCCTTTCCTCCGCCGTGGATCGAGTTCCAAAGAGGTGGCCGGAAACCTAGCTCCGGCGTCACGGCTGTTTTTTCGATCAGCTTTTACATCAGTGGCCTCGTCTTCCTCTCCCCTACACGTTTATAAAGGTAATTTTTCCTAAAATCCTCTACACTTTTCCCGGCTCTCCCTCTGTCCCATTTCTCCTATTTCTCATTGTTGCTTTGATTCCACCACCGATACTGGTGGCTTTAGGACGAGATAAGGCTGGTGATGTGTGTATGTGTGTGTGATGGCGGTTCAGTGGTGACGCGTCGGGGAGAAAGATGGCAGTGGGTATGTTGATCGCGAGCGATACTGTTTTTATTTCGATTGGGGTTTTGCTTTTAAGATTTGATATAGCAAGGCAGCGGTAGAGGTGTGAAACGACTTTAGGTAGTCGTTTCGGGAGTTAGGACTCCGATTGGCGTGCCGATAATTTTAAAATATTTGTGCGGTCCATTAGGACCTGTCTGTAAAATTTGGGTTAAATCAGACCTCGTTTGGTACGTATCGGAAGAAGGTTTTAGTTTTTATTATCGATAAATATTAAAAAGAGATTTTCGAGCTCGGTTTTGGCGAATGAGCTCCGATTCGAAATCCGAAAGCGTCGTTAGGTTCGTATGATTATTTGTGACTTTTGTGAACTCTCGAAAGTGAATTTCGAGGTTGTTCGGCTAGTTTCCGCTAAAATGCCGAAAGTTAAATAATTTGACCTTTTTCTATTTAAATTCGCATCTTGAGTTTTGGGAACCCGATTTGAGATCCGCCTTAGCGAGTATGCTACATATATTTTGTATTACTTGTATGCAAAAGTTGGAATTATTTCAAATATCGTAGGGTACCGTTTTAATTTTCGTCGTGAAAAGAAAAGTAAAAAAAATAAAAGAAAAAGGAAAAGACAAAAGAAAGAAAATGAGAAATAAGGCGGTGGGTCCTTAGCTTACGAACTATAGTATATAGAGAAACTTAGAGACTTGAACAATATGAACAGAAAGAAAACGAGAATGACGAAATGAAACAAAAAAATGCTAGAAAATGAGAAAAGAGTCGGAGAAAAATAGGATTTTCACCCCGAAACATACATGTAATGATGGTAACTCATTATCTTAGCTTATTACGTGTGTTTGAATATATTTTTACGGTAAAAATTGGGATATTAGACATCGTTTTAATAAGTTCAATTGATAGTTTCAAGGGTCAATTGGACCCCGATAATGGAATTGATTATATATTCGTACTCAGTAAGTTATGGGCAACATATAAATATAATTTATTTAGGGTTTGGTTATGTGACCTTAAACCCTGTACATAGGCCTGGTCTGCGTATTGCGTATGCGAATAGGGTATCAGGTTCCTAACCGGATTGCCCTAAGATGTGAGGAATGAAGTCTTTAGCCTAAATTGATATATTTTCTGCTTATTGAATAAGCAGAATCGTTTGGCAGTGAATCCAAAGGATAAAGCGGCTGTTGAGTAGCAAGTTGAAATAACGTAAGTGTTTATATCAATTTCTTTGGAGCCACCTGGCTTCGTGGATAATCTACCACGTGTTCCTTATGTGTGTAGCTGCCAATAGGCGTACTCATTACGCCTTAGCTTTGGATTTACATTGTATATTATATGTTATGTCCTGTTGTTGGTATTGCATTGAGGATCTGAGCATTGCACTGTGGCTGTGAGTTGGCATCTACATCCCGACTGTCGATGAGAGTCCCGCACCATTGAAGGGTTATTATTGCATCACGTTGCATTCATATGCATTATATGTCATTCATATGCATTATATTGCATATCATATTGGGTGCAGGAGTATTCTGCCCCAGGAGCAGGAGGATTCCGCTCCATTGTATCATATTGAGGTTAGGAGAATTCCGCCCTAGGAGCAGGAGGATTTTGCTCCATTGCACATATTGAGGGGTAGGAGGATTCCGCTCTGTTCTATCATATTGAGGGTAGAAGGATTCCGCCCCAGGAGCAGGATGATTCTGCTCCATTCTATCATATTTAGGGGTAGGAGGATTCCGCCCCAGGAGCAGGAGGATTCCGCTCCATTGCATCATATTGAGGGTAGGAGGATTCCGCCCTAGGAGCAGGAGGATTCCGCTCCATTGCATCATATTGAGGGTAGGAGGATTCCGCCCTAGGAGCAGGAGGATTCCGCTCCATTGCATCATATTTAGGGGTAGGAGGATGCCGTCCCAGGAGCAGGAGGATTCCGCTCCATTGCATCATATTGAGGGTAGGAGGATTCCGCCCTAGGAGCAGGAGGATTCCGCTCCATTCATTTGGCACATGTGACCTCATTGCATCATACTGCATTCATCCCATTTAATTACACCGCATGCGGACTAGTGTGTGTGTATTGTGTTGTGTTTTGTGTATGCGGTATGTATACCATATTGTGGACATATTTCAGTGTGCCTATATATTTCTGGCTCGTATTATGGGTTGCACACCGCAACAGTATAAATATATGGATCGGGTTGCACGCCGCAACAGTATAAACATGTGGATCAAGTTGCACGCCGCAACGGTATAAACATATGGATCGGGTTGCATGCAGCAACAGTATAAACATATGGATCGGGTTGCACGCCGTAACGGTATAAACATATGGATCGGGTTTCACGCCGCAACAGTATAAACATATGAATCGGGTTGCACGCCGCCACGGTATAAACATATGGATCGGGTTGCACGCCGTAACAATATCTACATATAACAGGATGTATTTCTGATTGTTGATATGTTCGGGATACCTATATTCTGGCTATCTTACGTTCCTGGTTGTTAATGAGTTTGTGATTCCATACGTGTTTCTAGTTATTATCTGGCTCTGCCTTTTCATAATTTAAATAAAGGAATTTGGTTTATCTATTTCTTTTCTCCCTAGCTAGCTATCCTATTCTTTGAGGTAGCTAGTCTGCCCCACTTATTGAGTCCTTTTGACTCACCCTTGTTTGTTGTTTGTTTTTTTCTATCTACTTCGTTTCGGCAAGTTCGTTCCAGGATTGAGCTCGCCACGTTGTGAAGGAGCGAAGACGACTTCAGCTATCAGGGTGAGTCAGCTTTTATTCTGGATGGCCACCGGTTTTATGTTTACTATTTCAGTTGCATTTTGCTCCCTTCAGGAGCTATTTGTCTTTTTCTATACTCTTAGATGTCTAGTCTGGATAGCCCTAAACCTAGTATGTTGGGTAGTCAGCTGTAATTTCTTTTGTACAACTTAGAGGTATCAGTATGTCTGTGCTTCTTTTTCTAAGTCTTGTTCCTATTTATGAATTGAATTATATTTATTTTCTTAATTTAATTGGTAAGGGTTCGCCCAACGGGTCTAGGGGAGGATGTCGGGTGCCCGCACGGCCTAGCCGGATTTCGGGTCGTGTCAGTTGGATTGTAGGCTTCAGCTTTGACAGTGTTTTGTGAGACGATGCTTGTAATGTGTTGATGCTATGAGTTTGCTATGGGGACGATGCAGCAGCTTGACGGCTGACCAGTGGTGGCGACGACACAAAGCTGGGCGACAAGGCAGTTTAGTGAGGTAGTGGTGGTAGTAGTTTTCGTTGTTGCGTGGGTATTCATGTGTTAGGCATAGGGGCTGTTATAGTATTGATCATTGAAGCAAGAGGCTGTGATGATTATTTTAGCTATTGTGGTGCGTCCAGGGTAGAGATGTTGCAACATTGGTGGGTATTAGACAGTCGTGATATGGTGGCAAAAAAGCAGGGCAGCGGTGTCACAGTGGCGATGAGATACAGTGATGACGACGCAACAGCTCGAGAGCGTAGCGTGGTGATGGCGAGGCAGAGGTAATGGGTTATGCCGTGGTGGTAATGTTGTTTGGCTTGACGGATCAGAAGTAAAACCCCTTCCTTTTCTTGTCTCTTTTGTTTAGTTTGTTATCTTAGTAATGAAACCATCTTTTATGTATGGCCATATGCCTGTTTATGTTCTCAAATCAAAGAAAGAAAAAATGAAAAAAAGTTCATAGTTGAATCATTTTGCCTAGAGTTTGTGCTTGACCATGAGCTCAATTAGCCTGTTCACTCTTTGGATTGTTCTTATCATAGTGCTAAGTGTTTATTAGTTTGTATGTTAGTTTAAAGCTTTCCTTGTCTGATTAGTGTAGAAGAGTTGTGCATGACTAAAGGGAAAGTCTTAAAACTTGTGTTAGTTTTCATTTATTGTCAAAGCATGAAAGTGGTAAGTCTCAATCTTGTTTCACTTCGCCATAGTCTAAGTTACTTAGGTTGTTTAGTTTCTTTAGGTTCTGTTTGAATATGTGTTGGATCAAGGATATTAGTTTAGTGTTTAGTGTATAACTTGTTGTGTTAGCATGTTGGTTAGTTAATTTAGGTATAAATCTATCCAAGTTGTTGGGGGTAAGTTTAAAAAAAGATCCCAAGAAAGTTATATAATATTGAAAAGGGCCTCAATTTTTAAATAATAGGTATAGGGTCCTCCATTAGGATTAGTACTAATGGGGTAAAAGGTGCACAAAAACTTAACCCTCAAGTTTTTAAGTTTACACTTTGCACCCTCTACAAAACCCTCATTTTACCCCCCAACAATAGCAAAAAAATATTCCTCCCCCAATATCTCCCCCCCTCCCCCGCAGTCCCCCACCACCCCCCTTAATGCTCTGTCGGTTCCGGCGAGTTTTCGGTCTTTTCTTTTTTTTTTTTGGTTCACTATCAGCTCCCCAAAGTAGATTCAACAACCATTTCCAAGTATATTCTGTTTTTGCAAAAGATTTGTTCTAAAAAAATTTGGGAATTGTCAAAATTTCCTAAGCCTTTTACAACACGAATCTCAGCTAATCGTCGTGGATTTTCAGCCACATTTGGTCTCTGGTAAGTGTTCTTTAACTTTATAGTCGAGAAATTTCATTTGAAGCTAAAAGCTACCGGATTGAAAATTTTGAGGAACTGGGTTTGGTTTCTGATCAAACATCCGTCGACGAGATGATTGATATTTAAACATCTCGTTGATGTTTTTGTGCACATCGTATCATATGTTTAAACATATGTGGCTTCTGAGTGTATGTTTAAACCATCAAATATTTGGACTTATGTTTAAACATCATGCATGATGTTTGAATATCATTCTGGATTATTAAGCATCATTGAGGATGTTTAAACATTTATGTTTAAACATCCTCAATGATGCTTAATAATCCAGAATGATATTCAAACATCATGCATGATGTTTAAACATAAGTCCAAATGTTTAAACATTTTCATTTATGTTTAAACATCCTCAATGATGCTTAGTAATCCTGAATGATATTCAAACATCATGCATGATATTTACACATCTTAAAAAATGTTTAAACATACATAAATATATGTTTAAACATTTGTATCGATGTTTTGACAATCCTGAATGATATTTACACATTATTCAGGATGTTTAAACATTATTCCAAATATTTAAACATTTGTATCGATGTGTAAACACTGTAAATTTTTTTTACAGAATGTTTGAAGCAGTACCTTTCATTTTTTGTGAATATGGCTTCTATAAACAACTGTATTATGAAATTTATGCTATAAGGATCTAATTTAGACCCTCTTTGTATCTTAAGGACAAATAATGGGGCCCATATTATTGGTAGTTGATTATCTCGGTGAATGGGGGGAGAAAGCTAAAAGTTTTGTTTGGGTTCCCGTTGTGAAAGAGAGTAGACCTATTCTTGTTAGTAAGCAGGTTACTTATAATGAGCTGGTTGAAAAAATCATTCAAAGTTGGGGAATTCTTGATGATCCGAGGGATCTTTCTATTACGTACTTGTTGAGCATTGCAAAGCAAAAAACTGCACCCTCTCACATTAGGAATGACATTGATGTCTCTCTTTTTATGGCTGATGTGGATGCATCTGGTGCTAGGCCCACTCTACGTGTAAATGTGGTTCCTCGGACTGAAAATTCTAATGAACAAAATCATGGGTTAGATGACATTGGGGTCCTAGGCTTCATTAAATATGAATGTGCCTGAGAAGGAAGAAGATCAAGAAGCATAAGAAATCCAAGAAGAGAATGAGGTACAATTTCCTGAATCAATACCATCACAAGGCAGCCACACTCGGCCGGACGGCACTGGTTTCTACACAGGGCAAACATTCACGAACATGCATGAGTTGGTTGTGCTGTTGAAGCTTGCTGCAGTGAGAGTGCCTTTCTATTTTCAGTATGTGAAGAATAAGAAGAATGTATTTTGTGCTAAATGTGTGGACAAGAATTGCCACTGGTGGATTTGAGCCATGAAGTAAAAGAGCTGTGACATGTTTTATATCACAGTCTACAACAGCCAGCACACTTGTGGTTCTGAGCATTCTAAAAGCCATCATCCACACGCAACGTGCAATTTTGTTTGAGAGTACATGAAGAACAGATTTCATGATGAAAAAGCACCATCTACCAAAGAAATCAAGGATGCAGTTATAGTAGAGTTAGGTTGTAAAATAAGCTATTGGAAGTGTCTCAAGGGCAGTAACATTGCAAAGTGTTTGGCAAGGGGGTCACCCGAACATGGCTATGCCATTCTTGGTGCATACAACTATATAATTCGGCAGTCAAATAAAGGAAGCAAGACAGCATTACAGCTTGATGAACAAGGGAGGTTTCTGTATTTTTTTGTTTCTTACGGTGCGTGGATCAGGGGGGTTTAAAACTATTAGAAAAGTGCTGGTTGTTGATGGCACTTTTTTGACGGGTCCATATGGTGGAGTGTTGTTGTCCGCTGTCGGTCAGGATGCTCAAAATCACATCTTTCCTGTTGCATTTTGTGTAGTTGACAAAGAGTGCGATGCCGCCTACGAATTCTGTTTTGAGCAATTGATCGGAATAGTCCCTGATGATGATGAGTTGTGCATTATCTCTGACAGGCACAGAAGCATTGAAAAAGCTGTTTCTAAGGTTTTTCCATTTGCTAACTATGGTTATTGCATGAGGCACCTTGGTGAGAACCTCCGCACGACTTTTCACTGTGGAGATTTAATTGGTAAATACATTACCGAAGCGGAGGCGTATACGGTTGTTCAGTTTGATAAGCATTTGAATGAAATTGAAGAAATTGACCTAAGGGTATCCAACTATCTGGTTGATCTTGGGGTTGAGAAGTGGAGCAGAGCACACTTCCCTAGAAACAGGTACCTGAATTACACCAAACATATATTTAGATATTTGAAACATTATTGTTGATGTTTGAAACATAGTGTTGGATGTTTAAACATATTAACGAATGTTTCAGTATGTGTGACTGCATTTCTAAACATTTTAATAGATGTTTGAAACATATCAGGAATGTTTAATATGTGTTCACAACAATTTAGCAGATGTTTGAAACATTTTGGTTTATGTTTAAACATATATATTGATGTTTCTGTCTTTTCACTGCATTGTTATTGCTTGTGACATAATTTATTGTTCAGGTTTCAGATTCAGGTTCATATCAAGTTTATTGTTTGTTAATATTGTAGGTTCAATGTGATGACCACAAACATTGCCGAGTCTGTTAACTCAATGTTCAGGAATCACAAAGAATTTCCAATTGATGCGTTTTTCAATGCTATAAGCGAGAACTATGCTGAAAAGTTTCTTCAGAGGCGCATGGAATTTTCGTATAGTTCGAACACTTGTGTCCCCTTAATTGAGGAGGTGATATCAGCCAATAATTCATTGGGCAGCAAGCTTTTGGTGCATCGAGTGAATACCAGTTTTTTCAAAGTCAAAGGAGGAGGTCCAACAAATATGACTTATGAGGTGGACCTACAGAACAGGACATGTACTTGCAAGCAGTTTGATTTGGACAAGATACCTTGTCCACATGCTATGGAAGCTATGAGGTTGAAGTATCTAGATGAGTTTGGGAGGAAAATCTACGAATACACGTCGCCATATTATTATGTAGATTCCTACTTGCTTCTATATGCCAAAGCAATCTATCCAGTTCTGGATGAACAATCTTGGCATGACTGTCCTCATGAACTAAAGGAATGGAAATTACCTTGCCCTTACTTGAAACTTGGTCGTGGAAGAAGGATGATGAAGAGAATTCCATCCGTTGGGGAATGATTCAAAAAGAGGAGAAACAAATGCGGGATTTGCAAAAGGCTTGGCCACAAAAAAACTACCTGCCCAAAAGTTACAAGACCAAGTCCGAATGAACAAACAAGTGTTTAGCTGCTGCTTTGAACAATCCTTTTCTTTGGGTGTTTGTTGTTTAATTTCTTAACTTCTTTTTAGACAATCCATTAATATGTAATTTCTGTTTACACAATGAAACGACCTCGGTTAGTCGTTTCGGAAGTTAGGACTTCGACTGGCGTGCCGATAATTTTAAAATATTCGTAATGTCCATTAGGACATGTCTGTAAAATTTGAGCTAAATCAGACCTCGTTTGGTAGACATCGGAAAAAGTTTTCAGTTTTTATTGTCGATAAATATTGAAAAGAGATTTTCGAGCTCGATTTTGGCGAACGAACTCCGATTCAAAATCCGAAAGCGCCGTTAGGTTTGTATGATTATTTGTGACTTTTATAAACTTTCGAAAGTGAATTTCGATGTTGTTCGGCTAGTTTCCGCTAAGATGCCGAAAGTTAAATAATTTGACTTTTTCTATTTAAATTCACATCTTGAGTTTCAGAAGTCCAATTTGAGATCCGCTTTTGCGAGTATGTTACATATATTTTGTATAACTGGTATGCAAAAGTTGGAATTAATTCGAATATCGTAGGGTTCCGTTTTAATTTTCATCGCGTAAAGAAAAGAAAAAAAATAAAAATGAAAAAGAAAAAGACAAAAAGAAAGATAAAGAGGCGGTGTCCTTAAGGGATTAAATCCCTTCGCCTAACCTCTGGTCAACTATTAGAAACAGAAACCTTAGAACAGAAACGAAACAGAGAAAATGAAATGACGCGGTAGGAAAAAAAATGCCAGAAAATGCGAAAAGAGCCGGAGAAAATAGTATTTTCACCCTGAAATATTCAGGTAATGATCTTAATGCATTATTTGAGTTTATTGCATGTGTTTGAATATATTTTAATGGTAAAACTTGAAATATTAGACATCATTTTAATAAATTCAATTAATAGTTTAAAGGGTCAAATGGACCCCGATAATGGAATTGATTATATATTCGTACTCAGTGAGTTATGGGCAACATATAAATGTAATTTATTTAGGGTTTGGTTATGTGACCTTAAATCCTGTACATAGGCCTGGCCTGCGTGTTGCGTATGCGAATAGGGTATCAGGTTCCTAATCGGATTACCCTAAGACGTAAGGAATGAAGCCTTTAGCCTAATTTGATATATTTTTCTGCTTATTAAATAGAGTGGGATCGGTTGGCAATGAATTCAAAGGACAAAGCGGTTGTTGAGTAATTGTGCTAACTTTGCAACAAGGTAAGTGTTTATATCCATTTCTTTGGAGGCACCTGGCCTCGTGGATTTTCTACCACGTATTCCTTACGTGTGTAGCTGCCGATAGGCGTACTCATTGAGGATCTGAGCATTGTACCCTGGCTGTGAGTTGGCATCTACTTTCCGGCTGTCGATGAGTGTCCTGTGCCGGTGAAGGGTTATTATTGCATCATATTGCATTCATATGCATTACATCGCATATCATATCGGGTGCAGGAGTATTCCGCCCCAGGAGCAGGAGGATTCCGCTCCATTGTATCATATTGAGGGTAGGAGGATTACACCCTAGGAGCAGGAGGATTCCGCTCCATTGCATCATATTGAGGGTAGGAGGATTCCGCCCTAGGAGCAGGAGGATTCCGCTCCATTGCATCATATTGAGGGTAGGAGGATTCCGCCCCAGGAGCAGGAGGATTCGCTCCATTGCATCATATTGAGGGTAGGAGGATTCCGCCCTAGGAGCAGGAGGATTCCGCTCCATTGCATTATATTGAGGGTAGGAGGATTCCGCCCTAGGAGTAGGAGGATTCCGCCCTGGAGTAGGAGGATTCCGCTCTATTTATTTTACACATGTGACCCTTTGCATCACATTTCATTTCATTTCATCTCAATTCATAACATTGTGTAGATTTGCGGTACGTGACTACTGTTCTGCTTATATGTGCATTGCTTATTTGTTGATATATTTCTGGCTCACATCCTTGGTTTAGTTTATGGTTTCATACGTGTTTCCGGTTATTATCTGGCTCTGCCTTTTTATAATTTAAATAAGAGGAATTTGATCTGTCTATTTCTTTTCTCCCTAGCTAGCTATCCTATTCTTTGAGATGGCTAGTCTGCCCCACTTATTGAGTCCTTTTGACTCACCCTTGCTTGTTGTTTGTTTCTTATCTATCTATTTCGTTTCGGCAGGTTCGCTCCAGGATTGAGTTGGCCATGTTGTGAAGGAGCGAAGACGACTTCAGCTGTCAGGGTGAGCCTTCTTTATTCCGGATGGCCACCAGTTTATTGTTTATTATTTCAGTTGTATTTTGCTCCCTTCAAGAGGTATCTGCTTTCTTTTATACTCTTAGATGTCTAGTCTGGATAACCCTAAACGTAGTATGTTGGGTAGTCAGCTGTAATTTCTTTTGTACAGCTTAGAGGTATCAGTATATCTGTGTTTTTTTTTTCTAAGTCTTGTTCTTATTTATGAATCGAATTTCATTTATTTTCCTAATTTAATTGGTAAGGGTTCGCCCGACGGGTCTAGGGGAGGATGTCGGGTGCCCGCACGGCCTAGCCGGATTCCGGGTCGTGTCAGTTGGTATCAGAGCCCGGCTTAGAGTCTATCCAGACTGAGACAGTGTCTAGTAGAGTCTCGCTGATGGGTACGTAGACGTCCGTACTTATCTACGAGAGGCTATGATGGCATTTAGGAAGTTTCACTCCTTCATTTCTGATCCTGCGTCGGTCTAGGATTCAAAAGTATTTTCGTTAATTCCTTCGTGGTAATTGTGAAACCCTCGTGCGACAAATCAGCAAACGGTATGAGTTCAAGACGAAGCAGTCTGGCCTGGGGTTAGTACTAACAAAGCCCCGAGTGTTTTGATCGTGCTGATGATCTAGTTACGGAGGTCCCAATTGTACGAGCTCCTGATGGGCAAGGGAGCAGGGCCTTGTAGTTCCCTTGGCTCTCTACGATGCTTTTACGAGAATCTTGGCGACGCAGATACCGTAAGAACCTTTTATTCTCTGGGTAGCCTATCAGGTTGCCGCATATGCAGACGTTCGGTCTCAGGGAGCTCCTATTCTGGTTCTTAATATTGTTGCAGTCAATTATGTTCCGGAGACAGCATGTGTTGTGCCTCTAGTTATTCTGGATGGTTAGTTAGCCTGAGTAATGGCTCGGTCCGAGTGTCCGAAGAGGTTGCATTATTTTACGCGGTTGAACCTTCCGATATTCTTAAGCAATGCATCAGATAAACCTCGTGATTCATTTTTAAAATAAAATGATGTCAGCTTATCCTTCAGGCTCTTGATTATACCGAGCGGTAGGGTGTTGATTATTCTGCTTTCCAGTTTCAGGGGTCCAGCTTTGAATTGGTGGACCGCTCTCTTATTAACTAACTTGGTTCGATTTTTCTTCTAGATTCGAGGAAAAGTTCCTTTCGAGTAGCGAGCGAGACGAAAAGTGTTGCCAGTTTGAGTGGATTGGACAGGGTAGCCTGTTGGTTAGCCTGTTGGTTTCAGAATATGAGATTGAATTCTATAGAATGGATGAATATGCATTAGAACTAGTCCATGAGCCTTTCGAGAGATTCAAAGATTTACAGATGACCTTTCTGTTTTCTTGAGATCCTAGATGGCTTGAGAGATTGAGGTCGGGACTTCGTTTGATGTCGTTGTTGATATTGCTCAAAGGTATTAGGCATACCATAAGTACGAGGGGGAAGAGTTAGAGTGGGAGAGCAAGAAATTCCGTGGCCTTGGTGGGCAACCATGCTACCTCATTTGGAGGTAAGAGTTCTTATTATTTTGGGAGGTCACATTCCAGGTTATCTCAGCTTGTGTCATGCGATTCTTAGAATGCGGCAGTAGTTCGTCAATATCAGACCCAGTTTTTCTCTTTGTAGCTATCAACAATCTATCCAGCTTCCATTTTCATTGAAGAGGTATTATCATTGTCGCGTGCCTGTCATCTTTGGTGGAGTTCTCCCTTACTCCGGCAAGTACGCAGTCTTCCTTTCTCTTGTCATCAGGCACTTGCATAGTCGCAGCCGATTTCATTTAGATTTCAATCAGCCGGAGAAATGCCACCATCCAATAGAGGTCGGGAGCGTAGTGGTAGTGGTTCTTCTAGAAGTAATTATCAGGGTAGCGGCTCGGCTCAGCCGCAGAGGCAGTTCTAAGAACTACCAGTCTGGCAGGATGTTGAGGTATCTGATGTGGTACACCCATGCATTTCTTCTTCTCTTAAATGTGAGTAAGATTTGATTCTTTTGATCGATCTGGAAATGGTGTGTCTTATCATGTTTCAATGGTTTCCTTGGATGTCGTTTCTATTAAGAATCGGTTGCGGTAGAGGGGTGAGCTTCTGATATGATTTATTCCTGGCATCTATGAAGACCCTACTAGTTTATCTGGTTTAAATGTGAGAGATTTGTGAGTGAGTATCGGTATTGTTTGCTTAGCATCTTGTTGTGCCTCATTCTGTTATAGTGCCAAGCTAGTCTATCTCTCTTTTGAATTCAGTGTTGATAGGATGGTGGGATTCTTATTCGTCACCGTCAGAAAGTGATATTATTTCTTCCGGTGTAAAGTGGTTAGTAAGTAATATTCAATCTACGTGTCTCCTATTGGTTCAAAACGTTAGTAAAGTCATGTTATCCCATGAGCTTATCTTGATTATAAAAGGGTTTCTGATAAATTGTCAGAGTTTCCTTCTTATTGGAAGGTTAAATTGATATGGGTGTTGCTCCATAGAGCTCATTTAATGTCTATTTCTTCAATTGCGATTCTTTGGTTAGCCTGACTCGGAAATAGTCTAGCTCTGGTAGCCAAGCAAATAAGAAGATGAGCTTCCTGAAGCTCTAATTATTTCTATCCTCGGTCCATTTCTATTTCTTCTTCGTCCGGCACTAGTGAGCTTGGGCGGTTGGTAGCCGCTTGTGATGTTCCCTGTGTTGAGCCAGAGTACGTGTTATTGTAGCCGGGTAAGCATATTATTTTTTTCAAGGCTTCTAAGGGTAATAGAAGTACCATCCATCAGACGGTGGTGTTTACGGTAAAGGTATGGAGTTGTGAACTCGAGAGTTGCAGCTGCTTAGCAACTCGAAAGGGTAGTTGGTAGCTTAGGTCTGCCTACGTTCAGCTTTTAGCTAAATCTTCTTTAGTCCAGTAGACTGTGCGAGGATGGCTATTCCTATTCAAATAGCTGCATGAGTGTGTGCTTTAAGTGGAGGAGTCTTCCTCCAAATACTGAATAGTAATACTAAATCTCTAAGGCGTTGATACCACTTTTGTCACGACCCAACCTAAGGCCACGACAGAAACCTACAATGAGTGTCGATCATTGCTAAATCCACTAATAATCTATTAATGCTATAGATAAGCTGGCGACCTGATCGTATATACGTACCTATCTGCTGAAAGCATAAAATCTGGAAAGATGACACGAATTCTGCTATGTCACACTTCATTCCGTCCCACCAAGAAATCTGCTTAAGATCATGGTGCATCTTAGTCGAACCTGGATGAACAGTGTATCTGGAATAATGCGCCTCTATCATAATCTGTCCACGTAAATCTGCAACATCAGGAACACAAAGTCTATCTTTATACATGAGAACACAGTCAGTAGTAACCCTGTATTGTGACTCCGGTTTTCTTCTAGCTATCTGGCTGTATTCAACTATAACTGGATCCTCATACTGATGTTGTTTTACTTCATGAAAAATTTAGAGTTAAAGGTCTCGTGCAGCTTGTCGTCCATCCATCATTGGCATATCTCCTTCACACCTCAACTCTTTGAGAAGTTACTTTAGCGTTATAAGTGCGCATGTAATCAACTTTGTTGCTGGTATTCTGCCTCAGCTCATGGTCCAACTACTAGTCTCTTTCATTTTCACTTTTTCAAGTCATAATATTTCCAATTCAAAGATAATACCCTGAAATAGATATTCAGTCTGAAGATCATTTCTTGTCTACATCATACTATCAAGTAGTATTTGCATGATCCTTATCCTTATATGATAGACTCTGTTCAGAAGAACCTTTGACATACATTAGGATATAAGTAACTACATTCCCACAAGAAGCTTGCAGAACAACACTAACATCAACTGAGATGTTGCATAGTGCATTCGTAAAAATAATATAGCTTGCATCAAATCTTCTATAGTGAGTAATGACAAGGTACTTCAAAAGCTTCCCCTATTGTATCAAGCGTGAGCTAATTCTTAGTTCCATTGACCTGTTCTATATCGAAAGGTATATCGAAGAGGTAATTGTCGGCTGAATCATGTTAACCCATTCAAAGTTTCGTGTATCTTTATTTCAAAAATGTAGAACTCTCCTCTAGTGATCGAGGAAGGATCAGTGTAGTCAGAATAAGCTGGGCAATGGTATTATCATATTATCCGGATATATTTTATTCCAAAAGTACGATGTGTGTAATATAATTCTGATCATGTAATCAGGAGATAATGCCTGTGGAGTAGCTTATGAAGGTCGTGCAAGTTCTCTTGTTATATGTGCAAATTTTTCTTTAAACTTAGGCTCGTTTGAGGACGAACGAGAGTTTAAGTGGAGGAGAATGAAACGACCTCTGTTAGTCGTTTCAGAAGTTAGGACTCCGATTGGCGTGCCAATAATTTTAAAATATTTATAATGTCCATTAGGACCTGTCTGTAAAATTTGAGCTAAATCAGACCTCGTTTGGTAGGCATCGGAAGAAGGTTTCAGTTTTTATTGTCGATAAATATTAAAAAGAGATTTTCGAACTCGGTTTTGGCGAACGAGCTCCGATTCGAAATCCGAAAGTGCTGTTAGGTTCGTATGATTATTTGTAACTTTTATAAACTTTCGAAAGTGAATTTCGATGTTGTTCGGCTAGTTTCCGCTAAGATGCCGAAAGTTAAATAATTTGACTTTTTCTATTTAAATTCGCATCTTGAGTTTTGGGAGTCCAATTTGAGATCCGCCTTCACGAGTATGTTAGATATATTTTGTAAAACTGGTATGCAAAAGTTGGAATTAATTCGAATATCGTAGGGTTCCGTTTTAATTTTCATCGCGAAAAGAAAAGAAAAGAAAATAAAAATGAAAAAGAAAAAGACAAAAAGAAAGATAAAGAGGCGATGGCCTTAATGGATTAAATCCCTTGGCCTAACCTCTGGTCAACTATTAGAAACAGAAACCTTAGAACAGAAACGAAACAGAGAAAATGAAATGATGCAGTAGGAAAAAAAATGCCAGAAAATGTGAAAAGAGCCGGAGAAAAATAGTATTTTCACCCTGAAATATTCAGGTAATGATCTTAATGCATTATTTGAATTTATTACGTGTGTTTGAATATATTTAAACGGTAAAACTTGAAATATTAGACATCGTTTTAATAAATACAATTAATAGCTTAAAGGGTCAAATAGACCCCGATAATGGAATTGATTATATATTCGTTCTCAGTGATGTATGGGAAACATATAAATGTAATTTATTTAGGGTTTGGTTATGTGACCTTAAATCCTGTACATAGGCCTGGCCTGCGTGTTGCGTATGCGAATAGGGCATCAGGTTCCTAATCGTATTACCCTAAGACGTAAGGAATGAAGCCTTTAGCCTAATTTGATATATTTTCTGCTTATTCAATAGAATGGCATCGTTTGGCAACGAATTCAAAGGACAAAGCGGTTGTTGAGTAATTGTGCTAACTTTGTAACAAGGTAAGTGTTTATATCCATTTCTTTGGAGGCCTATCACGCATTCCTTACGTGTGTAGCTGCCGATAGGCATACTCATTACGCCTTAGCTTTGGATTTACATTGTATATTATATGTTATGTCCTATTGGTTGTATTGCATTGAGGATCTGAGCATTGTGCCCTGGCTGTGAGTTGGCATCTACTTCCCGGCTGTCGATGAGAGTCCTGCGCCGGTGAAGGGTTATTAATGCATCATATTGCATTCATATGCATTACATTGCATATCATATCGGGTACAGGAGTATTCCGCCCCAGGAGCAGGAGGATTCCGCTCCATTGTATCATATTGAGGGTAGGAGGATTCCGCCCTAGGGGCAGGAGGATTCCGCTCCATTGCATCATATTGAGGGTAGGAGGATTCCGCCCTAGGAGCAGGAGGATTCCACTCCATTGTATCATATTGAGGGGTAGGAGGATTCCATCCCAGGAGCAGGAGGATTCCGCTCCATTGTATCATATTGAGGGGTAGGAGGATTCCGTCCTAGGAGCAGGAGGATTCCGCTCCATTGCATCATATTGAGGGTAGGAGGATTCCGCCCTAGGAGCAGGAGGATTCCGCTCCATTGCATCATATTGAGGGTAAGAGGATTCCGCCCTGGAGTAGGAGGATTCCGCCCTATAGTAGGAGGATTCCGCTCCATTTATTTGACACATGTGACCCTTTGCATCACATTTCATTTCATTTCATCTCAATTCATACCATTGCGTAGACTTGCGGTACATGACTACTGTTCTGCTTATATGTGCATTGCTTATTTGTTGATATGTTTCTGGCTCACATCCTTGGTTTAGTTTATGGTTTCATACGTGTTTCTGGTTATTATTTGGCTCTGCCTTTTTATAATTTAAATAAGAGGAATTTAGTCTGTCTATTTTTTTTCTCCGTGGCTAGCTATCCTATTCTTTGAGATGGCTAGTCTGCCCCACTTATTGAGTCCTTTTGACTCATCCTACTTGTGGTTTGTTTCTTGTCTATCTATTTCGTTTCGGCAGGTTCGCTCCAAGATTGAGTTGGCCACGTTGTGAAGGAGCGAAGACGACTTCAGCTGTCAGGGTGAGCCAGCTTTATTCCGGATGGCCACCAGTTTATTGTTTATTGTTTATTATTTCAGTTGCATTTTGCTCCCTTCAAGAGGTATTTTTTTTCTTTTGTACTCTTAGATGTCTAGTCTGGATAACCCTAAACCTAGTATGTTGGGTAGTCAGCTGTAATTTCTTTTGTACAGCTTAGAGGTATCAGTATGTCTGTGTTTTTTTTTCTAAGTGTTGTTCTTATTTATGAACTAAATTTTATTTATTTTCCTAATTTAATTGGTAAGGGTTCGCCCGACGGGTCTAGGGGAGGATGTTGGGTGCCCGCACGGCCTAGCCGGATTCCGGGTCGTGTCAGTTGGTATCAGAGCCCGGCTTAGAGTCTATCCAGACTGAGACAGTGTCTAGTAGAGTCTCGCTGATGGGTACGTAGACGTCCGTACTTATCTACGAGAGGCTATGATGGCATTTAGGAAGTTTCACTCCTTCATTTCTGATCCTGCGTCGGTCTAGGATTCAAAAGTATTTTCGTTAATTCCTTCGTGGTAATTGTGAAACCCTCGTGCGACAAATCAGCAAACGGTATGAGTTCAAGACGAAGCAGTCTGGCCTGGGGTTAGTACTAACAAAGCCCCGAGTGTTTTGATCGTGCTGATGATCTAGTTACGGAGGTCCCAATTGTACGAGCTCCTGATGGGCAAGGGAGCAGGGCCTTGTAGTTCCCTTGGCTCTCTACGATGCTTTTACGAGAATCTTGGCGACGCAGATACCGTAAGAACCTATTATTCTCTGGGTAGCCTATCAGGTTGCCGCATATGCAGACGTTCGGTCTCAGGGAGCTCCTATTCTGGTTCTTAATATTGCTGCAGTCAATTATGTTCCGGAGACAGCATGTGTTGTGCCTCTAGTTATTCTGGATGGTTAGTTAGCCTGAGTAATGGCTCGGTCCGAGTGTCCGAAGAGGTTGCATTATTTTACGCGGTTGAACCTTCCGATATTCTTAAGCAATGCATCAGATAAACCTCGTGATTCATTTTTAAAATAAAATGATGTCAGCTTATCCTTCAGGCTCTTGATTATATCGAGCGGTAGGGTGTTGATTCTTCTGCTTTCCAGTTTCAGGGGTCCAGCTTTGAATTAGTGGACCGCTCTCTTATTAACTAACTTGGTTCGATTTTTCTTCTAGATTCGAGGAAAAGTTCCTTTCGAGTAGCGAGCGAGACGAAAAGTGTTGCCAGTTTGAGTGGATTGGACAGGGTAGCCTGTTGGTTAGCCTGTTGGTTTCAAAATATGAGATTAAATTCTATAGAATGGATGAATATGCATTAGAACTAGTCCATGAGCCTTTCGAGAGATTCAAAGATTTACTGATGACCTTTCTTTTTTCTTGAGATCCTAGATGGCTTGAGAGATTGAGGTCGGGACTTCGTTTGATGTCGTTGTTGATATTGCTCAAAGGTGTTAGGCATACCATAAGTACGAGGGGGAAGAGTTAGAGCGGGAGAGCAAGAAATTCTGTGGCCTTGGTGGGAAACCATGGTACCTCATTTTGAGGTAAGAGTTCTTATTATTTTGGGAGGTCACATTCCAGGTTATCTCAGCTTTTGTCATGCGATTCTTAGAGTGCGGCAGTAGTTCGTCAATATCAGACCCAGGCTTTCTCTTTGTAGCTATCAACAATCTGTCCAGCTTCCATTTTCACTGTAGAGGTATTATCATTATCGCGAGCCTGTCATCTTTGGTGGAGTTCTCCCTTACTCCGGCAAGTACGCAGTCTTCCTTTCTCTTGTCATCAGGCACTTGCATAGTCGCAGCCGATTTCATTTAGATTTCAATCAGCCGGAGAAATACCACCATCCAATAGAGGTCGGGAGCATAGTGGTAGTGGTTCTTCTAGAAGTAATTATCAGGGTAGCGGCTCGGCTCAGCCGCAGAGGCAGTTCTAAGAACTACCAGTCTGGCAGGATGTTGAGGTATCTGATGTGGTACACCCATGCATTTCTTCTTCTCTTAAATGTGAGTAAGATTTGATTCTTTTGATCGATCTGGAAATGGTGTGTCTTATCATGTTTCAATGGTTTTTCTTGGATGTCGTTTCTATTAAGAATCGGTTGCGGTAGAGGGGTGAGCTTCTGATATGATTTATTCCTGGCATCTATGACGACCCTACTAGTTTATCTGGTTTAAATGTGAGAGATTTGTGAGTGAGTATCGGTATTGTTTGCTTAGCATCTTGTTGTGCCTCATTCTGTTATAGTGCCAAGTCAGTCTATCTCTCTTTGGAATTCAGTGTTGATAGGATGGTGGGATTCTTATTCGTCACCATCAGAAAGTGATATAATTTCTTCCGGTGTAAAGTGGTTAGTAAGTAATATTCAATCTACGCGTCTCCTCTTGGTTCAAAACGTTAGTAAAGTCATGTTATCCCATGAGCTTATCTGGATTATAAAAGGGTTTCTGATAAATTGTCAGAGTTTCCTTCTTATTGGAAGGTTAAATTGATATGGGTGTTGCTCCATAGAGCTCATTTAATGTCTATTTCTTCAATTGCGATTCTTTGGTTAGCCTGACTCAGAAATAGTCTAGCTCTGGTAGCCAAGCAAATAAGAAGATGAGCTTCCTGAAGCTCTAATTATTTCTATCCTCGGTCCATTTCCATTTCTTCTTCGTCCGGCACTAGTGAGCTTGGGCGGTTGGTAGCCGCTTGTGATGTTCCCTGTGTTGAGCCAGAGTACGTGTTATTGAAGCTGGGTAAGCATATTATTTTTTTTCAAGGCTTCTAAGGGTAATAGAAGTACCATCCATCAGACAGTGGTGTTTACGGTAAAGGTATGGAGTTGGGAACTCGAGAGTTGCAGCTGCTTAGCAACTCGAAAGGGTAGTTGGTAGCTTAGGTCTGCCTACGTTCAGCTTTTAGCTAAATCTTCTTTTGTCCAGTAGACTGTGCGAGGATGGCTATTCCTATTCAAATAGCTGCATGAGTGTGTGCTTTAAGTGGAGGAGTCTTCCTCCAAATATTGAATAGTAATACTAAATCTCTAAGGCGTTGATACCACTTTTGTCACGACCCAACCTAAGGCCACGACAGAAACCTACAATGAGTGTCGATCATTGCTAAATCCACTAATAATCTATTAATGCTATAGATAAGCTGGCGACCTGATCGTATATACGTACCTATCTGCTGAAAGCATAAAATCTGGAAAGATGACACGAATTCTGCTATGTCACACTTCATTCCGTCCCACCAAGAAATCTGCTTAAGATCATGGTGCATCTTAGTCGAACCTGGATGAACAGTGTATCTGGAATAATGTGCCTATATCATAATCTGTCCACGTAAATCTGCAACATCAGGAACACAAAATCTATCTTTATACATGAGAACACAGTCAGTAGTAACCCTGTATTGTGACTCCGGTTTTCTTCTAGCTATCTGGCTGTATTCAACTATAACTGGATCCTCATACTGATGTTGTTTTACTTCATGAAAAATTTAGAGTTAAAGGTCTCGTGCAGCTTGTCGTCCATCCATCATTGGCATATCTCCTTCACACCTCAACTCTTTGAGAAGTTACTTTAGCGTTATAAGTGCGCATGTAATCAACTTTGTTGCTGGTATTTTGCCTCAGCTCATGGTCCAACTACTTGTCTCTTTCATTTTCACTTTTTCAAGTCATAATATTTCCAATTCAAAGATAATACCCTGAAATAGATATTCAGTCTGAAGATCATTTCTTGTCTACATCATACTATCAAGTAGTATTTGCATGATCCTTATCCTTATATGATAGACTCTGTTCAGAAGAACCTTTGACATACATTAGGATATAAGTAACTACATTCCCACAAGAAGCTTGCAGAACAACACTAACATCAACTGAGATGTTGCATAGTGCATTCGTAAAAATAATATAGCTTGCATCAAATCTTCTATAGTGAGTAATGACAAGGTACTTCAAAAGCTTCCCCTATTGTATCAAGCGTGAGCTAATTCTTAGTTCCATTGACCTGTTCTATATCGAAAGGTATATCGAAGAGGTAATTGTCGGCTGAATCATGTTAACCCATTCAAAGTTTCGTGTATCTTTATTTCAAAAATGTAGAACTCTCCTCTAGTGATCGAGGAAGGATCAGTGTAGTCAGAATAAGCTGGGCAATGGTATTATCATATTATCCGGATATATTTTATTCCAAAAGTACGATGTGCGTAATATAATTCTGATCATGTAATCAGGAGATAATGCCTGTGGAGTAGCTTATGAAGGTCGTGCAAGTTCTCTTGTTATATGTGCAAATTTTTCTTTAAACTTAGGCTCGTTTGAGGACGAACGAGAGTTTAAGTGGAGGAGTTTGAAACGACCTCCGTTAGTCGTTTCAGAAGTTAGGACTCCGATTGGCGTGCCGATAATTTTAAAATATTTATAATGTCCATTAGGACCTGTCTGTAAAATTTGAGCTAAATCAGACCTCGTTTGGTAGGCATCGGAAGAAGGTTTCAGTTTTTATTGTCGATAAATATTAAAAAGAGATTTTCGAACTCGGTTTTGGCGAACGAGCTCCGATTCGAAATCTAAAAGTGCCGTTAGGTTCGTATTATTATTTGTAACTTTTATAAACTTTCGAAAGTGAATTTCAATGTTGTTCGGCTAGTTTCCGCTAAGATGCCGAAAGTTAAATAATTTGACTTTTTCTATTTAAATTCGCATCTTGAGTTTTGGGAGTCCAATTTGAGATCCGCCTTCGCGAGTATGTTAGATATATTTTGTAAAACTGGTATGCAAAAGTTGGAATTAATTCGAATATCGTAGGGTTCCGTTTTAATTTTCATCGCGTAAAGAAAAGAAAAAAAATAAAAATGAAAAAGAAAAAGACAAAAAGAAAGATAAAGAGGCGGTGTCCTTAAGGGATTAAATCCCTTGGCCTAACCTCTGGTCAACTATTAGAAACAGAGACCTTAGAACAGAAACGAAACAGAGAAAATGAAATGACGCGGTAGGAAAAAAAATTCAAGAAAATGCGAAAAGAGCCGGAGAAAATAGTATTTTCACCCTGAAATATTCAGGTAATGATCTTAATGCATTATTTGAGTTTATTGCGTGTGTTTAAATATATTTTAATGGTAAAACTTGAAATATTAGACATCATTTCAATAAATTCAATTAATAGTTTAAAGGGTCAAATGGACCCCGATAATGGAATTGATTATATATTCGTACTCAGTGAGTTATGGGCAACATATAAATGTAATTTATTTAGGGTTTGGTTATGTGACCTTAAATCCTGTACATAGGCCTGGCCTGCGTGTTGCGTATGCGAATAGGGTATCAGGTTCCTAATCGTATTACCCTAAGACGTAAGGAATGAAGCCTTTAGCCTAATTTGATATATTTTTCTGCTTATTCAATAGAGTGGCATCGTTTGGCAATGAATTCAAAGGACAAAGCGGTTGTTGAGTAATTGTGCTAACTTTGTAACAAGGTAAGTGTTTATATCCATTTCTTTGGAGGCACCTGGCCTCGTGGATTTTCTACCATGCATTCCTTACGTGTGTAGCTGCCGATAGGGGTACTCATTACGCCTTAGCATTGGATATACATTGTATATTATATGTTATATCCTATTGTTGGTATTGCATTGAGGATCTGAGCATTGTGCCCTTGTTGTGAGTTGGCATCTACTTCCCGGCTGTCGATGAGAGTCCTGCGCCGGTGAAGGGTTATTAATGCATCATATTGCATTCATATGCATTACATTGCATATCATATCGGGTGCAGGAGTATTCCGCCCCGGGAGCAGGAGGATTCCGCTCCATTATATCATATTGAGGGTAGGAGGATTCCGCCCTAGGGGCAGGAGGATTCCGCTCCATTGCATCATATTGAGGGTAGGAGGATTCCGCCCTAGGAGCAGGAGGATCCCACTCCATTGTATCATATTGAGGGGTAGCAGGATTCCGTCCCAGGAGCAGGAGGATTCCGCTCCATTGTATCATATTGAGGGGTAGGAGGATTCCGTCCCAGGAGCAGGAGGATTCCGCTCCATTGTATCATATTGAGGGTAGGAGGATTCTGCCCTATGAGCAGGAGGATTCCGCTCCATTGCATCATATTGAGGGTAGGAGGATTCCGCTCTAGGAGCAGGAGGATTCCGCTCCATTGCATCATATTGAGGGTAGGAGGATTCCGCCCTGGAGTAGGAGGATTCCGCTCCATTTATTTGACACATGTGACCCTTTGCATCACATTTCATTTCATTTCATCTCAATTCATACCATTGTGTAGACTTGCGGTATATGACTACTGTTCTGCTTATATGTGCATTGCTTATTTGTTGATATGTTTCTGGCTCACATCCTTGGTTTAGTTTATGGTTTCATACGTGTTTCTGGTTATTATTTGGCTTTGCCTTTTTATAATTTAAATAAGAGGAATTTGGTGTATCTATTTCTTTTCTCCCTGGCTAGCTATCCTATTCTTTGAGATGGCTAGTCTGCCCCACTTATTGAGTCCTTTTGACTCACCCTTGCTTGTTGTTTGTTTCTTGTCTATCTATTTCGTTTCGGCAGGTTCGCTCCAGGATTGAGTTGGCCACGTTGTGAAGGAGCGAAGACGACTTCAGCTGTTAGGGTGAGCCAGCTTTATTCCGGATGGCCACCAGTTTATTGTTTATTATTTCAGTTGCATTTTGCTCCCTTCAAGAGGTATTTGTTTTCTTTTGTACTCTTAGATGTCTAGTCTGGATAACCTTAAACCTAGTATGTTGGGTAGTCAGCTGTAATTTCTTTTGTACAGCTTAGAGGTATCAGTATGTCTGTATTTTTTTCTAAGTCTTGTTCTTATTTATGAATTGAATTTTATTTATTTTCCTAATTTAATTGGTAAGGGTTCGCCCGACGGGTCTAGGGGAGGATGTCGGGTGCTCGCACGGCCTAGCCGGATTCCGGGTCGTGTCAGACAATCCTTTATTTATGTTCGTATTAAGTTATTAAGTTGTGTCTTGTTTTCTCATACTTTGCCTGCTTCTTTGTTCCATATAAAATGTTTGATCGCACTTGAAACTATTCTAAACATCTTGCATAATGTTTAAACATACAACAAAATGTTTAAACATCTTGAACAATATTCAAACATCAGTGGAGATGTGTACACAATAGATCAATTGTTTAAACATAAGTTAATATGTTTAAATATCACGTGTAATGTGTAAATATATTATGAAATGTTTCAGATTCCAGCGAATATATTAAACATCCCACTCGATGTTTAAACATCACGACAGATGTTTCGCAGTAAATGTCCAAAACTGCACGTCTACACTGAAAAGACAGGTTCTCCTGAAAAGACACATTTCAAACTTCACGACTATACTGAAAAGACACATTCATTCCACAAGGTGCCTCTTAAAGTATAAATGGTTACTTTTAAAAACCACCTTGACAGCCAATAAATACCCAACACTATATGCACCAACAGTATATGCAAATTTTTCGTCACCAACAACATCAACAGCATAAATATGTCTGTAGCATGATCAAACGACCCCTTACAGGTTGGCAATAGTGATGAGGCATCCCGTCAAAACCAACCAATACAGAATGCACCACAAAGAGAACAACGAGGCAATATAAATTGGGAAGTTGCAATTCTAAAGGCCGACATGGCGGAGACGAATCGAGCCATCGAAACACTACGAGCAGATTTATGGCGTTTAAGGTACAGGCACGCGAGGGATCACTGAAGGGTTATGAAAATAATTACATAAGTTTTGGATGAACTGGACCTGGAGATTATAGAAGGATGAAGTTTATGATATATTTTAAGTTGTTATACATAATCTAGTTTCCTTATTTAACGTATTATTATGTTGTAAACTTTATATCATGTAATTTTGGTTATCGAACGTATTAATGTATTGTATTCAGTTTCTATATGTAACTAGTAGATTTGTCTCTTTTTTGTATGTGTTTCTTCTCATTTTAGTATAGTAATTGCAATGTTTAACAAGCAGGTGGGATCTTAAACATTTAACACGATGTTTAACATATGTCGTTATGTTTAAGATCCTACTAATGAACTTAAACATAATGCGTTATGTTTAAACATCTGTTATGAAGTTTGAACATCTCGTGTGATGTTTAAACATAACGCATTATGTTTAAACATCATATGGGATGTTTAAACATAATACGATATGTTTAAACATCAGGTGTTATGTTTAAACATCATGACAAATGTTTAAGATCCTGCCAGATATTCTAAACATCAGTTGTTGATGTTTAAGCATTTTGTAAGATGTTGCACATCATACGAGATGTTTCAAACATCTTACTATATGTTTAAACATCGTAATGGGTGTTTGAAACATATTACAATATGTTTGCACATTTCATGAAATGTTTAAACATATCATGCTATGTTTGGATGTAGTAATCTATTTTTTGCAAGTATACAATTATATGTTGAGTGATGAGACGTATAATTACACATTTTGAATGATAAACTTAATGATTAAGTATACAAAGTATATTTTCATCGATATTGAAGGTGTTTGAAATGATAACACTGATGATTGGTGTTTCTATCAATCAAGATGGAGGTGTTTGAGTGAAAGGTGTTAGTGTTATGAGTGATAACACTAACAACTAAGCGTTTACATGTATTTTTATTGAAAGGTGAACATATTGGTAGTTTAAACTCCAATAATTAGTCGTTCCTCTGTGCATGTGAATGATTTTGAACAAAATTGGAGTGAGAACTCTATTTTAACTTGTTCACTCATTTAGATGAATATTAATAAAGGAGTTTGTAGTGACCTATCAATTGATTAGAGTTAATCTAAGTTTTCATCGAAAATTGAAGCGTTTAGGAGTCAAAACGGTAAAAAAAATACTGTAAAGTAAGTATATATTGATAATTGAATTTATTCTTATTGAAAACTCAAGCTTAAGTTTAAACATCATAAGAGATGTTTCAAACATCTTACTATATGTTTAAACATCGTAACGGATGTTTGAAACATATTACAATATGTTTGCACATTTCATGAAATGTTTAAACATATCATGCTATGTTTGGATGTAGTAATCTATTTTTTGCAAGTATACAACTATATGTTGAGTAATGAGACGTATAATTACACATTTTGAATGATAAACTTAATGATTAAGTATACAAAGTATATTTTCATCGATATTGAAGGTGTTTGAAATGATAACACTGATGATTGGTGTTTCTATCAATCAAGATGGAGGTGTTTGAGTGAAAGGTGTTAGTGTTATGAGTGATAACACTAACAACTAAGCTTTTACATGTATTTTTATTGAAAGGTGAACATATTGGTAGTTTAAACTCCAATAATTAGTCGTTCCTCTGTGCATGTGAATGATTTTAAAAAAAAAAAAATTGGAGTGAGAACTCTATTTTAACTTGTTCACTCATGTAGATGAACATTAATAAAGGAGTTAGTAGTGACCTATCAAGTGATTAGAGTTAATCTAAGTTTTCATCGAAAATTGAAGGGTTTAGGAGTCAAAACGGTTAAAAAAAACACTTTAAAGTAAATATATATTGATAATTGAACTCATTCTTATTGAAAACTCAAGCTTAAGTTTAAACATCATACGAGTTGTTTCAAACATCTTATGATATGTTTAAACATCGTAACGGATGTTTGAAACATATTACAATATGTTTGCACATTTCATGAAATGTTTAAACATAGTAATAATATGTTTAAACATCGATATTCATGTGTGCACATCGACCAAGATGTTGGAAACATACCCACACGATGTTTAACATTTTTTCGAGATTTTTAAACATTTTTTGCGATGTTTAAACATGTGTGATGATGTTTTTATAAACCGCATTGATGCCAAAAATTATTATTTGGAGCGAATGTATAGTATTTTTTGTGACAATGAGCAGTCGTATTTAATGTGAATGTGCAGTTATTTTAATGTGTAAAAGGAAAAAGATGAAGGGGTGTACATGGAGTTATGAAGGGGTGTATGTAAATTTATGAAGGGATGGATGTGAATAGGCACATACACAACTACATATGAATAGGCACCTCCTGTAATCATCACATATGCAACCGAAAAGGCACCAAATTTAGCCTATATATATGTGCCATAACTACTTCCATCCAGCCCAAATAAAATCTGAAGAAAACAACACAAACCAACACTAAACCAAGCATTTGAATCTGCAGCAAGCAACAACATTAACAACAACAAAGATGCCTTGCCGAGGATTGCACCCAAGAGCATCAGAACGTGATCGTAGAGTGCCAAGGACCACTGAAATCGAATATGTCCGTGAAGATATTGCAACCTTGAGCGCAGATGTGGATCAATTACCAGCATATATTGGAAATGTTGAGGATCAAGTGACGCAATTAACCACTAGGTTTGACGAATTCCTTGAGGATTATAAGATAAATATAGAACTTATCAAGCGTATGCTCCGTGGTATTCAAGTTGAACTCAAGATTGAGTCTCAGAACTACTCTACACCATCACGTCCTCCAGCGGCACACATCTGAAGTGAAGATATAATGTAGTTTGAATTGTCTCCTTTTAAGTCTAGTAATTTAATTTTCTGTTTGTTTAGAATGTCGTGTCTTGTAGTCTTGTATTTTCATTTTCCGTTCCATTGTTTTGAATAATTATGAAGTGGTATGAAGTTTTTCTATATGATTTGAATTAAGTTATTATTACAAATTTCTTTGATCAAACAGCATATGCAGTTAGAAACTTCATTCAACATCTTCATCAACCATTCATAGTGGATAGCAAGGGGTGTGTGGGTGTAATTTTAAGGGAAATGAATTAATTTCTTTTCATTAAAAGGTTCAAAACTGCAAAGGTAGAAAGATTATCAAAAAGAAAAACAAAAAGGAAAGAAATAAAGAAAAGAGAGCTTCCAGCGTATTAAACTAACCTTTTAAACATAAATGTGATGTTTAAAATATATTTCAAGATGCTGGAACTTCTGTATAAATGTTTCAGATGTTTAAACATTTTGATATGATGTTTACACATATATTGACATGTTTAAACATTTGGATGATGTTTCAGCATATTCCAATTAGTATTTTAAACATCTGAATTATGTTTCAACATAGTCAAATATGTTTACACATATGATGAGATGTTTAAACATCCACACGATGTTTCTTAAATCAGTGAGATCTGTACAGTGCACAGAACCAAAGTATTTACATAAAATATATAATTATCTTTACATGACGACCAACAAAACATAACATAACATAAAATTAAGAAAACAAGACAAAACAAATACTTAATTATCCTTACATGCCAAAAAATACTTAATTGTCCAACCATAACTTATCAAACTACGGCACCATCTTCTCATGAAATATGTCCACAACCCATTTCACCCTAAAATCCACCATATTGTTGTAACAGAGCTTGTCCCAGGGAGTCTTTGTAAGAAGGTGCTCAATGAAGGCTAGGGCATAACCACCTGATGCAGTACGAGTGTTGTTTGTCGGGAGGTCTTTCACACGCTCATATGGCTACAGTTTATTGTTCAGGATATCCTCCGGCAAACTTTGGAACATCTCGCACTGTCTGATGAAAATAGGGAATAGGGAAGTGATGGGCTTGATCAGTGTGTCAAATTCATCATCAGTGTTGTCACTGTACAGGGAGTCGTATACCCTTATCTTACCTTCCTCTACAAGGAACTCCATAGTGACAAAATGAACATCTTTCAATTTCAACACACAAAAAATCCTCTTCACCCCTGCCCACTTCACACCCCTTGGGTTGGCTGCTTACCTTGTGCATAGTCTAGCATATCATCCTTGAATTGAACAGTCTCCAGCTGTACTTCTAGAGGTGCAGCCAAGGCATCAGCGAGTACATGATGCTTCTTGTAAAGCTCACACAATTTCTTAGAGAAATTCAAATCCAAAATGACATCGGATTTTAGATAGAATTGGGAGTGGGCTTTCTTTTTAAGTCTCATCAGGCTCATGATTTCCTCAACATGCTGCAGAAAAGGAAAAAAAAGGAAAAAGAAAACACATAAACACCAGGCAGAACATGTCAACATCAGTGGAAATGTTTAAATACCAGACATAATGTTTAAACATCTTGTGATATGTTGCAACGTCGTAGAGATGTTTAACATTATATAAACATCAAGGCGTAATGTTTAAACACTAACTAATATGTTTACACATTATGTATTATGTTTACACATATCATAATTTATTTGTGATGTTTTAACACTGCTTGTTATGTTTGCACATCCCAATCCATGTTTAAACATCTGCTCTAATATATGCACTAACAAAAAATAATTAGGGTAAATTGCGTGTACCTTTTCCTCCAAATTTTATAGCCGATTATTGAAAAAAGGAGGGACAAAATTTGGTGTCAACAATACTTTCCAATTCGGCAGATGTAATCTCTTCTGAAGTAAGGCGACATTCCTCAAGGAGAGGCTGCTCACCTCGTAGGTCGGCGATCTCGTGCAGGGTCGGGTACTTGCAGACCTGATGAAGTGTTATGGGCACTCCCCTGATGCCGTGTATCCATGGTCGTCCCAGGATTACATCGTATAAGAAATTGAAATTCATCACCTGAAAAATGGTTGTGCTCGTCACGCCCAGTATGTGAACTGGTAGAGCTAGTTCCCTAGTGGATGCTTCCTGGATTCTGTTGAAACCCATTATGTTTCGAGTACTTGAGGACATTTGAGGACAATAGCTGAATTTGTGCAACACCTCCCCCCGGATGATATTAGCACTACTCCCCGGATCAATAAGAGCCCACTGGATATGTACGCCGGATATTTCCACAGGTACAACATGGTCTCTTTATTGGTATGCTTGCTCATCTAGGTCGAATCGGATAGACGCGAATGTTATTGCAGTCCCTTGGGCCGTGTTCGGCCATTCGTCCACGAAAATTGCGTTGATGGTCTTCAGGTTCTTAGACTCCAAACCTTTAAAATGGTGGGCCCTTCTTCCAGCAGCTCTTTGAGATGTCCTTCCTTTAGTAAGTGTTCAATCTCGATAATCAAGGCTTTACAATCGATCGTTGCATGGCCACTGCTGCGATGAAAATCGCAATATCTCCCTGTAGATCCTTTCGCGTTAGGTGGCCATCGAACCCTGGGGCCCAGTTTGCCAAAGCATTGACAAGAAGACTAAAGTCCCTGAAATTTCGGGGTTCAGTCCGCTTCTCCTGGTATTCGGGTGCTCGAGAATTATTCTGCCGCCGCACCCACTTGATTTTGAACCTTTGGCTTCACTCTTCCACAATCCCCCTCACATTCTAGGGACGGGCTTCCTGGTCTCTTCCTTCGCTCGTCCTCGGGGTTATGAGAATGATCTGGTTCCAAATGAAGTTTCTTAGTATACCTCTGATGTAACGCACTCCATGTGGACACTGGTGTTGAGTCAGACTCCACTGCAACTCTCAGATAGCTAAAGATCCCTTTGAATTCAAACTTTTGCCGAAGGCTACGACAACGATGTTATCAGGGACTGGTGGGAGCTCCATGCGTTCCTTCTGAAATCTATCGAGGTAATCCTTCAGCAACTTGTTGTCACGTTGTCATATCCCGAAGATGTCTTGCATGTGCTCCTCCCGCGTGCAGGCACTAGAATGTGCTTTCTCGACCAGGTCTTTCATCTAAGTGAATAACTCGATGGATCCCATTGGTAGGTGAGTGTACCAAGCGAGGGCTCCTTTGGTCAAAGTTGAACCAAATATCTTCACCAGAGTAGACTGGATTTCTTCTTTAGTAATCTCGTTACTCTTCACGGCCGTGTAGTAAGCAGCGATGTGCTAGTCCAGATCGGTCGTTCCGTCATACTTCAAGTTATCCAGCAGGCGGAAATGCTTTGGTATGCGGAGCGGCGCAACACTTGCTTTGTAAGCATGTTTGTAGAACTTTTGCTCATCCACTGTGGTAACTTGGGATGGATCTCCCGACACGTTACCAATCCGGTCATGGATGGCCTTCATCTCCTTTATGAGATCCTGAATAACAGGGGCTCCCTTAAGATCTTGATTGTTGATCGTTGCTGAACCTCCAGGGGCAGCATCCAGATTGAGCCTACGATCGGGAACTGTTGCTGGCGAGTTATTTGTGGGCGTCGGTCCTCGCGGGATAATAGGCTCTGAGACGAACCAACAAACATTGCTCCCAATCTGTGGGATATCCCTTCAACTATGCTGTTCAAGTTCCGCTCGGATGCAGTTTTGAGGATATCCAAGAGGAAGCCTCTAAACTCTGAATTACCTCCTGCAGTTGATCGCCTTCACCATCGCTAGCAATAGGGATTGGCTTATGAGAAGAATCCTTTGGCTGCTCGGTAGGATCCTTTTGTTGTATGCTGGGATCGCTGAGATCCTTCGCAGCCTCGTCTACTGCATCTCTTGTGTTCTTTGGAATGCTGCTACTGTCGTCTGACATAATTGCGCCTTTTCCTTCGTAGAATACCTACAATTGCCTGGCCAAACTCTTTATGCCTAAATTTGTACGTCTAGGTTAAACAATTAATTATGAATGAGGTCACAAGTAATACGGTAAATTACGATGGGAAAAGTAAATAAACACGATGAAAGTAAAGACAAGTAATTAAGTAAGAAATAATAGAGAAAGCAAAGTAATTCTTATTCCTTGAGAGTAGCCGAGTTCGGTGGCGAATCGTGTCTTGTGTAGTGTACAATACAATGTAAGGAGGGGTATTTATAGTAGTGATACTCAGTCCAAAATAAGGTAAAATACAAATACTAATAAGGCCATGGGCCTACAACTCAAGGCGGTGGTATACTAAACCCTAACTAGGACACTGTATACCCTAGGCGGTGGGATGTGTGCCCTGCGCCCTATGACCAAGCCGCCTAAACGGTCGTTGGCTCTAGGAGTGGGCGTATTGATAAGACCCAAATCATGCAACCATCCAAAAGCATCATTCAAGGCCAAGAAAGAGCACTTCGAGGTCATGCATTGGGACGCCAAGGAAAGAAGGGCATCCGGGACACATTTCGAGGTGTTTTAAGAAGTCCCAGGAAGAGGCGGACCGCCTACGGATTGAGGCGGACCGCCTACAAGATGCTTGCTCTCTGGATATTTTGAGGCGGACCAAGAGGCGGACCGCCTAGCAGTGTTGAGGCGGAGCGCCTCCCCCAGAGGCGGAGCGCCTCCCTCTGTTCAACTTTGACGGGACTTTGACTTTAATTGCTATGTAATTCCTACTATGCCCCTACGTGGCTTATGTCTTTAGAACTTACTTAAGGGTACTTTTGGCCTTTCATTATGTATTAAATGAGGCCTATAAATACTCCATAGCTTAGCATTATTCCTAAGTTAGCTTTGATGATGAGTGTTTGATTAAACAATGTTCTAGAGTGGATTCTCTATGAATGAAACCTTTGAGTTCGGTTTGAGTTTACTAGTGGATTCTAGTTGAACCCCAAACCTCCCCCGACCATTCTACTTGCGAGTCCGTTGTCGTCTCGAGGGTAGTTGCCTAGCGTAGGTGTTCTTGGCCTTCTCCCGGGGTGTAACGGAACTAGTTCTCCGTTGCTACTTGGGATTAGTGATCGAGTTACGTCTCGTTCCTATCTTTTATTGTTCCGCGTATTTGATTCCTATCATCTTGGTATCAGAGCAAGGCTCGGGTTTTGTTTCTACAAACCCCCGACCCTTGATTCTTCGTGCCTTAGGTTGATTCTATCTTTAGTTTCCTTGTTCTTGTTATAGAAAGAAGAAAAACTCAAAAAAAATTGAAAAATTGAAAATACCAAAAATTTGTTCTATTTTGTTGGTTTGGATGATTTATGTTATGGGTGTTATAGATTCTAGATCGTGATTGAATTCCCGTCGCTTGGGTACCAAAATTGATTGATTTGGTGAAGTTTGAAAAATTGAAACCCCAATCCCCCTTAAACTCTTGATGAACTTGTTCTTGATGATTTTGGGTTTGATTCTTGGTTGGAATGATGTTTGATGGAAATTTGATATTGGGGAATGATCTTCATTGAAAAACAAACGATTTGGTACCAATTTTGGGGAATTTGAACAAGTATAACACCAACTTTGATGATTCACAATCCATTTTGAAAACCCCCTTTTTGATAAACCCTAGTTTTGGAGAAGATGAACATGGTGAATTCGTTGTTGTTGATTGGGTTTAGTTAAAAATTGTTGGGAATTGTTCTTTGTGCTTGATACAACATTGGGGTACCTTTGAATCATCAAAACAACGCTTGGATAGTTGGATTTTGGGTTGTAAAACCAAGAAAACGCGAAGGAAACTGTGCAGGAAATTGCAGGAGGCGGAGCGCCTCAATTTGGAGGCGGAGCGCCTCCCACTGGTGAGCTCTCTGGATTTCCTGAGGCGGAGCGCCTCCCCTGCAGAGGCGGAGCGCCTCCCCCTGTAGGTTTGTTCTGGGCGGCCGCCTACCTTCCTGAGGCGGGGCGCCTGCTTCCTGAAGGTTGGGAAACGGGTAGAAACTTCTAGGTTTTCGTGTTTTGTTGATTGCATTGCTTCTAATTAGTACTATTAGAGTATAATCCTACTTGTGTAGTACTAATTACTTCGAGCTATTAGGATCATCGTGCCTTAGAAAGGAGACTAGAATTCAAAGAAGATCCGTAGCATCTTTTGATTCAAGTCCTCAATTAAAGTGCTTACCGTTCCAATCGAGTCCCATTAACTCCACTCACCCCGGAGAGCAGTGGGTTTGAGAAGTTGAGTGGTTGAGTTGTGGTTCGTTGGTCAACTACTTGAAGCTTTTAAACTCGAACTTGTGTGAAATATCCCCCCCTCCACCAAAAGAGCGAGCCGAGTGAAACATTGTGAGGGAGTGGTGAGGTGTTTTACTAACGTTTGTTGCTTCTTGTAGGTACAATGGCGAATGATGGGGATGATCCTATGAAGAACTTCATGGCCACCGTTATGGCTAAGTTCGAGGAAATAACTTTGAGACTTGAGTCCATCGAGAAGAATCAAGTTGAGACCGGACAGAGGAGGACCCCGAGTGTCCAAATTGAATCCGGAGAGGGCACGAGTCATAACACTCCTATGACTCCCGGACACTTTGTTGAGCTAACCAAGAGGTATGAACAAAGCAAAGTTGAAGCTCTACAAGAGCGTGGGTTGGGCAATCCCCGACAAGAGGGCAATCCCCTCAACTTGGGCAATCCCCAAGGAAATGCTACACTTAGAAGACCCGTGCGGAATGTCCCACCTCTTGAACAAATTGATGAAGTTCAAGAAGAGGAGGAGGCCGGGTATGGTGATGACCCCTATGGGTATGATGTTCCATATCAACCTAGGAGGCAAATGCATTGGGGACGCAATGTTGATAGGGGTAGGGGCCGAGGTCGAGGGCCACCACCCATGGGCTATGCTAGAGGAAATATGAGGAGGGAGTATGTTGCTCATGATGACTACTATGGAGGCCAACCGGAGCCTAACTATGGGGCACGTGACAACAACAACAACCTCAATAGTGTCAAGATCAATCTTCCATCCTTCAAGGGAACTTGCGATCCGGAGGCATACATGGAATGGGTACTACAAATGGAGAGGGTGTTTGATACCAATGAGATGACCGAGGAGAGCAAGGGAACCTATGCTATTTCTACCTTTGAGGCCTATGCTTCTACTTGGTGGGAGTCTATGAAAAGGTCGAGGAGAAGGATGAATGCTCCTTTGAATGTGACTTGGGATGAGTTGAAAGGGCATATGAATACCAAGTACATAACTCCAAGGTATCGGCAAGAGCAACTCAAGAAGCTCTATGATCTAAAGCAAGGTGTCAAATCGGTGCATGAGTACCATGATGAATTTGAAAAGATCCGGATGGCATTGGAAATGGATACCGAATGTGTTGAGCAAGCAATGATCCGCTTCAAGAATGGTTTGAGTTACGGTATCGCTTCTCAATTGAGGTTGCATACTTATCATTCACTTGACGATCTACTTGAAGCCGCCATTGAAGCCGAGAGATGGCTTAAAGGAGAGAAGTTCAAAAGCACTCCTACTACCACAAGCAAGCCAAAAGAGTGGACGACTCCAAGTGCAAACTTTCCAAGTACAAGTGCCAACAAAGAAGTGAAGAAGCTTAATGAGAAGACTACTCCACACTTGGAAGGTACTTCTAAAACTCGCTTGAGTAATCCTATCTCTACATCTACACAATGTTATAAATGTAAGGGCTTTGGGCATATTGCCAAAGAATGCTCCACAAAACGAACCATGGTTGTGGTTGGCAATTTGGTGTATGAACAAGAAAGTGAGTCCGAAAAGGAGGAAGCAGAGGAGGATGAGGAAGTTGAATGTGAGGAGGCCGTAGAAGAGGATGATGGTCCTCACATGTTCTTGATGGTTAGGAGGAGCTTGAGTACCATTCTCATGGAAGAGGAGGTGGAAAATGATCAAAGGGAAAGCCTCTTTCATGCTAGATGTCGTGTGATGGGGCAAGTATGTTCAATGGTTGTTGATTCGGGGAGTTGTACCAACATTGTGAGCCAAACCTTGATTTCCCAATTGAAGTTACCTACTCAAAAGCATCCAAAACCGTATCGACTACAATGGCTAAGCGAGTGTGGTGAACTTAAAGTGGTGAAACAAGCATTGATTGAGTTTAGCATTGGGAGCTATAAGGATAAGATCTTGTTTGACGTGGTCCCGATGCAAGCATGCCATTTATTGTTTGGGAGACCATGGCAACATGATAGGTTTGTAGTGCATGATGGCCGGACCAATTCCTATACGGTCAAGCAAGATGGGAGAAAATATGTGCTTAGACCTTTGACTCCAAGGAAAGTGAGGGAAGACTACAAGAAGATGAAGGAGTTGAGGGAGGCGGCTAAAGCAAAGTCACCCATGGTACTTGAACCCGAGGCAAACAATCTCATTATTTTGCCATTGCATGATGAAAATGAGAGTCACTCCACTTCAAATGAGAGAGAAAAGATAGTGAGAAGTGAGGGAGTGACCGGTGACAATCCAAGAGAGGAAAAAGGAGAGGATTTGAGGAGTGATGTGAGGGGATTGTCACCACAACCTACACTTGACCATGAGGTAAAATTGCGAGAGATGAGAGGTGAGGAAGGAAAAATTGAGAGTGAGAGCACCCATTGTTCTAACCCTTCTTTATCTTCTATTCTTTCTTATGAAAGTTCTTGTGTAGGTACATTTGAAGACAAGCAATTGGAGCCTCAATGTGAGCTTCATGAAGGGGAAGTTGCATATGACACTTCAAACCTTGTGAGTGATCAAGGAAGCACTACAAATGTAAGTGTTGCTTCACCTTTTCATGAGCCTACTAGCTATTTGTCTTGTGACGACTCAACACTAGTTGGTGGGTTTGAGGCATCTAGTGAGTATGCCACTAGTGAAGAGTCTACTTGTCAACTTGAGCTTGATTGTGAAACACTAGTTGGAAGGGATGCTATGCCACATCATGATGTGAGCTCATTGTTCATTGAACCCCTCCCTAGTGTAGATTTGATAGTTGGCCATGATTGTGACCTTTGCTATGACACCCCACCAATCTTTGACATAGGGAAAGATGAGGTAGTTGACCATTCCCTAATTGATATGCTTCTATTTGGTGGACCAATGTGTTGTGGTGAGGATGGTCTTGACCTTGAGGAGTCCAAATCGCATGAATTGGACAAGGTTGTTTATGATGACTCCTCAAGTGAACCTAGTCTTGATAACTTGTCTATGCTTAATCATGATATTGAGATGCATGCTTATACTAATCCATTGTTTGAAGGCATCCTCATTAGTGGTAAAGACTTGTATCGAACTAGGGTGAGTAGTCAAATGGAACCTCCATGGTGTGAAGGGTTTGATTCCCTAGGCAATCCATTGTTTGAGAACTTGGGAGAGGTCGATGGTACTTTGAGTGACCCGGCTATTGCTTGTTTGGGTTATGATGAAGAAGAGTCCATCATCAATACCTTTCTTGAGAGTTTGTCTATTGGGAAGGGTTGCTTAGGTGATGAAATTGGAGGGGAAGAGGAATCCCTTGGTGTGAGTATGTATGCTCTAAAGAAGGGGAGTGGAGTACTTGCTCCTACTTGTAGGTTGAGTTATTTGACTCACTCCACTCCACTTGTTGACCACACCTTGCGGATTGATTGGTATGTTGATTTTGAGCTTAAGGTTCAAGAGGGTTTTGATAGCTTGATCTTGCATTTTTCATGCCCACATGACCTATTTGCTCATTATCTTGTTGAGTGCATGATGATTTTTAACCAAGTGCTTACGGTTCTCTTTGGAGACTTGATATTTATGATTGTTATTGACGCTTGGTTATATCACAAGAGTGTGTTTTCCACACCTCTTGCACTAACCTACTTTCAAAGTAGGACGTTTGTGTGTTTTTGCTTGTCGTTGCTTGTAGGTTCTAAGCTCCATGCTAAGGCGGGGGAGATCTTGGAAGAAGCCTATATCAAAGTGACGATCAAGAGGGATAAAGAAGGAGCGCTTTGGCCACCCCGAGGAGTTGTTGATGCTATGAGAGACCAAGCCTCGATTTCGAGGACGAAATCTTCTCAAGAAGGGGAGGATGATAAGACCCAAATCATGCAACCATCCAAAAGCATCATTCAAGGCCAAGAAAGAGCACTTCGAGGTCATGCATTGGGACGCCAAGGAAAGAAGGGCATCCGGGACACATTTCGAGGTGTTTTAAGAAGTCCCAGGAAGAGGCGGACCGCCTACGGATTGAGGCGGACCGCCTACAAGATGCTTGCTCTATGGATATTTTGAGGCGGACCAAGAGGCGGACCGCCTAGCAGTGTTGAGGCGGAGCGCCTCCCCCAGAGGCGGAGCGCCTCCCTCTGTTCAACTTTGACGGGAATTTGACTTTAATTGCTATGTAATTCCTACTATGCCCCTACGTGGCTTATGTCTTTAGAACTTACTTAAGGGTACTTTTGGCCTTTCATTATGTATTAAATGAGGCCTATAAATACTCCATAGCTTAGCATTATTCCTAAGTTAGCTTTGATGATGAGTGTTTGATTAAACAATGTTCTAGAGTGGATTCTCTATGAATGAAACCTTTGAGTTCGGTTTGAGTTTACTAGTGGATTCTAGTTGAACCCCAAACCTCCCCCGACCATTCTACTTGCGAGTCCGTTGTCGTCTCGAGGGTAGTTGCCTAGCGTAGGTGTTCTTGGCCTTCTCCCGGGGTGTAACGGAACTTGTTCTCCGTTGCTACTTGGGATTAGTGATCGAGTTACGTCTCGTTCCTATCTTTTATTGTTCCGCGTATTTGATTCCTATCACGTATATCCTCAGTACCTTGTAGGATCGTATCCTCTTAACAATAGGTGGCGTATTTTTGTCCACACAATGAAGTGAGCTGATTTAGCCAGTTTGTCAACAATGACCTAGACTGAATCATGTCACCACAGGGTCTTTGACAGACTGATGTTTGGCATTTTATGCCTATATTTCCTTAATATTTCCTCACGTTTGAGTACTTTATTCGCCCGTTTTCTAGTTGACGAATGTGATTTTGCACTGATTTTGTATCGTGTGACTTGTAGGATCTTGTGAGGTGCAATTGGAGCTTTGAAGAGGATAATCGAGCAAGAAAAGATTGAATTTGGATTGAGGATTGGATCGAGCACACGAAGGCACGACACGACGCAAGCTGCGGGCGAAGGAAAACTGGAATTGGCTTGGCGCCATGAGGGTCGCGCCGCGCCCACTGCAGCGCCCAACTTTCTTCCGCATTTTGGGACGCGGGGCATGGCCGTTACGTGCAAAATTCGATGTCCTCTGCTTGGTTCCACGCGGTTTGAGGGGCGGGGCGCCAGCTATAGCGCCTCTGGAGCGTTTTTTTGATTTCCTATTTCGTCTAGGCTTAGGCGTAACTATTTGCTAGGTTTTTGTAAACATTATAAATACTCTTCTACTTAGTTTTTAAGAGAAGTTCAGAGTTTTGGAGCAAATTTGAGAGCTCATAACATCTTGAACAAGGGTTTTTCTTCCTTCCATTAATTTATTACATCATTATTTCATTATTTCATCAAATCCTTGTGTTGTTATTATGAGTAACCGTAGCTAAATATATCGTTCTAGGGTTAGAGCGAATTCATGAAGGTTGAGGTTTGAATGTTGATTTCCATGAATTGAATTCCAATTGCAGATTGTTTATTCTTTCTTGATCATAATTGTTTGATTATAACGGCCAAATAATTGAACACTATCTACGGTTCTTAGGTTGAACTCGACAGAGGGAATTTATTAACGTACATAAGAAAGAATAGGGCTTGATTGTGAACCTGGGCATCGGGGAATCAATTTGTGGGTAGGATAGACATATACCTATTCACCTTGCTTAGCTAAATACAGAGTTCGTTAATGCGTGCATGTGATTTAACTCCATAGATATATAGGCGTTAGAGTAGCTTGCATAGACCGTGAAGAATCGACAGGTTTTTACGGGTACAATTGACCTGTTAGTTAGCAATCTTGGGACTTAAGAAGTGGAATCAACAGGATAACTCAACTGGATTGGTCGCAGCTCTAACCCTGGACCGTCTCCTTATTACTGATAACAACCAATTTTTGCTCCATTGTTTGAATTCACTTCTTTCATTTTAATTACTATTTTTGTAGTTGATAATATTCTCACTATTGGAAAAGATCTCTGAATAGTTGTTAAGAAATTGTTTGTTAGGAGTCCAGTCTGAATAGTCCTCGTAGGAACGATACTCTACTTATTACTTTATTACTTGTCGATCACGTATACTTGCGTGTGCGTTGGAAGCAACAAGTTTTTGGCGCCGTTGCTGGGGACTAACAATTGACTGATTTCTTTTTGAACGATTACTTATTATCTATTCAGGTTTAATTTTTTTGTTGAGTTTCTTGTGTTGTTTCAAGTATTAAGTCCTGCTTGATCTTTACCTATAGGAATGGCAGAAGAACGCACCTTAGCTGTGCGAGATGTTGCTCTCCCCAGCCTGGAGGGGGTAGCGCTAACATAGTTAAGCCCGCTATCATCGGGCACTTTGAGATTAAGCTCGGCATGATTCAGTTGCTGCATGCGACTGGGCAATATGGTGGATTACTTCATGATGATCCGCAGCAACATATTCATAATTTCTTGGAGATCAGTGATACTTATACACCGACGGGAGTTCCTACTGATTATGTTTGCTTGACATTGTTCCCGTTTTCACTTATTGGGACAGCAAGGAAGTGGTTAAAGGCTGAAAAGCCTGGGTCTATCACTACTTGGGATGATTTGGCTAAGAAGTTCTTAGCTATGTTTTATCCGTCTGCCAAGACAGCCCGGCTGAGGAGTGAAATTATGTCCTTCAGACAGAGAGAAGGAGAGTCTTTGTATTCAACCTGGGAGCGGTTTTAAAGCTTTACTGAGAGACTGTCCACACCATAACCAATCAAATGAGGTTCTGGCACATACTTTTGTTGAGGGGTTGACTGCTCACACTAAGATAGTGGTAGATGCTGCAGCTGGAGACCAAGTCTTGGCCTTGAACTTTGACCAGATTTATGAGTTACTAGATAAATTCTCACAGAGCAATCCTGACTGGCAGGGTGATGGTAGAGCTACTACTCAAAAGGCTGCTGGGGTACTTCAACTAGATGAAATCTCAGCATTGAATGCAAAGATGGACGCCATTGCCAACTAAATCAGCAAGCTAAAGACACAGCAACCAGTGGCTCCAGTGCAACAACTCCAGAGTTTTTGTGAGGTTTGTGGTCAAGATCATGCTACAGAGGTTTGCTCCTCTAATCCAGAGTCAGTTTATTACGTGGGTAATCAAAACAAGCCGCAGGGTCAAAATCAGTTTGGTAATACTTATTATCAAGGCAATATGAGAGCCCCAAATAATTACCAACCACTTCCAGCTCCACCACAGCAGGTTAGCAATTCAGTTGAAGATATGCTAAAGCAGCTAATGGCAGGCCAGCAGAGAATGATAGCTGACACTGCAGCCCATACACATGCCATACAAGATCTTGTCAATGCTCAAAAGAACCTGGAGCACCAGTTGGGGCAGTTGGTGGGCGCTACAAATTCTAGACAACATGGAGCACCCCCTGGTAATGCTGGATCGAGTACTGTTAGAAAAGGGCCTGAGCAATGTCTTGCAGTGACTTTAATTGAAGGTGGAGAGCTGATGGCCAAGTCTGAGGAGAGAGCTGAAATAGAAAAAGTTGAAAAAGTGGAGAAGGTAAAAAGAAAGAAGAGAAAAAGGAGGCACCTCTACCGCCTCCACCACTCCCGCAGAGACTTATACCATCGAATGATATGGCCCAGTATCAAAAATTTGTGAGTATGTTGAAAGAGCTTCAAGTTAACATTCCTTTGACTGATATGTTTGAATTGATGCCATCCTTTGTGAAGTTCTTAAAAGAGATTTTAGTCAAGAAGAAAAAGCCTCAAGAGATAGATACAGTTGAGTTAGTCGAGGAGTGTAGCACAATCTTGAGCAAGCTACCTCCAAAACTTCAAGATCCTGGGAGGTTTACTATTCCTTGCACCATTGGAGGGCATAATATCACTGGTGCATTGTGTGATCTGGGTGCGAGCATAAATCTCATGCCTCTATCTGTTTGCAAAAGGTTAGGGCTAGGAGCAATCAAGCCCTCTTCAGTTACTCTTAAGATGGTGGATGGATCACTCACTCGCCCTGATGGTAAGTTGGAGGATGTGTTGCTTAAAGTTGGTAAGTTTACATTCTCTGCTAATTTTGTAGTCCTAGATTATAAAGAGGACCGAGAAGTTCCAATCATTTTGGGGAGACCATTCTTAGTCACCTCGAAGGCAATTATTGACATGGAGCTGGGAGATATGACTGTTAGAGCGCATGGAGAAAAGGTTACTTTCAAGGTTTATATGAGAAGGAGCACATAACTAAGGTTGAAGAGTGCTCTATGATAGAATGTGTCAAACAAGAACATGGAAGTAAACCAAATGACGTGTGTTAGCAGAATGTGGAACAAGATAGTAATGGCACATCACATGTGAAGTTGAAGATGGGTTCTCTCAAAGAAAGGAAGAAAGCAAAGGTTCGTCGTAAGAAGAGAAGACATAAATGCTGGAAGTGAGCTAAAAGTGTCGTTGTGCCACGACGTTAACTAAGGCGCTTCTCGGGAGGCAACCCGAGTTTGTACTTGTATTATTTTATTTATAGTGTCACGTAGTTTTTGTTTTTATTTTGTCATTTTTGTAGATGTTGGGAGTGCGAAACGAGATGTAGTCGACGTGTTTTAGTCTGGTTTTCACCTCGAACTAACGTCGTACTATGTCTCACTCGAAGAGGACCTCGTCAGGGATTTGAGGCGCTTTAAAGCATGCCCCGCGCTTGGTATCGCGCGAGGGACAAGAATTCAGTGCGGAAAAAATTGAACGGGCGCCTTGGTGGCGCGCCGCGGGTGGAACCGCGGCTGGGGTGGTTTCGCAATTTCTGTACTCCTTTTTGAGTTATTGGTCGCACCCCTGTTTATTGTTGATGACTTGTTAGAGGAAGTCTGAGTACCCCATGCTGTATGGAAGCTTGAACGAGGCCCGCACTCCAGGGAAGTTTCTTCTACCTTGCACTTTATTATTTTTGCACTGAGGACATTGCATTGTTTAAGTGTTGGGTGGAGAAAATTCCTTTTATTTTTGAGGTTACTGATGCATGTACCGTTAGGAGTTTTATTTTGTCACTTGACATTTTTGTTTCCTTTTTAGTATTTGCTTTTTTTTTAATATAAAAAATTTACAAAAAGATTTTCTTTTTAGTCTTTGTTAGTGGTACATGTCATCCACCCCATGGTTTTCCTTATGACCTCGGTTCTTTTCCACGGGGAGGCCTTTGAACTGGGTTATTTTTTATTTTACTGTGGGGGTCGATCAGATCTCGGCCCTTAAAATCGTGAAAGAGTACTAGCTGCTAGCTGCCTGACACTCTGCTGTCTACAAGCACTAGACATCACACTGAACGAACTTGAAAATCTGCCTCTCTTGCTTGAGCACCTATCTCTGTCAGCCCTCTCCTTCTACTTCATTTCCTCAAGTTCAAAGGAAAATGCTTGAATCGTGCAATTTCCATACTCGACTACATAGATACAGTCGTACACTCACTTACTAAGTGAAGACCAAGTCCCACTACATACCTGTGTACCTTGTCCTCTATGTCTGATATAACTATAGGAGCAAACCTCGCTAAATAATTAAAGCGGAGGTCGTATTCTGCAACACTCATACACTTCTGTCTCAATGTCGGAACTGATCCAATCGTGCTCTACATGTCCTTCTAGGTAAGTAACGGTGGAGGAATGCCTTTGAGAACTCCCTCCATGTAATTGGAGCAGCATTTGCTCCCTTAGACATCTCCCAAGTGCTATACCGACCTGCCACTTGATCCTACAATCTATATGTTGCCCATTCAACTGACTTTCTATCTGTGGCATGCATAACTCTGAGAGCTTTGGCTGCTCTGCCTTAAAAAAATCTTGGGAATCCTATGTTGTACTAGATCTCGTGAAAACTAGAGGGACTAATTTAAGGAAATCACGAATCCTAGAACTTTTATCGTCACCTTGAGGACCTGTATGCGGTCGTCTAGCCTTAGTAGCTACAATGCTAGTTAGCAATCTGACGGCATCCCAACAGTCGCCGTGCGTAGGATCCGGAGCTACGGTGAAATGAGCACCCTTAACCTCTTCCGAAGCAAACTAAGTCTGTGAAGTTCTGAATGGAACCTCATGTCTGGACACCTCATGCTCCTCTAACTTAGGGGGTACTCTGCTAGTACTCTAGCCAGAAACGACTTTGCTCTTCTGGGCAGCTGTGAGTTTCTTTGACGGCATCGCTATGTATAAAGGTTTCGTTAGAAGGCTGAATTCTTATAACATAGCTCTATCGCATGATCTAGAGAAGAAGGAAAAATAACAATCCTGAATATCCTGTAGCCTCCTGTATATAACAGTGGTGCACAGCACACGCAGAAACAAGACTCTACTAGATACGGCTTGTAGACACCCCAGGACTGAACTGCTCTGATACTATTTTTGTCACGACCCCAGCCTAGAGCCGTAGCGGATAACCGATACTAAGTGTCGATCATCACTAAACCTACTGATAATCTGCTAACCAAGATTATAACTAATAAAATGAACAAGTATAAGCCTAGCTGATAAGAACTGTACAATCTGGAGAGCCGACAAGGCTAATATAAGTAGACATACTAAATGCACAGGTGCATATCTCAAGGACTCTAGGAGTGCTGAATTGAAAAAGTACTAGATGGGATAGGGCCCCTGTCATGTCAAAACTAGCTGACTGTACACATACCAAAAGATAAGTAACTCCGGAAGTAAGTAGAGTGACTCCAATAGCTGGTGAATGGCCTACTGATGTGGCCCAAGCGCTGATGTATCTCTACCTGCGCTGCATGAAAGCAGCGCCCTAGAAAAGGGAGTGAGTATGATATGTACGAAGTATGTAAAGCATGGGCGTATAATATATCATCGTTGAATGAAATTGTAAGGCTGGAATATAAATATGTAAATCTGTTCTGAAGAATGACAATGTAGTTGGAAATATGAAACATGGACTGAAAATAAATTCAAGTCTAATTAAATCTGAAACTGAAGACTGAGTTGAACTATACTGATAAGTGACTGTAATATGACTGATAACTGGTAACTAGAAACTGAAAACTGATAGTTTTCAACTGATATTGACATTAAGAACTGATGGCTAATAACTGAGAACTGATAACTAGTACTGAGCTAAAATTGAACTGTTATCTGAACTGGTACCTGTCTGGTGTTATGGGTTGTATCTCCCCAAATCAGGTAACTGAACATCTGAACTATCCTCGTGTATAGTCATGCGGTGCATACTATGGCTATATACGCGTATATAACATATAGGGCGGGTGTTATTGTCTATGTCCCCCCAGCCAGTTGTCTCTGTGGTCAGAGTGTGTGAATGACACCCGGTCACACTAGGTGTATCAACCCCCCCCCCCCCCCCCCGAACCAGAGGGGCTGTGTTCCTCAGACGGGTAGTATCACACGTTACCAGACTGTGTGTCCAATGTCCAGCCTCTTTGGGTGATGCAATCCAAATTGCCTCAACACCATTCACTCGGAGTTAAGGAAAGAGGGAGCAAAGGATGCAAAGGAAAGAGCTTTTGAGAAGAGTTGAAGGCCGCATCCCATAGTTTCGGTAAAGGGTGGAGCTCCCCATGACGAAGGAGGAGCGCCCCAAGGTAGCCTAGGAAGAGGCGAAGCACCTCCCATAGTGGGCAGACTGCCCAAACATCACAAACCTCTTAAGTTTGACTAGGCCGAGCGCCTAGCTCACAGAGGTGGAGCGCCTCATGCTGAAGCAGTGTCATGACTCCTAAGGCGGAGCGCCTAGTGGAGGAGGCGGACCGCCTTCCCCTATTTCAGCCTTGACAGGATTTTGTTTAATTCCTAGACTATTTCCCATTTTGACCCTTCGTGGTCTTTATTTCTTAAGCCGACTTGAGGTCTATTTTTCATTAATTTAACCTATGGGTGAACCTATAAATAGCCCATTAGGTCTTTCATTTCATTAGTTAACCAAAGAAGAAAAAAAAGAGAGGCATTGTCTTCTTTGTAGAAACTCGAAGCTTCATATATCTCATTAAACTTGGAATCCATGGAGATCATCCTAGTTTTATTCCTTGAGCGGTTCAAGTCTCTCTTTCTCCCTTGGAATCAATCTACATATGTGAGTTTGATTTATTCTTTCTTCTTGTTTATGTCCTTCCCAAACCTTCTTTCTTGTTGAATGCTTGACTTGTATCTTTAATTGCTTCCGCATATTTTATATTGCATCAGTTGGTATCAGAACACAGATAGGTTTTGTTCTCACAAACCCTCGTCCTGTTCATCGTGCCTATTACCTTAGTTTATTGTTGTTCTTGTTTGTTCTTGCTTTGTTAAGAACAAAAAGAAGAAAAAAATTTGAAAAGTTGAAAAACACCAAAAAAAATTTCATAGAACAACTTAGATTTGGATACCCAATCAATGAAAGTTATTGGGGATTGTTCTATATCATTTTCCCGTTCTTTTGGTACCATAATATCTTGATTTGGTGTTGTGATTCAAAACTTGAAGAATCAAAACCCCCATTTTGAAACCCTTGAAAATTTTGCTTCAAATCTATAAATCAAAGCTTGTTGTTGTTTGTTTGGGTTTGAAAACCATTGGGAATTGTTAAGAGTCATTGAATACACCTTTGGGTACCTTTGGATTTTGAGAAACAACTGGAAATCGTTGGAAAATTTTTGTGAAAAGTGGGCAAAACCAGTTGTTGAAAAATTGAAGGTTCAGCCTTGGGCGGACCGCCTCAGCTTTTGCCCACTCTCTGAAGTTTCTAGGTGTCCGCCTAGACTCAGGGGCAGAGCGCCTCTGCATGTTTGGGCAACCAGGTAGTTTTTTCGTCTAGGATTTCATTATTCTTTGTTTTCGTACTTCTTAGTTAGTGTTTCTTAGATAATTGTTCTACTCCATTGATACTAACTCTTGAGCATTTTAGGCTAACTCGAGCGCATTGGAAACTTGATTCCAAGAAGATTAGTAGAAAATTCTTTGGCTTCAAGTACTTACGTAAACAGTCGTCCGTCCATAGAGTCACATAAACTCCATTCCAAACCAATACTTGTACTAGTTGGTGATCTTACCATCGCAGTTCCTTAGAGATTAAGGCAATCTTTGAGTGGAAAAAGGCTTGAGTAGTGAGAATCATAGAGTGTGGTCACAAAAGCCATTGACCTTGAGTGTATACACGAATGGAAAGAAAATTGAGTGTTCATATATTGAGTGATATATGCGAGGGAGTGAATTTGTGAGGCCCTTTCTCTTTATTGTTGCAACTATGTCGGATGATGATTGTGGAGGTTATGACTCATGTGGAGATGATGGAAGTTGCTATGATGATGGTGGAGACTATGATTCCTATGATGATGATGATGAGGTTTGCTACGATGACAAGGGAAACCATGGCTCCTATGGTGATGAAGCGGGTTACTATGATGATCGTGAGACTTATGGAAACTATGGAGCTTTTGGAGATGAATATGAAGATTCTTATACTTCTAGTCCAGAAGTTGAAGATAGTGTCGCTTCAAGGTACAATGTTCCTACTTACTCTTCTTGTGATAAACTTGAAAATATAGATAGTGACATAGAGAAAATTGATGATGAAGTTGTTTATAGGAATTGTTCATTTGCATCTTCTCTTGGTGTTTCTAAAAATAAACAAGGGAGTAGTAGTGGTCTTTCCATTGGTTTGGGAAGAAGTGGTAGTTGTTCCATGGAAAAAGGAAAGTTTACATCTCCTACTTGTGCTAAAAGGCTAAATTCTTCTAATTCCTATGTGAAATGCAATTTGAGGCCTAATGAGAGAAAAAGTGTTACTTTTGCTACAAAAGGTTTGCTTTGTTATAAAAATGTCGTGAGAGGTTTGGATAGTTGTAGTAGGAGTAGTGCTATTGGCTATGGAATCAATAGGAGAGGTTCTTATGGGTTCCATGATGAGACTCCTTCCTCGACTTTCAACAACACACCTAATGTTGGAAGAGTGAGGGGAAGTGGAAGCTACCCTAGTGGTGTTGCAAGTAGAGGAGGGATAAGGGAGACCCAAGTTGATGGTGCTGATACTCTTGATCATTCAAGTTCTTACTTGGATGCAAATCTACAATGCTTGGGATTGCGTAGGTTTGTTGTTGAGGCAAATGACTATGGAGGAAACTTGCTCAATATTGGTGATACCGATGCCAATTGCATTAGAACCTCTTTGGTTGATAGGCTAAGTATAACATGCCATGAGCTAGAACATCCTTATGGCTAAAATAGCGTGCGAGTTTCCAAGGAAGCTCGGGTGCTCATCACTCATAAGAATTATAAGGGTTATGTTTGGTGTGATGTGTATCGTATGCGACATTTTGATGTTTTGCTAGGTGAGCAATGGTTGCACAACAAAGAGTTGCAACATAGTGCTAAGAGGGATGTGTATCTTGTGGGGATTCATGAGTTTGCGCCTTACGGGATAAGAGGCAAGTTGTCTCATAGTGTAACATTCTAGGGCTATTCAAATGAGAAAGGAGCGAGAACTTCATTTCATGGTTGAAATGGTGCATTCAAGAAGTCCTACAAGCACTAGACTTGGAGTGAAAAATGCAAGTAAAGGGTTGACAAGTGTCAACAAGGTGAACTCGAAACCGTAAGATTCAAAATCAAGTAGTTCACCAAAGAAGAAGAGGACATCAAGTGATAATTCTCTAAGTCCTTGATTTTGGGTTGATGTTAAGAGTACACCTACTCCGACTAAGGGCATTCTTGGGGCTCATCCCAACTCGCCCGAATATGAGAGACAAAAGATTAAGAGGAGTAAAGGAGTGACAGGTGACAACTCTCGAGTGGAAAAAGGAGAGGTTATATTGAGTGATGTGAGTGGGTTGTCATCACCCCAATCTACACCTAATCTTGAAAAGAAAATGAAGGAGAAGAGAGAGGGAAAAAGAATCATTGAGAGTGAGGGCGCCCCTTATTCCAACACTAACTATTTATCTTCTTCTTCTATATGTATGACTTATTGTGTAGAGATTATTTGAGGCCAATCGATGAAGCCTCAATCATGTTCCAAGATGGAAAGACAAGGTGAAGAAGATTCGCATTGTGAGCTTCAAGGTGGAGGAGGTAGTCATGACAATTCAAGTACTTTGAGTGAGCAAGATAGCAACTCAACTGTAAGTGTTAGTTCTTCTTCACATCAGCATGCTACTTCCTTGACTTGTGATAGCGTTTGTAAAAACTCCATGCTAGTTGATGATTTGTGTGAGTACAATGTGTTTGAAACTAGTTTAGAGTCGGACAGTCAACTTGTGTGTGAATGTTAATCACTTGTTGATAGGGATTCAAAGCTACATCATGATGTGAGCCCGGTGTTTATTGAACCTCTCTTTAGTGAAGAAGTTGAAGTTGACTTTGCTTGTGAACCTTGTTATGACACACCACCCACATTTGATAGTGGGGAAGATGAGTTGAATGAATATCGTATTCTTTCCTTTGATTTCTTATTTGATAATGGTGGTCTCATGTGTCGTAGTAAGGATGATCATAACCTTGAGGAGTCTCTAGTAAAGGAGATGGATAGGATTGTCGCATCCTATTTTTCTTCGAACCGGTTAAAGTCCGAAATAGGGCTCGACTTATTGGAACTCACGGGTAAAGAGTTGGAGTCGCCACCTAACATATTTTTTAACTAGGTGTATTAGGGCACCTACTTTGTTTCTAGCTAATTTTATAATTAACTCCAAAACTTAGTCTACGAACCAAAAATTCTAGGTAATGGTTCAAGTTAACCCGAGAGGAAGGTGTTAGCCACCTCTCAGGCTCCAACAAATGTGGTTACCGGCCGGACAAAAAATTGGGATTCTAGAGCAATTTAAAGCGAATAAACTAACTAAAAATAGACGAATAATTAAATGACTATTTCTAATATGCATGTAATAATTAAGCTTAAATAAAAACGTTCCAATTTGCTAATTGGCTTCTTCCTTAGAGAATTACACCTCACAAAATAAAACACATTCGTTAGTATATTAAAATAAAATAATAGTGATAAAATAAAAATTAAATGAAAGTAAAGTGATTTTAAAAGGTATTTTCGGGAGCGTCTTCAAGATTGTTCATCCAAATGTACCTCGCAAAATATAAAGAAAATGGGTTAGTATTAATAATAATAATAATAATAATAATAATAATAATAATAGTTAGAATAATATTATAATATCAATAACAACAATAATAATGATATAAAATAGTAATAATAATAAAATAAAATATAGGGAAAAATAGATTCTATAAAAGTGTAGGCTCAGGTTTGTATGAATCGGGTAGAGGTTAGGGACGTCGGTACGGCTGAAAATACGGGGGCCCTCCGGTTACCATACCAAGCACCGGTCCCACCATACATGTCATCATCGCCGATTTATTTTAGGGACGTGGGGTAGTACGTAACGGGGCTGTTTTAGGCAGTCATTGGTTTAAGTGTAGTATCATGATCAAGTCAGTGCATAGGACAGTAATAAATGTATATAATTATTTTCATTGGCCATTAGCGTAACATAGCACCTGTTCAAAGTCAGGCATGCAATGTATATTCAAAAAAAAGATACACGGGTCAAGCGTATAAACAGCAAATGGGTCAATTGCATATCTGGGTAGTTCAAAATAAGTCTTTCAATTCTGCAATCAAGAAAAATGTCAGGAACGCTTTAAGATAAAGAACAAAGCTAGGCAAAATCATATAAGCAAAATAACAGTAGTGAAACCGTCAAACCCATGACAAATATCAAGTTCCAAAATTCGAAATGTATAAGCAGAGAACAACACTAATACGCTGAGATACAGCTCGCAGGCGATGAGCGATTAAATCAGAGGGGGAGCGATACCGACTCAATTTTCGGTGGCATCGCTACAACCCTCTAAATGTTCGATTCAGATTCAATAGCAGGCGAAGGAATTAGAGGAAAGAAACAAGACCCAACGGTGTGGAGTTTCCTGATAGTAATGGTATTTTCCGGCAGTGGCGACTAGTGGTTGCACTGGTTCTATTTCTATTCTGATCTTTGGCGCGTGTTTGTGCAATGGGTTTTCTCATTTTTTAATCTGAAAGTGTGGTGGAGGGTGTTGGTTGTGTGAAGAGAGGAGGAGGAGAAGAGGGGTTCCCCGTATCTGGTGTTAATGGAGTCCGTGTATGTGTGGGTGTGTGTCATAGGATATGTTTTTCGACGGAATGGATGGTGGTGTGGGTTCTATTTGGATTTTCGGTGGGCGTGCGTGTATATGTGTTGTGATGAGTTTGTGAGGAGGGGACGATGGGGAGAATAGTATTGTGTTTGTGGTGTTCTGTATTTGCCTAATGAAAATGGGAAGGGAGGTCTGTTCATGATTTTTTGACAGAGAAGTGAGGTGAAGAGGAAGAAGAGGGTCCGCTGTGTATTTTGGGAAAGAAGACCAAAAGGATTGGGGTCTGCGTATGTTGGTGTATGTACTGTATATGTCTGATTGTCAGTTTTTTTTATAGGGATCGTGTGTATATATGATTGGAATAGTTGTTGAGTGATTAGCTCTATTTTTGGAGAAAAATTGATAGGGAGGATTTGGGGGCTAATTTTGAGTGATTTGGGGAATAAAATCAATTAGGAAAATTGGGGAATGGGTAGGAAAGGAAAACGTTAATTTTTGGATTTTATTCAAAAGAAAAGAAATATATGACATAATTAAAAAGATATGGAGGATGTATTTGGTTAGAGATTTGGTCTAGGTTCAAAAAAAAGTAATTCAATAGACAAAATAAATATAAACAAATAAAGAATTTTGCTGGGAATTTTGAAATATGGAGGAATTAATAGAAAGGAATTTGGACTACTACGTCAAGATTATAAAATAAAATGAGTAGGAGACGGACAAAATTAGACTAATAATTAAATTAATAGGTGTAAAATAAATAAAATAAATAAAGATATAACGTGTATGTACTGTATAAAATAAAACAAATGAAAAGTCAAAATGCACATACAAAAGCAAATTGAGATACAAATTAAATTAATTAAATATAAATAACCATAAATATTTATTAAATGCATTAAATTGCACAAAAAGCCTCAATTATTTATTAAATGCTAAAATTGCACTAAAATTGCACAAACAGCCATATTTTAATAAATAGCCTAAATGATGCAAAATTACGTAATATAGCCACATTTAAGTATGTAATATATAAGTAAAGGATAACACACATAAATGCATAACTTCTAATGCAAATTATGCACAAATAATCAAATTGCACTCTTAAGTTAAATTATAGCTGATTTTGGAAAAGGAGGGACAAAATTGGGTGTCAACATCTGCCCCTCTTTGTCCGGGGTTGATGAAAAGAGTCTTCGGGCAAAGATAGTTGACGGAGTAGCCAATTTTGTCACGACTGGTAGGCGAAATGATTGATAAGGGAAAATAAGAGTTTTGGGGGTGTTTTTGGCCGAACCCCGGTCTCTGAGTTGCCTACATATCTCGGGTTTCACGAGAATCAGGCCGTGTGTAGTTCTAGAATGGCATGTTGCCTGTGTGAAATGTTTATGGTGCACGACTTTGGATGTAAAGCCTAAACTCATCCGAGTTTGTAAATTTTAGATTTGTGTATGCTTTGCCTCTTGGCGAGATAAATGAAGAATGAGGCAAAGGTATTATCGAAGATAAAATAACATCAATAGATCGAGTGTGGAAAAGAGGCTTATAATCATCCTAGTTATGAAAATGTGGCGCGCTAAGTTTCCACTTCATCTCGATAAATGAGTAATCTCGCCTTCAATATTGCCTTGACTGAGCTGGGAAACATTTGAGGAGCGAGTTTTATAAATGCGCACGAGTTAAATAGATGGGCACGATAAAGCACGAAAACACACACGATTGACGCAGATAGGTTTGAATAGACAAAGTAGGCATTAATTGGAAGGAAATGCAAAATGACATCCTAATTTGTAATGAATGATTAGGCGGATTATTTGTGAGGGCATGAAATGATCGGCTTTGGGCGTGCCAGAATTTAACAGAATAGGCAGTTTGCAGGTACAACAAAGGCATTGTCAAAGACGAGGCAACATCGATAGATCGAGTATGGGAAAAGAGGCTTGTAATCATCCTATTTATGAAGATGTGGTGCACGACACACCCATAAAGAGGAATTTACATGGGCATAGTTTCCACTATAACTCGATAAATGAGTCATCTTGCCCTCAACATTGTCTTGAATGAGCTGGGGAACAATGAGGAGTAAAGCCCGATAAATACGCACGATCCAAACAGACAGGCACAGATAGGAAGGAATACGAAGCTGGTACCCAATCGGCAAGGAAAGATTAGGTAGGTCACTGGTGCGAGTACGGAACTGTAGCTTTGAGCGCTTTGGAACTTGGCAAAAGAGGTAGCTTGCAGGTGTAGCAAAAGCATGGTCTGTTAGGTTTTTGGGATGATGCTTTGTATGTATTTGAGGTTTTGTGGTTGCACAATTGGTAGTGATTTTGGGAGCAGGCGTGAGAGTATGGCGCAGGGGTTTGTCGAGAGATCGGAGAGTCTCTACAGCAAAATCAAGATAACTGCAAATTGAGATAAAAATAAAGATAAAGTAACCTTCCCTATTGAGTTGAGCTCTCCTTTGTCATGTAGTCTGCTTTCGGGTGCGCAATGCTAGGGAATGTGTGTCTCTCCTCTGGGGGATATTCATTTTCTAAGTGCTCCTCCTCAAGAGATAATTACTTCGTCACGCCGAGCTGTCATTGGATCATCTTGCCAGTGCAACGCCGGATTGTATGTCCTGTGATAAAAGTGAATTTGCAAAATAGTATGTACATAAATTCATAAAGAGACTTCCCTGTCGTTGGATCGTCTTGCCATTGCTCTTCGTCCTTTAAATGTGTGCTTATCACGTCAGGCTGTATACCCCTTTGCTATGGCAAATTATCCACCGCATATTATGACGTTCTTTTCCATTGGGCTGCCTACTCTTTGTCATGTCCGTCCTTTCACTAGGCTGTCTACCCTCTAGGCTGTCTTCCTCTTACAATGCCAAACTCTACATCGAGTCGTCTACCCTCCGCTATGCCAAACTCGACATCAGGTCGTCTACCCTCAGTCAATGCATCGGGCTGTCCACCCTCTGCCATGCCAAACTCGGCATCAGGTTGTCTACCCTCAGTCAATGCAATGGGTTGTCTACCCTACGCCATGCCAAACTCGATATCGGTTTTGTGTACCCTCAGTCAATGCATCGGGCTGTCTACCCTCTGCCATGCCAAACTCAACATCGGGTTGTGTACCCTCAGTCAATGCATCAGGCTGTCTACCCTCCGCAATGCCAAACTCGACATCGGGCTGTGTACCCTCGGTCAATGCATTGGGATGTCTACCATCCGCCATGCCAAACTCGACATCGGGTTGTGTACCCTCAGTAAATGCATCAGGTTGTCTACCCTCTGCCATGCCAAACTTGACATCGGGCTGTGTACCCTCAGTCAATGCATCGGGCTGTCTACCCTCCCCCATGCCAAACTCGACATCGGGTTGTGTACCGTCAGTCAATGCATCGGGTTGTCTACCCTCTGCCATGCCAAACTCGACATCATGCTATGTACCCTTAGTCAATGCATCGGGTTGTCTACCCTCCACCATGCGAAAGTCGACATTGGGCTATGTACCCTCTATCATGCAAAACTTCTCACAAGCCTGTCTACCCTTTGTCATGCCAAGCCTTCTCATTGGGCTGTCTACCCTCCGGGCTGTCTACTATTGCCACATCATTTTTGTTGGGCTGTATACCCTGTTACGTTGGGCTGTGTACCCTGCAAACAAAAGTAAAGTGTAACAAATAGAATGCTATTGTTATGTCATGAAATGTGCTTAAAAGGTTATCGTGTTGCTTTTGTAATGCCTTTCTTGAAATTTTTGAGGGGATCTCAAAAATTTCTGCCCCAGTGTCAAGCTTGCGCCTTTTGGAATTTTTGAGGGGATCCTCAAAAATTCTACCCCAGTTTATTGTTTATGACAGATCACCGAGAGAAGGTGGTTGCATTGCACTGAACACCAATGTATTGGCTAGAATCTACATTCATCCTTTAGTGTGACGATTTGATGTATCGATGACTATGAGTATGTGGATATTTGCATACTCAGACTGAGGTTTGATATTTAGATTTTGCCGGATTTGGAGGTTGCCCAAAATTGTATTTGTCTTAGGTTGTGATGGGGTGCCTTCATGTATTCTTTTTAGAAGTCATGAAGCTAACTTTGATGGATTGGCCTTTGTAGAAGTGTGCTTGTGGTTTGGGGGTTGGAGTTTCTCTTTGTTGGTTCTTGTTGTACCATTGTCTTGCTGATCAATCAAACTCTGAATTTTATGTTTCAGTATTGGATGTCTTGTGGTGTCATGGTATTAAATCTGTAAGTGACGAGTGTAGATCTTGTTAATGTTTGTTTGTTGGTTGCAATGTTCTTTAATTGGGCTAAAGGAGTAAAGATGTGGGGTTTTGTCTTTTTGTCTATCCTTGGTTGCGTTTAGCCTAATAAGGTCTTGACAGAGGGGAAGTTGTTTATTGTGTGTGTTGGGTACAGTGTTAGGTTGTAAGTTTTTTCAGCTTCGATTGTACAGTGATTGGATTTCTTTGTTGTGACTCTCGTGTGGGTATAATGCAAGTTGTATGGGAATGAGATTGTCTGAATGCTCTTAATGTCATATGCTGGTGGTTCAAAGGACTTTTATTGCATAGGAAAGTGTTTTCAGCTTGGCATGCCACTTCGGCTTTTCTTAATACAGATTCTTGACCAATTTTGGTGTTCAAACGCAAAGCAACCGTAACAAAGTGGCGAAATGCACAAAACCATATGGGCATATTAGCAAACATTTGACGCAAAAGTGACACACAAGCATAAAAGGATGCCTAGACCGTGGATGACGGATTAGTACTTGAATCTGGAGATTGTGATAGAACGCATAGATATCACAAGAGATTGTCTAAGTGCTTTATTTAGCAGTTAAGGCAAGTCCAAATCTATTGGGCTGCAAATAATGAGCCCACTTTATTAGCCCAAAGCTAATGGATATCATCTTATCCTAAAGGCCCAAATCAGTGCCACATGTGCAAGCGACGTAGCGCCAAGTCAAATTATAAAGTCAATAGGATTAGGCCATATGCCGATGACATGACAATCCTAGTCAAATCCAAATGGCCAATAAAAATGTGCCATGTGTACAAGTGACATGTTCTGGCCAATCAAATGTGGCCTTGTCACTGCTTAAATCTGATTGGCCAATCTACGGGCCAAGGCTCATGAGGTCTTCTTGGAGCCCACTCCATCCCATATCTATATAAAGGGGTCAAACTTCTCATTTGAGGGGGATCAGAAATCAAGAGCAAGAAGAATTCATAACAAGAAGCAACAAGGAGCTCCTGGATCAAACGCTACAAGTTTCTTAAAAGCTGCAAGGAATTTCTACAAGTTATAAGGATTCAAGCATTAAAAGGAAGATTCAAGCATTAAAAGGAAGGTTCAAGATCAAGTTCAAAAGCCCTTGGATCATTGCTTAAAATTTGTATTTGAAAAGGCGAATCAGAGAAATTATAGAGATTGTACTACTCATATATTGAAATCAAATACTACACTTGTTACAGTATTTTCTTGTCTTGATATTTATTTCTTGACGCGAATTTACTTGTTACAAATTTTGGCACGCCCAGTGGGACAATCTCTACCTCTCATCTCAACTTTTCAAGTCACAAAAAAATCAACAACATTGAGATTGCTTCAAAGAAAACCAACTCAAAATCTGTTGCTGCTACAAAATCGGCTTGGCCTCACGATCTTGATGCCAACTCCAAGTTCTCTTCTGATGTTGAAAGTAACATGAATGCTACTAAGGGAAGCTTTGGACCAGTTAGAAGGAACAAAGCAAATTTTATGGGACAACAAGCACTCCAAGTGAATTCCGCAACAACTGCAATTTTCAGTTCTTCATCTTCGAAAAGAGCTAGATCCTCTACTGGTGGATTGGAGGAAGAAAGCAACATTTCTGAAATTGTTGAAAGAGCTTTAGCTCGGCTTAGCATTTCTAGATCTAAGAAGAAAATCATGAAAGGACGCGATGATGATTCGAGCGCTGGATCATCTCCAACCACACCGCCAGAGATAGGCAAATGAAGGATTAATCTGTGGGAAAATTCATGTTACTATCCATCATCTCCAACTACCATGCAAGCAATGGCGACTAATACTTTAACGGTGGAGGAACAACTTGCAAACTTGACAAAGGCGATTGATGGTTTCACAAACTATGTCAAGGATCAAGACGCTCGAATCCATAAGATAGAAAGCATGATGGAGGGAGAATCTAGCCATGCACCAGGGAAGCATTTAGAAGTACAAGAGATGATTAATACTCCAGCGAAGCAAGCAACACCTGCTAAAGAAGTTCGTCTCTGCTGATGGGGTGATTCCAATTGATCAACTAAAGGAGATCATTATGGGGACAATCAAGGATAAGTACGAGGTTGCTTCCAAGTCTTCTCTCGCATATGCAAATCCGTACACTGCAAGGATTGATAGCTTAAAGATGCTCGCTGGTTATCAACCCCCAAAATTCCAACAGTTTGACGGCAAAGGAAATCCAAAGCAACACGTGGCACACTTTGTTGAAACATGCAACAATGCTGGAACATATGGAGATTATCTTGTCAAGCTGTTCGTTCGCTCACTTAAGGGAAATGCCTTTGATTGGTACACGGGCCTCGAGTCTAGTTGCATTGATAGTTGGGAGGAGCTGGAGTCCGAGTTTCTCAATCGCTTTTATAGCAGAAGGCGTACTGTGAGCATGATAGAGCTCAGAAACACTCGCAAATGAAAGGAAGAACCAGTTATCAATTTTATCAATCGATGGAGGAATGCAAGTCTTAACTGTAAAGATAGGCTAAGTGAAGGGTCAGGAATAGAGATGTGCATTCAAGGCATGCATTAGGGGCTCCGCTACATCCTCCAAGGAATAAAGCCTAGGACTTTTGAAGAGCTGCCCACACGCGCTCATGATATGGAGTTAACCATTGCTTCCAGTGGAAGTGAAGGACCGTCTGTCTACGAATCTCGCAGAGGAAAATACAAGCAAGAAGTCAAGAAATGGAGCAAGTTGGCGCCCAAGGCTGAAAATAAAGAATCTATGAATGTTGATGCTGCACCTTTGAAGTTCACCACAAAGGTAAGGAAGAAGCAAAGTGTGAAGACGGCTTCATTTAAGGACAAGCCAAGTCAGAAGTTGACTTTAAAAGAGATGCAAGAAAGAGAACATCCATTCCTAGATTCGGATGTTCCTGCAATTTTTGATGAACTTCTGGAGTTAAAGTTCATTGAGCTACCAGAGATGAAGCAGCCCAATGAAGCTGGAAAGACGAATGATCCAAATTATTGCAAGCATCATCGACTTGTGGGGCACTCGCTCAAGAAATGCTTCGTCTTTAAAGACAAAATAATGGAATTGGTCAATGAAGGGAATATTGTACTGCAAGATGAAAAGGAAGAGGCGAACCAGGTTTCCTTCATGTCTGACTTGCACGACCCTGTGGTGATCTGCAACTTTCGTTGAAGGATTTGAAGAGAACGACGTCATGATAAAGTTTGGCGACTTTGAACCTATCTTAATAAATCAACCGCTACAACTCGCCAAACTAAATGTGCAGAGCTTGGAGCAAGCATCATTGGAAGAAGGTGAAGCTCAGATTGATCACGGAGATGATGAAGGTTTGACACTAGTGACTCGGCGTGTACGTTACAAAACGAAGTCGCAAAATGAATCAGCTGAGCAACCAATAAGGCAAAAGGTGGTGAAAACGGCAAGAAAGCAAAATGCCTTTCGACGTCCACAAAAGGCAAGGGTGGAGGTTTACCACTATCAAAAGCTGTGCCAGCCAGTGACTCTGGAAGAGTTCTTTCCAAGTTGGTTTCACACGGAGATTCCTAAGGGTGATATTAAGGCTTCATGTTGTAATGATGATAAAGAAGAAGAGAAGAGTGGAACATCAGAGTTGTTGCCACTGGCGCAATCAGAAGAGCTCATTGAGCCTATCTCCCAAGAAGCAAATACTTGTGAAGCAAAGATCACCTTCACAAATGATGACATTCTACTTGGTGAGACTCCTCATAATTGTCCCTTATTCGTGGTTGGCTATGTTAATGAGCAAAGAGTGAATAGAATCTTGATTGATGGAGGATCTGGAGTCAACATCTTGCCTATCCGCACGCTGAAGGAACTTGGCATCTCTACTGAAGAACTAACGCAAAGTCGCTTGTTGATTCAAGGATTTAACTAAGGGGGGCAAAGGGCTATAGGTGCCTTAAAAATAGATCTCACCATTGTAGAGATGACTTTAAGCGCATGGATGCATGTGATCGATGTGAGGACTTCATATAATATCTTGCTTGGTAGGCCTTGGATACACGAGAACAAAGTGGTTCCATCCACTTAACACCAATGCCTAAAATATCATGAGGGTGGAGTCGAAAAGACGGTCGTTGCTGATGACAAGCCATCTACCGAAGTAGAGGCACACTTCGCCGATGCAAAATTCTACTTGAAGAATGTCATGGGGAAGTAAAAGTTGATAACAAAGAAACAACAAAAGATACCGAGCTTGCAGATAAAAGGGCTGAGGTGGCAGCTGGTAAAGCAAAAGTTGTAGCTGATGGAGATCAAATTCTCTTCAATCAAAGTAACGCACACAAGGCAAATGTTGCAGCTTCGAGCAAGAAAATAAGTCCTACACTTCGCTACGTTCCAAAATTGAAGAAAGAAGAAAGCCAGTCTTCTAATCTCCAAAGTGATCAACTTAAGGGATTAACTCTCCCCATCAAGCTAATTGATGCGACGAAACTGACCTCGAAGTTACTTGGTAGTTTTGTGGCTAAAATTCCACCGCTGAATAAAGAACTCCCTACGAAACGCACGAATGAGGGATTTGATCCGAATGCTTACAAGTTGTTTGCAAAGGTCGGATATGATCCCAATGAACCATCTACACGAAGGAAGCTCTTACCTGAAGGTACCATGAAGAAATCACGCGAAGGCTTGGGTTATGAGAAACCTCCACCAGTTCGTATCTCTATAAGAAGGCCAAGCAATAACTACATCACTGCTGAAGACGACTCTGAGGCTTCGAGCAAGAGGTCTTCTATTTTTGATCGGCTGGGAGAACCATCTTCAAGAACTTCTGTCTTTGATCGGCTGGGAGAACCATCTCCAAGAACTTATGTCTTTAATCGGTTTGGAAAACCATCTTCAAGAAATTTTGTCTTTGATAGGTTGGGACCATTGAATAAGAACAACAAGCTTCTGAGGAAATCCAAAAATGCGAAGGTGCATGCCCCTTCAAATTATGGTCAAAGTCTTATCCCTTCAAGAATGAGGCTCGAAGAAAAATTGATAGTGTCATATGAAGATGTGTTAAAGGCCAAGACTCATATTATAGTCCACACAAAGGAGTGTGATGAAGGTGAAGAAATCATGGAATCTTCTTATCATATCATTGCACAAGAAGAGGAAAATGTTTTATCTCTAAATAGGATTGTAAGTAAGGTAGAGGATATTTCTTGTTGTCACCACATATCTTTCAACAATGATGACCCTCATGAAGAAGAAGATGCTACAGATGCTCTACTGGAACTAAAAGAAGGTGTGAAGGTAAGAGTTGATGCATTGAAAGAGATCAACCTTGGCACAAATGAAGATCCGAGGCCTACGTATATTAGTGCTCTGCTAACAGTGGATGAAGAAAGTGCTTATGTGGATCTACTAGAAGAGTATAAGGATGTCTTCGCTTGGAGTTACAAAGAGATGCCTGGCTTAGACTCAAAAGTGGCGGTTCATCATTTGGCAATCAAGAGTGGTGCCCGTCCTGTAAAACAAGCCCAATGTCACTTTAGGCCAGATTTGGTCCCCTTGATTGGAATTGAAGTCAACAAACTCATCGAGGCTGGTTTTATTCGTGAAGTCAAGTACCCCACGTGGATTTCAAGCATAGTGCCTGTAAGGAAGAAGAATGGCCAAATTCGAGTTTGTGTTGATTTCAGAGATCTCAACAATGCATGCCCTAAAGATGAGTTTTCGTTCCTATCCCAGAACTTATGATTGATGCCACTACTAGTTACGAGGCTATGTCTTTCATGGATGGCTCCTCTGGCTATAATCAAATTCGCATGTCACCTAAGGATGAAGAATTTACAGCATTCCGAACTCTTAAGGGTATTTATTGCTACAAGGTGATGTCGTTTGGTTTGAAAAATGCTGGTGCAACTTACCAAAGGGCCATGCAAAATATCTTTGACAGATTGCTTCACAAGAATGTACAGTTTTATGTTGATGACTTGGTGGTAAAATCCAATAGAAAAGAGGACCACTTGCGTGACTTGAGAACGGTGTTCGAATTGTTGCGAAGGTACCAACTTTGAATGAACCCTTTGAAGTGTGAATTTGGAGTTACTTCTGGGAAATTCCTTGGTTTCATTGTTCGACATCGAGGCATTGAAATTGATCAAGCAAAAGTAGATGCAATTTTAAAGATGCCTGAACCCAGAAATCTCCATGAATTGAAAAGTCTGCAAGGAAAGTTGGCCTACCTTAGGAGATTCATCTCAAATCTAGCTGGGAGGTGTCAGCCGTTCAACCATCACATGAAAAAGGGCACTCCTTTCGAATGGGATCAAGCTTGCAGCAGTGCCTTCGAGAGCATCAAATCCTATTTGATGAAGCCTCCTATTTTTGCAGCTCCAATCCCTGGAAAGCCATTGATATTATATATTGCGGCACAAGAAAAATCAGTTGGGGCACTTTTGGCTCAAGAGAATAGTGAAGGAAAAGAAAATTCACTTTACTATTTGAGTAGAATGATGAGGCCAAATGAATTGAAGTACTCGCCAATCAAAAAGCTGTGTTTGGTACTAGTCTTCTCCATTCAAAAGTTGAAACATTACTTTCAAGCTCATGTTGTACGGCTGGTTTCTCGAGCAAATCCTATCAAGCTTCTAATGTCAAAACCAGTCCTTAGTGATTGATTAGCGAGATGGTATCTCCACTTTCAACAATTTGAGATCATATACATCCCTCAAAATGCTGTCAAAGGACAAGCGCTGGTAGATTTACTGGTAAATCACCTGATACATGATGGTTGGGAGCTAACCGACGAGTTACCTGATGAAGATGCAATGTTCGTCGAAGTTCAATCATCTTGGAAGATGTACTTTGATGGTGCTGCACATCGCGATGGAGCTGGTGCTGGAGTAATTTTTGTAACTCCCCAAGGAGAGGTATTGCCATATTTTTTCACCTTGACTCAACATTGCTCCAATAATGTCGCAGAGTACCAAGCGCTCATACTTGGGCTCGAAATGGCTGTCGACATGAAGTAATTGCAGTTGCAAGTCTATGGGGACTCTAAGTTGGTGATTAATCAGCTTCTGGGTAGCTATGAAGTAAAGAAACCTGAGTTACGTCCGTACCATGACTATGCACAGAAAATGATAGGATGACTTGGTGACGTAACTCTTCAGCATGTGCCAAGAGGGGAAAACTGGCGGCAACCTATCATTAACTACAAGGATGACTGGCGGAAACCTATCATTAACTACTTAGTTATGGGATACTGCCAGAAAATCCAAGAAGGAGAATTGAAATTCGTCGCCGAGCTCCGCGCTTCCTTTACTACAAGGATACTCTATATAGACGATCATATGAAGGAGTGCTCCTGCGATGTTTAGGGGATGATGAAACACTTCAAGCTATGCAAGAAGCGCATAATGGGGTATGTGGATCGCATCAGTCTGGGCCGAAACTCCACTTCCACATAAAAAGGATGGAATACTACTGGCCGACGATGGTAAATGATTGCTTGGACTATGCTCGAAGATGCAAATCTTGCCAGCTCTATGCAAATTTTTTACATCAACCACCAGAAGTGTTGCACCCGACCATCGCATCTTGGCCATTTGAAGCTTGGGGGCTTGACATTGTCGGACCATTGCCGAAGTCATCTGAAGGACATTTGTTCATTTTGGCTGCAATTGATTACTTCTCAAAATGGGCAGAAGCTGTCGCTCTTAAGGAAGTGAAGAAGGAGAAGGTCGCAAACTTCATTCGAGTAAACATCATGTACCGCTTTGGTATTCCTCGTTATATAATAACGGATAATGGCAAGCCATTTGACAATAGGTTTATGAATAGTCTTTGTGATCTCTTTGGCTTCAAACATCATAAGTCTTCTATGTACAATGCTGCCGCTAATGGTCTAGCTAAAGCATTCAACAAAACTTTTGTGCAACTTGCTGAGTAAAGTTGTCTCCAAGTCCAACCGAGATTGGCATAATAGGATGGAAGAAGCTTTATGGGCATATAGGACGACTCATCGTACGCCAACGCAGGCAACTCCCTACTCACTTGTTTATGGGGTTGAAGCAGTCCTACCACTAGAGCGTCAAATACCATCGCTGCGACTTGCTATCCAAGAAGGGCTCACTGATGAAGATAATGCTCGCTTGCGCCTTGAAGAGTTGGAGGCTCTTGATGAAAAAAGACTTGAAGCTCAGCAAAGTCTCGAATGTTATCAAGCTCGGTTATCTCGTGCCTTCAATAAAAAGGTTCGCCAAAGGTCTTTCCAGATTGGGGATCAAGTCCTTGCATTAAGAAGACCCATCATCACCTCCCACAAATCTGGGGGCAAGTTCACTGCAAAATGGGATGGGTCTTATGTCATAAAAGAAGCCTATTCAAGTGGTGCTTATAAGCTTGTTGACGCCAAAGGAAAAAGAATTGGTCCCATTAATGGGAAATTTTTGAAGAAGTACTATCCTTGAAGAAGATCGCTCCTTGACGTACGAGCATAAACTGCAAGTTACCCCTGGCCCACAAGAGTATAAACTGTGCACGGCACCAAAAAAAAAATCTGCTAGGTTGAAAACCTCGAAAGAGGCGGCCTAGAAAAAAGTTAGGACACAAAAACAAAAAGAAGGTCCGCTAGGTTGAAAACATTGAAAGAGGCGGCCTAGGCAAAAGTTAGGACACCAAAAAAAAATCCACTAGTACCGAACTATGTAATGACTTGATCCTCTTCAGCGAGGTATGCAGGCAGCTTAGAGTTTCATTCTAAGTTCAGTTGCATAAAATAAAAATGGTGGGTCTGGCACGATGTGATAAAAGGAGAACTAGGAGAGTGCTTTCATTTCTCTTTCTCCACAACTCTACCTTAATACCAAGATTTTATTATCGAAACTTGCAACCCCAAGGAGAAAGGCGGATATTTAGCAATTAAGTACCAAAGAATTCTTCAAAGGAAAATTCTACAAAGACTTGAGTTAGTAACTATCGTTGATAAATTCCTCCGGCGATGAAAATGATTGCAACTTGAGTAGGTCTTGTCAGGAAAGCTGAAAATCAGAACGTCACAGAATTTAAAGATTGATTTTAAAAATTCACCTAGAGTAATTCTGAAGCTATTTGTTTCCTAATTTTAGATATATTTTAGGATTTGAAGTCTAGTTTCTAGAAGTTCAAATGGCTAACAATTCGGACGTGTATTCATTAAGTTACAAATATTTTGGTGAAACCGCGCTAGTCTGTGAGCTAGAACGTGACAGAATTTAAAGATTGAATTCAAAAAAATTCACCTAGCGCAATTCTGAAGCTTTTTATTTCCAAATTTTGGATATGTTTTAGAATTTGAAGTATAGTTTCTGGAAGTTTAAATGGCTCACAATTCGGACGTGTATTCATTAATTTACAAATATTTTGGTGAAGCCGCGCTAGTCTGTGAGCCAGAACGTGACAGAATTTAAAGGTTAAATTCAAAAAATTCACGTAGAACAATTCTGAAACTATTTAGTTCCAAATTTTAGATATGTTTTAGAATTTGAAGTCTGGTTTCTGGAAGTTCAAACGGATCACAATTCGGACGTGTTTTCATTAAGTTATAAATATTTTGGTGAAGCCGCGCTAGTCTATGAGCCAGAACATGACAGAATTTAAAGGTTGACTTCAAAAATTCACCTAGAGCCATTATGAAGTTATCTGTTTCCAAATTTTGGATATGTTTTAGGATTTAAAGTCTAGTTTCTGGAGAGCTAAATTTTCTTTGATTTTGATATTCAAGCAAAAAGATATGAATTTTCTTCTACAAGTGCGCTGTGCTGTAAAATGCAGTGTCAAAACTGAAGACGCAGCGAAAGGGACGCAATATAAGCGAAAGCACTAAGAGAAATCTTATTAATGGTGGAATCCACTATCCGATCAAGTGCAAGAAATAAAGAAGGAAAAAAAAGATAATATATGTAGCCGAATCTAAACATAACTTGTAATCGAGCAAGGCTTGACGGCTAGCTGCTAGGCATTGCCGCTTTTCTTCCAGTTGAGGGGAATCATCATCAGTCACCAAATCCATGCCATCATACGAAGAGATTTTGTTCTCAACAGCTGAAACCTTCAATTGTATCTCCTCAAGCTCTTTCTTGGCAGCTTCGATAATGGCTACAAGATCCTTCTTCTCTTGTTGCAGCTTCTTCAATTTAGCCTTGGTGGTCCTTAGCAGCTCTTGTTTTGAAGAAATTAGCTCAGCCTTCTCAGTTTCTTCTAACTGGAATGATTGAAGACGCACATTGGCTTTTGAAAGTAGTTCCAGCTTTCCAGCTTCACTCGTTGATGTTTGGCATTTTATGCCAATGTTTCCTTAATAATTCCACATGTTTGAGCTTTTTATTTGGCCGTTTTCTAGTTTATGAATGTGGTTTTGCACTAATTTTATGTCGTGTGTATGTAGGTTGTTATGCAGTGCATATGGAGCTTTTAAGAGCATGATCGAGCAAGGAATGATTGGGAATTGATTGAGGATTGGATTGAGCACACGAGAGCACGACACGAGGCGAGTTGCGGAGCAAGGAGGTGCAGTTTTTGGCCTGGCGCGGTTAGCCACGTGCCGCGCCTCCCACAGCGCTCCACTGCTGGCGCATTTTCCCATGCGGCGCGGAGCCAAAGCGCCCAACTTTCGACGTCTTCTTCTTGTCCAAGCGCGGTCGGGGGTGCGGGGCGCCAGTTATAGCGCCCCTGGAGCGTGTTTTGACTTCCTATTTCGTCTAGGCTTAGGTGTAACTTATTACTAGGCCTTTGTAAACCCTATAAATACTCTTTTACTTCGTTTTTGAAGGGAGTTCAGACTTTGGAGCAAATTGGAGAGCTCATAACATCTTGGACAAGGGTTTTTCTTCCTTCCATTAATTTATCTCATCATTATTTCATTATTTCATCAAATCCTTGTGTTGTTATTATGAATATGCTTGGCTAAATCTCTTGTTCTAGTGTTAGAGTGTTTCATGGAAGTTGATGTTTGAAGATTGATTTTCATTAATCGAATCCCATAACGGATTGCTTATTCTTTCTTGATTTCACTTGTGTAATTATCAGGGCCCGATTATTACGCATTATCTATGGTTTTTAGATTAAACTCGGAAGAGGGAATTTATTAACGCAATAAGAAAGAGTAGGGCTAGATTGTGAACCCGGGCATCGGGGAACCAATTTGTGAGTAGGATAGACATATACTTGCTCGCCTAGCTTAACTAATTACAGAAATCGTTAATGCGTGCACGTGATTCAACCCATAGACATATAAGTATTGGAGTAGCCTGCATAGACCGTGAAGAATCGAAAGTTTTTCACGGGTACATTTAATCTGTTAGTTAGTAATCCGGGATTTAAGAAGTGGAATCAATTGGAAAACTCAACTGGATTGTTCGTAACTCTGACCCTGGACCGTCTCCTTATTACTGATAACAACCAATTTTTGCTCAATTGTTTGAATTCACTTTTACCCTCTTAATTACTGTTCTTTAGTTAACTAAATCATCACTATTGGAAAAAGATCCCTGGATAGTTCTTTAGAAATTGTTTGTTAGGAGTCCAGTCTGAATAGTCCTCGTGGGAACGATACTTGACTTATCACTTTATTGCTTGTCGACCACGTATACTTGCGTGTGCGTTGGGAGCAACAAGTTTTTGGCGCCGTTGCCGGGGACTAAATAATTGACTGTTTTCTTTTCAGACGATTTATTATTTTCTATTCAGGTTTAATTTTTGTTTTGAGTTTTATGCTGTTTCAGGTATTAGGTCCTGCTTGATCTTTACCCACAGGAATGGCAGCAGAACGAGCTTTAGTTGTGCGAGATGTTGCTCTCCCCAGCCTGTAGGGAGTAGCCTCGAGCATAGTTAAGCCTGAAATTACTGGAAACTTTGAGATTAAGTCCGGCATGATACAACTGTTACATATGACTGGACAATTTGCTGGATTACTTAGCGAGGATCCACAACAACATATCCGGAATTTCTTGGAGATCAGTGATACTTATACACCGACGGGAATTCCTATTGATTATGTTCGCTTGACATTGTTCCCGTTTTCACTGATTGGGGCAGCAAAGAGGTGGTTAAAGGCTGAAAAGTCTGGGTCTATCACTACTTGGGATGATTTGGCTAGGAAGTTCTTAGCTAAGTTTTATCCATCTGCCAAGACAGCCCGGGTGAGGAGCGAAATTATGTCCTTCAGACAGGTAGAAGGAGAGTCTTTGTATTCAGCCTGGGAGCGGTTTAAAGCTTTATTGAGAGATTGTCCACACCACAACCAATCCAATGAGGTTCTTGCACATACTTTTGTTGAGGGGTTGACTGCGCACACATTAAGATCGTGGTAGATGCTGCTGCTGGAGGTCAAGTACTGGCCCTAAACTTTGACTAGATCTATGAATTACTAGATAAGTTCTCGCAGAGCAATCCTGATTGGCAGGGAGATGGTAGAGCTATTACGCAGAAATCTGCTGGGGTACTTCAGTTAGATGCAGTTTCAGAGCTGAGGGCAAAGATGGATGCTATTTCCAATCAAATTAGCAAGCTAGCTCTGCCAAAGACTCAGCAACCAGTGGCTCCAGTGCAACAACTCCAGAGTTTTTGTGAGGTTTGTGGTCAAGATCATGCTACAGAGGTTTGCTCCTCTAATCCAGAGTCAGTTTATTACGTGGGTAATCAAAACAGGCTGTAGGGTCAAAATCAGTTTGGTAATGCTTATTATCAAGGCAATACGAGAGCCCCAAATAATTACCACCCACTTCCAGATCCACCATAGCAGGTTAGCAATTCAGTTGAAGATATGCTAAAGCAGATAATGGCGGGCCAGCAGAAAATGATAGCTGACACTGCAGCCCATGCACAGGCCATACAAGATCTTGCCAATGCTCAAAAGAACTTGGAGCACCAGTTGGAGCAGTTGGTGGGAGAAATAAGTACTGTTAAAAAAGAGCCTGAACAATGCCTTGCAGTGACTTTAATTGAAGGTGGAGAGCTTATGGCCAAGTCTGAGGAGAGAGCTGAAATAGAAAAAGTTGAAAAAGTGGATAAGGTAAAGAAGAAAGAAAAGAAAAAGGAGGCACCTCTGCCGCCTCCACCATTCCCGCAGAGACTTATACCATCGAAGGATCTGGCCCAGTATCAAAAATTTGTGAGTATGTTGAAAGAGCTTCATGTTAATATTCCTTTGACTGATATGTTTGAATTGATGCCATCCTTTGTGAAGTTCTTAAAAGAGATTTTAGTCAAGAAGAAAAAGCCTCAAGAGATAGATACAGTTGAGTTAGTTGAGGAGTGTAGCACAATCTTGAGCAAGCTACCTCCAAAACTTCAAGATCCTGGGAGGTTTACTATTCCTTGCACCATTGAAGGGCATAATATCACTGGTGCATTGTGTGATCTGAGTGTGAGCATAAATCTCATGCCTCTATCTATTTGCAAAAGGTTAGGGCTAGGAGCAATCAAGCCCTCTTCAGTTACTCTTAAGATGGCGGATGGATCACTCACTCACCCTAATGGTAAGTTGGAGGATATGTTGCTTAAAGTTGGTAAGTTTACATTCTCTGCTGATTTTGTAGTCCTAGATTATGAAGAGGACCAAGAAGCTCCAATCATTTTGGGGAGACCATTCTTAGTCACCTCGAAGGCACTTATTGACATGGAGCTGGGTGAGATGACTGTTAGAGCGCATAGAGAAAAGGTTACTTTCAAGGTGTATAATGAGAAGGAGCACATAGCTAAGGTTGAAGAGTGCTCTATGATCCAATGTGGAAGTAAACCAATTGAAGTGAAGATGGGTTCTCTCAAAGAAAGGAAGAAAGCAAAGGTTCGCCATAAGAAGAGAAGACATAAATGCTGGAAGTGAGCTAAAAGTGTCGTCGTGCCACGACGTTAACTAAGGCGCTTCTCGGGAGGCAACCCGAGTTTGTACTTGTCATAGTTTAGTTTTTTTGTGTTTTATAGTGTTACGTAGTTTTTGTTTTTTTTGTGTCGTTTTTGTAGGTGTCGGGAGTGCTAAACGAGATGCATTTGATGTATTGAGGGGTACGGGACGCTTTGAGGCATGTCCCGCGCTTGGGTTCGCACTTGGAATCGAAATTTGGTGCGGAAAAATTTGTTCGGGCGCGTTTGGGAGCGCCCCGCGCCTCCCAACGCGCGAAATTGATACCTGAAGCAAAAGCCTGGGCGCGTTTGGGAGCGCCCCGCGCCTCCCAACGCGCCATGGTAAGCAGATTCTCGCTTTTGGCAACCGCGGTAGGGGCGCGCCGCGTGAGGCAAGGCGCCCGGCTAATTTTTGGTAAAAATCGGGTCCAAACGGGTTTTAACCCGCGAGCCGGTTTCCCTCTCTCCTCTATACCTACTCCCTACTCCCTTTTCTTCATTATTTTCTCTCATAACACTCCAAAAAAAAACTCCCCCAACTCATTCCTAATTCTTGGAATTAATCACAAGTTCTTCTCCACTCAATCTAACATCTTCAAGTAAGTGAATTCTCTTCCTTCTCTCTCCATTACATGTAAGATTAACAATCTCTTTCCATGGTAAATTTCTTAACTAGTATGCAAGCTTATGATTAGAATTTGATCTTAAATTGCTTAAGTTGATTATTGTGCTTCATGTTTAGCTTGTGTACTTATAAAAAGGGATCTCCCAACAATTTGGAAGGGTTGATGCACTACTTTAGCCATTGAACTTGCAAGTTGAAAATTGTGCACACCAAGTGTTTGACAAAATGCCTCAACTATGAAAAATGCTTAACCTTGTGAATTCTTGAGTAGCAATGGTATCCTTAGGCTTAAGTTGAACATTGGATGCCGCATATGCATAGAATTGGCTATTTTGTAACCCCCCACTAGCTTGATCATGGAGTCCACACCCGTAGAAATGGGTGCAATGCTAGTTTTCGCTAAGTGTGGGGTCGCTCGTGGTGATGAGTTGACTTGTTGATAGACGGATGCTGAGGGAGGTGCCACAGATGGGGAGGAGGAGGATTAGGACCTCACTCCGGCGCACCACCCAGTGTAGGCCGACTGGCCTTCAGGGAAGTTTCCTTGACTCTTGCACTTTCTTCTTTGTCGCACTGAGGACATTGCGTAGTTTTAAGTGTGGGGTGGGGAACTACCCTTTATTTTTGAGGTTAGGGATGCATGTACTATAGGATTTTCTTTTTGTCACTTAACTTTATTTTTATTTGTTTCTTGCTTTAATATATGAAAAAAAATTAGAAAACCAATGAAAAATTCCAAAAAGATTTTCCCTTTAGTTTTTATTAGTGGTACATGTCATCCACCCCGTGGTTTTTCTTATGGCCTCGGTTCTTTTCCACGGGGAGACCTTTGAACCGAGTAGTTTTTTATTTTTAAGACTAGAATAGTTAGTATAAGTGACCCTAGACGAAGGAAATAGGTAGAATGCTAGGTGTCTTGATTTGTTTGATACTGGTGGACTTGAACTTGTTGCATATGCTATTTGTGGTGTCTTTTGGTTTTAAATTGTGATGCGTGCCTAGAAAAAATGGAATGACCCCCTTGAGATGCTTGAGTCCACTCACTTGACTTTGTTGTGAACCTTTGTGCATTAGTGCTTAATTTTCCACAAGTTGCACTCGATTTGCTTGATTGAGAGTTGTGATGGAGCCTTTTTGTGTAGATTGTGTGCAATGTGTGTTGTGAGGCATGTTCTTATTTGCTCCATGTTTGCATATTGGTGTCTAGAACTTTCCCCGTGTGTGTGCAAAGCGAAATCCTAGGTTTTCTCTAGTCGGGAAATGATACAGGCCTTCTTTTGATTTGCCTACCCTTACATATACACCTTGGACTTGATTGTTGTGATTTCTTTGACCTTTTTGTTGGCACCCACACCCCGAGCCTACCCACTTGTTCTAAATTGTTCTCTTTTGGCCCTTTACTCCTTAAGCACTTTAATTAATAATGTTGTTTTATTGTGGAGTTGTGGTTGAATATTGGGAGGTTTTTGAGTAGAACCAATGAGGGGAATATTTGAATGAATTGTGTAGTAGTTGTTTATGAGCATTGGTAAGGTTTGAAAGTAATGAAATCGAAAAAGAAAACAAATGGAAAAAAAAAGAGCAAAGTTGAAAAGAAAAGAGAAAAAAAATGGTGGAAAAAGAAATAAAGAGAGAAGAATACCCATTCCTTGCTAGTGTGTGCTTAAAAGGTTTGCTACTTGTTGAGAAGGTGTATGTGAAAGTTTGTGAGTGGGTGGCTTTGATGAGATTTGTGCTTAAATTAATTGTGATGTATTAAAGTGCTTAGGGAGGTAGTCACTATTACCCATATGTATCCTACCAGCCCCTTAGCCTACATTACAACCTTTTTAAAGTCCTAGTTAATCCCGATTGGAGTGAGCTTACATTAGTGGAGTCCTACACTATGGGCAAGCCTATGGTACATCATGTGTGACATGTGAGCTTTTCATGAGAGTGAGTGAATTCTTTCTATGCTATTGTCCCCATTCCATTCTTGATATTCATTGTTGTGTGTGATATTTGGCGGACACTCTCTTGCTTCATTTTGGTGAGGGCACATGGTTTGCATGAGATAGGTTAAGTTGTGGCTTCTCAGTTGAGTAGATAGGTGTGATTTTGTGGGAGCATGGTTGCAATGAGTTGAGTTTGTGCATTTGAGCTATCTTGGGGTGGTTGTTCTCGTGTTTTTGATGTTTGATAAATTGTTGGAATGTTTGTTGGATCCATAGTAGTCGTGTGTGCATTTGTTCAATGATCGGTATCAACCATAGTCATAGGCAGACCTGTTCTACCTAGGTTGGGAAGTTAGTTGTGACTTGCTCGAGGGCGAGCAAAGGTTCAAGTGTGGGGTGGTGATGTTTGGCATTTTATGCCAATGTTTCCTTAATATTTCCGCATGTTTGAGCTTTTTATTTGGCCGTTTTCTAGTTTATGAATGTGGTTTTGCACTAATTTTTTGTCGTATGCATGTAGGTTGTTATGCAGTGCATATGGAGCTTTTAAGAGCATGATCGAGCAAGGAATGATTGGGAATTGAAACGACCTCGGTTAGTCGTTTCAGAAGTTAGGACTCCGATTGGCGTGCCGATAATTTTAAAATATTCATAATATCCATTAGGACTTGTCTGTAAAATTTGAGCTAAATCAGACCTCGTTTGGTAGGCATCGGAAGAAGGTTTCAGTTATTATTGTCAATAAATATTAAAAAGAGATTTTCGAGCTTGGTTTTTGCCGAATGAGCTCCGATTCGAAATTCGAAAGCGCCGTTAGGTTCGTATGATTATTTGTGATTTTTGTAAACTTTCGAAAGTGAATTTCGATGTTGTTCGGCTAGTTTCCGGTAAAATGCCGAAAGTTAAATAATTTGACTTCTTTTCATTTAAATTCGCATCTTGAGTTTCGGGAGTCTGATTTGAGATCCGCCTTCGCGAGTATGTTACATATATTTTGTACAACTTGTATGCAAAAGTTGGAATTATTTCGAATATCGTAGGGCACCGTTTTAATTTTCGTTAAGAAAATAAAATAAAATAAAATAAAATAAAATAAATAAATAAAAATATAACTACCTATGTCGGTTGCTAAGGGATTAACTCCCCTTAGCAAGTAGTTATGATACAGAGCGCAGAACATTCAATCAAATACAGAGACAGGAAAAATTAGAAAAGAGAGAGGGAAAAAGGGGTGGAAAAAATAGTGGAATTTCTACCCCAAATCTCCAGGTAATGATGTTAACTCATTATCTTAGCTTATTATATGTGTTTGAATATATTTTTATGGTAAAAATAGGGATATTAGACATCGCCCTAATGACGTAAATTGATAGTTTAAAGGGTCAAATGGATCCCGATAATGAAATTGATTATATATTCGTACTCAGTGAGTTATGGGCAACATATAAATGTAATTTATTTGGGGTTTGGTTATGTGAACTTAAGCCCTGTACATAGGCCTGGCATGCGTATTGCGTATGCGAATAGGGTATCATGTTCTTAACCGGATTGCCCTAAGATGTGAGGAATGAAGCCTTTAGCCTAATTTGATATATTTTTCTGCTTATTGAATAGAGTGGGATCGTTTGGCAATGAAACCAAAGGACAAGCGGTTATTGAGTGGATGTACTAACTTTGTAACAAGGTATGTGTTTATATCCATTTCTTTGGAGGCACTTGGCCTCATGGATTTTCTACCACGTGTTCCATACGTGTGTAGTTGCCGATAGGCGTACTCATTACGCCTTAGCTTTGAATTTACATTGTATATTATATGTTAAGCCCTGTTGTTGGTATTGCATTGAGCGTATGAGCATTGCACTCTGGTTTTGAGCATTGCATATACTTCCCGGTTGGCGATGAGAGTCCCGCACCGGTGAAGGGTCATTATTACATATACTTCCCGGTAATCGATGAGAGTCCCGAGCCGGTGAAGGGTCATCATTGCATATACTTCCCGGTTGGCGATGAGAGTCCTGCACCGGTGAAGGGTCATCATTGCATATACTTCCCGGTAATCGATGAGAGTCCCGAGCCGGTGAAAGGTCATCATTGCATATACTTCCCGGTAATCGATGAGAGTCCCGAGCCGGTGAAGAGTCATTATTGCATATATCTCCTGGTAGACGATGAGAGTCCCGCGCCGGAGATAGGTATCAGGTATATGTGACTGCATTGCATCGTACCACATTCATCCCATCTCATTGCACCGCATACTGATTATTGGGTGTATTGTGTTGTATTTTATGTATGCGGTATGTATACTATGTCGTGGACATATTTCAGTTTGCCTATATATTTCTGGCTCGTATTCTAGGTTGCGGGGATCGGGTTGCACACCGCAACGGTATAAATATATGGATCGGGTTGCACGTCGCAGCGGTATAAATATATGGATCGGGTTGCACGCCGCAACAGGATGAATATATGGATCGGGTTGCACACCGCAACAGGATGTATTTCTGATTGTTGATGTGTTCGGGATACCTATATGTTCTGGCTATCTTACGTTCCTGGTTGTTGATGAGTTTGTGATTCCATACGTGTTTCTAGTTATTATCTGGCTCTGCCTTTTCATAATTTAAATAAGAGGAATTTTGTTTATCTGTTTCTCCTCCCTGGCTAGCTATCCTATTCTTTGAGGTGGCTAGTCTGCCCCACTTATTGAGTCCTTTTGACTCACCCTTGTTTGTTGTTTGTTCTTGTCTATTTTCGTTTCGGCAGGTTCGCTCCAGGATTGAGTTCGCCACGTTGTGAAGGAGCGAAGACGACTTCAGCTGTCAGGGTGAGCCAACTTTTATTCTGGATGGCCACCAGTTTATTGGTTATTATTTCAGCTGCATTTTGCTCCCTTCAGGAGGTATCTGTCTTCTTTTGTACTCTTAGATGTCTAGTCTGGATAACCCTAAGCCTAGTATGTGGGTAGTCAGCTGTAATTTCTTTTTTACAGCTTAGAGATATCATTATGTTTGTACTTTTTCTAAGTCTTTTTATTATTTATAAATTGAATTATATTTATTTTCCTAATTTAATTAATAAGGGTTCGCCCGACGGGTCTAGGGAAGGATGTCGGGTGCCCGCACGGCCTAACCGGATTCCGGGTCGTGTCAGGAATTGATTGAAGATTGGATTGAGCACACGAGAGCACGACACGAGGCGAGTTGCGGAGCAAGGAGGTGCAGTTTTTGGCCTGGCGCGGTTAGCCACGTGCCGCGCCTCCCACAGCGCTCCACTGCTGGCGCATTTTCCCATGCGGCGCGGAGCCAAAGCGCCCAACTTTTGACGTCTTCTTCTTGTCCAAGCGCGGTCGGGGGTGCGGGGCGCCAGTTATAGCGCCCCTGGAGCGTGTTTTGACTTCCTATTTCGTCTAGGCTTAGGTGTAACTTATTACTAGGCCTTTGTAAACCCTATAAATACTCTTTTACTTCATTTTTGAAGGGAGTTCAGACTTTGGAGCAAATTGGAGAGCTCATAACATCTTGGACAAGGGTTTTTCTTCCTTCCATTAATTTATCTCATCATTATTTCATTATTTCATCAAATCCTTGTGTTGTTATTATGAATATGCGTGGCTAAATCTCTTGTTCTAGGGTTAGAGTGTTTCATGAAAGTTGATGTTTGAAGATTGATTTCCATTAATTGAATCCCATAACGGATTGCTTATTCTTTCTTGATTTCACTTGTGTAATTGTCAGGGCCCGATTATTACGCATTATCTATGGTTTTTAGATTGAACTCGGAAGAGGAAATTTATTAACGCAATAAGAAAGAGTAGGGCTAGATTGTGAAACCGGGCATCGGGGAACCAATTTGTGAGTAGGATAGACATATACTTGCTCGCCTAGCTTAACTAATTACAGAAATCGTTAATGCGTGCACGTGATTCAACCCATAGACATATAGGGATTGGAGTAGCCTGCATAGACCGTGAAGAATCGAAAGGTTTTCACGGGTACATTTAATCTGTTAGTTAGTAATCCGGGATTTAAGAAGTAGAATCAATTGAAAAACTCAACTGGATTGTACGTAACTCTGACCCTAGATCGTCTCCTTATTACTGATACCAACCAATTTTTGCTCCGTTGTTTGAATTCACTTTTACCCTCTTAATTACTGTTCTTTAGTTAACTAAATCATCACTATTGGAAAAAGATCCCTGGATAGTTCTTTAGAAATTGTTTGTTAGGAGTCCAGTCTGAATAGTCCTCGTGGGAACGATACTTGACTTATCACTTTATTGCTTGTCGACCACGTATACTTGCGTGTGCGTTGGGAGCAACACTCGTCTTGTCAGCTAAATTGGATCGCTCATGGTCATACGAAGTAGCGAGCTCGAAGAGGGAATCCATCCAGTCCTTCAAAGGTGATGCAGCCCGAATGCGTGCTGATCAAGTGTTCAATCCACCGAGGTGAATGACACGAAGCCAAGCCAAGCTGTTGCATGATTTTCACATTCACTTGGTTTGGCCGGGAGAAAGCAATTGTTCCGAAGCTGATTGGCCGAGCTCAAAGATCGAAGGCTTCATTTATAAGTTTGAGCTCGAATAAGGGAGTGACCGAACCCCAACCGTATACTCAACAGCGACGCCGAAGTAAAGCAAACAAATAATCGAAGGAAGAGCGTTTGATGTTAAAAGAGCTGAGTTGAGCAATGGAACGCCGAAGTCAAGAGCTCGAGCTCAAGTGTTCGAACTCAAGTGTTCGGTTGAAGGAGTGGCCGAACACTTAGTTTATTCAGCCCTGCGTGGCTTACTCCTATTGGTCGCCTGTGACCATTTACTATTTTATCCTTAGAATAGTCTATATAAACTTCATTTCATTTCATTGTAAGTAGCCTAGTTTTTGTTGAATGATTAAACATAGCAGTTGCTATTGAATGTCTTTGATAGAGCCGAACCCCGATGAGGGATTTTAAGAACTTGTGTCATTCGATGTTGAATTGTTTGAACAATCTTCTTCTTTTGTCAGTCAGTTTGCAAGAAGCATGGCTTCTTGAGGATTGTTACTTAGTGTTAGGTGCATCTTGACCTCCGATTCGATCGAACCCAAGGCTAGTTCCTCGAAGTTCTTTTGAATTGAAGCAAAATTTGTCTTGCTTCTATCTTTGTTCTTGTTATTTTTCCGCTTTCTTCGTGTTTAGCTTCACCTCTTGTTTAGCTTGCACCATCTTGGTATCAGAGCAAGGTTTGGGCTTGTTCTTACAACCCCAATCTTGTTCGATTATCTCGTGCTTTTGTGTCTTTCAATTTCAGCTTCAATCTCTATTTTTAATTGTTGTTACTGTTGTGTTTGTATTACAAAAAAAAAGTAGAAAATAAAATTTAAAATTTTTTATTTGATTGTTGGTTGTTTGATTGATTCTTGTTTACCATTGTCCAACGATTCCAATGAGCACCTGTTGTACATGATTGACGACTAGGGTTTCTCGAAGTTATTTGGACAGTTTTTGACGTGGTGGTTGTTATCGTCGAACCCCAGTGTATTTTTATGTTTATCGTCAAAGTCTTGTGATTTGGGTTGTATTTTGAAGCTTAAAATTCGAAGTTCTGTGATTGAGCCACCGTCCGTACGCCGTTAAATCGTTACATTGTAACAGTGTACGGACGAAGTGGAGTTTGTTCTTAGCTCAACTGGAAACTTGAAATCTTTCTCCGACGTTAAAGTCACCGGAGTGAAAAGCGACCCAAAACCAGTGTTAAAATCGTGTTCAGTGAACAAAGTTGAAAGTTTGTCCATACATCTGAAATGTTGTTACTGTTCCATTGAAGAAGGAAGGGGTAAAGTGTAAAGATCAAAATCCAGGTGAAAATTTTGTCGGCTTGAAAAGGGACCACTTTTGTCCGTACAAGAGTTGGTGTGATCGAAGGATTCTAAAGGAGGAATCGAAGGGTAAAATCTCCTAGGTTTTCACTTTTCTTGTGTTCGATAAATCTCGTTAGTGGATCTCTAGAGTAATTCTTCTACTCGAGGTCGTACTATTTTGTTTGAGCGTATAGGAACTCGTGCGAGGGGTGACCGAAGTCAAAATTTTGTAGAAAATTTCTTGACCACCCGAGCCCAATTAAAAAGCATCTGTTCCATCGAGTCAACATCAATTCACTCTTCCCGAATGAGACAGTGTAACTTGTCAAATTCGAAGGAACTGAGAGAAGTTGATCAACCGAGGAAGCCATTGGCTACAAGTTCTTGAGTGACCAAAAACTGAACCCATAAATTGAGTGGATCCGAGCCCCACCCAATAAAAGGTGAGGGAGTGTGTGAGGTGATTTCTAACCTTAACATTTTCTTGGTCTTTAATTTGTGCAGGTACCATGGCTGGGAATGAATGCAATGGAAAGGGCATTGAGGCGCCCGAGGTGTCGTTAGCTGATCTCATGGCTGCGATACAAGGCATCATCACCGAGGTAAGAGGAGTGAGTGCTCGAGTAGCTAATCTCGAGCAAGGGAGTGCGTCCACTCTGATGAAACCTGAACAATTTGCTGAGCTCGTTCGACAACAACGGTGGAAAGACGAGGCTGTTCGAAATGAAGCTATGGGCAATCCCCAAGTTACACAACACTTGGGCAATCCGCAATCGCAACAACGAAACTTGGGTAATGCCCAAGCTAGTTATCAACACTGGGCATTTCCCGAGGTGATAGAATGCCACTTCCAATGGCCCGAAGACAAGTTGTGGTCGTTGATTAAGGGGTCGATGAATGAGAATTTCCCGAGGTCAAACCTGAATATGAGCCACCATTCGTTCAGCGAAGGCAGGCTCAACGAGGTCGTGGAAATTTCTGAGGTCGAGGCCGAGGTACAAATGTTGATCGAAATATTGAGCGTGAGGCTGATGACTATTATGATGAGTATCCAGAGCCGATCTGAGGTGCTCGTGATTCAAATTTGAAAAGTGTCAAGGCTACTATTCCACCCTTCAGAGGAACTAGTGATCCCGACTAATATCTTGATTGGAAGCTTCAGTTGGAACGAATCTTCGAAACAAATGAGATGACCGAAGAGAGAAAAGTTGCACATGCTATTGCTTCATTCGAGGCATATGCATCGACATGGTGGGAGGCTGACAAAAGGTTGAGATGAAGAAATGCTTATCCCGAAGTCACCATATGGACGCTGTTGAAAAGAGAAATAGATGCTAAGTATGTGAATGCCAAATATCGGCAGGAACAACTTCGAAAACTCTTCGAATTGAAACAAGGGTCCAAATCTATTTTAGAATACCATGATGAGTTCGAAAGAATTCGATTGGCCCTTGACTGGGAAGAAGATGATGAGGAAGCCATCATTCGATTCAAAAATGGCTTGGCTCGAGATATGTCATCTCAATTGAGGCTGCATGTGTATCAAACATTGGAAGATGTGTTTCATGCTGCCATCGAAGCTGAGAAATGGGTGAAGGACGATAAAGCAGACCTTAACTTTGCCTTGTTTAGATGGTTTAACCTTCACAACATGGGGTTCATCAACCATAGCAACTACATCATTATCATTCAATAAGGGTGTTTTATTGTCACCTTGGGAATTTTGAACATGAATCACCTCACTAGGTTCCTCCGTAGGCGGTTTAAGTCTCTTGACTTTACCTTTGCTTTGTTTGAATGGTTTGACCTTCACAACATGGGGCTTGTTAACCACAACAACTTGTGACTGTGTAGACAGGTGTGCCTTCACAACAAGGTGAGTCATGTGTGCCTTTGAGTTTGACTAACATTTTTCTTGCTTTTTCAATTTTTCTGTCATAGTGCTTCCTGGAATAATTGAGGTGCCGGGATAATAACCCGGCAATTTTCAAACTCTCGAACACTTGAGTGTGGGATTCGGCTAGTTAAGTGTAGTTTTTTCGGTCTCTGGTTGCATCAGGATGAGGCCTAGGAGGGTATTATGGTGCATTTCGGTAGTTGGGTTAAGTGTTTTGCTGGTATGGTGGACGATTTGGTGCTGGGATGTGGAATAAAGGTAGAGTGGACTGAGTGTTGTAAATAGGATATTCAGGTGGTATGTGAGGGTAGGCATAAAATGGTGGCGGTGTTTGATAATAGTGGTTGAAAGTAGGGTCTTGAATGGTTGCAGCAAAAGAGACTTCATCTTTCTTCTTTTGAAAAGGCTCACATTTCCAGACTGGATAGCCTTATTAGTAGCTTGTAGTGCAGCAGAGATATTGTAGAGAGAGGAGAGGGCTGGTTGGAATTGCTGCAAAAAACTTTCAGAAAATCCCTAACAAGTGCACTTGCTTAACCATATCTTTTGCCTTGGTATTCAATTCGAGCCAACCTTTTGCGTAATAGATTTTGAGTTTGGTAGTGAGTTAGCAACATTTTGGACATGCGAAAGGTTTTAGATATCATGATTTGGGCATAGAGTAGGGAGAGAATGTGCCTTGGTAGGAGATTGAATTTGGAGAAAGGATTCCTTTAGAGACCTAGAGCAACAGACGAATTCATGCAATGCACACATATCAAATAAGAAATGTATCCTATAATGTGAAGGACCGTTTTGCACACGATGATATGAAAAGCGCTTTGTGCCACATGTATCATTTTGTTTGCTAACAAAATGCGTAGCCTAAAAGACAATATTACATTTATTGGAATTTTGCTACATTAGCCGATATTAAAATAGAGCAAAAGGTGGAAAACATTGCTAGGAGATTAGATCATGGCATGGTGAACATCTTTCATGTTGATCCATCCCTAGAAGATTCTTATTCTTCTTCTTCTTCGGACGCTCCCTCGGACAAGCTTGCCTCTGATGAGTCTCCTGGGACAATGATGTTGTCTACATCAGTTAAGAGCCGGGATATGTCAAATCTGAAGTTCTTCAACATTTCCCAAGCCTTACTTCCTTTCTCCTCTACTCCTTTGTCAGCCACAACATTCATTCCTTCACTAGCCCATACACCGATAGACTCTATGCGTTTTGTCAGGAGTTCTGACTTACTGTGCCACTTGCCTGTTTCTTTTTCCTTTGCTTCGACCAAACATTGCTTCTTTGCTACTTTCCCTCGTCCCCTTGCCAATTGTTTGCGTAACCTTTTGTACTCATATTCTAACTCGTCAGCATTTCTTTTCCTTTTTGTTGTTGCTCTTGGTTGAACTGCACTTGCTATATCTTTCCTAAGCCAGTCTTGATAGTCTTCATCATAGCCAGCATCAAACCTGTCTCATCCAATAGTCTCGATTCCCATTCGTTGCCTATCTTTCCAAAGTTCTAATATCTTATTTTTGAACGCTATCACTCCTCTAAGAATATTTGCTGTGAAACTTCTGATGTCTGCAATTTGGGGTACAATCTGCTTTTTCCCCGCTTGTCTAAGTGCCCTTAAAGGAGTGTTTGGGTAAACTTCTCTAAACCCAACCAAGACAAGAAAAGAAGCTCCTTCGGATCGTGTGATTATTGTTGTGCTGGGGAAGTAATCAAACATCCATTGTATGTTTTCATATGTCAATTGAGAAAGCCTGTGGTGCCAACCTTTGGCAATTGTTTGTTGGTCCCACTTCTCGAGAGCGTTGTTCATGCGGGCGGTATGAGTCAAGATCTAGTTTTCTCTTGGTATGGAGTGGAAAGCTGGCTCTGTGCTATTCATCTTTTGCAAATGCTCCATCAGCCAAATTTGTAAAAGCAAATTGCAACCTTCGAAGAAACCAGCGCCCTTCTTGCATCTTTCTAAAGCACGGTTCATCTCTCCGACGATCGTAAGTATCAATGTGTATTTCTTGTTAATGTCTTTGAGTAAGGCATCAACAATTGAAAACATGCAAACATCAACTCGTCCTTTGTGTTGTGGAAATACAACAATCCCCAAAAAGCTGGTGACAAAAGCATGTACCCTCCACTCTTGCCAATCTGTATGGTCAATGCCGAAATAGTCTTCGGATTCTTAAAATACTTCTCCATACCCAAATTTGATGTATAGGGAAATCAATAAAATTCTCGATTGTCTTATATTGTCTGTGCATAATTCGGGCTTAAACCCTACCATTTCGAAGAACTCCTCGGGTGTGATGTTCTTAGGCATCAAGACTTCTTCACTTTCAAATGTTAATTGAGTTAACCCGCCTATTTCTTCCAGTAAAGGTGTCAACTCTACACTTCCAAAGTGAAAAACTGCTCGGTCAATATCCCAATAGTGTACTGCTACTTCTACTATCCCTTTCATTGCTGTGTGCTCAATTAGTGAAATCAGGTTTCCCAACACTACTTTAACTCGGTCTTGTTGGTCTATACTTAGGTTTCCCCACCAATCTTTGAGCAACTGAGGGATTTTAACGACCATGTCAAATGTTATATTGGTCATGATCTTTTGGAAAAGGTGAAGGATGATAGGAAAAGGGAGAAGAAAAAATGCCTAAGATTCGCTTTATTGCGAGAAAAATGATCAACGTGTGGCACAAGCTTTTGAAAAAAATGCAACAGAGAATATGAAGAGATGTATCGTTGTGGGTTGAGAACCCTTTAGACACTTTAGACGGAAGTTGCTAATGGACTTTTGACATGCCAAGGATGTCAAGTCTTTATATAATGCTTAAGGGATAAATGTGCATTATGTATCATCCCATATATCAAGCGGTCATTTCTGCTTCAAATTGGGCTTTTAATACCTCATCGGTTACCATTTAAGCCTTTGAATAGCATTGAATACAGAATGATTCCAATCTTTTGGGAATAAACGGTCATTTTTTATTCAATTTGGGCTTTTAAACGCCTCTTAGATTACCTTCGTGCCTTTGTATGGCGTTGAATACAGACTAATTCTGACTGTTTATGAATAAACAATCATTTCTAATCCAATTTGGGCTCTTAATGCCTCTTAGGTTACCTTTGTGCCTTTGAATGACATTGAATGCAGAATAATTCCGACTGTTTATGAATAAACAATCATTTCTGATCCAATTGGGCTTTTAATGCCTCTTAGGTTACCTTCGCGCCTTTGAATGACATTGAGTGCAGAATAATTCCGATTATTTATGAATAAACAATCATTTCTGATTCAATTTGAGCTTTTGACGCCTATTAGGTAACCTTTGTGCCTTTGAATGGCATGAATACAGAATAATTCCGACTGTTTATGAATAAACAATCATTTCTGATTCAATTTGGGCTTTTGACGCCTCTTAGGTAACCTTCGCGCCTTTGAATGACATTGAGTGCAGAATAATTCCGACTATTTATGAATAAACAATCATTTCTGATTCAATTTGAGCTTTTGACGCCTATTAGGTAACCTTTGTGCCTTTGAATGGCATGAATACAGAATAATTCCGACTATTTATGAATAAACAATCATTTCTGATTCAAATTGGGCTTTTGACGCCTCTTAGGTAACCTTTGTGCCTTTAAATGGCACTAAATGCAGAACAATGCGAATAAACGGTCTACATTTGCACGTTCGATCCCCTAAGTATATGCAAAGAGATCATGTCCAACAGTCTTTGGGGGTTAAAAACCCATTCGGATTCTTTGAACATGTTGGCCTATTGGACTTGAGAACAAGTCGACTAATGTATGTCATGATGCATGATTCTAGCTTTACTATTAAGGAATGGAGTTAGCTAGAACAGATTTTATTATCCTCCCAAGCAGACGACTCGGGAGCGGGAACGTCATGGACCAAATAGATTCCAAGTCGTTCCCCCTAAAGGAATTTTATGAGGGAAGAGGTGGTCGTAACCACCGTGTTTTCATCGAACGATTTAGAAGTTGCCATGAGTGGCAGAAGGTATGAGCAGTATGCACAAATTTAAAAATGTACAAATTTTAAAAGAAATGCACAAGTTTTGAAAGAAATGCACATGTTTTCTAAAAATGCTTAAATATTGTAAACATGCACATATGCAAATATTTCACAAAATAAGTTTTAAAAAGGATGAGTAAAAAAGAAAAACAAACAAACAAGTTAGTTTAAAAAAAATAGGATAATAGAGACTAGACAGTAAATAAAAAGAAATGCAAAAAGAATTATGAAGTGAAATTATTTTAAAGAAAAAGATTTAGCAAATTTATGGAAGATTTGAAAATGGTTGAAGTGTGGGACATATTGTACTATCCTAAAAAAATTTCCAAGAGTTAGGTAATCTAAACAAGGATATGGTTCCCCGAGGCAGACAACCAAGGGGTGGGAACGTTCGGAATTGTTGGTTGTTAGTCTACAAAACTAAAAATTCTAGGTAAGGGTTCAAGTTAACCTGAGAGGAAGGTCTTAGCCACCTCTCAGGCTCCACCAAATGTGGTTACCGGCCGGACTAAAAATTTGGATTCTAGAGCAATTAAAAGCGAATAAACTAACTAAAAATAGACGAATAATTAAATGACTATTTCTAATATGCATGTAATAATTAAGGTTAAATAAAAAGGTTCCAATTTGCTAATTGGCTTCTTCCTTGGAGAATGACACCTCGCAAAATAAAACACATTAGTTAGTATATTAAACTAAAATAATAGTGATAAAATTAAAATTAAATGAAAGTAAAGTGATTTTAAAAGATATTTTCGGGAGCGTCGTCTTCAAGATTGTTCATCCAAATGTACCTCACAAAAATATAAAGAAAATGGGTTAGTATTAATAATAATAATAATAGTATGAATAATATTATAATATCAATAATAGCAATTATAATGATATAACGTAGTAATAATAATAAAATAAAATAAAATAAAATAAAGGGAAAAATAGATTTTATAAAAGTTTAGGCTCATGTTTGTATGAATCGGGTAGAGGTTAGTGGTGCAAGCAAACCCGAAGGAATTGCTAAACACAAACGCGGAAGAAACAACAAGAAAAGTAAAGATAGAAGCAAGACAAATCTTGCTTCAATTCGAAAGAACAGTGAGGAACCTGTCTCAAAGCTCGATCAAAGGGAAATCAAGACGCACCTATACTATGCAACAATCCTCAAGAAAGACCCGCTTCTTGCAAATTGAATGATCAAGAAGAATTTGTTCAAACGAATAACACCGATTGACACAAGTTCTTTAAAGCCCACGTCGGGGTTCGGCTCCACCGGAGACTTACAATAGCACTTGCTATGTTTTTCATAAACTAAAATCTGGGATCTATACAATGAAATGGAAATGGACTATTTATAGACTATGCTAAGGATAAGGTAGTAAATAGTCACAAGTGACCAATAAAGACAAGCCACGCAGGGCTGAGTTAAGTTTGTGTTCGGCAGCTTGCTCGAACTCATTGTCCTCGGACGCTCACTTGTCTTCGAGCTCATTGTCCTCGGTCACTTTGCCTTTGGGCTCAAATCTGAAGATAACGCCTTCGGTTCTTGAGCCCGGCCACTCAGCTTCGGGGCAATGATTTTCCTTTGGCCAGGCTAAGTGAGTGTGCACGTCGTGCAGCAGCTTGGCTTGACTTCGTGTCATCGGTCTCCTCGGTGGATCGAACACTTGATCAGCACGTGTTCGGGCTGCATCATCCTCCCCTTCTTGAGAAGATTTTGCCCTCGAAATCGAGCCTTCTTCATCCTCCGAAGTTTGACCTACAACACAAGGAGCTAAGTCAGCAACATTAAAGGTGTTGGACACGTTATACTCACCAGGGAGGTCGATCACGTAAGCATTGTTGTTGATCTTGGTCAACACTTGAAATGGACCATCCCCTCGAGGCGCCAACTTCCCTTTTCTTTGGTTCGGGAAACGTTCCTTTCGGAAGTGAACCCAAACCCAATCTCCCTTCTTTAATTCTAGCTTTTTACGCCCCTTGTTTTTCTTTAAGGCAACCTTTGCATAGGCTTCCTCGAGGTTCTTCTTCACCCTTGCATGCAATTCGATCAAGGCAGCTGCTCGTCGAGTACCTTCAAAATCAAGAACAGAATCTCGAGGCAATGGTGTTAAATCAAGTGGAATTAAAGGATTAAAACCGTACACACATTCAAACGGGGTCATATTGATCATTCGATGCACCGTTCGATTGTATGCAAACTCCATCATGGGCAAACGATCAGCCCAGTTCCCAACCTTGCCTTTGGTCATTGCTCGAAGCAAGTTCCTAAGGTTCGGTTAACTACCTCGGTCTGTCCATCAGTCTGAGGATGGTGAGACGTCGAGAATAGTAATTTGGTGCCGAGGGCACCCCACAAACACTTCCAAAAATGACTCAAGAATTTTGAGTCTCGATCACTCACAATAGTACGAGGTACACCATGCAATTTCAACACATTAGAAACAAATAATGTAGCTACATGCTGTGCATCATCACACTTTTTGCAAGGAATAAAGTGAGCCATTTTTTAAAAACGATCAACCACAACGAAGATGCTATCATGTCCTCCCCCCGACCTCGGTAATCCCAAGATAAATTCCATGGATATATCAACCCAAGGTCGATCAGGCACAGGCAACGGGGTATACAAACCATGAGGGTTGGACTTCGATTTAGCTTTCTTGCAAACGAGACAAGCGTTGCAAAGCTTTTCCACATCTCGTCGCATTTTGGGCCAATGGAACTGCTTGGTCAAGATACTAAGAGTTTTGTCGACACCGAAGTGCCCCATCAGTCCACCGGAGTGAGCTTCTCGAACTAAGAGCTCTCTCCACGATGACACTGGCACACAAACCCTCCCATTCTTGAAGAGGTAGCCATCGTGCCACTGATATTTCTCAACCCTTCGGCCACTCAACATCGCGTCTCGAACGCATTTCAGCTTGGGATCGTCTTCATACATTGACTTGATGCTTTCAAATCCCATGAGCCTAGAGGCGAGAGTGGTCGCTAAGGCAAATTTCGTTGATAGCGCATCGGCCACAATATTGTCTTTACCCTTTTTGTAATGAATTACATAGGGAAAGCTTTCAATGAATTCAACCCACTTGGCATGTCTTCGGTTCAATTTCTCCTGTCCTCGAAGATGCTTCAAGGACTCATGATCACTTTTGATCACAAACTCTCGAGGCCACAAATAATGCTGCCAATGGGCGAGTGCTCGAACGAGGGCATACAACTCCTTGTCATACGTAGAGTAGTTCAAGGTTGCACCCTTAAGCTTTTCGCTAACGTAAGCGATTGGCTTCGATTCTTGCATCAGCACTCCTCCGATCCCAACTCCAGATGCATCGCACTCGACTTCGAATGCTTTGCCGAAGTCAGGGAGTTGCAACAACGGGGCAGAGCAAAGCCTCCCTTTCAATTCTTGGAAAGCCCTTTCTTGGGATTCTCCCCACACAAATGGATGATCTTTCTTAACCAGCTCGGTTAAAGGAGCTGCCACGGTGCTAAAGTCACAAACAAACCTTCGGTAAAAGCTAGCTAAACCATGGAAGCTACGAACTTGTGATACCGAGGTTGGAGTTGGCCAATCTTCGATGGCTTCGACTTTTGACTCGTCGACTTCGACACCATTAGCACTGACAACGAATCCTAGAAAGACCACACGCTCGACACCGAAGGCACACTTCTTGAAGTTAGCATATAACTTCTCTTCTCGAAGCTTATCAAGCACTAGCCTTAGGTGTTCGACATGTTCATCCATGGTTCGACTATAAACAAGTATGTCATCGAAATAAACGACAACGAACTTGTTTATGAACGGTTTGAGCACATGGTTCATCAATCGCATGAATGTGCTCGGGGAATTGGATAAGCCAAATGGCATTACCAACCATTCATAGAGACCGAATTGGGTCTTGAATGCGGTTTTTCACTCGTCTCCGGGTTTCATTCGGATCTGATGGTAACCGGACCTGAGGTCAATCTTTGTAAAGCATGAAGAACCACTTAATTCATCTAGCATGTCATCTAGTCGAGGAATAGGATGACGATACTTTACCGTTATTTTGTTGACTGCTCGACAGTTAACGCACATTCGCCATGTTCCATCCTTCTTCGGGACAAGGATAACAGGAACGGCGCAAGGACTCAAGCTCTCTCGAACGAGGCCCTTGTTCAGCAACTCATCAACCTGTCCTTGGAGCTCTTTGGTGTCTTCGGGATTACACCGGTATGCAGGTTTGTTGGGGATTTGAGACCCCGGTACGAAGTCAATTTGGTGCTCGATTCCTCTCAACGGAGGTAACCCACCTGGCATTTCCTCGGGAAACATGTCTCCGAAGTCCTGCAAAACACTTTGTACAGCACTAGGCAAAGGGTTATCGTTAGAAAAATCATCATTAGAGTTTAGAAAGATACCCTTGTGCACGAGGCAAATCATCATCTGACCGTTGTCGTTGCCTCGTAGAAACTCACCCGGTTGCATGATTGCACAGATTCCTTTCACTTCGGGCAGTGAGTTTGTCTCTTCGGTCCCCAATTTGGCTCCCATCGGAAGCTTAGCTTTGGCCGCTTCTTTCAATTCTTTCATCCGTTTATAGTCCTCGGTGACTTGCTTTGGAGACAAGGGTTTGAGTATGAAACTCTTCCCTTCGAGCTTTATAGTGTAAGTGTTGGATCTTCCATTGTGAACAACTGACCGGTCATACTGCCATGGTCTCCCCAATAGCAAATGACAAGCTTGCATCGGCACCACATCGAATATCATTTCATCTTGATACTCGCCAATTCTAAACTTGATCCACACTTGTTTGACAACCCTCCATTCTCCACACTCATTCAGCCATTGTAACTTGTAGGGGTGGGGATGCTTCATCGTAGATAGTCCTATTTGTGAAACCAAGGTTTGGCTCACAACATTTGCACAACTACCAGAGTCAATGATCATCGAACACACCTTTCCCCTCACTCGACATCGGGCATGGAAGAGATTTTCTCTTTGGTTGTCCCCTTCTTCAAGAGTCATGCAGCTCAAATTCCTTCGAACCACAAGAAACATTTCCGGATGATCAGCTTCGGTAGCCTCATGATCATCATCACCTTCAGCTCGGTCAGCCTCCTCGATAAATTCCTCCTCGGTGTCACTCGCTTGCTCATGGACGGTTCCATCTTCGAGCAGAAGCATAACTTTGCGAGTTGGACACTCTTTTGCCATGTCACCATAACCCTTGCATTTGTGACACTGAATGTTTGAAGCACTAGGAGAGTTGAGTTGAACTTTACCTCCCACTTCTCTGGATTGGTTAACGGTCACACCCCTTTCGAATGGTCTCTTCGGATCTCGAACAGTGTTGGCACTTATTTGGTTCGGACCTTTCCATTCTTTACCTCGGTTCAAGGGAGTAGAAGTAGTGACTCCTCGATACCGGTTTGCCTTATCGTCCTTCACCAATTTTTCAGCTTCGGTGGCAGCATCGAACAAATCTTCCAACGTGTGGTACACGTGTAGCCTCAATTGAGATGACACATCCCTAGCCAAACCATTTTTGAATCGGATGATGGCTTGCTCTTCGTCTTCAACCAGATCAAGATTCAATCGAACCCTTTCGAACTCATCATGATACTCTTGGACTGACTTGGACCCTTGCTTTAGCTCATAGAGCTTTTGCATCTGAGTTTGCCTGTACTTGGCACTCAAATACTTAGCATCCATTATTCTCTTCAACTGTGGCCAAGTATTGACTTCGGGATAGGCATTCCTTTGTCTATGCCTTTTGTCAGCTTCCCACCACGTAGATGCATAGGCTTCGAACGAAGCAATGGCATGAGCAGCTTTTCTCTCATCAGCCATCTCATTGGTTTCAAAGATGCGTTCCATTTTAAGCTTCCATTCAAGATATTCATCTGGATCACTAGTTCCTTTAAAGGGTGGAATAGTGATCTTAACGTTGTTCAAGTTTGAGTCTCGAACACCACGAACCTATTCAGGATACTCATCATCACGATCATCAGCCTCTTGCTCAATATTTCTTCCAACATTTGCACCTCGGCCTCGACCTCGGAAATTTCCACGGCCTCGATGAGCTTGCCTTCGTTGAGCGAATGGCGGCTCATGCTCATATTCATCCTCGGGAAATTCCTCTTCATCAACCTCTTCGACAACGGCTCCAAGATCTCTTCGGGCCTTTGGAAGTGGTATCCTCTCTACTTGGGGATTGCCCAAGTTAAGTTCTCTCCGAATTGCTTCACTCGTCAACTGATGTTGTCGAACAAGTTCTCTCCGAATTGCCGGACCCATGCTTGGCCACGGACGTGCTCCCTTGTTCGAGGTTAGCTAGTCGAGAACTCACTCCTCTTACTTCGGCACTGATGCCTTGTATCGCAGCCATGAGATCGGCTAACGATACTTCGGGCTTCTCAATACCTTTGCCATCGCCTCCATTCCCAGCCATGGTGCCTGCATAAATCAAAGACCAAACAAATGTTAAGGTTAGAAATCACCTCACACACTCCCTCACCTTTGATGGGTGGCACTCGGGTCCACTCAATATATGGGTTTGGTTTTTGGTCACTCAAGAACTTGCAGCCAATGGCTTCCCCGGTTGATCAACTTCTTCAATTCCTTCGAATTCGACAAGTTACAATGTCTTACTTCGGGAAGAGTGAGTTGATTTGACTCGATGGAACGGACAGAAATTTGCTCTTGCGCTTGGGAAGTCAAAAGAATTTCTACGAAGTTGGACTTCGGTCACCCACGCACGAGTTCCTATAAGCTCAAATGAGTTAGTACGACCTCGAGTAGGAATATTACTCAAAAGATCCACCAACTAGAATTTCGGTCAGAAGAAAGTGAAACCCTAGGAGAATCTACCCTTTGATTCCCTTTTGGAATCCTTTTCGAACACACCAAATCTTGTCCGTACAAGAGTGGTCCCTCCTTGGTACGGATAGGGTTTTTCCTTATCCAATTTCCTCTAATCAGCCGTCAACTTTTCACCTGGGGTTTTAATCTTTACACTTTACCCCTTTCTTTTTCAATGGAACAGTGAAGATTTACTCCGGCGTACGGACAATTTACTTCGGTTCACTGACCACGAGTTCTCACAGAATCTGGATTGCTTTTCGACTCCGGTTTCAAACAACAACGGAGGAAATCAAAGTTCTTGAGCTAAGATTTCAACTCCTTCATGTCGTACACTGTTACAACTTGTAACAAATTTCTGATGTACGGACAACGATTCAAGCACAGAACTTCGAAGTCTAAGCACAAAACAAACCCCAATCACTCAAGAACCACCAATCTTCATTGGTTTCAACCAAACACGATGGGGTTCGAGTTCCAGTCACCATTAAAGCTCCAAACAGTCCAAAATTTGACCAAGAAACCCTAGTCACGAAAATGGTACGTCGGGTACTTGTTGGAATCAGGAATCGATGGTGAAAAAGAATCAATGGTTGTTTAATCCAAACAACCAACAATCAAACACAATTTCTGAATTTTTGTTTTCTACCTTTTTTTTTTAATAAACGCTCAGCAACAACAATCAAACACACGGAAGAAAGCTGAAACTGAAGACAAAAGCACGATTTAAGTGAACAGAATTTGAGGTTGTAAGAACAAACTCAAACCTTGCTCTGATACCAAGATGGTGCAAGCAAACCCAAAGGAATTGCTAAACACAAACACGGAAGAAACAACAAGAAAAGTAAAGATAGAAGCAAGACAAATCTTGCTTCAATTCAAAAGAACAGTGAGGAACCTGTCTCAAAGCTCGATCGAAGGAAAATCAAGACGCACCTATACTATGCAACAATCCTTAAGAAAGACCCGCTTCTTGCAAATTGAATGATCAAGAAGAATTTGTTCAAACGAATAACACCGATTGACACAAATTCTTTAAAGCCCACGTCGGGGTTCGGCTCCACCGGAGACTTACAATAGCACTTGCTATGTTTTTCATAAACTAAAATTTGGGATCCATACAATGAAATGGAAATGGACTATTTATAGACTATGCTAAGGATAAGGTAGTAAATAGTCACAAGTGACCAATAAAGACAAGCCACGCAGGGCTGAGCTAAGTTTGTGTTCGGTAGCTTGCTCGAACTCATTGTCCTCGGACGCTCACTTGTCTTCGAGCTCATTGTCCTCGGTCACTTTGCCTTCGGGCTCAAATCTGAAGATAACGCCTTCGGTTCTTGAGCCCGGCCACTCAGCTTCGGGGCAATGATTTTCCTTTGGCCAGGCTAAGTGAGTGTGCACGTCGTGCAGCAGCTTGGCTTGACTTCGTGTCATCGGTCTCCTCGGTGGATCGAACACTTGATCATCACGTGTTCGGGCTGCATCAGTTAGGGACGTGGGTACGACTGCAAACACGGGGGGCCTCCGGTTGCCATGCCAAGTACCGGTCCCACCACTCCATTGCCGGCTTGTTTTGCAATTAAAGCTCATACATATCATCATCGCCGATTTGTTTTAGGGGCACCGGTAGTACGTAATGGGACTGTTTTAGGTCGTCATGGCCTACGTGTAGTATCATGTTCAAATCAGTGCATAGGCCTCAAATAAATGTATGTAATTATTTTCCTTGGCCATTAGCGTAGCATAGCACCTGTTCAAAGTCAGTCATGCAATATATAATCAAAAAAAAGATACACGGGTCAGCATAAAGAACCAAGCTAGGCAAAATCATATAAGAAAAATAACAGTAGTGAAACTGTCAAACCCAGAACAAATATCGAGTTCTCAAATTCCAAATGTATAAGCAGAGAACAACACTGATACACTGAGATACAGCTCGCCGGCGACGAGCGACTGAATCAGAGGGGGAAGCGACGCCGACACAATTTCTGGTGGCGTCGCTGTGACCCCCCAAATGTTTGATTCAGATTCAGAAGCTGGCGAAAGAGTCAGGGGAAAGAAACAAGATCCACCGATGTGGAGTTTCCCGATAGTGGTGGTATTTTTCGGCAGTGGCGACTAGTGGTGCAACTGGTTCTATTTCTATTCTGATCTTTGGCGCGTGTTTGTGCAATGGGTTTTCTCGCTTTTTGATCTGGATGTGTGGTGGAGGGTGTTGGTTGTGTGAAGAGAGGAGGAGGAGAAGAGGGGTTCCTTGTATCTAGTGTTAATGGAGTCCGTGTATGTGTGGGCGTGTGTCGTAGGATATTTTTTTTGGCGGAATGGATGGTGGTGTGGGTTCTATTTTGATTTCCGGTGGGCGTGTGTGTAAATGTGTTGTGATGAGTTTGTGAGGAGGGGACGAGGGGAGAATAGTACTGTGTATGTGGTGTTCTGTATCTGCCTAATAAAAATAGGAAGGGAGGTCTGTTCATGATTTTTTGACAGAGAATTGAGGTGAAGAGGAAGAAGAGGGTCCACTGTGTATTTTGGGGAAGAAGACCAAAAGAATTGGGGGTCTGCGTATGTTGGTGTATGTACTGTATATGTCTGATTGTCATTGCTTTTGTGATAGGGATCGTGTGTATATAGGATTGGAATAACTGTTGAGTGATTAGCTCTATTTTTGGAGAAAAATTGATAAGGAGGATTAAGGGGCTGATTTTGAGAGATTTGGGGAATAAGATCAATTAGGAACATTGGGGAATGGGTAGGTAAGGAAAAAGTTAATTTTTGGATTTTATTCAAAAGAAAAGAAATATATGACATAATTAAAAAAATATGGAGGATGTATTTGGTTAGAGTTTTTTCTAGGTTAAAAAAAAAAAGTAATTCAATAGAAAAAATAAATATAAACAGATAAAAAATTTTGGTGGGGATTTTAAAATATAGAGGAATTAATAAAAAAGAATTTGGACTACTATGTCAGGATTATAAAATAAAATGAGTAGGAGACGGACAAAATTGGACTAATAATTAAATTAATAGGTGCAAAATAAATAAAATAAATAAAGATATAAATACGTATATGTACTGTATAGAATAAAACAAATGAAATGTCAAACTGCACACACAAAAGCAAATTAGGATACAAATTAAATTAATTAAATATACATAACAACAAATATTTATTAAAAATTAAGATACAAATTAAATTAATTAAATATAAATAACAAAAAATATTTATTAAATGCATTAAATTGCACAAAAAGCCTCAATTATTTATTAAATGCTAAAATTGCACAAACAACCACATTTTGACCAATAACCCAAATGATGTAAAATTACGTAATATAGCCATATTTAAGTATGTAATATAGTGTGGATGTTGGCTCTAGTTTGGATACTTCACCTTTGTTAGGTGGTGAGCTTGAGAAGGTTGCTTTGACTAACCCCTTGTTTGAGAGCATTTTTAATAGAGGTGGTGCTTTGTATCAAACTAGAGTAGAGAGTGAGATTGAACCTCCATGGTGTAGAGAGCTTGATTCTATAAACAATCCATTGTTTGAAACTCCAAGTGAGGTGAGTGACCTTAGTATTGATTGTGATGGTCCATCTTCTAGTAGTCCTAATCTTGATTGTGCGGGCTATAATGATGAAGAAGCTATTATGGTGACCTTCCTTGGGAGTTTGCCTAATAAGGAGGATTGTCATGGAGGTGAAGAGGTACCTCTTAGTGTGTAAGATTGCTTCCAAAAAGGAGAGTGGAGTAGTTGATGTTAGTTATAGAGTTGACTAATTTATTTACTCCATTCTATATGTTGATCACACCTTGAGTAGTAAGCATGCCAAAACCATTGTGCCATATTGTGAAAGCATTGCGATGAAGGTTTGGTGTGTTGGTCATGAGCTTAGGGGTCATAGGGATTTCGATTGCTTAGTCTTGCATGTTCCATGTCCTATTGATCAATTGGAGGACTTGAAGGGCAAATCCGAACCATCGAATTGGAATATCTCCAATTTGAAGTGGTATTATTTCTGACAACGAGGTACGTTACCTGTGCTTAGTAAAATTTCACCTACAGCTACGAGACGAAAATTCTTCGAAGCTTAGGTTGAATGACTTTAACTAACCCCTCGTTTTACTTTGCTTGACCTTTTCAGGAAGTGGAGGGAATGATATATAGTGCTCAGATCTTCATCAGGATTAATTGTCGAACATTAGGGGATATGAGAGATGAGGTGTTGTCAAATTCGACTCAAAGCCTTGCATACCAGGGACTGTCGCCCGTGGATTAGGGGCGTTCTAGAAGAATGCTTGACGCGTGGTACTCGCGTGGCATGCGGCCTATATTTTCTAGACAATTCAGCCGCGTGGAGGGCTCGTTTATTGGCCTTAATGCGCTGTATTTTTAGCACTTTTTCATGCTTTTGCATAGCTAGACTTATTTATTTTATGGTGCTTATTTAGCCCTGCGAGGCTATTGACATTTAGCCCACTTGGGGCCTATTTCCTTACCTTTTAGGCGTGTGAGGCTCACCTATATAAGCCTAACACTTAGTTTATTTTCAGCACCTTACATCATAACAAAAGAAACGCAGCTTTTTGCTATTCCCAATACATGTTGGAAAACTTGTTCTTTTTGAGTGAAATTCAATTGAACTTGTTCCTTTCCATTGATCATTCAACTTTCAATTCCTAGTTGTCTTGAGGGTTGTTGCTTAGTATAGGTCCTCCTTGGCTTCATCAAGAAGGTAAGTAGACTAGTTCCTACTTGCAATTCTTGGTAGATCATTGAGTGTCTTGCTTTTTATCCTTTATTTTCGTTCTTCGTTGTTATTCTTGCATCAGTTGGTATCAGAGCTTGGAAAAGGTTTGTTTCTACATCCCCAATCCTGTTCTTCGTGCCTAGAATTAGGTTTCTTAGTTAGTTTCTTGAAATTTTCGTTTTTGATTAAAAAAAAAAAAGGAAAAACGTGGAAAAAAACAAAAAGATCAGCCATGTATTGTGTTTGGGACACCTAGGTTACAAGAAAAATTTACTAAAGAAGAGATTTGTTTGAATCTTGAAGTTTGAAACGATTCTTGAAGAGTTTCTTGAAGATTCTTGGTGTGTTTCTTGATTTTCATCCGTTCTTGCTTTGATTCTTGATTTTTCTTGAAGGAGAATACTTGAAAACTTGTTGGAGTAATAGTGCAACACCTCTTGAACCATTCTTGAGCGTAAAAATGTGTTCTTGGCTAAAAACATAAGAATTCTTGAATAACAACTTGTTGTTCTTGAGTTTGGTTGAAAGAATTCGTTTTTGATTTTGAATCCTTAGCCTTTCTACATATTTTGATCTTGTTCTTTGTTGAAGATTGTGGTGTTAAGGAGGCTTGAAATCAGCTGCATATAGAGGAAAGAAGGAGGAAAACCTAAGCCTAATTCAAGAAGGAAACAAATCCCAATTCAAAGGGGAGAAGTTTACCTACTTTCCATATAAGGAAATTAGTTTTCCTTAGGATTTAGGAGAAGCTTTCCCACATTTTTCTAAGGGAAAAATCAACATATTAGGCGTGTTAAAAGAGGTGGAAAAAGTGGTAAAAGTTGTCCAAGTTTGAGTTGGAAAGGAAGGGAAAATAGGGAAAACTTAGCCTACTCAAATAAGGCTTGTCTTGGGGGCCTATTTAAGGGTAGAAAATCAGATTTTCTTAGGATTTCTGTATTTCTTTGTTAACATCACTTCTAATTAGCAATTCTTCGGTAATTCTTCTACTTAAGTTAATTACTAATCTTTGAGCTTGTAGGACTTCGTGCTAAAACTCAGAATTTCCAACTTTCGTAGTTAATTCTTTGACTTCCCGTGCTCACTTTAAAAGCTGTCCGCCTATAGAGTCTCATAAATTCACTCACCCCGAAGAGGACTAGTGAATTTGTAAACTTGAAAGGTCGTTGAGGAACTTGATCAATTCGAGGAAGTCATTTGGAACAAGTTTGTGAGATCCTACCTTAAATTTGAGTGAAACCGAGTGTCATTCAAAGTAAGGGAGCGGGTGAGGTATTTTGCTAATCTTGACATATTTTGTAGTCTTTGTTTGTGTGCAGGTACATGGCTGGAGTAGTTGATAAACAAGAGGGTATTCCCGAGCTTACTTTGGCCGATCTTTGGGCCGAGATAAGAGTAATGGGAGCCCGTGTTGACGAGCTTGAAAAGGAGCAGACATCTATGACTCCAAAATTTACTTGTAATGAGTTAAACTTGGGCAATCCCCAAGTAGTTATGCCAACATCGAGGTTCCACAAGTTAAAGGTGAATGTTTATGGTTATAAGGGCTTCAATCTAGAGCTTGACGGCTTGAGTGAAGCCATGCTTATTTCACCAGAAGTGGTTAATCTTTTGCACTTAACATGGGTTAGACGAAGATATCCATATCTCTATGATGGATATAAGATTGAGTGGAAGGTCAAGGTAATAGTGTCACGAGGAGAATACCTTGAAACGGTTTGGTGTGATGTGTTTCCTCTTCAAACATGTGACTTGTGTTTTGGGCAGCAATGGTTCTTACATCACAATGTTCCTTATGTGCGAGATTGGATAAGGCATGTGGTGGACGATGAAGGATGGCCTCTAATGCCATTCCCGCTTACAAAGAAAAGTCCCAATAGTGTCTATGCCTCTTTTATGCACGTAGAGGAGTGTAATAATCAAAAGGGAAAGTTTGGGGTACATAAAGTAGTTGGGCTGCCACCAAAGAGACAAGAGGATGTAGTTGAAAAGAATATGAGAGAAAAGAAAGAAGAAAAGAAAAGAGGGGGAAATTTTTCACTCTAACACTTGTAATTCTTCTTTTTCCTCTAGTTGTTTAAATTCTCTTACAGGTACCATTGGAAACAAGCTTGGGAGTGAACACCAATTATTGGAAGTGCAAGAAGAAGGCATTTTAGGGGCTGCCCATGGTGATGTAGGGTCTGCCCGTGTTGACTCTAAGCTTGAGGAAGACAATGAAGGTAAACAAGGTCAATCTTGTAACCTTCAAGGTAAGTCTACTACACTCATTACTCTAGGAGCTAGTGAAGAGCCAGTTAATGATGAGAGTATGAGTAGTGGTAATTTTTGTTTGGACCCTAAATTGTCCCTGCCTTGTAATGGACATTTGGATAAGATTTGTAACGATACACTAGTTGATCTTGAATGTGCTCCAAAAATTAAAACTACTTGTGAGTTTGATGTAATAAAAACTAGTGTTAACACTTGTGCTGAGGGTCTAGGTATTAAAAGTAATGCTTCTAAGGATGTCAGTGATGAAAGATTGCATGTTATCCTAGAAGTAGAATTTAAACATCACTTGTTTGATCCTGGAATTGAAGGTGTAGGGTCCTCTTCGAGTCTTTTGATGTCAAAATGGACCATGGTAATGAGACTGAATTATGTGATGAATTTGGTACTTTTAACGTCCATGGTGATGTGAATTTAAGTGAGACCTTTCTTGTGAATCTATTCTTACGTGGAGATACCGTTCTAGAAGAATGCTTGGCGCGTGGTACTCGCGTGGCACGCGGCCTATATTTTCTAGACAATTCAGCCGCGTGGAGGGCTCGTTTATTGGCCTTAATGCGCTGTATTTTTAGCACTTTTTCATGCTTTTGCATAGCTAGACTTATTTAGTTTATGGTGCTTATTTAGCCCTGCGAGGCTATTGACATTTAGCCCACTTGGGGCCTATTTCCTTACCTTTTAGGCGTGTGAGGCTCACCTATATAAGCCTAACACTTAGTTTATTTTCAGCACCTTACATCATAACAAAAGAAACGCAGCTTTTTGCTATTCCCAATACATGTTGGAAAACTTGTTCTTTTTGAGTGAAATTCAATTGAACTTGTTCCTTTCCATTGATCATTCAACTTTCAATTCCTAGTTGTCTTGAGGGTTGTTGCTTAGTATAGGTCCTCCTTGGCTTCATCAAGAAGGTAAGTAGACTAGTTCCTACTTGCAATTCTTGGTAGATCATTGAGTGTCTTGCTTTTTATCCTTTATTTTCGTTCTTCGTTGTTATTCTTGCATCAAAAGATTAGCATCCAACTATAATGCTTTGACAAACAATTTCAAGAACATAATTTAGGATAGGTCAAACATTTACCACACAAGTTTATGAAATTCAACTACTAACTTATAGCATTCAGACCAAGCGAGATGATTTGATTCATTTCAGATACCCTTCTACCATTTATAAGAATCTCATTTGATGTCTTCTTTAAGCATTAAGATTTGAGGATGAAGAATTTAATCAACAGGTACTCTTAACCAAATTTATAAAAGTTGTTTTGCTAGACATATTTTCAACAGGACAGGGGCACGACCAAATACTGAAGTTAGACCCTAAGATGAAAACTAGCTAGGTTGCATTTCATGTGTGTGATTTTACTTCCCTTTACATGCTATTACCAGAGTCCATAAACACATTCTCAGGTTAACAGTAAATTATGCTCACAACATTCAGAAAGTAATGAAATGGAAGAAAGAACTGACCCTATGATAAGACTTCATTTTAAGTTAACAAATTGATTGGCTTCTTTTAGAGCTTAACAGAAGCAGAATTAATGAGACGAGAATCCTTTTCTAAGCTGAATTGACAAGGTTTCTTTGCATATTTTAGACAGAAAACGGGAAAAACTCACATGGACATAGAGCTACTATTACACATACCCATAACCTGAAGAAATCTCTAACCCTGCATACACACACAGGCCCTTTGGACTCCCTCTCGCTAACTAACCACCAAGACAGCTATCTACATCACCCTGACAGACTATAAGAACTGATTGCAGCACCTGCACACACCTCACAGACCACCTGAACAACTCCTCACCTATGAACTACCCTCACTGCCTGAGCACAGACAACATAACCAGGGCTCCATCATTCATTAATACAACTCCAGAAACAACTGCACACCTAAAGGCCCCCTGGACCAACTACCAGACAACCTGAATCACTGTTACTCCTTTCTTAACATTCAAACACACAGCTCTACACACACAAACACCCTCTCTGAATCCCTAAACCCTGCTGCACCTGAAACAAAATCTCATAGCCTCAGATCCTTTCCATCGACCTGAACATACTGACCCTGCTATGGCTCCTTCTCCTCTACAATACTTCACATAAGACCCTCAAATAAATAAGAACAAACTCACCCTCTCCAAACATCCCTCACTACCCTAAACATTCAAGTAGATCCCCATAACATGACTGCAACAACACTTTCCCCTCTCACACTTCCAAAACCACCAGGAACAACTCCCTGAAAACCTATACACCAACTATAAGATCACATAACAGCTGCTGCAGTATAAAACTGCACTTCAACCTTCCAGGAACAAACCTCACCAAGCTCCCTATAGGTTCCAGAGGACCTGTACCTCTTTCTCTAACCTAAACAACCCCTAACTCCGTCTGCAATACATCAGATTACTCCAGCAACCAGAACTCTTCTATACACACATCAAACAAACACCAGACACTCCTTTTTCTACTCTACAACTGCTCCTCAACACTCATAGAAAATAAAACACTTTAAACTCACCATAGCTGAATCATGATACCAAAACCATAATAAAACAGGCTCCTTTATAAAGAAAACTGAGCATGAAACATTCCACTCTCAAGAAGGTTCTGATAACATGTCATACATCGTCCAGAATCCAACTAGAACAGTTTAAGGATTTTTTTTTAACCAACAAGCTGTCAAAGAGTCAAACTTATGCTCATAAAAAAATCAAAACTATTATCTTGACTAGTGTTACCATCACACCTATTTCAAGTTATCAATGACAAAACTTTATAGAGGACACACTAAAAGATTTAAACTTTATGCAAATAATGGTTAACTTAAAATATCTCTATACGACACTACCAGCTTGTAATCTATTCAAACATTTTCAATGAAACAGAATCCGAAAAAAAAACATACATAGACATTAATGTATAAAAGCAAAACAGTAAAAGGCTTTGGATCTAACCTCTTTTAGGGCAGTGAACAAAAGCGATGGTTCTAAAATAGCGACTCAAACAAACGACTTAAACCGTGAAGAAACAATACGACCAAACAATGAAGCTATATATATAATCTTTTTTCTGAAAAACTGATAGAAAAATATTTTTTATAGTAATGCTGCCGTTTTATATATCCAAAACCTCGAGGACCTCCCAAAATGATGAGGATAAATATGTATATATACCTGATGAGTTAGGGTTTTGGATTTTGGCTCCAACTTTTCAAAATTCAGCCTTTTTTTTGCAATTTCCTTGTAGGACAAGGGTGAATTTGGTCAAATCCTTTTAGGATCGTACCGAATTCATCCTTGTCATCAAGGATTCTGCCCGTTGGAATCCAATCAAGGGCTCGGATCAAAAGCGCATGAAACTGGATGGTGGAGATCGAAACAGCTGGGGTTTGTACGAAAAAGGAGAGGTAGAACGTGGGGAGGGGGACCAGTGTACGAGTTTTGGCGGATTAGAGCAAGATTGTGGGGGTAATTGATGAGGATTAGGGAATTAGGGTTTATGGAGTTAGGGTAAGGAATTGGGATTAACGGGTCAAGGGAGATGAAATTGGGGCTGATGGTTTAGACATGTATGTGTGTGTGTGTGTTATATGTATTGTTTACGGAAATAGGCTACCCTTTAGGCTTAGAATGAAATTGACCCTTTTATTTAAACTATTTAAACATAATTATTACACGAATGAGCTGGATTTTAAGATATATAATGTAATTTAGCCTTTTCTCTACAAATTTAAATTGATTACCTTTGAACTTCAATTAATTAATTTTAAAATTTTAATAATTGATTTTTTTTTAATAATTTAGACATTAATTAAATTTCGGGACGAAATTGGGTGTCAACAATGGTTATATATGCTTTACATGTATAACCTGAATTTTAAAACTTAGAACGAATATAGCCTAGATTAACATTAAACTAGGAATTACACTTGATAGGCTGAAATTTGGGGTACTCATTGCGAACTTGGCATTTTCCAAAAAGTTCATTAATTCACCTTAATTAATTAATTTTATTTTAATAATTGATTTTTATATAAATAATTAGACATTATTTAAAAATTTTGAGACAAAATTGGGTGTTAACAGGCCAATTTTTTCATGACTCTAGAGAAGTGCCTATGACTTAAGAGAATGTGGGGGTGTCAGGTTGAAATGTTTGCTTTGCTTGGGGTGTATATCCTGCAATGAAGAGGTGTCTGCAACAGGATGTATATATAAAACGTACCTTCCTGCCGGGATGGATTGTCTTTCAAGGATTCTTGTTGTATATAGTTGTGTCTGCTATGCCATGATTGTGTGTCCCTCGCTGCCAAGTGTTAGATTCGACATCGAGTTGTGTTCGCTCCGTCGATGCATTGGGCTGTGTACCCTCCGCAAGGAATTAAAATGACAAGTCGGCATAAGGCTGTATACCCTCGACCGACGCTTCGGGCTGTATACCCTCAGCAAATATAAATATAAATTGATATCGGGCTGTGTGCCCTCAATCGACGCTTCGGGCTGTGTATCTTCAGCGAATTTAAATGACAAATCGATATTGGTTGTGTACCATCAACCGACTCTTCGGGCTGTGTACCCTCAGCTAATTTAAATGACAAATCGATATCGGGCTGTGTACCCTCAACCGACGCTTCGGACTGTGTACCCTCAGCTAATGTAAATGACAAATCGATATAGGGTTGTGTACCCTCAACTGACGCTTCGGGCTCTGTACCCTCAGCTAATGTAAATGAATATCGATATCGGGCTGTGTACCCTCAACCGATGCTTCGGGCTATGTACCCTCAGCTAATTTAAATGACAAATCGATATCGGGTTGTGTACCCTCAACCGACGCTTCAGGCTGTGTACCCTCAGCTAATGTAAATGCAAATCGATATCGAGTTGTGTAACCTCAACCGACGCTTCGGGCTGTGTACCCTCAGCTAATGTAAATGAAAAATCGATATCGGACTGTGTAACCTCAACCGACGCTTCGGTCTGTGTACCCTCAGCTAATTTGTAAATGCAAATCGATATCAGGCTGTGTACCCTCAATCGACGCTTCGGGCTGTGTACCCTCAGCTAATGTAAATGACAAATCGATATCGGGCTGTGTACCCTTAACCGACTCTTCGGGCTGTGTACCCTCAGCTAATTTAAATGACGAATCGATATCTGGTTGTGTACCCTCAACTGACGCCTCGGGCTGTATACCCACAGCTAATTTAAATGACAAACCTTTTGTTGAAACACATCTGTTGTGTGTTGCTGAGTTATGTATCTTTTTATGCCTGCATCCGAAGAAAGATTGGTGAGTTGTGCGGGGTGGTTTGGTTTGTGCATTCTTGGCTTGCTTCACGCTCGCTGTCCACGAGTTTTGGGATCTTGGCCGAGCTAACAGGATATGCATAAAATAGTAAATAATGCAAATGTTTTCGAAAAACCTTTTATAAGTGAAAAATGAAAAGAAATATTTTGTCCCATTGAGTTACGAGTCGCGTTGTGTAAATCCAAATTTGTCGCTCTTCATGCTGTTCCAAACTCCATCAAGTGAATTTTTAGGGCGACCTCAAAATTCTGCCCCAGTTTGTGTTTGAAATTTTTGCGAGATCCTCAAAAATTTCTGCCCCAGTGTCAACTGTGTTTGGTCCTCTAAGAATTTTTTAGAGTTCCTCAAATATTCTGCCCCAGTGTTTGCTTTGTGGGAAAATGAAATTTTTGTATTTATGCGACCGAACCTTGCGTAGGTTCCCTACGTATCCCACTTGGGGAATCAGGTCGTGACGTAGTTCAGATTACATAATGTATTGCAGAATGGAGAAATCACTAATTAGCACAAGCTCTTATACATAGTATCTTTTGACAGCGTCTGAGTTGATTGGTTTTGGCCAAACTTCTCCGTCCATTTCTGCCAATATTAATGCTCCTCTATTCAGAACTCGGTGAACCATGTACGGCCCTTGCCAATTTGGTGCAAACTTGCCTTTTGCCTCATCTTGATTTGGAAATATCTTCTTCAATACTAATTGCAAGGTTCGAAGGATCTTTCTCGAACTTTCTTATTAAATGCCTTAGCCATTCTCCTCTGATGTAATTGCCCATGACATATCGCATTTAGTCTCTTGCCGTCGATGAGGGCCAATTGCTCCATTCTTCCTTTGATCCATTCAGCGTCTTTCAACTGTGTCTCTTGGATGATTCTCAAAGATTGTATCTCGACTTCCGTGGGTATCACTGCTTCAGTGCCATACACCAGCAAGTAAGAAGTAGCCCCCGTTGATGTTCTCATTGTGGTGCGGTACCCTAACAGAGCATAGGGTAGATTCTCGTGCCATTGCTTTGAATTGTCTGTCATCTTGCGTTTGTATGTTGAAATTGGCATGATTATATCTACTGTTTATTTGCAAGCATGCTTAGTTAATTTAATTGATTGATGTGTGTCACGAAAGCATGTCACTACACCCTCTTTGTGCACATATAATCTGAAGGGCACCATAGTCTCTATTTATGATGTGAAGGTTGATAATATTGCTTCTAAGGTACCTAAGCAAGCACTAACTCTGTTGCCAAAGAATGAGGGAACTTTTGGCCTCGATGGCAACCCCGCTAAAGGAAAGATGGAAAAGGCTGAGTCTGAGAAGAAGCCGACTAGTGTCATGCCACAGTCTCTTTTACCATTGAACCAGTCATTTATCCAAGCACCAGAAATGGCCATGCAGAATATGATTGAAGGTGTTGGCAGCCTATTCTTGAATGATGGATTGAAATGCAGTGCAACTATTAAAGATTTTGAGAAAGAGCCACATGTGCAGAATGTTGAACCAAGTGACGTGATGGCTAATTGGACTTGTGGTCCAAAAGAGACTTGATGAATGAACTCGTTATTTTGTTTTGGCATCACAGTCAGCTTGAGGCCCTGAACTGTGTTTTGCACTTTGTTTATGTTTATGTCTATGTCTTTCAAATAACCCTTTTAAATCCTGCATGTTTACTTTTACGTTGTATGCCTCCCTAAATTAGGTTTTGAATAAATATTTGCACTGCATTCCTACCTTATTATTTTGCTATACTTTAATTATTTATGTGCTTTATTATTTGCTTTTGATTAATATACTTACTACTGTTTCAAATTAAAATTAACAAAACCTGCTTGAACTTAGCTTGTGACCTATAACGAAACAACTGAACAATTTAAGGATGATGCATTGGAAAGTTACTCTTGCACTCTTTGGATATTACATTACCGTTAGAACTTCAAACTGGGGCAGCATTATTTACCGGCAATTGGAGCCGAAGCGGTTTATCTATACAAATGGAATTCCTTCATTTGAGAAACCATTCAAGAAGATAAGTTGGAAGATGTTGAATGCGCGAAGAGAAGATTTGAATAGTTTGCTTCAAACTGGGGCAATTGGTGTTGAAGAAGCTCTTTCCTAATTAAGAAGAAACAATGGGAAAATTTACGCCAAGTTGGCAATATCATTATGTGGAAGAATACTAATCCTGGCAGATATTTATAATCAAGTTTGGCCAAAGGTAATCAACGCAGATGCCGTCAAAGGATACTGTGTCTGAAGCAACCGCAAGTTAGCATTGGTTTGGATGTAATCTTTGATGTAATGCGAACTACGCGTAACCTGATTCCCAGGGCTGGGATACGTAGGCAACTCATATAGAGTTCGGTTGCACTAGCACAGGAATCCCCTATTTCCTCTTTTATGTATATTTGAACTACTTCTGACCTGATTCCTGGAATGGCAACAGGATAAGTAGGCAATCCCCATCGGATTCGGTCAAAATATTGTAACACTTTAGGCTTGTTTATCTTTTACGATGTAATTCCGAGCTATGCATCTAGGCAGATGTGTATGTTTTCCAATTCGGATGCGGTTTCGTACTTAGATTGCCATGCTTCCCCAAAAATCTTTATGTAAGCAGAACTACGCACAGTCTGATTCCCGTGGAGGGATACGTAGGCGCTCTTAACGGGCTCGACTCCATAATATTAAAATTTTTAGTTTCCCCTAAAGCAAGCAACTGGGGCAAATTTTGCAAGACGAATTGAAGATATGGAAGATAGAAACTGGGGCAAGTTTTGCAAAAGAGTTCGAAGACATGAAGATTATAACTGGGGCAGATTTTGCAAAATTGATATAACTTATCCAAGGATGAAGGAGCAAAGTTCGAAAAAATATTCAAGATTAGCACAAGTTGCAAAGACAAAGGACGTTCAGTTTGTTTCAAGATATGTCATGAGTTTGAGTTAAAGCAGAATTTTTAAATGCGTTATAACTTTCAGTTGCATATCAATGATTATTTGTTTAATATTTTATCAAATTACTTTACTTTGCCTCTATCTTGAAATATTATACTATATTGAGTTCATAAATCAAGTCTCTGAGTATAATTTGCAAGCCCAAGTCTAAAGAAGAACGAGGGAGCAGCGACAGCAAGTTCAAGATGAATCAGCACAAATCAAACGCCCCTACCCAAAACTAACAAATTTTTCTTTGAAAGCAGGAACGAGAAAGCTTGCAATGAGAGGATCATTTACACTATGGATGAACAATTTATTGAACGCGCATCCAAAGCTGCCTTGCGGATTGCGTCGCATTGCCTTTTCATGACTAAAAATATTATGCTTTGTCATGAGTTATTGCCGAACAGGCGGCATTTCTACCCCTATGACTTTTATTCCTATTAGGCGACAAAGCCGAGACTTGTTTTGTGTTTTCAAAACTAAGCCAAATAGGGCATCGCTTTATTTCAGATGATAATCCGCACAAGGCCATCCTTGCCGGATTGTCTCGCCAATTGATTTATCAATGGCTATCGCACTGACTACATTTCTGCACTACTTTGCTTTGCACTTACTTGGAATTATGTCTTCGCACTTGCTTTAAAATTAACGCCTTGCTTTACTCTTTCAGGTTGACCATCGGCTACGAGGATTCCTTTTATTGGACTATCTCGCCTATTGATTCGCCAAATGGCTCTTGCATTGCTCTACATTCCCGCACTGCTTTTCTTTGCACTTGCTTTAAATTATGTCGTCACGCTTGCTTTAAAATTGATGCCTTTCTTTACGTTTTTCAGGATGACCACCAGGCGGGACTTCTCCCTTGTTGGATTTTCACGCCTATTGATTCGCTAAATCGTTTTTGCGTTGCTTTACATTTCACGCTAAATTGCTTTGCACTTGCTTTCAATTATGCCTTTGCACTTGCTTTATATTATGACTTGCTTTACTTTTAGTTTAACAGGTTAACAGGTCAGTCCCGAGACCCTCCTTGCTTTGTGCCGGACCGGATTGCCAGCTGATTTGTAGACAATCAACCCCAAGACTCTCTTTGCTGCGTGCCCGACCGGCTTGCCAGTTGATTTGTCAAAATACTCAAATTGCTTTGCACTTGCTTTCGATTATGCCTTTGCACTTGCTTTATATTATGACTTGCTTTACTTTTAGTTTAACAGGTTAACAGGTCAGCCCCGAGACCCTCCTTGCTTTGTGCCGGACCGGATTGCCAGCTGATTTGTAGACAATCAACCCCAAGACCCTCCTTGCTGCGTGCCCGACCGGCTTGCCAGTTGATTTGTCGAAATGCTCAAATTGCTTTGCACTTGCTTTCAATTATGCCTTTGCACTTGCTTTATATTATGACTTGCTTTACTTTTAGTTTAACAGGTTCACAGGTCAGCCCCGAGACCCTCCTTGCTTTGTGCCGGACCGGATTGCCAGCTGATTTGTAGACAATCAACCCCAAGACCCTCCTTGCTGCGTGCCCGACCGGCTTGCCAGTTGATTTGTCAAGATTGTTCAAAATTGCTTTGCACTTGCTTTAAATTATGCCTTCGCATTTTCTTTGTATTACGTCTTGTTTTACTTTTCAGGTTAACAGGTCAGTCCCGAGACCCTCCTTGCTTCGTGCCGGACCGGTTCGCCAGCTGATTTGTTCGACAATCAACCCCAAGACCCTCCTTGCTTCATGCCCGACCGGCTTGCCAGTTGATTTGTCAAGATTGTTGAAAATGCTTTGCATTATGCCTTCGCACTTGCTTTATTGCTTCGCCAGTTGATTGAAAGACGACTTATCAATGATATCGCAACCCGCACTTGCAAATTTGTATCATCAATATTTGATCATTCTTTACTTTTGATTATCAGGCTTTATTAGCAGTTGCTCGCTTATCGTTTGTCGAGTTTATTACAGGACTTTAGCAGCACCACAGCAGCATTTGGAGCATAACGTGGAACTTTTTCTTAGCAGTGAACTGGGGCAATCGTTGATATGAGCTAGACTCGTCAACGAGGATCTGAAGAATCGCACTCGAACAAGCAAGTTTTACCTAATCTTTCATTTCAGATTAGGCGTCAGTTTGAATTCTTTCCTATTCGTGCGTCCTTTCTTTTGGAAATCGTGCGAGTCTTCATTTCTAAGTGTCGTCGAACTACATATGGCCTGATTCTCTTTCAGCCCGAGATATGTAGGCAACTCAGAGACCGGAGTTCGGCCGTGTCCATAAGCCTCGTTTTTTTGGTCCTTGGAATCGAAGTCTTGGCTTTACCGTGACGAAATTGGTTTTCACGTCAACTTTCTTTACCCTGAAAACTCTTTCATCCTTTTCGGGTAAAGAGGGGCAGCTGTTGACACCCAATTTCGTCCCGAGATTTAATTAATAACTAATTATTTAAATGAAAGTTAATTATTTAAAATAAAATTGAAATTAAAATTAATTAATTAAAATTAGCTATAGTCAATTAATTAATTTCAAAAGAAAAGGTTAAGTGTGCAATATACAACCCAATTTCAGCCTACTCGTGCAATTTTTCACTTACTCCTATAATTCCTAAAGTGGGGCTAAAATTGCCTTACGAATTAATTTCCAGCTCACTTTTGCAAACATATATACATTACACACACGAGCACATCCCCTCCATTCCCAATTCAGTTTTTCAGTCAACCCCAATCCCCTCAATCCCTAGACCCGATCCAATTTACCCGATTCCCTTTCCAATTTTCCCCTTTGATTCTCACAAACAGCCAAGAATTTGTACCCCAATGGTCCCCCCATTCTTTCCCTCTCTCCAGTACCATAATCAAATCCAATCGTCCATTTTTGAACTCAAGTGTAATCTGAGCCGTGAATCTTTCCAACAGGTATATTCCTCCGAAACAAGAGTGAAAGTGGGACAATCCCGAAGGGAATGGACCATTTTCACCCTCATTTCGAAGGGAAAAGGTCGAAATCGGGGGCTGCATTTGGAAATTCAAATCAAGGTAAAACCCTAAAATTTTCCCTATATATTTATCATTTTCAGGAGGGTTTAGGGGTTCGAAAAAAAATTTTTGATACATAAGAAAAACGGCAGCATTTTTCTCAGGGAAGTATTCTTTTTTAGTTCGAGTTTTACGGTTCCATTGCATCTTTGTGTATTACCGCTTCATCGTTTTTGCGTCGCTTCTTTATCATTCGAGTTGTCGACCTTGTTGAGTCGCATTTCTTCGAATCCCTCGCCTTAGTCGCTGCTCATAAAGAGGTAACAACCTCGCCTTTATCTTCAGTTTGCTTGTTTGAAATACAACCTGTTTATAGCAAATATGTCTGGACTATTTGGTTTATGTTAGTTTAATGTCGACTTGAGCCTATTTAACTGTCTGTGAGTATGTAGTATGAGTTCACTTTAAAGTTTTGATCTTTTGACTATTTGTGTATAGATAGTAGTCTGTTTAGTTATTCTTGCTTGTTTTGATCCATAGTGAGCTTTGATTCTGATTGTTTGGGAGGCTTCCAGGCTGTGAGGGGTTAGTTCTGTTTAGATCTAGAAGTGTTGTTTCAGGGTTGGCTATGCTGTTTTGGTGTCCTAGTTGGTGTCTGGGTTGGTGCAGGGTGTTCAAGAGGGAGTATAGGAGTTTTGTTTCTGGTATGTATGAGGAGGATTTAGGGTGTAGTTGCTTTTGTTTGTTTGCAGAGATGTTGCAGAGCTGATATGAGTTGATTTTAGTTAGTTTATAGGTGTTGGTAAGGGTCTGGAGAAGCAGCAGCAGTGTAGGGGTGTTAGAGCAGGGAGTTCTGGTTCTTGTGGGAGTTCTGGTTCTTGTTGGGTTCTGTAAGTATGTGGGAGCCTTGCCGGCAGGGTCAGGGAGTTTCTTAGGTAGTTAAGGGAGTTGTTCTTGGTAGTAAGGATGCTAGGTGTTGTTAAGCAGCAGCAGAGGTATGTTTATGCAGTTTTTAGTAGGTTGTTTCTTAGTTCAGGTCCTGGTTCTTGGTTCTGGATGCTTGAAGGAGTTTCAGGGAAGAGAATAGGGATTGTTTGCAGGCAGTTCAGGAGGTTATAGTGATATGCAGGTGCTTGGAGTTTGTTGGAAGGAGTTCTAGGAGTGTAGGAGAGAGTGTTGAGTTTGGGATGAGGAGAGTGGCCTGGGAGCTTGTGGAAGAAGTTCTTGGTTTGCAAATTGTTATGTGAGCAAGTCTGATATAGGTCTTAGAGGTGGTTCAGACTGCAAATTTGCCTTGTCTAGTTTAGAAGGGGCTAGGCAGAGGGTAGGGTGATGTATAGGGTCTAGATTGGTTTCTAGTGTTTAAGAAGAGCTGTGGGTCTGGTTTCTTAGCTATTGATGAAAGGGAATTGACTTCTAGTCATAGGTTCTATCAAGTTTATCTTTGTCATTTAAAGTTTGATGGAAGGTTAAAATTTTTAAGCTTGTTCCTGGATAAAATGTTGTTTGCATCAGCCTTGTCATGGTCATTCAGCTTACATGTAGTAACTGTTCAGCTTGCTCCTGTTTTTATCTTTAAAATCTTATCCTTTTCTAGAGAACTTGATTATGCTGGACTATTTTCTTCCTAAGACACCCTAGTATCATAGCACAATATTTATTCCCTGATTTTTGTTCGTGTGTATAGCATTCAATCAGTCAGCTTCCATCATGTTTGTCATAGTTGTATGGTAATAAAAGGTTTTCCATCTTTTCATGTGTTATTATACCTAAAAGTCATGTCTTTAGTTATCGATGAATAGTTCAGGCTGCCTAAGTGATGTTATGAGGTTCCTGCTAGCCTTTCCCTAGTTTCAGTTTTTCTATCAAGTGTGAGTGTCTGTTCTGTTCATGTTTCTTCCTGTCCAGAGGTATTTTGGAAGTTGAAGTGAAGGTGATTCTATAGCCAATGCAGTGCAATTGTATCACTTTTGGTGTGGGAGTAGGTTCTAGTGTTCCAGCTTTGAAGATGTTTGAAATAGCCCTTAGTTGGTATCAGTAGTCAGTTCCATATATTTGCTAAGTCCTTGCATTAAGAAGATCAGTGTTTTCATCTCTTTAATCATGATAGGATTGTTCTCTAGTTGAGTAAAAGACCATCTTCCCTTAAATGTCAAAGTTATAAGCGCATCACTGTTCATTTTTTATCAACAACTAATATAATAGTTGCTAATCCCCGGAAAGTTTGTTTGGTGTATGGTTTGAAGTAATCACCTACTCTGTTAATAAAAGGAGTTCAGTTTTCCATCATTCATTTGTAAATAGTGCATTAGGTGAAAGCTTGTTGGCCAGTCATGTAAATTTCACAGGCAGCTGCAGGTTGCTCTAAGTTTTATTTAACTGGCTCACTTCTGTTTTTGTTTGGTCTGTCAAGTTACATTTTTTAATCCAAGTTGTAAATTATGACAGTCTGTTTTTGTATTTCTAAAATGGTACATTGTATGAAGTTTCATCTCATCATATGAAAGTTTGCTCAGTGGCTTAAAGATCAACTTGGATGATTTTCTTGCTTATGTATCCAATTCATTGCTTGGTTTGTTTCTGTTCAAAAAGATAATCTGACTGGGAGCTTCTCTTTTAGGCTTACTGTTCATTTCTTCATTCTCTTTGTCAATTTGAAAATTATCCCTATGATTTACCTCCTTGCATGTACTAATTCCTTCTTCCCCTTTTCTTTCTTTGGCATGAACTCTCCGGGGACGAGTTGAATAAAACTCATCTATTGGGACGGCTATTTGCATTTGGAGTTATTCGATCCGCTTCGCATTTTCGGGACTTGATATCCCCGAAAATGTAAAAGAAAGAAAAAATGAAAATCACAAAGTCCAAGGCTCAATGATTGAGTTTGCGCTTCCGGGTTCTATCTTCTAAACTCCATCCTTCCCCGCTCCCTTAGAAAATGCATGTTGTATAGGATTTCCCCATAGACCGGATTAGGAGCCCTGTAGGATAGAAATGATATTTGAATTGTGAATAATTATTGTAAATTACTTAAATTATTTTTTATATGAATGCTTTGTATCATTTCTTTTCGAATCGCCAATTAATTTATGGATGTTTAGAATCCTTTGTCAATTAATGGGTGCAAATAAAATTCGATTAAAATCGTACCCTCGTCATAACTTGCATTTGAATTACTTATTTATTGATTATATTAATATTCAATTACTTATTTATTTAATCTAATTTATTTATTTAGTTAATTAATTAAATTTTAATCCTTTATTTATTTATTTACTTAATCTAATTTATTTAATTTCAATTAATCATTTATTTAATCAATTAAATATTTATTCATTTAATTAATCGATTATTATTCATTTACTCCTTTATTTAATTAAAATTGATAAGTATTCATTTATTTAATTAAGTTATTTATTTGCTTATTTATTTATCTATTTATTCAATCAATTAATTAATCTGTTATTATTATCCAATTATTTATCTAGTTTGTTTTATTTAATTATCTAACTTCATTTAATCTTTACTTACTCTATTAATTAATCAATTGATCATTATTTCATTATCCATTTAATCAATCTTAAATTGGGTCATTTATTTATCTAAGTATCGGTATGATTAAAACCTTACTTTATTTATATTATATTATTCATTATCTATTTATCTTTATAAAATTTATCCTAAATTAATTATCTTTAAGCAAATTCGTGAAAACCGCCGGATTAACCGCATTTAGCGGATTTTCGAAAGTGCTCCCGCAAGGGACCTTCTTTCGAATTTAATAGAACCACTTACCTAAGAATCTCTGAATTATTTTCCTTTTAAATAAAGGATAAAATTGCACTCTTTAGTTAACTTAGGTTCCTAATAATCCTTAAATTAGGTGGCGACTCCAAAGAAAGCCCTTTGGAGTCTCCATTTTGTTGAAATATACCCGAAACCTGTCTTTTCTTAAAGAAAGGGTAATTTTTGGGGTTCAACAGGTGGTACACCACTCGAACTTGGTGTACCATCCTTCCATGTTTGCTGGGCCTTCCCATGCTGCTGTTCCAGCCATGCGGGTGCTATGTGAGCGGATCCCTCCTTTCCAAGATGGTTTTGGTGCTACCAGACTGACAGGGACGCTATGCAAATGCTCTATCAACCATATTTGCAACAATAGGTTGCACCCCTCGAAGAAGTCTCCTTTTCTTCTACATTTGGTTAGAGCCCGGTAAACTTCCCCAGAATCATTGGAACCAAGCTTACTTGATGCTTGAAAGCACCTCTGCGTAACCCCTCTACCACTCTTCCCAAGCTTATGTCGATCTTTCATTCCTTCTCGGGGAAAACCATGCTTCCCAGAAAAGCAACGATGAAAGTGTTGGATTCAAACCACTCCCAGTCTTGAATTTCCCATGCCCCAGTCCAATCATGCCTAAGTGTTTGATCTCTGAACCTAGAATGCAAGTACTCCAACGTAACTTTTCCATCATGCACCCCTTCGACGTATGGATCATAAGGAGCACCCAACAATTCAGTGAACTCCTTAGGGTCCACGTCTCGGGGATAAATCATAGTTTCGGGTCAAGGCTCTAACCCTGCTAGTCCTCCAAATTCTTCCAACATTGGTGCCAACTCAAAGCCATTGAAATGAAAAACAACCCTCTTGTAGTCCCAGAAATGTGTAGCAGCTTCGACCAAACCAGTCATGGCAGTGTAGTTTTTGAGGGCCACCAATTCTCCCAACACTTTTTGAACGTGAGCATTGCTGACAATGGCCAAGTCTTCCCACCAGAGTCTGATCAAGTGAAGAGGTTGGGAAACGATCTCAAATTGGAGTGTACCTCTTGCAGCCATAATCTGAAAACAAAACAAGAAAAGGTAAAGACCAAAACATTCTTATAGTTTTGATCATGTTTAAGCAGACGATCAATATTTTGTGCAAACGTTTCTTCGAATCAATACAGAGAAGCAATTTGTCATTTTTTGGGTTGAAAACCCTCTCGACATTTGGATGTAGGCTTACTAATGGACTAATACGCACCAAGGGCGTATAGCCTTCCTAAGTTTGTCATTATGCGAAGAAAACAAATGCACATTTTGTTGCCAATTATTCTCATGAATTTCCCAAAATTTGAAAATCAGTACATGATAATTTTTTGAAAAAGCAAAATGCAAAAGAAAAAATGAAAATGACACTTTGACTAGGCAGCACGCTCCTTCTCCAGCATGGCTCTCTTTAATTCTCGTGTGATCTCTTTAACTTCTTTCATAGCTTTGGTTATGTATCCCTTAGCCGCTACCAAGTGCAAAATATCTATCTCTGCACACTCCGAGTTCCACTGTTCAAGTTTTGCCTCCAACGCCTCTATCTTTTCCTCTAGCTCCGATGTACGTTTCTTCCACACTTCGATCTCTTCTTTTTTCTCCTTATCCATTTTGACATATTTCAACATGAATTCTCGGTATCAAATTTGAGCTTCCGCCTGACGATCTCTTATGTCTGTTGACACCCAATTTTGTCCTTCCTATTTTCAAAATTAATAGTTCTCAAATTTTACACACGATTGTATGTCTACTCTTGTCCCGTCAATTTCTTTCAAATGATCCTCTCATAATAGCCTGACAATCGAGGCCATTTTCAAAAGCGTTGTCTCAAACCGTAGCTATTTTTACAATCTCTGCAATTACCCCTATTTTCAACAAAATTATCCAAATTGTCTCAAATCCCAAAATTATAATTTTTATGCATTTCCTAGCCATTCTAATATTTTAAAATTAGTTCCATAATTTTCCTATGATTTCATATCCATTTTATACAATTTTATACATATTTTATGCCTAATATACACTATGTATACATTATATATACATATATACACTACACCTCACATTTGACACATCACACCTATTTTTTTACACATCAGCTTCAAATTTTACACCTCGGCGCCTACGTGGCTTGATCCCAGCCCTCCAATCCTTTGATCCAATGGCTAAGATCAAAATTTTTCCTCTACTCTCCAAACGACCCCTAAACCCTTTGCCTACTGTTGCACTTGGTGCACCTTCGTAAGACACTAGACTTAGCCGGATTGACACGACCCGAAATCCGGCTAGGCCGTGCGGGCACCCGACATCCTCCCCTAGACCCGTCGGGCGAACCCTTACCAATTAAATTAGGAAAATAAATATAATAATTCATAAATAAGGACAAGACTTAAAACAAAAACACAGACATACTGATACCTCTAAGCTGTACAAAAAAAATTACAGCTGACTACCTAACATACTAGGTTTAGGGCTATCCAGACTAGACATCTAAGAGTACAAAAGAAGACAAATACCTCCTGAAGGGAGCAAAATACAACTGAAATGATAATCAATAAACTGGTGGCCATCCGGAATAAAAGCTGGCCCACCCTGACAGCTGAAGTCGTCTTCGCTCCTTTACAACGTGGCGAACTCAATCCTGGAGCAAACCTGCCGAAACGAAATAGATAGACAAAAACAAACAACAAACAAGGGTGAGTCAAAGGACTCAATAAGTGGGGCAGACTAGCCACCTCAAAGAATAGGATAGCTAGCCAGGGAGAAAAAAAACAGATAAACAAAATTCCTCTTATTTAAATTATGAAAAGGCATAGCCAAATAATAACTAGAAACACGTATGGAATCACAAATTCATTAAAACCAGGAACGTAAGATAGCCAGAACATATAGGTATCTCGAACATATAAACAATCAGAAATACATCCTGTTGCGGCGTGCAACCCGATCCATATATTCATACTGTTGCGGCGCGCAACCCTATCCATATATTTATACCGTTGCGGCGTGCAACCCGATCCATATATGTATACCGTTGCGGCGTGCAACCCGATCCATATATGTATACCGTTGCGGCGTGCAACCCGATCCCCGCAACTCAGAATACGAGCTAGAAATACATAGGCAAACTGAAATATGTCCACAATATGGTATACATACCGCATACACAAAACACATCATGATAGTCACACAATAGTCAACACGCGGTGCAATGAAATGAGATGAATGCAGTATGATGCAATTGTGTCACATGTGCCAAATAGATGGAGCGGAATCCTCCTGCTAAGAGGGCGGAATCCTCCTACCCTCAATATGATGCAATAGAGCGGAATCCTCCTGCTCCGAGGGCGGAATCCTCCTACCCTCAATATGATGCAATGGAGCGAAATCCTCCTGCTCCGAGGGCGGAATCCTCCTACCCTCAATATGATGCAATGGAGCGGAATCCTCCTGCTCCGAGGACGGAATCCTCCTGCCCTCAATATGATGCAATGTGCATACGAATGCAACATGATGCAATAATAATCCATCACCAGCGCGGGACTCTCATCGACAGCTGGAAAGTATATACCAACTCACAGCCAAAGTACAATACTCAGATTCTCAATGCAATACCAATAACAAGACATAACATATAATATAAAATATAAATCCGAAGCTAAGGCGTAATGAGTACGCCTATCGGCAGCTACACACGTAAGGAACACGTGGTAGAAAATCCACGAGGCCAGGTGTCTCCAAAGAAATGGATATAAACACTTACCTTGTTACAAAGTTAGTACATCCACTCAATAACCGCTTGTCCTTTGGTTTCATTGCCAAACGATCCCACTCTATTCAATAAGCAGAAAAATATATCAAATTAGGCTAAAGGCTTCATTCCTTACATCTTAGGGCAATCCGACTAAGAACCTGATACCCTATTCGCATACGCAATACGCAGGCCAGACCTATGTACAGGGTTTATGGTCACATAACTAAACCCCAAATAAATTACATTTATATGTTGCCCATAGCTCAGTGAGTACGAATATATAATCAATTTCATTATCAGGGTCCATTTGACCCTTTAAATTATTAATTGAACTTATTAAAACGATGTCTAATATTCCAAGTTTTACCGTCAAAACATATTCAAATACACGTAATAAACTCAAATAATGCATTAAGATCATTACCTCAATGTTTCGGGGTGAAAATTCTACTTTTCTCCGGCCCCTCTTTTCATTTTCTGGCATTTTTTGTCACTGCGTCATCTCACTTTCTCTGTTTCACGTTTCTGTTTTGATATCCCTCTGTTTCTGTATTTCATTCGTCCTTAGCATATGCTAAGGACCACCGCCCAACTTTATTCCTTTTGTCTTTTTCTTTTTTTTTTTGTTTTCTTTTATCTTATTTTCTTTCGTTAACGAAAATTAAAACGGTACCCTACGATATTCAAAATAATTCCAACTTTTGCATACGAGTTATACAAAATATATGTAACATACTCGCGAAGGCGGATCTCAAATCGGGTTCCCGAAACTCAAGATGCGAATTTAAATGGAAAAGAAGTCAAATTATTTAACTTTCGGCATTTTAGCGGAAACTAGCCGAACAACATCGAAATTCACTTTCGAAAAATTACAAAAGTCACAAATAATCATACGAACCTAACAGCGCTTTCGGATTTCGATTCGGAGCTCGTTCGCCAAAACCGAGCTCGAAAATTCCTTTTTAATATTTATTGACAATAAAAACTGAAACCTTCTTCCGATGCCTACCAAACGATGTCTGATTTAGCTCAAATTTTACAGATAAGTCCCAATAGATATTATGAATATTTTAAAATTATCGGCACGCTAATCGGAGTCCTAACTTTCGAAACGACTAACTGAGGTCGTTTCATTCTCCTCCACTTAAACTCTCGTTCGTCCTCGAACGAGCCTAAATCTAAAGCAAGACTTACGCAGATAACAAGAGAACTTGCACGACCTTCATAAACTACTCCATAGATATTATCTCATAATTAATGAATCAGAGTTATAACCCGCACATCAAACTCTTGGATAAAAACATAGTTGGATAATATGATAACGTCATTGCCCAGCTTATTCTGACTAAGCTGATCCTTCCTCGATCACGTAAGGAGAGTTCTACATGTTTGAAACAAAAATACACGGAACTCTAGATGGATTAACATGATTCCACCGACAATTACTTCTTCGATATACCTTTCGATATAGAACGGGTCGATGAAACTAAGAATTAGCTTACGCTTCAGCAACGCCTTAGAGATTTAATATTATGATTCGGTATCAATTGGAGGAAGACTCCTCCACTTAAAGCATAAACTCATACAACTAATTTGAATAGAAATAGTCATCCTCGCACAACTTGCTGGATTAAAGAAGACCTAGCTAAAAGCTGAACATAGGCAGACCTAAGCTACCAACTACTCTTTCGAGTTGCCAAATAGCTGCAATTCTCAAGTTCACAACTCCATACCTTTGCCGTAAACACCACCGCCTGATGGATGGTACTTCTATATAAAAATTTCGGCAGAGTTTCCCCTAAAACTGGATGATCTGCAAAAACAGAACCAGCACTATACTATACATGGGAATGGATACCCGGATAAACTGATAACATAAACATGTTAAATGGATAACAAGATGAGACAACTGGACCAAAACAATAATATGCTTCCAAAACAATAATATGCTTACCCGGCCACAATAACACGTACTCTGGCTCAACACAGGGAACATCACAAGCGGGTACCAATCGCCCAAGCTCACTAGTGCCGGACGAAGAAGAGATGGAAACATACCGAGGATAGAAATAATTGGAGCTATAGGAAGTTCATCTTCTTATTTGCTTGGCTATCAAAGCTAGACTACTTCCTAGTCAAGCGAGCCAAAGAATCGCAATTGAAGAGATAGACATTAGATAAGCTTTATGGAAAAACATCCATACCAATTTAACCTCCCAATATGAAGGAAACTCTGACAATTTACCAAAATACCCTTTTATAACTAAGACAAGCTCATAGAATAACATGACTCTACTAGAATCTCGAACCAAGAGGAGAAACATAGATCGAGCATTACTTACCAGCCACTTTACACCGGAAGAAACAACGACACTTCCTGGTAGTGATGAATAAGAATTCCATCATTCTACCAACACTGATTTCCGAGGAGAGAGGTAAAATAACTTGACATAATAACACAAGGTGGCATAACAGGATGCCAAGCAGGCAATAGCAATACTCACCGTCAAATCCCTCATATTTAGATCAGATAAATTAGTAGGGTCTCATAAATGCCAGGAATAAATCGTATCAGAAACTCACCCCTCTAACGCAACCAATTCTTACTTACGACAATATCCAAAGGAACCATCGAAACATGATAAGACACACCATTTTCAGATCGATCGGAAAGATAAATCTTACTTACAGATAAGGGAAGAAAGAACACACGGGTCTACTACATCGGATGCCTCAGCATCCTGCCAGACTAGCAGTTCATAGAACTGCCTCTCCAGCTGAGCTGAGCCACTACCCTGACAAGCACTTTCTGGAGAACCACTGCCACCACAATCTCAACCTCTACAGGATGGTGGCATTTCTCTAGAGGATTGAGACCTAAATAAAATTCCCTGCAACTGTGCAGGTGCCTGAGGCCGAGAGAAAGGACGACAACCTACTTGCCGGAATAAGGAAAAATCCTCAAAGAATAGCCAAACTCACTACAGTTATACCACTTCTTCGCTGAAAAGTGGAAGCTGGAAAAATTGTTGATAGTTGTAAAGAGATGACTGAATCTGATCCTGATGAGCTACTAGCGCACTCTAAGAATCAAGTGACACAAGCTGAGATAATCTGGAAGGTGACCTCCCCAAAATAATCAGAACTTTTACCTCCAAATGAGGTACCATGGTTACCCACCAGGGCCGTGGGATCTCTTACTTTCCTGCTCTAACTCTTCCCGCTCTAACTTATGGTATGCCTCGAACCTTCGGGCAATATTAACAACAATATCAAATGAAATCCCGACCTCAATCTCTCGAGCCATCTGGGATCTCAAGGAAAAAGAAAGGTCATTAATAAATCTTTGAATCTCTCGAAAGGCTCATGGACTAATTCTAATGCATATTCAGCCATTTTATAGAATTCAATCTCATATTCTGAAACCAACAGACTAACCGACAGGCTACCCTGTCTAATCCACTAAACTGGCAACACTTTTCATCTCGCTCGCTACTCGAAAGGAACTTTTCCGCGAATTTAAAAGAAAAAACCGAATCAAGTCAGCTAATAAGAGAGCGGCCCACCAATTCAAGGCTGGACCCTGGAACTGGAAAGAAGAATAATCAACACCATACCTCTCGATATGATCAAGAGCCTGAATAATATGCTGGCATCATTTTATTATCATGAGGTTTATCTGATGCATTGTTTAAGAATATCGGAAGGTTCAACCGCGTAAAATAATGCAACCTCTTTAGGCACTCGGACCGAACTGATACTTCGGCTAGCTAACCAACCAGAACAATTAAAGGTACAACACATACTACCTCCGGAATATAATTTACTGCAGCAATATTAAGAACCAGAAAAGGAGCTCCCTGAGATCGAACGTCTGCACATGCAGCAACCTGATAGGCTGCTCAGCGAATAATAGGTTCTTACGGTATCTGCGTCACAAAGATTCTCGTAAAGCATCATAGAGAGCCAAGGGAACTACAAGGCCCTGCTCTCTTGCCCATCGCGAGCTCGTATAGCTGGGACCACCGTAACTAGATCGTCAGCACGATCAAAACTCTCGGGGCTTCGTCAGTCTAGCCCCAGGCTAGACTGCTTCATCCTGAACTCCTTCGGTTTGCTGATTTGTCTTACGAGGTTCACAATTACCACGAACGAATTAACAAATTAACAAAAATACTTTTGCATCCTAGACCGACGCACGATCAGAAATGAAGGAAGTGAAACATCCTAAATGCCATCATAGCCTCTCGTAGATAAGTACGGACGTCTACGTACCCATCAGCGAGACTCTACTAGACACTGTCTTAGTCTGGATAGACTCTAAACATGGCTCTGATACCAACTGATACGACCCGAAATCCGGCTAGGCCGTGCGGGCACCCGACATCCTCCCCTAGACCCGTCGGGCGAACCCTTACCAATTAAATTAGGAAAATAAATATAATAATTCATAAATAAGGACAAGACTTAAAACAAAAACACAGACATACTAATACCTCTAAGCTGTACAAAAAAAATTACAGCTGACTACCCAACATACTAGGTTTGGGGCTATCCAGACTAGACATCTAAGAGTACAAAAGAAGACAAATACCTCCTGAAGGGAGCAAAATACAACTGAAATGATAATCAATAAACTGGTGGCCATCCGGAATAAAAGCTGGCCCACCCTGACAGCTGAAGTCGTCTTCGCTCCTTTACAACGTGGCGAACTCAATCTTGGAGCGAACCTGCCGAAACGAAATAGATAGACAAAAACAAATAACAAACAAGCGTGAGTCAAAGGACTCAATAAGTGGGGCAGACTAGCCACCTCAAAGAATAGGATAGCTAGCCAGGGGGAAAAGAAACAGATAAACAAAATTCCTCTTATTTAAATTATGAAAAGGCATAGCCAAATAATAACTAGAAACACGTATGGAATCACAAATTCATTAAAACCAGGAACGTAAGATAGCCAGAACATATAGGTATCTCGAACATATAAACAATCAGAAATACATCCTGTTGCGGCGTGCAACCCGATCCATATATTCATACTGTCGCGGCGCGCAACCCTATCCATATATTTATACCGTTGCGGCGTGCAACCCGATCCATATATGTATACCGTTGCGGCGTGCAACCCGATCCATATATGTATACCGTTGCGGCGTGCAACCCGATCCCCGCAACTCAGAATACGAGCTAGAAATACATAGGCAAACTGAAATATGTCCACAATATGGTATACATACCGCATACACAAAACACATCATGATAGTCACACAATAGTCAACACGCGGTGCAATGAAATGAGATGAATGCAGTATGATGCAATTGTGTCACATGTGCCAAATAGATGGAGCGGAATCCTCCTGCTCCGAGGGCGGAATCCTCCTACCCTCAATATGATGCAATAGAGAAGAATCCTCCTGCTCCGAGGGCGGAATCCTCCTACCCTCAATATGATGCAATGGAGCGAAATCCTCCTGCTCCGAGGGCGGAATCCTCCTACCCTCAATATGATGCAATGGAGCGGAATCCTCCTGCTCCGAGGACGGAATCCTCCTGCCCTCAATATGATGCAATGTGCATACGAATGCAACATGATGCAATAATAATCCATCACCAGCGCGGGACTCTCATCGACAGCTGGAAAGTATATACCAACTCACAGCAAAAGTACAATACTCAGATTCTCAATGCAATACCAATAACAAGACATAACATATAATATAGAATATAAATCCAAAGCTAAGGCGTAATGAGTACGCCTATCGGCAGCTACACACGTAAGGAACACGTGGTAGAAAATCCACGAGGCCAGGTGTCTCCAAAGAAATGGATATAAACACTTACCTTGTTACAAAGTTAGTACATCCACTCAATAACCGCTTGTCCTTTGGTTTCATTGCCAAACGATCCCACTCTATTCAATAAGCAGAAAAATATATCAAATTAGGCTAAAGGCTTCATTCCTTACATCTTAGGGCAATCCGGTTAAGAACCTGATACCCTATTCGCATACGCAATACGCAGGCCAGACCTATGTACAGGGTTTATGGTCACATAACTAAACCCCAAATAAATTACATTGATATGTTGCCCATAGCTCACTGAGTACGAATATATAATCAATTTCATTATCAGGGTCCATTTGACCCTTTAAATTATTAATTGAACTTATTAAAACGATGTCTAATATTCCAAGTTTTACCGTCAAAACATATTCAAATACACGTAATAAACTCAAATAATGCATTAAGATCATTACCTCAATGTTTCGGGGTGAAAATTCTACTTTTCTCCGGCCCCTCTTTTCATTTTCTGGCATTTTTTGTCACTGCGTCATCTCACTTTCTCTGTTTCACGTTTCTGTTTTGATATCCCTCTGTTTCTGTATTTCATTCGTATATGCTAAGGACCACCGCCCAACTTTATTCCTTTTGTCTTTTTCTTTTTTTTTGTTTTCTTTTATCTTATTTTCTTTCGTTAACGAAAATTAAAACGGTACCCTACGATATTCAAAATAATTCCAACTTTTGCATACGAGTTATACAAAATATATGTAACATACTCGCGAAGGCGGATCTCAAATCGGGTTCCCGAAACTCAAGATGCGAATTTAAATGGAAAAGAAGTCAAATTATTTAACTTTCGGCATTTTAGTGGAAACTAGCCGAACAACATCGAAATTCACTTTCGAAAAATTACAAAAGTCACAAATAATCATACGAACCTAACAGCGCTTTCGGATTTCGATTCGGAGCTCGTTCGCCAAAACCGAGCTCGAAAATTCCTTTTTAATATTTATTGATAATAAAAACTGAAACCTTCTTCCGATGCCTACCAAACGATGTCTGATTTAGCTCAAATTTTACAGATAAGTCCCAATAGATATTATGAATATTTTAAAATTATCGGCACGCCAATCGGAGTCCTAACTTTCGAAACGACTAACTGAGGTCGTTTCACGGATCCAACTAAGTTTACGAATCTTTTTCCTCTTTGAAATAAGTTTTAAACAAGGTTACCCATATTTCCTTATTTAAAACCTAAGTTAATTTGCCTTAGTTCCCAATCCATTTATGTTTAGGAACTGCGTCCTTCTCAGCACCGCTTCTTGCTTCTTCTATTTCCAGTAGGATTGGAACTTTGACCCCAGCTGTTCTCTTCTTTCCTTCTTCAACTCTGACTAGATTAACTCGTTGAACAGCTGGTCTTCTCACTTCGACTGTGAACCTTTTCGCGGTCCACTTAGCACAAGGTCCTTTGTCATCTTCAAAACTTCTCGTTCAACAAATTCCTCCTTTTTGATGATGACAAACAATGTTGTCTCACCGAGGGTTGATACGCTCAAGAACCTGTAAAAATCAGACACTAACCACGAAGCAGGGTAATAATAGTTAGGCAAAAATTAGGTCACAAACATATAATGAACTAACAACAACTAACTTCCCCCTTTTGGCATCATCGAAAAGTTTCACAGTTGTAAAAACCTGCCCAACTTAAATTAAGTCTAGTCGACTCTAGTGCCAAAGGCAGCAAGCCAACCTTTTAAACATCAGGAACCTGTTTCAGACAATAAATACTAGTAGATAGAATATTTATATCAACAAAAAGTGCCAAACCGGCATAAAACATCCAAACATCATCCAAAATGTTACAAACCAAAATATAAGATTGTCTTAAAAACAGGCGAAATAAAAAAACCAGGAAGGGACTAGGGAAAGAAACTAGTTCAGAATTGGGGAATATCAGGGATGTTAAAGTGAGCAAGCAACAAGGTGAGGCGACGCGAGTTTCCTTCTCTTTCACGCTCCAGCTCTGCATCCAGCCTTGTGTTTTCAACATTCATCCAGGCCAGTTCATCATTTTACCTTTCAAGCTGCCTCCTGAACCCCTCAATTCTCCTGTCCATTCTATTGTTTCTCCTTTCATCTGCATCCTCCTCCACATGCTCTGGTTCATCAGCAGGTTCACCATCCAACACATAGTCACAGGATTTAAGAATGTTCCTCCCGAACAAGTCATTGCGGTCCGGCTCAGTCCACTTACCAATAGGCACCCCAAAGAAATCAAATACCTTCCACAGAAGAAACCCATAGACCAGCGCATGTTTGCCTAACCCCATATCAGCTACCCTACCTATGTGCTTGATCATCAATTCAGGCAGATTAATACGAACCTCTCGATCTAGCAGGTCCATATAGGTCATATCCAGAAAGTTGGTCTCACTCCTCCTTTCAGACCTCTGCAGTAGGTTCTTCAGCACAAATTCAAAGAGCAACTGGTAGAAGGGTTGCATTGCCTTCTTCTTAACTTGTGTAGCCCTTGCCAGTCTTGGTCTCCCTGCAAATTTTTGGGTCACCACAAAAGCAGACACACCATCTCCTCTAGCCGGCCACGAGTTCCTCATGTACTCGCTGTAGCCCTGAGAGGGAAAAACCCAAAATCTCACCCAGTTCCATGCTATCAAACTGGATCACCAGCCCCTTGACTATGGTTGTCACAATACCTTCACTCACTGTGCCATTGGAATAAAATTCTCGAACCTCTTGCTCCCTCAGCTGTCTAGCACGATCACTGAATAGGTTCAACCAACCCTGAGCTCTCAGCTTAGCACCAAGCTGAGTCATTCCCTCTAGCTCAAGATCAGTAAGAATTTTACCCTTCACCAATGGTAACCCTCTAAAGTAGGCCACTCTCCTTTTCTTGTCTTCCTTGTCATCCCCAGTCACCAGCTTTGTTTTAAAACCTCTCCTACGAACCTCGGGTTCCTCCATAATTCTCTCCTGCTGCTCTCTCATAGAACCTCGAGTAGCAGGTCGCCTAGCATGACACACTATCTTTCTGCTACTTTCTCCCATACCCTCTGCATCTCCAGAACTTCCAATTTTGGAATTACCCACAAATTCTCCTCCCTTCACTAACCTTCGTAGTTTGTTTTTGTTCCTGAATCACAGGCCTCTTTCCCAATTTCCTCTGTTCCTCCACCACCACAACATCAGTCTCACCGGAAGAACCTTTACTAGCTTGAGGAGTGGGATTGGCCTCAGGCAACACAGCATCTAAAGGTTCAGTAAAACCTACACCTTCTACATTCTCTTCCACATAATCATCAATATCTCTCAGATCTTCATCATCACCTACCACAGAACCAGAGAACGAACCAGGTTCTTTCTCAGGTTCTTTTGCAGGTTCAGTAGATTTCTCCTCTCCTTTGTCACTAACAGTCTTTTCTACCATAGGAACTGTCTCAGGAACAGGTTCCTCAATAGTGTTCTCAGTTTCTTTAGCAAAAACAACAACCTCTGTTTCAACGACCTTCTCAATATTTTCTACAACTACCTCCTCTTTTTCTCCTTCTTTGTTCACAACAAGCTCTACTAAATCTACAGGCATAGAAGGTAAACTAGTATCGACGACTATAGTACCAGTAGGAGAACTAGGGTTTACCTTTTCAGTTTCTTGAACGATTTCTTGAGTCGTTTCAATGATCCCTTCCTCCGTACCAGTTTCTGGAACACTTTCCCCCTTACTAGTTGCTTCCTCCGACAACTTCTTCTGTCTCAGTTTTGCAAACTTCCTCGCTATAGCCACATAACAACTTGCTGCTAGTTGCTTAGCCTTTTGATTTAGTTTTGACATTTTGAGTTTAGGAGAAGAGAGTTGAGAATCGATTTTAGAACTGGTCGACATGTTTACAAAGTGTTGAGTTTCTAGAGAGAGAAGAAAATTGTTTTGAGAGAATTTTAACTGCTTTACCGATAGAAACAATGTTTCTTTGATCAAGTAGTGGAATAGGAAAGGGTTTAGGTTTATCGGGAAGGGGAACGGGTTGATGGGATTGGAAAAAACTGCTACTACTTATGATGCATAGGAGCTGATGCCATCACGGTTCAAAGTATTTGAATTTTAAAAGTTTTACACTAATCCAGCACCAAGTGAGGGTGATTGGTAACAATTTAGGCCACGTAAGACAACGTTATACTCAGTAAGTGATATAGAATGTGTACCTGAATGTCCATGTATTAGTTTCTTCAATTATATCCTTTATATCAAAAAATTTGTCAGTATCTAAGTCATGAAAACAGGTTCCAAACAGGTTAGCAAGCAAAACAATTAAGTTTTTATATTTAGAATAAACTAAGCAAAGTTAAGCTAAGTAAAAATAAGGAAACTTCACTAGCCAATCATTGGGAGAACCAAGTGCTGCTTCGTTCACTGTATATTGGTCATCCCTAGCTTAAGCCTGTTCTTTTCAAATTGTACCCTGTTCAATGCCTTAGTGAAGATATCAGCAATTTGGTCTTCAGTCCTGCAAAAGTTCATTGTAATTAGGCCTTTCTCAATATTGTCCCTTAAAAAGTGATGCCTGATATCAATGTGCTTTGTTCTCTTGTGCTGGACAGGGTTCTTGGCAATATTGACTGCACTGGTGTTGTCACAAAAGATTGGAACTGGTCCACACTTGATTCCAAAGTCTTCCAAATGCTGCTTGATCCATAATAACTATGAACAACATAAAGCAGCTGCTACATATTCAGCTTCAGCTGTGGATAATGCCACTGAATTTTGCTTCTTTGTAGCCCATGACACTAAACAAAGACCTATGAAGTGTGCCATCCCAGATGTACTTTTCCTATCAACCAAGTGATCAGCATAGTCAGCATCAGCATACCCAATTAGATCAAAACATCTACCTTTTGGGTACCATAAACCAAGATCTTGAGTTCCTTTCAAATATCTCAAGATTCTCTTGACTGCAGTTAAGTGTGACTACTTTTGTTTTGACTGGAACCTCACACACAACCCCACACTATAAACAATATCTGGATGGCTTGCAGTTAAATAAAACAAGGAACCAATCATTCCTCTGTACTTAGTTTCATCAATTGCAGCACCAGTTTCATCCAGATCTATCTTTGTTCCAGGAGCAATGGGTGTGTTCATATCCTTAGCAGACTTCATATCGTACTTCCTTAACAGCTCTTTGATGTACTTCTGCTGGTGGATCATTGTACCTTCCTGAGATTGCTTGATTTGTAAGCCTAAGAAGAAATTTAGCTCACCCATCATACTCATCTCAAATTCACTTCCCATCAGGTCGGCAAACTCCTTGCAAAGGTTCTCATTTGTAGCTCCAAAGATGATGTCATCTACATACACTTGAACAATTAGCAGGTCCTTGGCTTCCTTCCTTAAAAACAAAGTATTGTCTATTTTACCTCTTGTAAACCCATTCTTCAATAAGAATCCAGACAATCTTTCATACCAAGCCCTAGGAGCCTGTTTCAACCCATACAGTGCTTTGTCAAGTTTGTAGACATAATTAGGAAACTCTGTACTTTCAAAGCCAGGTGGTTGAATCACATACACCTCTTCATTCAAATAACCATTAAGGAATGCACTCTTCACGTCCATCTGGTACAACTTAAACTCCATGTAAGCTGCAAAAGAAATAAGCATCCTAATGGCCTCCATTCTAGCAACAGGTGCAAAGGTTTTATCATAATCGATTCCTTCTTCTTGACTATAACCTTGAACCACAAGTCTTGCCTTGTTCCTTGTCACTATGCCATGTTCATCCAGTTTGTTTCTAAATACCCATTTAGTACCAGTGATGGACCTGTCCATTGGTCGAGGGACCAGGTGCCATACCTTACTTCGTTCAAACTGATGAAGTTCCTCTTGCATCGCAATCACCCAGTCTGGATCCTCAAGTGCTTCACGTACATTCTTTGGTTTTATTGAGGACAGAAATGCAAAGAATGCACAGAAGTTCTTCAAAGCTCTTCTGGTAACAACTCCAGTGTTTAGATCAGACATGAGGTTCTCCAGTGGATGAGAACTTTGATATCTCCAAGGTTTAGGCTGAATCTACTGAGTGTCGTTTCCAGGAGGATCTGAATCATCTAAGTCCTCTTCATCTTGCTCTTCAGTTCCCCCTGCCTGATTGCCTTCTAGTTCCCCCTGAGTTTGATCCTTATCATCCTGATTACTTTTAACTCCATTCAAATTCTCAGGGTCTTCAGCAGGTTCATCTCTTACAAGACCAATCTCCTGATCATCATCTTCTTATCTGTTTGTAACACTTTCAGATTCATCAAATACCACATGCACACTTTCTTCTACAGTCATGGTTCTCTTATTGAATACTTTATAAGCTTTGCTATGTGAAGAATATCCCAAGAAGATGGCTTCATCACTTCTAGCATCAGACTTCCCTAGAGGTTCCTTCCCATTGTTATGTACGAAATACTTGCACCCAAAAGCTCTGAGATGTGCAATATTAGGTTTCCTGCCTCTAATCAGCTCATAGGGAGTTTTCTCTAACAAAGGACGGATAGAACAGCGATTTAGCAAGCAGCAAGCGGTGTTGACTGCTTCAGCCCAAAAATTCTTCGATAGACCGTTTGACAACAACATAGTTCTAGCCATGTCCTCCAAGGACCTGTTCTTTCTTTCAACTACACCGTTCTGCTGAGGGGTCCTTGGTGTAGAGAAGTATGATCCACACCATGTTTGTTACAATATTCAACAAACTTAGCATTCTCAAATTCTGTACCATGGTCTGACCTTATATTCACTAGTTGAAGCCCCAGTTTCTTCTGATTGACTCTGACCCAGTCCTCGAACATATCATATGCTTCATCTTTAGACCGGAGGAACAAGGTCCATGTGTATCTGGAGTAGTCATCAACTATTACCATTACGAACCTCTTACATCCTCTACTCCTTACCCTCATTGGTCCACACAAGTCCATGTGAACCAGCTCAAGTGGTTTAGACGTACTAACTACTTTCTTTGACTTGAATGAAGATCTTACATGTTTCCCCCTCACACAAGCATCACAAATCTTGATGTCATTGAACCTCTTGCTTGGAATTCCACGAACCAGGTCCTTTGACACCAACTTATTCAATTAAGTCAGGCTTGCATGTCCTAGTCTCTTGTGCCACAACTAACTATCATTCTCCAGCACATTCAGACAAGTCAAATTATTCTCAGGAAGAGAACCTAATGTAGCCTTGTACACATTATTGGCTCGTTTCCCTTCCATTATCACTTCACCAGTCTGCAGGTTCTTTACAGTGCAACCTACAGATGTGAAACTCACTGAATTTCCTCTATCACATAGTTGAGAGATACTTAGAAGATTGTGCCTCAATCCATCCACACAGAGTACATTTTCAATAGCATGATTGAGGGATCTCCCAACTTTTCCAATACCAACAATTTCACCGCTCTTGCCTCCTCCAACGCCACACTACCCCCTTGAAACGCTGCGAGTGAGAGAAAGTTTCTTCTATGTGCCTGGAACACCCACTATCAAGAATCCAGCTTGGGTTCTTCCATCTCACTCCAGCCTGCAAAAGAAAATCAAGGGTTAGTAATAGGAACCCAGACAAGCTTGGGTCCCTTTTTTTTATCGAATGGATGAATTAAATCTTTTCTAGACCAATAAGGTAAAACTGATTTTTTATTCTTTTTCACTGCTCCTTTTGCAACACTGCATTCATTCTTGATATGTCCAGTCTTACCACGCAAGAGGCGGAGTTTGTTGCAAGGAAGTCCTACATATTTGCTATTAGGGTTCAAAGCAGGTAAAGGTTTCCTATGTCCTAATCAAGTTTTACCTCTATTATGATTTTCATGCAACCAATTCAAAGCTTCAGAAGACTTGTTCCATTTAGTGAGTCTGGTGAGCTCAAAGTTAGCTTTTTCAACCTTTTCCTGAAGTAAAACCTAGTTTTTCTTTTTAAGCTCAGCTTCAAGGTTGATTTGAGCCTCACTAACTCCTTGTTTACCAGACCCTTCTTTCAATTTTTGATTTTCAAGTTCAAGTGAAGAAACTAGCTTCTTCTCACAAAGCACCTGTTCCTTTAATTGAAGATTTTCTAATTCAAGGGCTGAGACTTTCTGATTTAATTCAAAAACTTGAGTTTCACTAGAAATTAATTCCTTTTTAAGATCAAATTTAGCTTTCTCCAAGTTTTTATTTTTCATTGAAAAATCAGTCACAACTGACATTAGTTGGTCCTTCTCGAAAAGTGCTTGTTCCTTCTCAGACCTCAAATTTTCAATCTCTTCAATTAAAGTCAGGGCAAGCAATTTCAGTTTCATGGGAGAACAATTATGAAGTCTAGGTTTTAGTTCATCGAGACTTACCTCAGGTGTATCATCAATCGAAGATTCATTATCCGCCATCAGTGCCAATGGAGAATCATCTTCTGGTTCTTCATCTTCTTCATCACATTCACTTTCAGAAGGTCCCCATGTTGGGCAATGTTTAATAACATGGTCTCTTTGGCCACACCTGAAGCATTCTGAGTGATTCAGATTCTTTACAGTGTTATTCTTGACAGGAATGACCTCGATTGAACTCTCTTCTGACTTTGTAGTTTCTTCATTGTATAACCTGTCTAGCGTATCCCAGATTTCCTTTGCAGTTGAGCACTTGGGAATACGTGAACATACATTAAGCCCTAGTCCACACTAAAGAATCTTCATGGCTTCAGCATTCATCTGAAGTAGTTTGAAGTCTTTTTCATTAAGTTCTTCCACAGGCTTTTGAACTTTGTTCCCAGATGTATCAATCTTTGTGGGAATCAAGGGACCATTCTGTGTAATCCTCCATAGCTGATAATTTTCTGCCTGTAGAAAGGTTTCCATCCTAAACTTCCAGAATTTATAGTGTTGACCGTTGAACTGCGGAGGCTTGCTGATAGAGTGTACTTCGGGCATGAATGGTGGTGCACTCATTGTTCAGATCCTTCTCAAGATGTTAATCTTTCTTCGAGAGAACCTGCTCTGATACCACTTATTACACTTGGTTCACCTTCGTAAGACACTAGACTTAGCCGGATCCAACTAAGTTTAGGAATCCTTTTCCTCTTTGAAATCAGTTTTAAACAAGGTTACCCATATTTCCTTATTTAAAACCTAAGTTAATTTGCCTTAGTTCCCAATCCATTTACGTTTAGGAACCGCGTCCTTCTCAGCGCCGCTTCTTTCTTCTTCTATTTCCGGTAGGATTGGAACTTTGACCCCAGCTGTTCTCTTCTTTCCTTCTTCAGCTTTGACTAGATTAACTCGTTGAACAGCTGGTCTTCTCAATTCGACTGTGAACCTTTTCGCGGTCCACTTAGCACCAGGTCCTTTGTCATCTTCAAAACTTCTCGTTCAACACCTACCCCCATTTTCCCCGTCTGATCCGGCAACCACTCTCTCCCTTCTCTCTCTTGGCGAAATGAGACGCCTCACTGACGATCGATTTTTCGGCCAATTTGGCCGGTGAAAATTGGGGAAAATAACACCATGGTACTCTCCTCATCAAGCGCTACAAAACCCGTACATTTTTTATGACATTTGGACAAGGGTAAGACTTGACCTTTTGATAACTGAACCACCACCACCGGAAGACGCCTCCTGCGGGGTTCAGGCCATGATTCAATGATGTTATCACCTGAAAATGGTAAGAAACCCCATGCGAAGTTAAATCTGTGACGGGTCGATTTGACCCGACTTCGGTGTGAACGGGTAACCCTTTAATTGTTCTTTTGTGTTCTGAATTTGCTTAATCACATGCCTAAAGTGTTTGTTTTCTTAGTTGTTAACCTATTTGTTTTTTGCATGATTAATTCACTAAGATCACATTCCATGGTCAGTATTATTTTGCTTAGTACATTACTATGCCTAAACAGTTACTCAATACTTTGAATCTGCCTAAACATATCAATAACCATGCCTAACCCTAGTGTCCTTTGTATCCGTTCTTGTTTATGGTGATATGTTCGAATACGATAAGGAAGGGCTGATGGGATAAGCCTAAAATTTTAGAAGTGATTTTGATTGGTATTGTGATTGAAAACAAAGAAGGAAATTGGCATGGTTATTGATATGTTTGTTTTGAAATCTGTCAAGGTTCAAACCTGTTTATGATGGGATTTGCGAACCTAGACTATGTTAGGTTGAGAGGAGGGGATCCAAATCAATTTAGGATTGATTAGCCTTAGGATTGGGGATTGATTGTTCTATTTTTGGAAGGATACTCAAATTTTTCCCCTGTTATTCTTGGAAGACTATAGTTCTTGCCTTGTGGGGACTTACCCGTTTGCTTTTCAAATCACCACCCCTACCTATATAAACTGACCTCTCTTTTCAATTAAGAAAAAAAAAAAGGTCTTCTAGACATCAAAAAATTCAGAAACAGACGCTGATACACTTAAGAAAATTCTTCATAGATTCTCTGGCATTCGGAAACTCGAGAGGGTCACCTTTGGAGAAGAGTTCTCTTTTTGCTTGCTTACTCTCCTGATGGATTGCTGCTTTTGCTTGTGCCTGTGTTGATCCTGCTTCCCCTCCCTCTTTTCTGCATTCTATTAGTGTCACAGTGCTTAAAGGTATTCCTTTTCACCTCTGATCACCTACTATATCTATGTATATGTGTGTGTCTGGCATACTCTTATCATGTCCCTGTTAAACTGCTTGTGTGCCTTATTTTGCCTTGGTTCCGTGTGTCCTGTTTGATCTCTGCACCTTTGCTAAAGCCATGTCAGTATTGTTAAGGTGTAGTTAGAGTTGTAATACTTCTCTTCACTTCTGATTGCTTAGTGCATCTGTGTGTGTGTGTTTCCTTAGCAGGCTGTTATCCTATCTCTGTTTTACTTAAACTGCTGGTGTGCTTTGTTTTTCTTTGGGTCTGGGTGTTCTGTTAATCCTAGTTGATCTCTGCACATTTGTTAAAACATGTCGACATTATTAAAAGGTGCAATTAGAGTTATAATACTCCTACTGGTTTGCTGATAAGATCTAACTCCTTAGACATAATTCCAATCTACTTGTCATCTATGTTTGGGCTCTGTTGAGGGCTCTGCTGACCCCTTTCCTGCAGTATATGTGAAGATAGCCCCAAGGGGGTTATACCAGGTCGTATTTGCAGTCCTTTTAGTATATTTGAAAGGCTGGGGAGAAATTCCTTCTTCTTTGAGTAGAAGCTATGCCTAAATAGGCTACCAGTGCAGGGATTACTAGACCTTTGCCTTTTCTTTGTGCCTTTCCCTTAGAAACAGCCCCAACTTATGTATATTCTAGGACTTCCTGCCTGTACCCTTTAAAACAGGGGCATACAGTTTACGACAGCCATCCAGGGGCTCTTCCTTTAACCCTTTACTCTTATGTGTTCCAAAACATGACATTTAGGAATCTGCACAAGCATCCTTTGCTTTTAAAACTGACAGTCGCATGCTATTTCTTTAAACTGCATGTTCTGTGAGTGATAACACTATATTAGACTTGAAATATTGGGAGAACTCACTTTTCTAAATGTTTGAATCTTAAATTCACTTGACAGGGGCTATTTGTGCTATTTGTGTCTAAAGTAAGACTTGTTTCTGAAAAGAGAATCTGCCCCTCTTTTACATAAATAGTCTGGGCCCAAAATTATTTTCAAAAAAGGATCCTTTACGTGCCTAAAACCGATTTTGACTACTCTAACGCTCCTATACACTAATCTAATAGTGTATATGGGTGTATAAAATACTTGGGGTCATTTATACACATTAAAGTATATTTTTAAAGTATAACTATCACTTAGTCATGTATTTACATGTTTTATACCTATAAGTATCTATACTTTATATGTGACAGCCTTTATTTGCATTTATGTGCTTCTGTGACACCTATTTTTAAAAACAGCCCCTTCACCTATATATTTCTCAAAATCTGACCCCTACACAAAAAGGGCCATTAAGGTTAGGGCTCGACAATTAATGACGAGTTAAACCGACCCTAAATGGACAACATTTTGTTTTAAAACAACCCCCCTTTTGGTTTTTCTAAAATCTGAATTTTGTTTGCAAAGTAGACTATTTATGCAAATTGTTTTAAGTGTGCGAATTGCATATATAAGCTGAAATTGAACACCCCTTTGCATGTTAAAACTTGTTTATGATTAGGCATTATATTAGCAAGCCTAAAATGCGATTAGGCTTACATGTAGGCCGTATATGAAATCTATTGGTATAAGTGTAACTGTATAGACATATTACATTTTTTGAATCAAGTGCTATCTTAAACTTCTCAAGTTGGTATTCATGATGATATACACTCTTTTTATCCCAAAACATAGACTCGGACGGGAACCACCTTTCGTGGAACTCGGGGAAGTGCCTAACACCTTCTTCCCCGAGTCATTTGGACTTCTTACCCATATAGAATCTTTGGAATGGACTAGTTGACTTATTGAACTTGACCTTAGATACTTAGGTGACCTAATACGCCTTAGAAACTATATTAGGTGGCGACTCCAACATCTAAACTCAAACGAGTTCACCCAGTCAAATCCGAAACCCGACTCGCCTCGAGTTGAGTCCAAAATCGGGTATGACAGAATGGCGACTCCGCTGGGGATACCCAAAGTCCTAACCACAATGAGTCTTTGCTTTTGGGATTTATTTAATTATTATTTTGCTATTCATATTATTATTATCGTACTAACTTGGTTTCCTTTTTTGTTTTTCTTTTTACTTTATTTATTTATTGTATTGAATTTAAATTTTAACGTGACATTTTACATATTTCACTCATATTCCCCCATTCCTGGGAAACGACACTTTGCACACACACGGCGATTACGTGGATCCCATGGTCGCTTCACAACCAAAACACCTTTTAGAAGGGACATCTTGGAATATAGTTGGTCCATGGTACAACCAACAATTTCAAATGATCCCACTCCTTGGTCGTCCACCTTGGGGAACCGTGTCTAGAATTACACCACTCTTTTAATGTAATGAGCATGCATCATGCCTTAGGAAGGGCTCCCCGTGAGCCGGCTAGTCTTCAACTTATCAAAATTACCTAAACAGGTTTTCAACCTTGAAGGGACGTTTGGACATGCTTATGTGCATTTGAGAGAAAAGAAAAAAAAAGAGAAAATAAAAGAGAGAGAAATAGAGTGAAACAAGAATGAAAACGCATTTTGATTTGTCCAATTATTCTCAAAGGGGACGGTCTTTTTTAATCTTCTATTTTTCTTTATTTTTTAGGTCACAATGAGTCAAAAGTTTCATCGTTTTGGAATGACAATGGGCGCACCTCCTTTGTTAACTTGTTGGTGGAGTAACTTGTCACTGGGAGAACAAACCGAAGTACGTCAATACTTGGGTCATTTGGTTTCACTATTAGAAATGGAACCGTGTAGAGAGATGATTGAAGCGTCAGTGTCATTTTGGGATGAAGAACTAAATGTGTTTAGGTTTGGGGATGTCGAATTAACACCTTTGTTGGAAGAAATAGGGGGTTTGTGTCACACTCGGGGTTAGACAAACATCATTGGCCCTGGGGTCACATACTAGCACCTAGCGTCCCCACAGCTGAAGAGTTTCGTAAAAAGTTAGGGATGGTAGCAAGTGTGGACGTAGAATTTTTGCACAAAAGAAGATCCCCTTTTCCTACTTCTACACTCGGTTTGGGTATTTGAGTGCGTTCAATAATCATAAGAAAGAGTTTGAGTCCTATGGCGATTGGAGGAGAGCTAGACCACTTGCATTTTCCATTTGTTTCTTAGGAGTAATGGTGTTCCCCGAGAGTTCAAGTTACGACATATGTTCGAGACTTGTCATGGTTGTCGATGCGGTGTTCAACGAAATTGATAGTTATCATTATACCATAGTTCCTATGATAGTAGTAGACATTTATCGGGCTTTGGGTTGTTGCAAAAAAGGAGCGAAATATTTCCAAGGGTGCAATTTTCTACTACAAGCATGGTTCAAGGAACATTTGAGGAAAGCGAGGGGTGTGCAAGCGTTATCCAAGCCAACTGGTTACAACTACTTGATTGGGGAACGATATGGAGTTTCAAAACTCAAACAACCAAGCAGCACAGAAAAATGGGTAAGATTGTTTGAAAACATAACGGAGGACTCAGTTTAGTAGATGTTCACTTGGTTTCCTTCATCAGATTTCATCATTAGTTCTGAGAAAGCATCCTTTGTGATACTTATGGGGTTAAGAGGTCTCCAACCTTACCAACCGTTAAGAGTGATGAGGCAAGCAGGGAGGAAGCAAATCATGCCATTGATACCAGACACAAAAAACTATCAGTTTGATTACATTGGAGATGTTGTTCCGAGGGTCAAGAGCATTAGAAAATCCTGGGTAGGAAGACAAGTCATGGGAGAAGCATCGTTAGCACCCGATAGATACAACGCTGGAAGCGAACCAAACTACAAAAGCTGGTTACACTCTAGTATAAAGGGAAATATGGTAGTGGGGCCAAGTCGAGGAAATAACATAAGAGATTGTGAGGCAAAGGCTCAAATTCGATACGGAGAGTTCATGCTGAAAGCTGTCAAAATCGATAAAGAGAACAAAGAAAAAATCGAAGTGTGGAAGAAACGTACACTAAATCTAGAGGAAAAGATAGAGGCGTTGGAAACAAAACTCGAGCAATGGAATTCGGAGTGTGCAGAGATAGACATCCTACACCTGGTAGTGGCCAAAGGATACTTAACCAAAGCTATGGAAGAAGTCAAGGAGATCACACGAGAAGCAAAGAGGGCCAAGATAAAAAGGGAGTGTGCTGCCTAGTCAAAATGTCATTTTATATTTTTTTTCTCTTGTATTTTACTTTATCATGTACTGAATTTCAAAATTTTAGGGAATTTATGAGAATAATTGGCTACATAATACGTATTCATTTTCTTTGCATAATGACAAACCTAGAAAGGCTATACGTCCTTGGCACGTAATAGTCCATTAGTAAACCTACGCCAAGTGTCGAAAGGGTTTTTAACCCGAAAATGACAAATTGCATAGATTCGAAGAAACGTTTGCACAAAATATTGATCATTTGTTTAAACATGATCAAAGCTATAAGAATGTTTTGGTTTTTACCTTTTCTTTTTTTGTTTTCAAACTATGGCTGCAAGAGGTACACCCCAATTTGAGATCGTTTCCTGACCTCCTCATTTGATTAGACTTTGGAGGAAAGATTTGGCTATTGTCAGCAAGGCTCATGTTCAAAAGGTACTGGGGGAATTGGTGGCTCTCAAAAACTACACTGCCATGACTGGTTTGGTTGAAGCTGCTACACATTTCTGGGACTACAAGAGGGTTGTATTTTATTTCAATGGTTTTGAGTTGGCACCAATGTTGGAGGAATTTGGAGGACTAGTAGGGTTGGAGCCCGGACCCAAGACTATGATTTATCCCCGAGACGTGGACCCTAAGGAGTTCATTGATTTGCTGGGAGCTCCTTATGATCCATATATCGAGGGAGTGCATGATGGGAAAGTCACGTTGGAATACTTGCATTCTAGATTTGGGGACCCGACGCTTAGACACGAATGGAATGGGGAATGGGAAGTTCAAGACTGGGAGTGGACCGAATCCAATGCTTTCATCATTGCCTTTCTAGGAAGCATAGTTTTCCCCGAGAAGGGAGGAAAAATCGACATAAGGTTGGGAAGAGTGGTAGAGGGGTTACACAGAGGTGCCTTCAAACATCAAGTAAGTTTGCTTCCAATGATTCTGGGGGAAGTTTACCGGGCTCTAACCAAATGTAGAAGAGGAGGAGATTTCTTTGAGGGGTGCAACCTGTTGCTACAAATATGGTTGATAGAGCATTTGCATAGCGTCCCTGTCACTCCTGTAGCACCAAAACCATCTTGGAAGGGAGGGATCCATTCACATAGCACCCCGTATGGCTGGAACAGCGGCATGCGAAGATCCTACAAACATAGAGGTGTGGTACACCAAGTTCGAGGAGTTGCAAGAGGTGCAATGGGTGATTGAGAACTGTGCCGACTTCGTTGTTTCTATACAAGGTCAAGATATCACTTTCTTGACACTGATTGGATTCTGAGGAACTCATCACTACGTTCCTCTATGAATCCTCCGACAAGTGGGAATGACACAACAAACCCCACAATTGACTGAAGGGAGAAGCTTCAACGTTGATATAAAGGACATTGAACATCCGATGGTTGGCATTATATTGACAATGTGGGAGAAGAGGCTCACTATGCAATCTTGTCGTGGTCGAGACAGTAGGGTGAACCCCCACAGCTACTCTAACCTATCCCCAATAGCTCTGTGAAGATAAGGCAAGATTCCGGTCCAAGACTGCACTAAAAAGGAAAGCCAAAGCTCCAAATGCTGCTGAAAAATACAAAAAGCTGAAATACGAGTTTGACCAAAGAAAGAAGAAGTTAAGGGTGACACAAGAAAGGGAGATGAGGAGACAATACAAGGATAAGATCAAAGGGGATGAACTCAAGTATTGGACCGGAAAGGTCATGACTGCAAGGCAAGCTGCTGGGAATTTACAAGATTTGCTCAAAGGGTGGGGAGAATATTTTAAGTCAGTACCACTGGAAGAGAAAGAAGCAAAGGGAATAGAAATCTGCGAATTCTTCATAAAAGCTCTGGGTGACATAGAGGCTGGGAAAGACTTGATGGAGACATTTGCTGATCCTGCACTCATGAGTTTGGTTCACAAACCTGAGGAAGAAGCCAAGGAGAAGAAGGAAAAGGAAGACGCTGGAGCTGATGTTTGAATCTGGAGTCTCTTTGCTTGGCACCTAGTCTAGTCGTATCGAGTCAAGTCGTCTTGTTCCTTTTTGTTGTTTGTTTTCATCTTAATCGAGTCATCGTCTTTAAATTAGTGGTTGTAATAAAGCCAAGCAAATTGAATAAAACTTTGTTATTTTGGGTTTTAGACTGGTGATGATTATGCTTATGCAAATGAAATGATGTGTTTTGTGCAAACGTTACTTCAAATCTGCGATAGGCCCACCTCTGGCACAAAAGAGGCCCCATGCATGATAGGACGCGATTTTATTTTTAACTAACGTATACTCACATTTTCTTTCTTTTTTTTTCATGTATCAGTCCCCCAGTCCCTGATAGTTTTGTTTGTGCATTCTGGCCGCGCCGCAATACCGGTTGAGGTCCAAAGGATCGATCCCAACACCTCCCCCGTTACCTACAAGGACAAGGACGAGACAAAATATTATGTCTGAGTTCGACAGAGGTTGAAATGGAACTCCTGAGAAGCAAGGCGTGGTTGGAACAGAGGCTGCTCGAGTTGGAGAATAGGATCCCTCTTACCCGTACTGATGATGTCCTTGAACCAAACCAAACTACCCGCCCTCACGGCAAAGATTCACTCTACCCTGAAAAAGACCTTCCTTATCCTGCCTACACTGCACCACCAAAGGAACAACAAAACAACTTACCCTTATTCACCGTTGAAACCAAAACCATCGCATCGCCCACCAAAGATCATGAAATGTACGCATGGACCAAGGAAGACCCAGAAAACACTAAAGAGCAAGTCCAATGACTGGTAGAGAAGTTTAAGCAACTCCAAGACACTAAAGGAACCCGAGGGCTAGCTTATGAGGACCTCTGCTTATATCCTGACTTGAAGCTGCCCGAAGGTTACAAGACACCCAAGTTCAACATGTTCGACGGCAGTGGAGACCCAATGGCCCATTTAAGATCTTACTGTGATAAGCTGATCAGGGTTGGACATGACGAAAAGATCCGCATGCAGCTGTTCAACCGCAGTCTAACTGGAGATGCACTAGTATGGTACTCTAAGCAACAAACAAAGAAGTGGACAAGCGGGGAAGCAATGGCTGGAGACTTCGTCGACAGCTTTGGGCACAACACTGATGCTATGCCTGACCGGTTCTACCTACAGAAATTGAAGAAGAAGCCCACTGAGACTTTTAGATAGTTCACAACTAGATGAAAGGCTGAAGCCGCTAAAGTCCAACCTCCCATGTAAGACGCTGAGATAGTGGCAACTTTCATTTGCATACAAGAAGATGTTTATTTTGACAAAATGCTGAATCTGCAAGATAAGAAGTTTGGAGAGTTGATCAAGATTGGGGATATGGTTGAAGATAGACTGAAGACTAGAAGGATTGTTAACCTGTCCGCACTACAAGCCACTAACAAAGCCCTACAAGCTGGCAGCACTACCACCTCAAGAAAGAAGAAGGACAATGTCTCATTCGTGACCGCATCACTTGACCACTCCCCTACTCACAACTACTACCACCAAACACCTCCTCCATCCTATCCATACATACCACCCACATCCACCTACCCAGTCTATAACACCCAGCCCATGTACTAAAACTCACCACCACCACCAAGACCAACATACCCACAAAGTCCCAACTACTGAAATACCAATACCTATTCACCAAGGCCTCATGCCAATAACAACCCAAGACCCAAAAGAAACTACACCCCATTGGCTGAATCTCGCGCTCAGTTGTTCAAGAGACTCAAAGCAGCCAGCCACATATAGCCTGTGCCATTCAAAATGCCTGATAGGATGACACCCTATTTTGATCAAACCAAAACCTGTGCCTATCACTCTTGAGGGCCTGGTCATGATACTGAGAAATGCTATGCCTTGAGGGACAAGATACAAGACTTGATCGACCAAAAGGTGATACACTTGAAGACTCCAAACGTGCACAACAATCCCTTGCCTAATCATGGAGACAGTAGGGTGAACCTGATCGAGTTGGATGAGAAATGCAACTTAGAAGGGATTATTGTTAAGGCAAAAGAGGATGTACCAGCAACCGCTTCAGTTACTCAAACCGCTACAGAACCAGAGCCCATTGAGGTAGAAGTGGCTCAAAAATTCTATGTTGATGTGGTTCCTCCATACAGCGACAAGGCGGTACCATGGGATTATGAAATAGAGAAGAAGAACAAAACCACAGTTGAGACTGTTGCTGCACAAGGGATGACTAGAAGTGGAAGGATTTATACTCCCGAACATCTTGTTCAAGGTAGATGAGGCATCCGCGAGGAGGAGTCCGAAGGGTTGTAGAAGAAAGTGCAAGTAAAGGAGTACTCCGTAGTGGAGCACTTGGACAAAACCCCAGCACAAATCTCTATTTTGGCGTTACTCCTCAAATCGGAGAGCCACCGAAGTGCTTTGATGAAAGTGTTGGACGAAGCACACGTTCCGGTGGACACTTCAGTTGAAAACATGGCTAGCATGGTTGGACAAGTCATGGAGGCCAACCGAATTCCTTTTCACGGAGATGAGCTACCACCTGAAGGGTTGAATCACAATAAAGCTTTGCACGTGGATATCACAAGAGATTGCCTAAGTGCTTTGTGTAGCAGTCCAGGCAAGAATCTTGGCCAAATGACCGACGCTTGTTTAAGCATGAGATGAGGAGTTGCATGTTAATGAAAGGTGGTAAAGGATGTTGTGTAAGGAATAGATTGTGTTGTGTAACAGAAAGGGTTGGCTTTTGTCGAATATCAAGACCTTGAGTGCATTTGTCATCCTTCCTTGCAAACTTATATGTCATGATGGCTATGTGTCCTCGAAGAGATACTTAGCGTCTTTCATACTTGTCAACCAATTGCTACAATATAGTCCTTGCACCAACTTCCCTTGTTGGATAATATCTTATTGCTGCCGTTGAACTCGATGTAGGTTTGCTACGTATCATCTTCGTTCTTAGATTGTTACGTCCTTTTGTAGTGGTCATCATGAGACTTCATATCACCCCAGTAAAACCTTCGACCAAGGTTTCTCCAAGAAGTCTATTTGCCTGTGCTTTTGTATCAGCTCAAGCCTTGCTATGGTAAGGGTGTCGAATAACCTTATTGTCTTGCTTTATCTTTGCTAGTGGATAGGGATATGCTTCCAAATGCTCCAGGGGTCTCCAGGTTGGTTATATGATGATGGCTTTGTAATTGTGTTTTGTCTCTCTTTTGCAAGTTTAATCAGCTTGCTTGTTTTGGTTGTTGTGCACAAGTATTTGCTACACTTCTGTTTTTCAATATTGTATTTCACTGGCCCTTTGACTGCTACTTTGATCATGATGGGAATAAGTTGGAAAGTGCTTTGGGTCACAGTCATGTATTGTAGGTGGTGTGACTGTGTGGACAGGTGCAACAAAATGATCCTTGGATGTTGGTGTCAAAAGGTCTTAAGGTTCCTTTGAGTTTGACCAACATTTTCCTTGCCTTGTCAATTTTCATATTTCTCGATGGAACAATTGAGGTGCTTGGGGCAATAAGCCCGACAGTTTCTCATTTCTCGAATAATTGAGTGTGGGATTTAGCTAGTGGAGTGTAGTTTCTTTTCGGTCTTTGGTTTGAATTAGGGCGAGGACTATGAAGGTATGGTGGTGCATTTGGTGCTGTGATGTGGAATATAGGCCCAGTGGGCTGAGTGTTTTTTAAATTGGATATACAGGTTGTATGTGAGAGTAGAGATAGGATGGTGGCGCTGTTTGGTAATAGCGGTTGAAGGTAGGGTCTTGAATGGCTGCGACAACAGAGACTTCATCTTTCCTCTTTTGAAAAGGCTCATTTTTTCAGGCTGGTTAGCCTTATTGGTAGTTTGTAGTGCAGTGGAGGTAATGTAGGTATAGGAGAAGGCTAGTGGGAATTGCTGAGAAGAACTCCTTAGTTGGGAAAATCCCTGACAAGTGCACTCGCTTAACCATGTCCTTTGCCTTGGTATTCAACTCGAGCCAACCTTTTGGTAATAGACTTTTGAATGAATTAAAGACAGTTTTGACATGTGAATGATTTTAGATACCAGAATTTGATCATGGAGTAGGGAGAGGAGGTGCCTCGATAGGCGATTGAATTTGGAGAAAGAATTCCTTTCGAGAACTAAAGCAATACACAAATTTATGCAATGCACACATACCAAATAAGAAATGCATCCTAATATGAAGGACCGTTTTACGCACGATGGTTTGAAAAGCGCTTTGTGCCACATGTATCATTTCACTTGCTAACAACATGCGAAATCTAAAAATAATATTGCATTTATTGGACTTTTGTTACATTGGCTGATATTGAAACAGTGTAAGAGAAAGAAAACATTGCTAGAGGTTTAGATCATGGTCAGGTGAACATCTTTTATGCTGATCCTTCCCCAGAAGATTCTTCTTCTTCTTCCTCAATCGAGTCTTCCTCAGACAAGATTGCCTCTGATGAATATCCTTGGAAGATGATATTGTCTGCATCAGTTAAGAGCCGGGATATGTCAAATGTGAAGTTCTTCAATATTTCCTAAGCCTTTCTTCCTTTCTCTTCTATTCCTTTGTTTGCCACAGAGTTCATTCCCTCGCTAGCCCATACGCCAATAGACTCTATGCGTTTTGTCAGGAGTTTGGCCTTACTGCGCCATTTGCCTTTTTCTTCATTTTTTGCTTCGACCAGACTTTGCTTCTTTGCTATTTTCCCTCGTGCCCTTGCCAGTCGTTTGCGTAATCTTTTGTACTTATATTCTAACTAATCAGCATTCATTTTCCTTTTTGTTGTTGCACTTGATTGAATTGCCCTTGCTATGTCTTTCCTAAGCCAGTCTGGGTAATCTTCATCATAGCCAACATCAAACCTGTCTCGTCCAATAGTCACGATTCCCATTTGTTGTCTTTCTTTCCAAAGTTCCATTATCTTGTCTTTAAATGGGATCACTCCTCCGAGAATATTTGCTTTGAAACTTCTGATGTTTGCAATTTAGGGTACAGTCTGCTTTCTCCCCGCTTGTCTAAGTGTTCTTAAAGGAGTATATGGATAAACTCCTCTAAAGCCCACTAAGATGAGAAATGAGTCTTTTTTGGACCGTGTGATTACTGTTGTGCTGGGAAAGTAATCAAACATCCATTGAATGTTCTCAGGTGTTAGTTGACAGAACATGTGGTGCCAACCATTGTCGGTTGTTGGTTGGTCCCATTTCCCAAAAGCATTGTCCATGCGGGCAGTATGAGTCAAGAGGTAGTTTTCTCTTGGTATGGAATGGAAAACTTGGTCTGTGCTAGCCATCATTTACAAATGCTCCATCAGCCAAATTTGTAAAAGCAAATTGCAGCCTTCAAAGAAACCAGCGCCCTTCTTGCATCTTTCTGAAGCTCGGTACATCTCTGCAACAATCATCGGTGCCAAAGCGTAGTTCTTGTTAGTGTCTTTGAGTAAGACATCAGCAATTGTGACCATGCAAACATCAACTCGTCCTTTGTATTGTGGAAAGACGACAGTCCCTAGAAAGCTGTTGACAAAAGCGAGTTCCCTCCGCTCTTGCCAATCTGCCTGGTTAATGCTGAAATAGTCTTCGGATTCTTGAAATGCCTCTCCATACCCAAATTTGATGTAGAGGGAAGTTAGAGAAATTCCCGATTGCTATATACTGTCTGTGCACAACTCAGGCTTAAACCCTACCATTTCGAAGAACTCCTCGGGTGTAATGTTCTTAGGCATCAAGACTTCTTCACTTTCAAATGGTAATTGAGTTAACCCACTTATTTCCTCCAGTAATGGTGTCAACTCTACACTCCCAAAGTGAAAGACTGCTCGGTCTGCATCCCAATAATGTACTGCTGCTTCTATCAATCCTTCCACTGCAGTGTGCTCCATTAGTGAAATCATATTACCCATCACAATTTTGACTCGGTCTTGTTGATCTATGCTTAGGTTTCCCCACCAATCTCTGAGCAACTGGGGATTTCAATAACCATGTCAAATGTTCTAGTGGTCATGGTCTTTTGGAAGAGGTGAAGGACGACAGGGAAAGGGAGAAGAAAATGTCTAAGATTTGTTTTATTGTGAACAAAATGATCAACGTGTGGCACAAGTTTTTGAAAACAATGCGACAGAGGATATGGGGAGATGTGTCGCTGTGGGTTGAGAACCCTTTAGACACTTTAGACGGAAGTTGCTAATGGACCTCTGACATGCCAAGGGTGTCAAGACTTTATATAATGCTTAAAGGATAAATGTGCATTACGTGTCATCCCGTCTACCAAGCGGTTATTTCTGCTTCGAAATGGGCTTTTAATGCCTCTTCGGTTACCATTTAAGTCTTTGAATAGCATTGAATACAGAAAGATTCCAATCCTTTAGGACTAAATAGTCGTTTCTGATTTAGTTTGGGCTTTTAATGCCTCTTAAGTTACCTTTGTGCCTTTGAATAGCATTGAATACAGAATAAGCCTGAGTGTTTATGAATAAACAATCATTTCTGATCCAATTTGGGCTTTTGACGCCTCTTAGGTAACCTTTGTGCCTTTGAATGGCATTGAATACAAAATAATGCCAACTGTTTATGGATAAATAATCATTTCTGATTCAATTTGGGCTTTAACCGCCCATTAGGTAACCTTTGTGCCTTTGAATAGCACTGAATGCAGAATAATGTCAATAAACGGTCCACATTTTGCACGTTCGACCCTTTAAGCAAAATGCAAATAAATCATGTTCAACGCTCTTTGGGGGTTAAAAACCCATTTGGATTGTTTGAACAAGTTGGCCTATCGGACTTGAGAACAAGCCGACTAATGACATATCATGATGCGTGATTCCTAGCGCCGTTACTAAGGAATGGAGTTAGCTAGACCGGATTTTATTATCCTCCCAAGCGGACAACCCGGGAGCGGGAACGTCTCGGACCAAACAGATTCCAAGTCTTTCCCCCTAAAGGAATTTTTATGTGAGGGAAGAGGTGGTTGTAACCACCGTGTTTTCAATGCACGATTTAGAAAGTTGACATGAGTGGCGGAAGGTATCCATGCGCAAGTTAAAAATGTATGAGTTTTGAAAGAAATGCACAAGTCAACCTCGGGAGTGGGAGTAAAACCAACACATAAAACAACAAGTCAGATAATAATTTTATATGCAAAGCAGATCAATACATATAATATGCATGATAGGCGTCATATGATGACGCTTTTGGACGAGGTTGGCTAATGGACTTTAACACACCAAGGATACTAAGCCTTCCTAATTTGATTATGGTATCTAAAATTGAACGTGTATTTTGTATCATCCCAATTATTCTCATAACCCAAAATTAACAGAAAATAATTTTATAAAATAATTAATTTTATTGTATAAATGTAGAAATAACATTTTGTTTTAGGTAAATGGAAATGATAATTGATCTTGCTACATTAAAGGTAGAAGAAATTAATTTAAAATCTATGATTTTGTTTTCCTAAAAGTAGAAAAATTAATTTCGTTCATAACCCAAAAAATAATTTTATAAAATAATTGGTTTTGTTTGGTATAAATATAGAAATAACGATTTTAGAAATAAATAATTTATTTTGTTATGAGAACCCACTTTATGTGAATAAATAGTCTACATTAGACACGTTCAACTTTAAATAAATGCACACATAACATATTTAAATGTTTCTTAGGGTCGAAAACTCGTTCGGTTCATTCGAATATGGTGAACTAACAGACTTAAACCTGAGCTGAAGTCAAAATGGTCTAAAATATGACATGATGCATGATTTCTTGACTAAGAATGGGGTAATCTAGACAAGGATATGGTTCCCCCAAGCGGACAACCAAGGGGTGGGAACGTTTAGAATTGTTGGTTGTACCACGGACCAACAAGATTATAACCATTCCTCCTAAAGGGTTTTTTGAGAGTGAAGCAACCGTGGGATCCACGTAATCGCCCGTGTGTGTACAAAGTGTCGTTTCCAATGAGTGGGGGAAGTGTGAGTGACATGAAAAAATAACAAAATATAATCACACAATTCAAGAAATAAAACACATAAATAAAAAAAATAAACCTTAATCCCGCAAAAGAAGAAAAAAAGTTAGTATCGAAATAAATGACAAGAAATAAAGCAAGTAAAGAATCACAATTACAAGTCCGTTATGGTTTGAACCTTGACATCCCCAGCGGAGTCGCCATTCTGTCATACCCGATTTTGGACTCAACTCGAGGCGAGTCGGGTTTCAGATTTGACTGGGTAACTCGTTTGAGTTTAAGTGTTGGAGTCGCCACCTAATATAATTTCTAAGGCGTATTAGGTCACCTATTGTATTTCTAGCTAATTTTACCATTAACTCTGAAACTCAGTCTACGAACCAGAAATCTAGGTAAGAGGTTCAAGTTAACTCGAGAGGATGGGGTTAGGCACCTCTCGAGCTCCACCAAATGTGGTTACCGACCGGACTTATAATTGGGATTCTAAGAATTATGAAATAACTAACTAGACAATAAAAACATTTGAATATTAAACTAAATATGTAAATTTAAAGGCAAGTAAATAAATATTCGTCTCGCCCCTTGCAAAATAAATAAATAAGTTAGTAAAAATTGTTAGAAAAAATTAATAAAATAAAAATAAAGTAAATGAGTTTGGATATTTTATCCCTTTTCGAAAAAGGGTTGTCTTTAGTAATTTCACCGCGATGTACCTCGCAAAATATAAAGAAAATAAGTTAGTAAATAATATTAATAATAATGGAAGTAATGAAAATGCAATGATAATATAATTATAATAATGAAAATAATAATAATAATAATAATAATAATAATAATAATAATAATAATAATAATAATAATAATAAAAGGATTTCTCTTCTCTCGTTGTTCTCTTTCAAAGACAGGACATCGTCTCTTGTCCGATTTTCCCTCGTAAAATATAAAGGAAATAAGTTAGTGAAAATAGTGACAATAATAATAATAATAATAATAATAATAATAATAATAATAATAATAATAATAATAATAATAATAATAATAATAATAATAATAACAACAACAACAACAACAATAATAGTTTTAAAATAAAGGGGAAGGAGATTTTTAAATGTGTCGGCTCAGGTGTGTATGAATTGGGTGGAGGTTAGGGACGTCGACACGGCTGCGAACACGCCGGCCAGTCGTGTTGTCATGCCAAGTACCGGTCTCATCATTCTATCACCGGCTCGTTTGTAATCACAGCTTATACATGTCATCATAGCCTTTTGTTTTAGGGATACGGGAATGGGTCGTTCTAATGTAGTATCGTGTTCAATTTAATCAAATAGACCTCAAATAAATAATTATTTTCCTTGGCCATAATTGATATAGCATCCGTCAATTCATTGTGTGTCCGTCAATTCCTCGCGTAGGCCTCAAATAAAAGTATATTTTCATAGGCCAATCCGTGTAGGGACCACCAGGTCCATGAGGCATCAGAAACTGCAAAGAGAAACTCAAAAGCAATAATCAGATTAGTCAACAGGTCCAAATAAACGAACACATCAGAAAAATCCAAAATAGCAATATATATATATATATATATATATATATATATATATATATATATATATATATATATATATATATACATATATATATATATATATATATATATATATATAATATATATATATATATATATACTATATCTATATATATACTATATATATATATATGTATCTATATATATATGAGACCCAGTGACTCGTCAAAGCCAAAGCTCCAACCCAACTCCCAATGAACGAGAAGTAACTGGTGAAACGGAAAAGAGGAAGACAACGACTGCTGCGAAGTTTCAAATAACGCCATCGTTGGCAGCGGGAACGAGAAGCACAATCTACAATGAGGAGGAGCGACACCGGCGAGCGAGTCGCGGCGTCGCTGCTACTCCGACGTTGCCACTGCCGCTGGTGATTTTGTATTCCATTACTCCCTTCTCCTGTCAAACAACAATCGAGAATCAACAGTAAAAATAGAATCAAAGAAGTATGAAGAAATCAGTGAGACTGTTTCAATATTTTATCTCCCTTCTCTCCGTTTGTATATTCCGGTGATAGGGTTGTTTTGTTTCTTCCTGCTCTAATTTGAACAACCCAACACTGATCTCCCCTATTTCTGTCCCCCAAGTCGCCGATCCCGATCCCCTATTGTATTTCCGGTGGTTTTGGACCAGCCGTGGTGGTGTGGCGTATGTGTGGGTGTTCTGAATTTTTGTGGGTGGTGGCGCATATACGTTGATCTGTATGTATGTGTGTTTGGGAGACAGTGAAGGAGATGGTGTGAGAGTGTGTGTACTGTTTTTGTGTATTGTATGTATATGTGATATTGGTTTGTGTTGATGGGAAATGTGATGAAGACGATGGGGAAGAAGGTCTGCCCGTACTGTATGGGTGTGTGTTATATGTATGAAAATGAGATGTGAAGGAGGAGAGGGAGTGTGTACTGTATGCGGGTGAAACGTGATGTATGTGATTCTGTGTGTGATGGGTGTAAATAAAACAAAGAAAAGGGTTGTAGTGGGGAAGGAGATAGTGGGGAAGAAAGACAAAGAAAACCCAAGTGGGGTCTGCCGTGTGGGGGGTTACTACCCTTGGCTGATTGTGTGTAGGTGTTTATAACATTTTGAAAAAAAAAAAAAAGTTGTTAAGGAGAATTGGGAGGTGATTGGGAGATATAGGAATGATTGTAGGGATTAAGAAATTAGAAAAGATTAGGGAGGGATTTTAGGTAGATTTGGGAATTTGATATGGGGGGACGAACTTGGACATGGTTTTTGCAAAGGATGTATTTGGTTAGGAAATTTGGCTAGGTTCAGAGTAAAAATTTAAATAAACAAAAATAAATAAAGATAAATAAAGAATTTTGGGTAGTGATTTTGAAATAAGGAAGAATTAATAATAAGAGGAATTTGGACACTTTAATTGGCCAATATTTAAATTAAAGGTGTAAAAATAAAATATACATATATATATATATATATATATATATATATATATATTATAAAATGCACAAATAAATAATAAATAAACTCAAATAAAATTATTAAATATAGATAATCACAGATAATTATTAGTTTGCACAAATAATCATAAATTGATATGAATTTGACATGTAGCCTAAATGATTGCAATTATATGATATATTACGAATGTACCAAATTGTGCAGATATTCACATTTTGAAAAATAGCCTAAATGATGCAAATTTACATAATATAGCCACACTTAAGTATATAATATATAAATAGAGGATAACGCACGTAAATGCATGATTTCTAATGCACATTTTGCACAATTAGTCACATTGCATTTTTAAGTTGAATTATGGCCAATTTTAGAAAAAGGAAGGACAAAATTGGGCGTCAACATTGCCCAAAGAATAGGGGGACTATCTGTATTGGTGAAAATATAGCTTGCACACGTGGCAGCCCGAGCGCATGGCTGTCGCACCCCTTTTTTTTTAACTTTGATTGAGTCAAAGATCGGGTTTGACTAGGTGACTCGGTTGAGTTGGTTTTGGAGTCGCCACCTAATATCTTCTAAAGGAGTATCAGGTCACCTAAATGTCAAAGGTCGAAATTAACTCCGGGAGTCTTACTAATAGAGATTCTAAGGTAAGAAGCCCTTATGACTCGGGAAGAAGATGTTAGGCACTTCCCAAGTCCCACCAAAACGGTTCCCAGCCGAGTTCAAATTTTGGGATATTATGTGAATTCTAAAATGAACCATATCTAAATTCAAAATGTTGAGCATATGATGTAATTAAGGCTAATGGTGCAATTCAAGTTTCAAGACTTCTAATTCACAAGAAAAGGGCTAGAGAACTAAGATAGGCTGTAAATAGGACGTTGTATGCGATTTTAATTAAACGTAGGCTCACAGCAGAGTATTTAAAAAAAATTTGAATTTGCATTAACGACCTAAGCCCACTGCATACTCGCAGTTTTAACCCCAGTTTTAACCTCCAACTCTATAGAGGCTAAAAATGCAAGAAAACTTGAGATCAATTTACTTATGCAAATCTGGAAAACTGAATCAGTTTCGAAAATAGGCAGCATTTTAAAATAGTTTCCCAAGAATACAATAACCAAACTTAGGGACAATAGAGGATTATTGTGTTGAGGGAATGTTAGCCATTTTGGAGGGGGTTTTGACATTAGTTGTCAAATACTTTTCCAAACGGCTTTTTTACTTTTGGGGTCATGTTTAAAAAATGTATATATCTATACATATAGGAAGATTCTGATTTTTTTTTTTTTTGAAAGAGGAAACACACAAACAAAAAAATGCATATAAGGATACCCGCACATAAAATATATATCATACTCGCATGCAATGCATGTTAAGTGACGTATCTTATACCATATTGAAGGTCTTGGAATGTAGTTTCCAAAGCTCTTTCTCATTTGCTTATACAATGCCCGGATAAAGAGATATGACCGTCAGAAGTCAGGCCAAAAGAGAGTAGATATTACTGGCTGAGGGGGACATAGCCCATAACACCCGCCAGGTTTGTTATATACTCGTATATAGGCACTGTATGCACTACATGACTATACATGAGGCTAGTTCAAATGTTCAGTTACCTGATTTAGGTGGATACAACCCATAATGCCAGAAAGGTACCAGGTCAGATAACAGTTTAGTTTTAGCTCAGCACCAGTTATTAGTTCTCAGTTATCAGCCATCAGTTCTTAATGTCAATATCAGTTGACAACTATCAGTTCCCGATTTCTAGTTACCAGTTATCAGTCATATCATAATCAGTTATTAATATAGTTTAGCTCAGCCTTCAGATTCAAATTCAGCTAGACTTCAGTTTATATTAGGATCATGTTTAGTTCGTATTTCAGATTTCCAGCTACATTGCTATGCTTCAGCAAATATTTACATATTTATATTCCAGCCTTACAGTTTCATTCAGCTATGATATACTATATGATCATGCCTTACATACTTTGTACATATTGTACTCACGTCCTCTCTTGGGCGCTGTATTTCTTGCCGTACAGATACAGAGAGATCAGACCTTGAGCTACATTAGTGGGCTATCTACTAGCTATTGGAGTCACTCCACCTCCTCCTGGAGTTTACTACTGTTGGTATGTTGTACAGACACCTAGTAGGTATGGCGGGGCCTTTTCCCGTCCTTTGTTTATTCAGTTCAACACTCTTAGAGGCATGTAGATATGTCCCTGTGTTGTTCAGTCTGTATGTTATGTATGTCCGCCTGTAATAGCCTTGTCGTCTTTCCAGACTTTATGCTTTCAGCAAATATGTATCTATATATGACCAGGTTGCCAGCTTATCTCTAATATTAATAGATTATTAGTAGGTTTACCGATGATCGGCACTAAGTGTCGGTTATCCGTCGTGACCCTAGGTTGGGTCGTGACAAAAGTGGTATCAGAGCAGTTCGGTCCTAGGGTGTCTACAGGCCGTGTCTAGTAGATTCTTATTCAGGAGTATGTTGCGCGCCATACTCATGAACGGGAGGCTATAGGGCACTTCAGAATGGTTGTCTTTTTTTCTTATCGAGATCATGCGATAGGGCCATGATTATAGAATTCAACCTTCTAAACATAATATTTTGAATGCAACGGTGCTGCCGAAGAAACTAACAGCTGCCCAGAAGGGCAAGGCCATTACCGGCCAGCGTATTAGTAGAGTGCCACCTGAGGTGGATGAGAGTTAGGAGTCCAGACCTGAGGCTCCATCTGAGGCCTCACAGATCCCCTCAGTTCATGGCGATATTAGAGGTACTGCGGCTACCGTACCTCCAACTCCTCAGCCTAATAGCCAGGGATAAGAAGTGAGGGATGCCATAAGATTATTGACCAGTCCTGTAGTTGCTCAGACAAGATGGCACACTGCAGATGCCCAGGGAGGTGTTGGATCATGGATTAGGGATTTTATCAGGCTAAAGCCTCCAGTCTTTACTGGGTCCCATACAGGAGAGGATCTTCAAGGTTTCCTAGTAAGGATAGCCAAGGGTGTTGATGGTAATCCACGTATCAGACAAAGATTTAGTAGTGTTAGCTGCATTCAGATTGCACGACCTAGCAGCAGGGTGGTATAAGACATGGGAGCTATCTAGAGGGCCAGCTGCTACTCCAACGACTTAGCAGGAATTCTCTGATGCCTTCCTTCGTCGGTATATGCCTATAGAGACACAGAGAGCACGTGTTGATCAGTTCCTAATTTTGAGATAGGGAAGTTTGAATGTAGAAGATTATAATTATCGCTTTAATTCTTTAGCAAAAGTTTCCCCTACGGTGGCTGCGATTGTGGAGGATAGAATTCATAGGTATGTAGTGGGACTAGGTCCATACTTGGTGAATGAGTGTATGACTGTTTTCATGCAGCCAGGTATGAGCATATCACGTATTCAGGCATTTGCTTGATTACTTAAGGAGAGGAAGTAGAAACAGAGAGCCGCCATGGATAGAGGGTCACATAAAAGAGGCAGATTTTATGGTTAGTTTGGAGAAACATCTGGAACGAGTAGGTAGCTGAGTGTTAGACAGCCACCAGCTAGTATACCTCCATAATCCCGTGGCCCGAGACCTGATAGACCTCCTCAGTCCAGAGCTAGTCCGGCATCACAGACTTCAAGATTTCAGCGTCGTGGTACTTCTGTACAGGCCAGTCAGACATATCCCAGATGTCCAGATTATGGTAGACTCCACTTGGGCCATTGTTAGTTAGGAGTTGATACTTGTTGTATTTGTCGCGAGGCAGGTCATTTCAAGAGAGATTGCCCGACTAGGGATGGTAGTAGTGCAGCCCAGCCAGCCAGATCAGCAGTTGCTTCCTCAATTCCAGCACGCCCTCATGGCAAGTTCCTCAAACACCAGCATGTCGTGGTAGAGGCTGAAGTGGAGTTCCTACAGCAGGCGGTTCTTAGAATCGCACCTATTCTCTTATTGGTCGACAGGACCAAGAGGCATCACTAGATGTAGTCACATATATTCGGTCAGTAAATTCTCTCGATGTATATGTGTTGATAGATCGTGGTTCTATACTATCGTATGTTACTCCTTTTGTTGCTATTAAATTCAAAATAGAACCAGAGGCTATTAGACCTTTCGAGGTAGCCACTCTTGTTGGTGATTCAGTAGTAGCTAGGCGTGTTTATAAAGGTTGCACTGTGACGATTGGCGACCATAGCACTGCAGCTCACTTAATTGAGCTAGAAATGGTTGATTTCGATGTTATTCTCGGCATGGATTGGTTGTCTTCTTGTTATGCTAACATTGACTGTAGAGCGAAGATAGTCCAGTTTCACTTTCCAGGAGAATTAGCTATAGAGTGGCAGGATGTTTCTGCAGCACCAAGGGGTATGTTTATTTAATACCTTAAGGCATGTAAGCTAATCGTAGAAAGCTATTTATATCATGTTGTTCATGTTCAAGACACGAATAAAGGGACGTCTACCCTTGAGTCAATTCCGGGAGTGAATGAGTTCCCTGACGTGTTTCCAGATGAGTTACATGGTCTTCCTCCAGAGCAGGAGATTGACTTTCCTATTGATGTAGTACCATGTACGCAGCCCATATACATTCCTCCCTACAGGATGGCTCCAATAGAACTGAATGAACTTAAGGAGCAACCAAAGGATTTGTTAGATAAAGACCTGATTAGACCCAGCATTTCCCCGTCGGGAGCCCCGGTATTATTTGTGAAAAAGAAAGATGGCTCTCTACGTATGTGCATAGATTACAGACAGCTAAATAAAGTCACAATCAAAAATATATACCCTATGCTCAAGACTGATGACTTGTTCAACCAGCTCTAGGGTGCCAAGTGCTTCTCGAAGATAGAGCAATCAGGCTACCATCAGGTTAGATTCTGAGAATGTGATATACCTAAGACTGCATTCAGGACCAGGTATGGCCATACGAGTTTTTAGTGATGTCGTTTGGACTAACTAATGCCCCTTCAGTATTTATGGATCTGATGAACGGTGTATTCAGGCCTTACCTGGATTTATTTGTGATTGCATTTATTGACGATATTCTCGTCTATTCAAAGTCTGAATCAGAACATGCAGAGCATCTGCGCAATATAAGGTACTCTTCGGGACCAGCAATTATATGCTAAGTTCTCAAAGTATGAATTCTGGTTAGATTCAGTGGTATTTCTTGGCCATATAGTTTCAGCAGAAGGAATTAAAGTAGATAGCCAGAAGAAAATTGAAATCGCCGTACAGGGTTACAGGTGATGGGGTTCTCATATATAAAGACAGGCTTTGTGTTCCTTTATGTAGCATATTTACTTGGACAGATTATGATAGAGGCACATTATTCCAGATACACTGTTCATCCAGGTTCGACTAAGATGTACCATGATCTTAAGCAGATTTACTGGTGAGATGGAATGAAGCATGACATAGCAGAACTTGTGGCTCAGTGTCCTAACTGCCAGCAGGTTAAAGTTGAGCATAAAAAACCTAGTGGCTTGTTGCAGGAAATAGAGATTCCATCATGGAAATGGAATGCAGTGAATATGAATTTCATTACAGGCTTGCCCCGTACGTGGAGCAGGTATGACTCTATCTGGGTTATAGTTGACAGGCATACTAAATCAGCTCCTTTCTTGCCTGTTAGAACTACATATATAACGAAGGATTATGCCAGACTTTATATCCGAGAGATAGTGCGCCTACACGGTATTCTAGTATCTATCATTCAGATAGGGGCCCATAGTTTATAGCTAATTTCTGGCGATACTTCCAGACAGGTTTAGGGACACAGGTGAATCTGAGTACAGCATTTCATCCCCAGACAGACGGACAGGCTAAGTGGACCATTCAAATGTTAGAAGATTTGCTTAGAGCTTGTGTGTTAGATTTTGGAGGCAGCTGAAGTGAACATCTACCGTTGATAGAGTGTGCGTACAACAATAGCTATCATTCTAGCATATAGATGGCGCCATATGAACCTTTGTATGGCGGCAAATGCAGGTCTCCTATAGGATGGTTCGAGCTTGGTGAGTCTCAATTGATAAGTCCAGACTTAATCCAGCGAGCAGTTGATAAAGTCAAGTTGATCAGGGAAAGATTATTAGTAGCGCAGAGTAGACAAAAGTCCTAGGCAGATAACCGGCGTTGAGATTTATAGTTTTAGATTGGTGATTGGGTATTCCTAAAGGTATCGCCTATGAAAGCCGCTATGAGATTTGGCAAGAAGGGAAAGCTTAGCCCTAGATTCATAGGTCCATATCAGATTATCAGACGAGTTAGGTGTGTAGCCTACGAGTTAGACCTTCCACCAGACCTTCAGGAGGTACATCCAGTATTCCATGTTCCCATGCTTAGAAAATGTTTTGGAGATACTTCTAGAGTTGTACCTGTAGATGATGTTCAGATCACATAGCAGTTGGCTTATGAAGAGGTGCCATTTGCAATTTTAGATAGGCAGATTCATCGGCTAAGGACGAAAGACATTCCTTCAGCTAAGGTGTTATGGCGAAGCAATAATGTAGAAGAAATGACTTGGGTAGCTGAGAATGATATGATAGCCAAATATCCATATCTCTTCACTACTTTAGGTATGTAACAGATCGTTGCTTAATACTTCTACATACTCCATTTAACATTCGAGGATGAATGTTCCTAAAGGGATGGGGGAGATTGTTATATCTCGTATGTCTAAGGTATCGTATATGATTTTAATGACATGTTAAGCATAATTTAAGTAAGTCTAAAGTCGTAATATGACTATATATGACATTTAGATATTAAATATAAAGTTTGAGACAAATCAGATTTAAGTTGTGGAAAATCGAGTGAAGAATTTCCATGCAACGAGCTCTTTTGAGCAATAAACTTTGTAAGCTTTAAGATATTATTTTTGGGAAATATCTTATACCAAATTGAAGGTCTTGGAATGTAGTTTCTAAAGCTCTTTCTCATTTTCTTATACGATGCCCGGATAAAGAGATATGACTGTCAGAAATCAAGCCAGAAGAAGAGACATAAGCACAAAAGTGGGATAGAAGTGAAATATTTAGAATATAAAAGGAAAACTTATCTTCTATTTCATCATTTCCAGAACATTCACGGCGGGAACAGAGGTTTCATGAAGGTTAAGTCATTGATATGGTTACATCAAAACGCTCTACGCGACGAAGGTAACGCCGTGTTACCTTCATATTCATATATAGCTTGAGTTTTAGAATTAATTCATGGCTAAGAAAACTATCTAATTTCTGTGTTATAGCTTGTTGAAGCTTTGGAAAGTTTTGAATTCATGAGAAACAAGGTTTAGAAGCAAAAACATCAAAGGTATGTAAGGCTAAACCTTTCTTTCGACAAGGCATCTATCTTGTAGCTTTTGAAGCTTGTCTTAGTTCCAAACTTGGTATTTCTTTTGGGGAAGTTGTATGACATTAAGGGAACCTTGTATATGCTTAATTTTGTAAAAAATACCAAGGTGAAAAATGTCCAAAAATAGCAGCACAAAATATTTCAAAATCTGAAAAATTATTTTTATCTTCGGACATTTGTTAGTAGTTTGAGCATAACTCTTTGTAAAAAATTGATATTGAGAAGATTTAAAATTTCCTGGAATACTAAGACTTATATCTACAATTTTCATTAGTACCATAAAGTCTATAACTTTGATTTAGACCCTGTAAATTAGGTTGCAAGACAGGGCAGTGGTGCTGTCCAGAGATTCTATCTGTGGAATTGTTATGTCGTATGGTCGTCTCGTTTTATTATCCATTTAATATATTTATGTTATCAGTTTAGCCGGGTAACCATTCCCGTGTATACTATAGTGCTGGTTTTATTTTTGTGGATCATCCAGTTTTAGGGAAAACTCTACCGAAATGTTTATAGAAATTCAAAGAATTGGACGAATTCAGAGTTCCAGGTTGTGTCTATGATTCCATCTAGGGTTTTCTTATTATTCCTTTGAGTTCATATCTATTGTTGCCACATGTGTTATGACTCGTACATACTTATACTTATAATGTGATCATATTATGTATGATTTAGAGTCTCCCAAAGAGGCTGGACATTGGACACACAGTCCGGTCACGTGTGATACTACTCATTTGGGGGACACAACCCCTCTGGTTCAGACGGGAGTTGAAACACTTAGTATGACCGGATGTCATTTACGCACTCTGACCAGAGAGACTACATATTACTGGCTGGGGGGGGGGACATAGCCCATAAAAACCCGCCAAGTTAGTTATATAAGTGTATATAGCCACAGTATGCACTGCATGACTATACATGAGGCTAGTTCAGATATTCAGTTACCTGATTTGGGGGGATACAACCCATAACACCAGACAGGTACCAGGTCAGATAACAGTTCAGTTGACAACTATCAGTTTCCGATTTCTAGTTACCAGTTATCAGTCATATCACAATCAGTTATCAGTACAGTTTACCTCAGCCTTCAGTTTCAAATTCAGCTAGACTTCAGCACACGGTTAAAACTTTTGAGGAAACAAACCAAATCTTATCCAAGCTTTTGAATGGAAATCGCAAGCTTCAAGATTACTAATAATGTAAGTACTGTAGTTAGTTTTTGAATTTTTATTAGAAGATAAAGTTTTTTTTGTTGAATTTTTTTTATGGAAGGATATATATTATCTGAAAGGTGAAATCTACTCCCTTAATTAACAGATTAAAAGGATAAGGACAATAAGTTAAATGTTATTAAACCAAACTACAACCTATCTTATCTCTTTCAAATTATATATTCATATCAATCCCTACCGATAACAATATTTTACGGCATAAGAGCTTACCTCTATAAACATGATGAGACGTTCCACAGGCTAAGCAATTTTTGGTTGCTTCTATCGTTTTTTCTTTTTTTAGTGAGTTTTGACCCCAATGAATTTGGTAGTTCTCTACTAATCTATGATTAATATTTTGACTTGTCACTGCTTTTTAATTCAATATAGATTGGTATCTCCTAATTTAATTTTCAAAATGTTTTTTTTAATTTTGATGTGTGTTTCACTTGTATTAATAATATATGGCTTCCAAGTTGTCTTACTATATTTGAATGTATCTTATTATTTAGATTCATTTCGGCACAGGTAGGGAGCAATGACAATATTTGACTTTAAAGTAAGTGTTTTCGTTCATGAGTCGATGCAAGAGTTTGAAATCAATGAAAATATTCTATGGTAAGAGTTTTCGTCATGTGTAATTGTATAAATTATTTGTAGCCGTGCTTTATTTTTATGTTAGAATATTTCTATCACAAAAGGTTAAAGCCTCTTTAAATCAAAGAAATATTCTATGTTAGTAGTAGGTCCTTTTTTTAGGTGTGTAATTATATAAATTACTTATAGCTATGCTTTGTTCTTATAATCCCTTTGTATATGTTCCTTCATAATAGGTAATTTTCAATATTAGAAATTTTCATATGTTTTTAATAGATGTTTCTTGGAGTTGATTTCCTCTATGGTCACTCAACTTTGGGTCATAAGCCACCATGGTCACTTATATTTATTTTGTCTTTCTATGGTCACTCAACTTTGGGTAATAGGCCACCATGGTCACTTACTTTTATTTTGTCTTTCTATGGTCACTCAACTTTGCCCAATTAACTTTCATTGTCATCCAACACAAAACTTTACAAACTTCCGTTAAGTATATGCTGACGTGGCAACTAATTTTCTTATGCAAATTACAGAAAATAAAAAAAAAATTAAAATCATTTAGGACCAACCCACTTTAGACCCCACCCAGCCCCAATTCGAGTTAAACTTGGTCGTCTGACCTTGATGAGTTAGCTGCATTCATGCATTTTATAAACAGGAATTTTTATTTAAGTGACGTTGATTTTTAATTAATTTTAAAGATATTTCACAGTTTGTTTAAGTAGTACTGCTTTTATTTATATACAGGTTTTTGATAGTTGATATTGATATCAATTTAACAGATATGATAATAGCTTCAAGTTGATATTAAATGAACTGACTATAGCATATCGTTTTGCTGGTTAAAATGGTTATGCTCCCTTAGAAGAAAGAAGTCATAGACAATAGTTTGATAGGATTTGTTGTAAAGAAGTTAATTATATGGTTAAAATAGTTATGTTTTCTGTTAAGAATTTAAATGATTTTACAATGGTTTGATGTCTTCATTTTGCTTTGGATAATATATGCTCCATTTTTGTTTGATACTTTATTTTTTTCCTTTCACTTCGTAATGGTACGATAACCGTTACATATAATTTGTTGGATGAAATATGGAAAAGATAAAAGAAACAGAAAAAAGAAAAGCAAGTTGTTTTGCAGTAAGGAAGTTCTGATAAATTCAATTCTTGGGTCGGTTTGGTGCTGGGTGGGGTCTAAAGTGGGTAGGTGTAATTTAAAGTGGGTAGGTGTAATTTTTTTCATTTTCTGTAATGTGCATAAAAAATAAAGTTGTCACGTTAGTATATACTTAACGGAAGTTCGTAGAGTTTTGTGTTGGATGACCATGAGAGTTAACTAGGTAATGTTGAATGACCATAGAAAGACAAAACAAAAATAAGTGACTATAGTGGGCTATTACCCAAAGTTGAGTGACCATAGAAAGACAACAAAAATAAGAGACCATAATGGCCTATTATCCAAAGTTGAGTGACCATAGAGGCAATCAACTCATGTTTCTTGGGGCAATTATATGTAAAGGTTAAGATAGGACAAAAGGGAACAAAAAAAGTATGGTTGGGAGGAAACACTATAGATTCTTTTATGGTGATTCGGGTATGGCATATGGCGCTTCTCATTCAATGTTACAGCAAAGTTTTATCAAGAAAAAAATTCAACGCAAAGAGGGTAAGAATTATCAGAATCAACAAAGAGTTTGGCACAGAATGAGTATTCCAATATCAATAGTTTACTAACGGTCCTGAATGTGCATTACTCATTTTCTTGAAAGACAATAGTGATTCACACGCCACTAACATATGGTAACAGTCCCTGAATGTCATTATTTCGACCATATTCAATTTGTCGGACGAATCCAATTAAGTTTGTCATGTTTTACTGTAAAATTATAAATTTTTTGTTTTCTTGGAACCATATTTTTCTATTGAGGAATTATTAAGTCAAAGGATTAAATCATAATTACTTTGACTTAATTAATAATTTACTGTATGTTGCTTTTATGGCAAAAAAATCGTGATGAAGACAAAACAATAATCTGAGAAGAAGATTAGGTTCATGAGTAAAGAATTACCACTTATTGATTGAGATTAGTTTTCTTGACTTGCAACCTTAAAAATTATTCATATCTATGAAATTTATTTCATTAATAATAGAGAATTTATGTTAGATTTCAATGTGATAAGTATATTTATATCTTATTGATGATTTGGATTTTAAGGGACGTGGATGGTGCAGTTATCTTATCCAATGTCTTCGAAGAAAGAATATCAACTTGGTATCTATCGGAAAGATGGGCATGTGATTAGCTTTCTCATGCACGATGAGCAACAGCCCCAAGTTTAATCCATGTGAAGTTTTTTACAATAATTCATGTCACAGTTATTTAATTTTTATATTTTATTCTTTTTAAAATGTTCTGTGTATATAAAACATAAGATGTTTTAGTTGAATTTTTGTGATCAGTCTTATACACTTTTGAATATATGTTTATTCGATTATGTATTCATCTTTGTATTGAATCATGTAGTATTTCATGTTGTTTGTATTGGGATATATACTATTAACCATGCGTTTAGATATAGTATTTATTAAAAATGGCATGGTTATGAGTTTAAGTGGGATATTGTTGGGATATACTAATAACAATGCAATTTAGTTAGATTATTTCTTATTGAACACTTGATATTCATTTATTATATATCACGAAATTTATATAGATTAAATTGTATCATGTGTGTCCTATTATTTATAAAGCAGTTGATTTAGTGTGTAAAGCCAAGCTTATACACAGAAGATTAAATCGTCGGTTCTTATAAATAATAAAGTAATGTCCACAATCTAAGATGGAAATTGGACAAAGCCATCGGTATGATTGTAGTACAAAATTATGTATGATTTATCTTGATTATGGGAACGGTATAGTTCCAACTTCTTGTGCTAGTGCGCTAAAGATAAGTACTTTTTACTGACTATATAAAACAAATTCTCTAACTCATTAAATGTACTTATACTCTTCATCTTGATGTAGCTATTAGTAGTGGTGTATATTATTCATTGTCTTGATTTATCAATAGGTGAAGTCCAGGATATTTGGGTCAAATAATTCCTGATAAGTTGGATAATGATAATATGCATTTGCAAAGTGATAGCTAGTTGATAGAATTCACATCTCGATATAGAGATTGATGACACCCCTTTATGAAAGCTTATAAGTTTTCATGTGTAAATCCGGCCGGTGAATTTTGGTATCCGACATATGAAATAAGTTAAGTGGTCTAAAGTATATTTATTAGTCAATAAATTAAATTATCAGTAATTTGAATTTATTGATTGGTGTCTGTAATCTTAATGTGGGAAGTTAAATAAGGTTTTGATGGAAGAATTCGAAATTCAACTGAGGAGTGCAATTACGAATTTCTAGTGGAAATAATTTATGATTTATTATGGAAAGGTTAATTCTAGAGAAAAAGTATTAATTCCATAATTGGAAGCCTCGTTAATTGATTCTGTGGTCCGTATTGTACCCGAATTAAATTAGAACTATGAGAACTTTTTTTGGTGGAAAAGAAACCCAACTAGTTGTGGAATAGGTTTTCTAAACCTAAAGCTAGACTAAAAATACATGGGTTTTTCCTCCATAGGGTTGGATGAGTTTTGGCTCAAAGTTTCTCTGTAATATTTGTTCTACCCAAATATTGTTAGTCCGGTAATTATTCGGGAACACAACAGAAGATCATGGAAGATGATCCGGTAGATGATCCTTTCTCGTATTTGACACGACCCGAATTCTCGATTAGGCCGTGCGGGCACCCGACCACCTCCCCTAAACCTGTTGGGCGAACCCTATTGACTGAATCGATATAAATTGTGAAGAATTACTTTAAAATGAAAATGAACCAAACTTTAACAACATAAGATAACTCTCAAGGATAGACAAATATACAAGCTGTATGAATAATACAACTAACTACCCAGAATACACAGTTTTAAAGGTTTCCAGATCAGACATCTAAGAAGGCCAAAAGATATACACACCTCCCGAAGGGAGCAGAAGTAAGGAAAACTGTAATGTCTGAAGTTCGTGGCCGCAATGAACAGGATGGCTCACCGTAGACAGCTGAAAACGTACTACTCCTCAATCTCAACGCGACTGGCTGGGTCCTGGAGCAGAATCTACCGAACGAAAAGAAAATACAAGAACAAATAGGGGGTGAGTCATAAGGACTCAATAAGTGCGAACAAACTAGCAACCTCGAAAAATAGATACGCTAGTCAGGGAAACGGAACCAGACAACAATCAACAAATAAGCAGTGCACATATAAGCAGAACAGTAGTCATGTACAGAAAATCTACACAATAGTATGAAATGAAATGGAATGAGATGAAATGAAATGATATGAAATGAGATGAAATGAAATGAAATGAAATGAGATAAAATGAAATGAGATGCAAAGGGTCACATTGCCAAATGAATGGAGCGGAATCCTCCTGCTCCGAGGGCGGAATCCTCCTACCCTCAATATGATGCGATGGAGCGGAATCCTCCTGCTCTGAGGGCGGAATCCTCCTACCCTCAATATGATGCAATGGAACGGAAACCTCCTGCTCCGAGGGCGGAATCCTCCTACCCTCAATATGATGCAATGGAGCGGAATCCTCCTGCTCTGAGGGCGGAATCCTCCTACCCTCAATATGATGCAATGTAATGCATCTGAATGCAATGTGATGCAATAATAACCCTTCACCGGCGCGGGACTCTCATCGACAGCCAGGAAGTAGATGCCAACTCAAAGCCAAAGTACAATACTCAGATTCTCAATGCAGTACCAATAACAAGACATAACTTATAATATAGAATGTAAATCCAAAGCTAAGGCGTAATGAGTACGCCTATCGGCAGCAACACACGTAAGGAACACGTGGTAGAAAATCCACGAGGCCAAGTGTCTCCAAAGAAATGGATATAAATACTTACCGTATTCCAAAGCTAGCCCTGTTATTCAACAACTGCTTTTTCCTTTGGATTAACTGCCAAACGATCCCGCTCTATTCAATAAGCAGAAAAATTATATCAAATAAAGCTAAAGGCTTCATTCCTTATGTCTTAGGGCAATCCAGTTAGGAACCTGATACCCTATTCGCATACGCAATACGCAGGCCAGGCCTATGTACAGGGTTCAAAGTCCCATAACCAAACCCTAAATAAATTACATTTATATGTTGCCCATAACTCACTGAGTACGAATATATAATCATTTCCATCATCGGGGTCCAATTAACCCTTTAAACTATCAATTTACGTCATTAGGGCGATGTCTAATATCCCTATTTTTACCGTAAAAATATATTCAAACACACGTAATAAGCTAAGATAATGAATTAACATCATTACCTGAAGATTTGGGGTAGAAATTCCACTATTTTTCCTCTCCTTTTTCCCTTTTTCCCCCTTTTCTTTCCTAATTTTTCCTTTCTCTTGTCTAAGTTGTATGTTTCTGTTGTATCTTGTGACTACTTACTGCTAAGGGATTAAATCCCTTAGCAACCGACATCATCAATTTAATTTTTTTTATAATAAAATCGCTACGACGATTAAAATTAAAATAGAACCCTAGGGAAGTCGAAATGATCCCAAATTTTTCAAGTAAGTTATACAAAATATATGTAACATATTCGCGAAGACGGATCTCAAATCGGACTCCCGAAACTCAAGATGCGAATTTAAAGGAAAAAGGTCAAATTATTTAACTTTCGGCATTTTAGCGAAAACTAGCCGAACAACATCGAAATTCACTTTCGAAAAATCACAAAAGTCACAAATAATCATACGAACCTAACGGCGCTTTCGGATTTCGAATCGGAGCTCATTCGCCAAAACCGAGCTCAAAAATCTCTTTTTAATATTTATCGACAATAAAAACTGAAACCTTCTTCCGATGCCTACCAAACGAGGTCTGATTTAGCTCAAATTTTACAGACATGTCCTATTGGACCTTACGAATATTTTAAAATTATCGACACGTCAATCGGAGTCCTAACTTCTGAAACGACTGACCGAGGTCGTTTCAGTGTTGGATGTCTCATTGTGCAGTTGCAGTCCCGCTTCAAGAGATAAGTATTGATATTATGTTAGATTAAAATCTATATGCTTTTTGGTTGTCTAAGTTACATGTAAGTTCTGATCCTGGAATTGCTTCCGTTGTGCATGCTTTCCTTCAGTTTGTATCATAAACTATAAGAATTATGATATTTAAGTTTCATTAAAAGTCATTGATGACATGACGATTTATATATCTTGATGTTCAAGATTACAGTTTGCTATGATTAATTGTTTTAGTATTGTCCACGCGTCACAACCAATAAAATTCTGTTCACGTATTTTCCCTTTTTAGGAGCAGCGAAACTTTTGGAATCCAAATGCAATAATCTTACCACAGTTTAGTGCAAATATAATTTTAATTCGATGCATGTATATTTGTAAAAATTAAATGCTTTATTGGAGAATGATTGTACACTTTTGTTCAAGATATTTCTATATTCGTTCATGTAATCATATATCTGTCCCAGGTGTGAATGACTTCCTCACTAACAAACTGAGTTACTATCATAAGATATTAAGTGATTAAACGTATTTCTCAGCTTATATACATTCATTTCAAATATTATTTTATTTTGTTCTAACTATGTGAATAATTCATGGTAACAAGAAAAAGTCGTACGCCGTTAACTAAGAGTACCATTAATAATACGTAGTCTCCTTGATTTTGTTCTTTTTTTTTTTCTTGTCCATTGCCGTGAGTCAACGTGATCATGGCTCACTATGATTTGGATTGAAGTTTTCCATTGAGGTTTAAAAATAGTTTTAAAATAGTTTTACTATTTTTTTACCATTACTATATTTTTAGAGGTGAATAATCAGCATATTCATTTGCTAGAGATTATTTGAGTCGCTGGAAGTTATGATTAGTAAAACTACCCCACTTATTCCATTTACATTGTATAATTATGAGAATATCTTAATAGTTTCTTGAAATTTTACAATATCAAAATTAAAGAAATACTATTGTAATGGTCTCAAAATAATTTTGCGCTTCAAATTGTTTGATTAAATAAATATTGCAATCCGAAAAGAGATGCATGTTTCTCACATATTTTTTTTCTGTTGGAATTGGACAAAATATGTTTGAATAAATACTTATTTGCATTCTTTGGGTTGGAATTGGACAAAATTATTTTTGAATTTGAAATGTAAAAATTAGGTGCGTTTGGTTTTAGAACATGAATTAAAAGATAATTTCTTTACTTATTCAGAGGTTAACATTGGTTAACGATGATAGTCTAAGAGTCAAGCTAACAATACTTTTTTGAAAAATGTGTTTTTTTAAATTGGTTATGGTTAATTATCTAAATTTTAATTGAAAGATATATTTTTGACATTTATTATTGTGGTGAGGAATTTGAATGCAAATAATAACAATTTAAAATTTCTTGACTGAAGTATGAATATTATTCAATGGATAAGTTAAGTCTTTATGAAGTACAATATGGAATATATATACAGATCAACTTTTAGGATTTCAAAAAATTTTATTTCTAAAACAATTTGCAATGATTGTTTAAAGGAATACTTGTACGATTAATTTTGTCTAACTATCGACCGTGCATGGTGAGGGGATACATACTAGTTTATTACACACAAAATAAGCTCTAAAAGTTCTAGATACACGTCAAATACTAAAAGTCCTACATAGATACTATATGCATGAGATATGTGCTAAGATTGTTTTGACATAAACACAAGGGGCAAAGTGCACCAAAGGCCACTTTGGCAGTGGTCTTTGGTTTGAGGTCACTGTTTCTATTGGTTTTACATGAGAGGCCACTTTTTAGAATTTCAATCCTTTTGGGTTGAACTTCACACAAGTTCAGCCCACAAGGGTTGAAGATCAACTTCAGTCCACCACAAGGGTTGAAGTTCAACTTCAGTCTACAAGGGTTGAAGTTCAACCTTACGCATCTATGCCTAAAAATTCAGTCCTTACGGATTGAAGTTGAAACTTCATAATTTAGGCATGAAGTTCAACCTACAAGGTTTGAACTTCAGCTCAAAAAGATTGAAGTTCCAAAAAGTGGCCTCTCATGTAAGACCAATAAAAAAAGTGGCTTCAAATTAAATACCAGTGGCAAAAATGACCTGTGGGCAAAATTTTTACAAACACAAGAGTCCTAATACCTATCACATCCTATTAATTCTCTCCAAGAGGGAAGAGTCATCAAAATAGAACTTTGCACATCCTTCTTATGAAATTTTTCTTACTATTTGTGAATAATGATTGACCTGGAACTTATAAGCCTCAAAACTAACCCAGTATGATAGGATTGTCCAATATCATATAAGGAGATAAACATTACACCCTCCTAGTTAATGTGGTGCTCTAAAACTCTTCGGTTAAAAAATGTGTAATGACCGTCTCTTTACATAATTCTACATAAAAATTTCACGTAGGGGCCAAAGGCCATTTTTGACAGTGGTCTTTGGTTTGAGGCCACTTTTTTTATTGACTTTACATGAGAGACCACTTTTTGGAACTTCAATTCTTTTGGGTTGAACTTCACATAAGTTCAGCCCACAAGGATTGAAGTTCAACTTCAGCCCAACACAAAGATTGAAGTTCAACTTCAGCCCACAAGGGTTGAAGTTTTACGCATCTATACCTAAAAGTTCAGCCCTTACATATTGAAGTTGAAACTTCACAATTTAGGCTTGAAGTTCAACCCACAAGGTTTGAACTTCAGCCCACAAAGATTGAAGTTCCAAAAAGTAGCCTCTCATGTAAGACCAATAAAAAAAAGTGGCTTCAAACTAAATACCAGTGACAAAAGTGGTCTGTGGGTGAAAATTTTACCTGCTTGGCGCCCGCTAATTGATCCGTAGCCACAAAAAATAAATTTGCTGAGAAATAGCCACCTCCGAAAAAGTCCCAGTATATTTATACTGGGACTTTGAACATGTTAGTTCAAAGTCCCAGTATAAAATACTGGTATCACTTAAACATCAATCCCAGTATTTTATACTGGGACTTTATATACATAAAGCACCATGGGAACTATCCCATTATAAAATATTGGGACTTTGAACATATGTAGTTTAAAGTCTCAGTATAAAAACTTGGGACTAGTTCGGGCTGTTTGCCAATGCTAATAGAGTGTATGTGCGCCCGGTGGCTATTGTTCAATTAATTCTGAAACGGTAGATAATTCTCATTTAACGCGTCCAAAAATGACTACACATCAAAATCACTCTCCTCTTAGGCCAGAAAATAGGAGAAGGTAAACAAATAAGGGAGATTTACAAATATATACAATCTTAACACCAAAATTACAAAAAACACCAACATTATTCCATTTTACAAAAAATACCAACATTTTTTTACACATTATATACAAAAATCAACAAAACTAATAAATTAAGGTTCCTCCTTCTTCCTACTGCCCCCACCCCTACTGCTACCACCCCAGGCGGTGGCGGCGCCTAGTCACCGCCGGCTGCCGCCGGCCGCCGCCATCCTCCACCGTTTTTTTTTTTTTGTGTTTTTGAATCTAAAAAATGAAATACACAGATAAACATTGTTTTTTTTTTTGAAATTAAAGTTGAAAAATACATATAAACAAAAATACATGTAAATACACAAAAAAAATTGTGTTATACATACACTAAACACACACATATATGCACGAATATATAGATCTACAAACGAAACATACAGATTTATGTGTGTGACATTTATTACTTGACATACACACAAAAATACATATAAAAAATACAAATAGATGCTCGGATATACACGTTCATACAGTGATATACACGTACATACACTTGTGTGCTGAAAATTGTTACATGTATATACACGAACATACAGATACATACACTTTCAGATCTGAATTTGAATGTGTATATTCAAATTCAAAAAAGAAGAAGGAGAAGCAGATCTGAACTTGTATTAAAAAAATACATATGTATACATAAAAATACACACATATACACGTACAAAATGAAAAAAAAAAAAAAAGAGGAGCAGATCTGCTCCAATTCGCCGCGGTGGAGCACGCAGCGGCGGCGGCCGGCGAAGGGGGTGGGGAACGGTGGGAGGGTGAGGTGGGGTGGGTGGGTGGGTGGAGGAGAGGAGAGAAAGAGAGAGGGAGATGTTAGGGTTTTGGGTAAAGAGAGAAGAAAGGAAATGAAAACTTGTATATTTTGTAAAATGTGAAAAAGTGTTGGTATGTAGGGTAATTATTTAAAAGTATCGGTATTTTTTGTAATTAAGTGGTTTAGTATGTCAATTAGCGTAAAAATGTCAACAAATAATCAACACACGAAACAGAAGAGAAACACAGCTTGATTAAATAAATTCACCTATATATCATACAATCTTCTCTAAAACAAGTTCAGTACATCTCTGAAGTCCGATCACACATAAAGCGAGTATTGCCCAAAAAGTATACAAGAAGAATCTGTACTGCCCAAAAAAAGTGCGAGTACAATGGTACATTTTCAGAAGCAAAGGGGAAATGAAGACATGTTTAATACGTTCTTTTTAAACTACCTACATCTACTTTACACTTTTTGTCTTTTTTCAGTGGCTTACTAATCATCCACAATTTAATTCAAACTCTTTCTACGTTGCTGGAGATTCATATGCAGGCCTTATTGCTCCACGTGTTATTCAAAAGATATTTGATGGTAAGAATATATATATATATATATAGAAAATTCTTACTTGGATATATACGGGCTCATTATCTAGTGATGTGTAGTTTTTTTTTTTGTCGAAATAAGAAGCTAATATATTAATAATAATAGAGTCACGGCGAATTACATAGCATACTCACACGAGTTTCATGAAAGTCCATCGCGTGAGTGGAGTTCATACAAAACAACGAAAGTGCTTGTAAAGCACACAAGTTTCCTAATTTAGATAACATTGAACAAGTACTAGTCGATATAGTGATCACAAAATTAGTGTCATTCCTATCATCCTCTAAAGCTTGGTGAACAAATATGGAGGGCACTGCATAATGGATAGTAGATAGCGATTTGGACTGTGAGGAAGCTCCTTGTGCTAGCCTGTCAGCAACCCTATTGCCTTGTCAAAAATTATGCCGGATTAGCGGCATTTCCATCTTGGTCATCAATAATATGCAGTCGTTAACAACAAGTAAGTAGGAGTTGAATTTTCTAATAAAGTAATAACCTCCGTGGAGTCTGTCTCAATCTCTAACGGATGCAATTTTGGTCGTGGGCTAACATTAACCCTTGAAGAAACCCTAATAATTATGCATGGGTATGGCTATGAGCATGGACAATTTTTGTATATCCTAGTAACCATTCACCTTTAGAGTTTCTAAATACTCCACCTATACTACCAGAATTATTGGCAGACCTATAAGAACCATCACAATTTAGCTTTATGACATTATTTTTAGGAGAAGACCAATATACTTTAATAGTTTTGCTAATGACTTTTCTAGAGTTTGAAGCAGTTAATAATTTATATTCTAGAACTCTATTATGAACAGATCCATAGGTAAGAGGCAGGCTTAAGTTATTTATATTATTATTATTTCTGTTGAGCCATAAATTCCATAAGGCATAAAATAGAAATTCAAGCCAGTTATAAAACTTATTATATGGAGCATTAGGCATATTTCTAAGAATCTGCAGCCAATTATCGCAATCAATATCATTGTAGTTAATCATGTTGCCCCAGAAAACCCTAGCTATTGGAAAATCTAGAAAGATATGATATAACGATTCAGTTGTCGTTTTGCAAACACAGCACATAGGGTCAATATTCATGCCAATTTTATTTAAGTAATGCCTAGCAGGTAATCTATTGTGCTGATATTGCCAGATAAAATATTTAATTTTATTTGGCACATCCACTTTCCAAATCCACATGACGTCCTCATTAGAGTTGGTAGGAGACTCAATTTGCTCATAAATAGAGCTCATAAGAAAAGTGTCATTATTAGAAAGAGCCCAAATAGGATAGTCTAGGTTTCCCATAGGAGGTGAAGTGTGATTAAGCACATCTTTAATATAGTTAGGGAATTCAAATCCATGATTAGTCAAATCCCATTGGTTCCCATGTGCAATGTGACAAACCTTCTTAATAGAATCGTTGTACGTTAAAGGGCCATACAGAAGGCTTCTAAGAGTTTTCTTACTGGGCAACCATTTATGATCCCACAGAGAAACCGTATTATCATTTCCTAATACCCATTGCGTGTTGTTATAGCAAATAGGCAAAGTATTATTAATGCCTTTCCAGACAAAAGAAGCAGCATTAGTACTGGGCCTATAAATATATTTATTGCTAAGAACCCTGGACCATAGAGCATTAGAGTTTGTCAACAGGCGCCATGCTAGGGAAGTGAGCATGGTAGTGTTCTTAGTTTAGCTTTAATAATGGAGAGTCCTCCCAAATGCCTAGGTTTGGTAACTATTTGCCATGATACTAGATGCAATTTCTTCTTAGTGTCTGTTGTGCCCCATAAAAAATTCCTTTGGACCTTATCAATGCAATTTAGAGTTTTACTAGGTAGGGGATGAAATTGCATTATGTGATTAGGAAGAGCATTAAGGGTTGATTTAACAAGAATGACTCTACCTGCTAGATTTAGAAAATTAATCTTCCAACTAGAAAGCTTGGTGAAAAGATTATCCAGAATGAAGCTATAGTCGCAATGTCTAGGCTTATGACCTAGAATTGGGAAACCTAAATATTTACCAACGTTATTACTCCTTTGTAGAGTGAGGATATTGCCTATATGACTAGCTAAGGAAGATTCAATATTCCTCGAGAAAATGACTCTAGACTTAGCTTTACTAACGCTTTCCTCCGATATTTCACAAAATAGGTCGATAGTAGTCTTAATATTAAGAGCAGACTTTTCATTTGCTTTAGCAATGAAAGTTAGGTCGTCAGCAAAGAAGAGATGGGAAATTTAAGGTCCACTAGGAGATAATTTTATAGGATCCCACAAATTTCTATGAACTTGTTGATTAATATAAATTGAGAGAAGCTCTAGGCGTAAAATGAAAATATAAGGGGACGTAGGGTCCCCCTACCTTATGCCTCTAGAGGGAAGAAAATACTTTGTTCTACTACCATTAACAAGGACACAAATTATAGAAGTGGTAATACAAGAGAGAATTAATTTTGTGAGTTTGGGTAGGAATTTAAAAAACACGAACATAGTACAAATAAATGACCATTCAATTTTGTCAAAAGCTTTCTCTAAATCAATTTTAATAATCATCTCACTTTTTTCCCCTTCATGTTATAAAATTTATTTATGACCTCCTGTATGATAATAGCATTGTCAGAGGCTCGTTTATATTTGACAAAACTAGCTTGACAGGGGTTAATCAATTTGTCCAAATGAGGTTTGATACAATTAGCTATGATTTTAGTCACAATTTTGTACACGGTACTACAAAGTCCAATAGGCCTAAAATTTTTCAGATTCATAGCATTCTTAATTTTAGGAATTAGATAAATATAAGTGGAATTTAAATCTCTAGGCATTTCACCAGTCTGGAAAATATGTTGACAAATATTGATCACAGATTTACAAACAATGTCCCAGTGTCTCTGAAAAAATATGGGGTGAAGACCATCTGGTCCAGGTGCCTTGTGAGGTTTAAAAGAAATTAAGGCATTTGTAACTTCACAATTAAGAAGGGGCCTATCTAATATACTAAGATCAACACCATTGTACTATAAAGCACTATCATTTATAGGCTTAATCTGACTAAAATCATGATTTGTTTCGTATAGGCATTCAAAGTAAGATGCAACATGATTTAAAATATCCCTTGGTTCAAAAATTAAATTTCCACAGTCATCTTGAAAGTGAGTGATACGATTCTTCCTTCTACGATTTAGGGTAGTCACATGATAAAATTAGTATTAGCATCCCCAAAGTTCAGCCAATCAATTCAAGACTTAAGTTTTCAAAATTCCTCCTCTTGCTTTAAAATAGTATTATATTCAAGAATGAGCTCTTTTTCTAGATTCTGAAGAAAAGCACTAGTACCATAATTAGGAGAAAACTGAACTTCATTAAGTCTAGCAAGCGTAGTGTATTTTCTTTTAAAAATATTACCAAATGTTTGCTTGTTCCACACAGTAGCATTTTCTTGGAAAATTTTTATAGCTTTATCCGAGGCCTATTGTGCCATGCATCATAGATTAGGCTCCTAAAAGTAGGGTGTGATATCCACATGGTCTCAAGTCGAAAAGGTTTTGCATAGTTGTGGTTAGACTGTTTATCTAGTCTTATAAGCATGGGATTATGATCCGAGTAGGTTTTAGGTAAATGAATAACACTAGCATCCTTAAACAAAGTGATCCATTCGTGGTTTGCTAAACATCTATCCAAATATTTCAAAATTAAACCTTTTTTATGCCTGTGATTAGACCATGTAAATTTTGGACCTTTAAAGTCTAAATCTATTAAATTGCAATAGTTTAGACAATTACAAAAATTAGAAGCATTTTAAAATTTATAGGCTTTCCACCCCACTTATCATCTTGATTTAGAGCTTGATTAAAATCTCCATTCACTAGCCAAGGTCCTTTGCAATTATCATATACATTCATAAGGTCATGCCATAATAATTCTCTGTTTAAATAACAAGTACTAGCATAAATTATAGAGAAAAGCCAAGTAAAATTAAAAGTAGGATGAAGTACCTTAATCATGGCATGCATTTTATTTCCTTTGATATGAACGTCAGTGACACTCACATTTTTATTTTTCCATAGGAGAACAATGTCACTAGAACGACCCTCAGTAGGAATTTCAGCAAAGTCAGTAAAATCATATCTAACCCTAAAATCATGATGATCATCCATTTTTGTTTCCAAAAGTGCTACAACAATAGGCTTGTAGACTTCAAGAATAGCACCAAAGTTTCTACGAAATTCTGGATTATGTGCACCCCTAGCATTCCAAACTATTATATTATTTTGCCTATTCATGTTAAGATGTGCATTTTGATTATCATTAATAATATCCAAATTTGGATCAGTTCTCAAAGTGAGGTTTCGAACCACTGCATATTCCCCCACCGCCCTGTTCGATGGGGCTCTCACATCTAAGGAGCACTTGTAGAGACTCTGGTGACAAGTTAGGATAGTTTTTCTGTCGAGTCTTTCTTTGAATAGAAGTATTATTATTTCCTTTAAGTTTGCAAATTCCGTGTGATTCTCCTTCCCCCTTAACACGACTTCTAGTTCCTCTCTCCTGTTTTGCCCTTGTCCTTGTGGATTGGGATGGTTTTTTGGTGATGGAGGAGGAGCTGGTGGTTGAGGTACATCCATTTCCATTGGAGGTGGGGGATTTGGGTGCACATGCATTGGGTTCAACTGTTGATACATCCCGTTCCTGTCTACTGGTGCATGCATAGGTTAATTCAGGTTCAAGTCCCATGGAATGAAAATAGGGTTTTGTGGTGGTAACACACATGGGGAAAAAAGAGAAGATCCATTAATGGTTGATCCGGAAGTGGCATGCCCTGGAGAAATTGAGGCCACATATTGTTGATGTAATTTTGCATTGTAAGATGCATGCCTTCGTTCACAATTTGTCCAAGATATTGTAGGTTCTGTATGACCACAAGAGCCTGTTGTCCATTTATTTCCATTGGAACTGCTATTGTATGTCCCCATAATGTGGATTCCACCCAGGATTGAGGAACTTGATGTTGTATTGGTGGTAGTGCAAAAATCAAAGGTTGATTCAAGGGTCGCATTTGTGGAGCTTGGAAGTTGTTTTGATTCATGTTGTTCATTTGTGGGGCTTGGAAGTTGTTTTGGTTTATGTTGTTCATTTTTTTCTCAAATGATGTGATTTGAGTAATTTCTTCACAAGTTGTCTGGATTTTTTTCTCAAGGATGGAAGATAAGTTGCCCATCTAGGTTTATATAACTAGTGTTTGTAGTAGTGGAAGGTGGAGTTGACAGTATTTGGATGGAGGGTTGCGTGTTTTTAGGAGAATTTGAAGAGGGGAGAGTATGTGAGTTAGTAATATTTGGGAGATCAATATTCAAATTTTTAGTGGAGTATTTGGACGGTGCTAGGATATTAGAGGATGTTTCTGACTCAACAAAATCTTTGTTCTTGGTACTTCTGATTTGCTTAGGTATAGAAGAATTTGTAAAAGAAGGATTTTTGTCTTATGTTGCCACATTAATTTTAGGATATGCCATGGGGTCAATTTGCATGTCATTGAGAAATAGCATGGAATTGGCATTAGGACAAGTGTTAGTGGGGTCGATATGTGTACTAGTTTTTTCAACATAGGCAGACACGTAATCATCTAATGGTCCTTTTTCATCAATTTTGGTCAAATGATTTTGCATGCAAAATGCAGTAGCTTTGCAATCCATCTCGAGTGTAACTGAAACGACCTTAGGTAGTCGTTTCGGGAATTAGGGCCCCGATTTATGTGCCGATAATTTTAAAATCTTCGTAAGATCCAATTTGAGCTAAATCAGACATCGTTTGATACGTATCGGAAGAAGATTTCAGTTTTTATTGTCGATAAATTAAAAAAGGTTTTCGAGCTCAATTTTGGCGAATGAGCTCCGATTCGAAATTCAAAAGCGCCGTTAGGTTCGTATGATTATTTGTGACATGTGTGAATTTTTGAAGTGAATTTTGAGGTTGTTCGGCTGATTTCGGCTAAAGTTCCGAAAATTAATAATTTGATCTTTTTCCATTTAATTCGCATCTTGAGTTTCGGGAATCTGATTTGAGATCTACCTTAGCGAGTATGTTACATATATTTTGTATAACTTGTATGCGAAATTTAGAATTATTTCGAATTTCGTACGGTTCCGTTTTAATTGTCGCCACGAAAACGAAAAGAAAAGAAAATAAAATGAAAAAGGAAAAGAAAGAAAAGGATAAAAAGAGAAAGATTAAAATTTAAAGGCCAAGGCGGTGGTGCATATATCCCTTAGCATACTCTTTAAAGATAGAAACAGAGAACGCAAGGAACCAGGAAAAAAATGCAGAAAAGAGAAAAAGAAAAAGAAAAGGAAAAGGAAAATAGTGGAATTTTCACCCCGCAACATTCAGGTAATGATCCGAATGCATTATTTTAGTTTATTATGTGTGTTTGAATATATTTTGACGGTAAAAATTGGGATATTAGACATCATTTTAATAAGTTCAATTGATAGTTTCAAGGGTTAATTGGACCCCGATAATGGAATTCCTTATATATTTATACTCAAGGAATTATGAGCAACCCATAAATGTAATTTATTTAGGGTTTAGTTATGTGACTTTGAACCTTGTACATAGGCCTGACCTGCGTATTGCGTAAGCGAATAGGGTATCAGGTTCCTAACCGGATTGCCCTAAGACGTAAGGAATGAAGCCTTTAGCCTAATGTGAGATATTTTCTGCTTATTGAACACAGTGGGAACGTTTGGCAATGAATCTAAAGGAAAAAGCGGTTGTTGAGCAGCTATGCTAACTTTGTAACAAGGTAAGTGTTTATATCCATTTGTTTGGAGGCCCTTGACCTTGTGGATATTCTACCACGTGTTCTTTACGTGTGTAGCTGCCGATAGGCGTACTCATTACGCCTTAGCTTTGAATTTACATTGTATATTATATGTTATGCCCTGTTGTTGGTATTGCATTGAGCATATGAGCACTGTACTCTGGTTTTGAGCATTGCATATACTTCCCGGCAATCGATGAGAGTACCGAGCCGGTGAAGGGTCATTATTGCATATACTTCCTGGTAATCGATGAGAGTCCCGAGCCGGTGAAGGGTCGTTATTGCATATACCTCCCGGTTGGCGATGAGAGTCCCGCGCCGGTGAAGGGTCATCATTGCATATACTTTCCGGTAATCGATGAGAGTCTCGAGCCGGTGAAGGGTCATCATTGCATATACTTTCCGGTAATCGATGAGAGTCCCGAGCCGGTGAAGGGTCATTATTGCATATATCTCCTGGTAGACGATGAGAGTCCCGCGCCGGAGATAGGTATCAGGCATATGTGACTGCATTGCATCGTACTGCATTTATCCCATCTCATTGCACCGCATACTGACTATTGTGTGTATTGTGTTGTGTTTTATGTATGCGCTATGTATACCATGTTGTGGACATATCTCAGTTTGCCTATATATTTCTGGCTCGCATCCCGGGTTGCACGCCACAACAGTATAAATATACGGATCAGGTTGCACGCCGCAACATTATAAATATACGGATCGGGTTGCACGCCGCAACAGTATAAATACACGGATCGGGTTGCACGCCGCAACAGTATAAATATACGGATCGGGTTGTACGCCATGACAGTATGAATAAATGGATCGGGTTGCATGCCGCAATAGTATAAATATATGGATCGGGTTGCACGCCGCGACGGTATGAATATATGGATAGGGTTTCACGCCGCAACAGTATGTATCTCTGATTGTTGATACGTTCGGGATACTTGTAAACCTATATGTTCTGTCTATCTTATGTCCCTGGTTGTTTATGATTCCATACGTGTTTTCAGTTATTATCTGGTTCTTCCTATTTATAGATTAAATAAGATGGATTTGGTTTACCTGTTTTTCTTCTCCCTGGCTAGCAATCCTATTCTTTGAGGAGGCTAGTATGCCCCACTTATTTAGTCCTTTTGACTCACCCTTGTTTATTGTTTGTTCTTGTCTATCTATTTCATTTCGGCAGGTTCGCTCCAGGATTGAGTTCGCCACGTTGTGAAGGAGCGAAGACGACTTAAGCTGTCAGGGTGAGCCAGCTTTTATTCCGGATGGCCACAGTTTTATGTTTATTATTTCAGTTGCATTTTTTTTCCTTCAAGAGGTATCTGTCTTCTTTCGTACTCTTAGATGTCTAGTCTGGATAGCCTTAAACCTAGTATGTTGGGTAGTTAGCTGTAATTTCTTTGTACAGCTTAGAAGTATCTGTATATCTGTGCTTTTTCTAGGTCTTGTTCTTATTTATGAATTGAATTATATTTATTTTCCTAATTTAATTGGTAAGGGTTCGCCTGACGGGTCTAGAGGAGGATATCGGGTGCCCGCACGGCCTAGCCGGATTCCGGGTCGTGTCAGTAACGGCATTACTATTGACATTTTTTTCATTAATTGGTTTCTTAACTTATCGTTAACAACCATGTTAAGAACGTCAAATTTATTAGGGATAATTTCATAGACCTCCCCTTAGGTTTAGCTTGGTAACGCTGACCTCCCTTGTGGTTTACAATATTACACTCACCTCCCTTATTTTCAATTTTTTGTAACAAGACTTTTTTAAATGATAAAATTCTTATAATTTTCCAAAAATACCCCTTCATGACACTAATAATTGAATACTCAGTTTATTATAAAAAAAATCTCATCTAAATTCGAATAACTAAATATTTAAATTTACGAAAAGATAATCTCTAAATTAATATTTACATGAAACTGAAAAGATGGAATTTTCTTTGCCACTATAAATTAATTTAATCAACTATTGTTAAATCTGCCACTTTATTTCCTTAAGTTGATGAAGGTTAAAAGCTCTTCCAGGTTCATGAGCAACGGCCATGGATAGTAGGATACAGAAGCTGCGAAAGCAAAAAGACAAGAAATTTATAAATTTCCACATATTAAGACTAAAGAATTTGTATATATATATTTCATTTGATAATTATGACTTGAAACATGCTCGAGTGTATGCCAACTGAAAAGACACAATGAAACATTGAATGGAACAATTGTAAGTTCAACTCTTTGCTGTAAACAAAGAGAATTCAAATATTATCTTTACACATTTTTATTTTAGACCTTTTTTATATATAAAAATGGGAGTTTGTGTTAGAAAACTTGATATTCAGTATTTAATGTTACAAACTGGAAAATAAGTAGTGTTACAAAAGGATGCTTCTGGAAAAACATAAAAAGTATATCCTTTTAAAAAGTTTTGTTACCAAATATTAAAAATAAGAGAAGTAAACGCAATATTGTAAACCATAAGGGAGGTCAGTGATACCAAACTAAATTTGAAGGGAGGTCTCTGAAATTATATTAATAGTATTACTAATTAAATTATTAGTAGGCCTATTAACCTTGCCATTAAGTACCCTATAAGTAGTCTTTAATTTAAGAGGGGATGAAGACTTACCTTTTGCAAACTGACCATGGACGGTTGAGGATGAATTATGACTGACTTTGCTTGTGGATGGAGCTAAAGTTATTTTCTTTTCTCTTGATGGTTGTACCTTCTTTTTCCTTGAGAATTTTACAGTTTGCTATTCCTCCTCCCCCAATTTGGTTTTTAGTTTTGGTGTGACAATAGTAATAGAGTTTGAAGGAGTAGTATTGTGTAGAACAATAGGTACTTTATAAGGACAATTATCACATAGATGATTTAATCGACCACAAGATTTACATAAAATATTTTCACCTTCATAGACCACGATTTGTTTGTGATGCTCTATGAAAATATGATTTTTGACTGGAACATCAAGTGGAACTTCAACACATAGTCGAGCATATCTTGCCCTAATAGCAGTAGAAGCTTTGAAATCCACTCTTAATAATTTACCAAGTTTTGTACCAATTTTCCTCAAGATGCCTTCATCGAAAAATTCTGTAAGTAAGCTTGGTAGGCGTACCTTATTAATTTCTGAAGCCACAAAGTTTGGCTCCCAACATCTTATAGAAAGGAAAAAACCATTGATAAACCATGGTCCTTCCGTTAAAATTTTATGTAGACTTTCATGTCTGATTAATTTTGCAACATAGTAGTCATCTCCTAGATCAATAAGAGGAAAATCATCAGCCAAATTCCATGATTTTTTCAGTTTCTCATATATGTATTGGTGATGCAGTCTTTTTCCATGTAGCTTGAGGATGATAGAATTAACCCATGAGGAATAAATTCTTTATTTTTCCTCTTGGGATAAAGAAATACAGTCAATTAAATCATCTTTCTCAATTGGTTGAGGCTGCATGTATGAATTTTCAACTGTTCGATTTAGGAAATAGGGTGTAGAAGCTTGCGTGTTTGGATGAGCAATTAATTTCTCATAGTAGGATGGTTTGTCCAAGGAAATATCATTATTTATGCATGCAGGGTTGGATTGGTCACTTTTGGAGTCATTTATGGGTAAATCTGGTGGTTTTGGGGGTAGAGTTAATAGCTGGGGGGTAGAGTAGTCTTGATCGGAAACCATAGAAAGATGAGTATTTTAGTTAATGAGCTAAGAAAGAGGGGAGGGGTTAGAGAAAATGGGGAGGATTCTTGGCTCTGTAAAGCTAGAGGCAGTGATGTGTAAAGATATTTTACATTTTATATATTTAATTAAAAATTATTATGACTTATAATATATTTTATGTAGATTCTAAATTTTCAAATTGTACTTTCGAGTACTTGAATACTTTATAATATCAAAATACGATCAAGATGAGGAACTTTGACTCTCGTACTCCTAATTTAGTAAAGAAATATTAAATGGGATGGAGTATGCTTTTTATCGTCTGAACATTATATTTTACTAGTATAGCATCCGCGCGATGTGCGGTCAGTATAAAAACCAACACATTGTAGTAACTTTATGTATAATATTAGCAATTATGTAATGTAATGACGATGGAACATTAAAATTTAACTATTCGACTATCTACTTAGTGTTCACTTGTTTCGTTTCTCATATCTAAAATCTTCTTACAATTGTAAAATATATTAACTTATACTATTTCATTTGCTCTTATCTTCTACTAATTTTTTTCCTTCATTAATTTTTTCTTTTGATCTTTTGCTTTTTGTCTTTTCTTTCCATTTTTTTCTCTTGTTTTACTTACAAATTTATTTTTATACTTTTATCAGAATTGCTTAAAATTTTAATTTTGATGCCCAAATTTTTAAATAATATCATATAGTATTATTGCAGCATTTAATTTTAATTAATTAATTCAAAGTGCAAATAGATTCTCACCTTAGTGTTTACTTACATTTAAATGACGTCCTTTTTCATTTAAATTTTTGCAACGTATAAATAATGAAGTTCGTTTTCCATTTATTATAAAAAATCTACTGTTAACACAAATATTTTGAAAAACAATTCTCACATAGAATTTCTAGAAAGTAGTCTTGCTGCAACTAAGGAAAGTACTATTTGATCGAAAACTATTCTAAAACATCTTATAACTAATCAAACTAAATCTAAATCTAAATTGAACCCACTTAGCTTGTTGGTGCTTTGTGAAAATCACATATTCTTATTTTATTTTCCATAACTTTTTTTAGTCGTCTTTCTTAGAAGTGATTATTTATATCATTATTTTCTAATACTGAAGTTTTATATTTTGTATTTAGGCGACTCGGATTCTTACTAACTTGGTATATCATCGATGTTGAGACCGTAAACTGACTAATTTTTCTCCCAAAAAAATTTAACCGTAAAGATTGAACATGACTTGTATTTCTACCACCATGTGCAAAGAACATGCATTGCATCTGTTATGTTACATCTCTTAATCTATCTTTATTACTCTACTTAAGATAACATATCCTCTTAGATCTTTTTCTGATGATAATATTTCATGAAAATTTTATCAAATCAACACCATAATTTGTGGTTACCATTTTCATTTAACTAAAATTCAATATCATACCAGATAATAAGAATAAGATATACCTTCCTTCCAAAGAAGAGATAAACGTTTAACCTACTCCAATATTTCTCAATTAGAATTTTATCAATCGATAAACTTTTAACCTACTCCAATATTTCTCTTCTACCATGCATATGTCCTAAAAGAAGAGATAAGTTACTAGAACTTAGGTGATACCTTCTGTTTCATTTTCAATTAGTTTTAATTTATTTTGTGCAAGCATCTATCTTGTGTAATCTCACCTTCAAAATTCCACATAAATGAATATAGATTTGACTACATATATATATATATACCATTATTCTGTTTTCCTTTCTCAACCACTTCCTTAATTATCCAATGTATTGAACTAAATTGAAAAAAATAAAAGAGAGATGATAAAGATTCTATAATATATAACTTTCATATCTCTTCGGTGCAATGCTCTTTCATATATCCATCCCTCGAACTATACATTTTCTTGTTCCTTCTTTACTTTCGTCGGGAGATGATAAACTCTAAAACATATAATTTATATCATTTAAACTCCAGATAACCCCAAAAAAATTTAAAAATCATAATGGAATAGTTTAGCTCATGAACAGAGTAGCTTTATCCTTCAAAATATTTGTCTAGGCTCTTTAGGATACCCACAAAATATACTATATATCCAAACAACATGCTCAAGACCATTCTCTTTTTGAAAATATCATTGTTGTGAGAAACTGAGGAAATATTATTGATGATGATACAAAACTGTGTTTACAATAATTCCTATTTATAACTACTATACATGTTACACATATGTTTCCCAATGTGGGACTATTACGCTAATCCTAATCATATACGACTTAGCTTTTCTAATACTCCCCCTCAAGCCGGTGCATATAAATTATACATACCGAGCTTGTTACAAATATAACCAATACGTGGACCAGTAAGAGACTTGGTGAAAATATCTGCAAATTGATCATAGGACTTCACAAATTTTGTAACAATGTCTCTTTAGAGTATCTTCTCTCTAACGAAGTGACAGTCAATCTCAATGTGCTTAGTCCTCTCATGGAAAACGTGATTCGACGCAATATAAAGAGCAACTTGATTATCACACACAAGTTCCATACGATTGAAATCTCCAAATTTCAACTCTCTGAGCAACTGCTTGATCCAAATTAGTTCGCAAGTGGCTGCAGCCATTGCACGATATTCTGCTTCCGCACTAGATCAGACAACCACATTCTGTTTCTTGCTTTTCCAGGACACCAGATTATCTCCTACCAGAACACAATAATCAGATGTAGAACGTCTATCATAGGAACATTCTGCCCAATCAACATCTGTATATCCACCAACTCGTTCATAGCATCGACTTTCGAAGAGCAATCCTTTGCCTGGGGATGTTTTAATATACCGAAGAATGCAAATGACTGCATCCCAGCGAGTATCACAGGATGAGTCCATAAATTGACTTACCACACTCACAGGAAAGAAAATGTCAGGTCAAGTCACCATGAGGCAGTTTAGCTTACTAACCAACTGCATGAATCTCGCAGGATCACCAAGAGGCTCCCCCTGTCCTGGCATAAGCTTAGCATTCGGATCAATAGGAATATCAATAGGCCTACAACATTTCATTCTTGTCTCTTCAAGAATGTCTAAGGCATACTTCCTCTGTGAAATGACAATACCTGACTTAGACTAAGCAATCTTAATACCTAAAAAGTACTTCAACCTGCCTAGATCTTTAGTCTGGAAGTGCCTAAAGAGATGCTGCTTCAATCTAGCGATACCATTATGATCATTGCCAGTGATAAAAATATCATCAATATAAACCACTAAATAAATGCATAGATTTAGAGCAGAATGCCGATAAAAGACAGAGTAATCAGCTTTACTACGAGTCATGCCTGAAACGACCTCGGTTAGTCGTTTCGGAAGTTAGGACTCCGATTGGCATGCCGATAATTTTAAAATATTCGTAAGGTCTATTAGGACCTTTCTGTAAAATTTGAGTTAAATCAGACCTCGTTTGGTAGGCATCGGAAGAAGGTTTCAGTTTTTATTGTCGATAAATATTAAAAAGAGATTTTCGAGCTCGATTTTTGCGAACGAGCTCCGATTTGAAATCCAAAAGCGCCGTTAGGTTCGTATGTTTATTTGTAACTTTTGTGAACTTTCGAAAGTAAATTTCGATGTTGTTCGGCTAGTTTCCGCTAAAATGCCGAAAGTTAAATAATTTGACTTCTTCTATTTAAATTCGCATCTTGAGTTTCGGGAACCCGATTTGAGATCTGTCTTAGCAAGTATGCTACATATATTTTGTATAACTTGTATGAAAAAGTTGGGATCATTTCGAATTTTGTAGAGTTCCGTTTTAATTTTCGTCGCGAAAAGAAAATAAAAAAAAAAAGAGAAAAAGGACAAAAAGGAATAGAAGCCAAAAGTTGATGGCGGCTGAATGAGCTTATATAAAGCTCAATTACAAGCTCAAATTTATAGAAACAGAGAAAATGAACAGAAACGTGAGACGTTAAATAGAAACAGGGAAAATAAGCGAAAAATGCCAGAAAATGTGAAAAGGGGCCGGAGAAAAGTAGAATTTTTACCCTGAAACATTCAGGTAATCATCCTAATATATTCTTTGAGTTATTACGGGGGTTGTTAGTAACCTCCACAGTTTGTATCAAATAGTGGGGGTTTATCTAACTGACGAAAATTAAGACACCAATCGCCCCCTCTCTCTACTCTTAGGTTTCCAATCGCCGCTCACCCCCTCTCCCCCAAATTCATCGGGTAAATTCTCTCAAATTCGTCAATTTTTTCATTTGAATTTCACTCAATCGATTAGTTTTTATCTCTTTGAATTCACTCTCGGTCTCGGATTTTCATTCGAATTTCACTCAATCAATACAGGTAACTCTTCATTAATTTTATTTATTTTTACTGAAATTTTCCGTCTTGTTGTGTAGATTTTTCCTGGATTTGTAGGATTGAGCTTGATATGGAAGATCCATAAAGGTAATTCTTTACTTGATTGTCTCAAAATTTCATGTTCCTCTGATTAGATTTGCCTTGGTAATATTCATGGATATATAAGAACGAGTTTGATATGGCTAGGTTTTGTTATTTGTCGATTCGATTATTTTCTAATTTTTTGAACTTTGTTGTTCAATTATGATTAGGGATTGTTATTCAATTGTGAGTACGCTTAATTGAAGAGGAGTAGAAGAGTAAAAAAGTGAATTCTCAATTAGATTGCTTTTCTTCCTGATCCGGAACCGATACACATTGAGAAATTCAAATACATTATTGATTACGATGTCGAAAGATGAGAAGCTTTTGAAAGAGGCAAGTTATTGCCATGAATTTGCAGATTTGGTGAGTGTTGACTTCAATTAGGGTTTTGATTCAGTTAGATATTGTTTGCTTTGTTTACAGATTTTTTGCCATAATATTTTTATTCTATTTAAGATGCGAAGATATTCATTTGGTAAAATACTCGTTAGGATTTATGTTCAATCATTTTTTTTAACATTCTGTTACTTATTGGTAATTTTTTGTTTAGATATAGACATCCAGCATTAGATGGAGGATATGCAAAAATTATTATGTAGTTTCACATTATCTCAAAGATAGAGACTGCTTATTTTTGTTGTGTATATACACAAAATTTGTCTATTAAGTAAATTTAGTGTTTAAAGTAAGATGTCATTTTTCTATTAGGAGGAATAAGATGTCATTTTGATATATGCTATCTCAGAGGCAAGCTTCCACCAGACCACACTTTTACAAAATCATTGGTAGTGCAATTGGTGAAGTGTTTAGTTAAAGGTTTTTATTCACCACCCAGGTGGTATATGAACCACCCATCAAGGGTGTGTTAGCATTCAAAAAAGGAATAAGAGGAGATGAAAGTTTAAGACACTCACCCTCGAACAATTATTAACAGCTCTTTGCAGCTTCACTTTATTTGTAGTCATGAAAAATATACTCATACAGTTGTTCTTGGCTTCGAATATAGAAACAGCATTATTTAAATGAGTAAGACTTCAAGATTGATTAGTTTCTAAGATAATTTTCATTTTCCCATCAATTAACTTGTACATGATATATTGTCTAATTTCCAATTTGCTAGTAATGTTGTAAGGCATAGCTTATATTTATATTTACTGTTATCAGATTTAGATTAGCATTTCAGACTGATGATCCTGATAAAGCAGGGAACTGGAAGAGATGTTCCGTGGTTTCAAATCGACAGATCCCCTATATGGTAAGCTTAATCTACTTAACCACTTGATGCATTATATTTAGTTGGTTGTATCCATTATATAATGTTGATAAATCTATGAGTGTGTGACTACTCTTATGAGGAAACACAAAGAAAAGTAACTCATTTCACTGTTATTTGATGGTTGAATTGTGTCAACTATAGTATCTAACTACATCTCATTCTACAATTTGTTATGAAATTTGTATCTTGTTTTGAGGTGGAAACTTACTGGCTGCCTGATATGAAGATAGATGTTTTATCATCATGATGGATCAATTCTATAAAGAGAATTACTTAGTATAAATCAACACCCAATTGTACCCTTTGCCATAGACAACAGATGTTGATTCCAAATATAAATTCCGAATTGTATAAGGTATCTAGCCAATTGTCACAGAATAGACTAGGTTAACTAAGATGTTGTTAGAAATATAACAAGGCGTGAAGTATGATTCTATAGGTACTCTGCTAGTGTTTTTCTTCGAAAATGGTTGTTACTAGTGCATATCCTAGATTTCCTTGGTGTAGATGGTTACTACTTTCACTTCTCCTTGTATCCGTGAGCATCAGGCAGTTTGTGTAAGGTTTTCTGTATGTCATTACAACTTACAAGTAGAAATTCTGGTGCATTTAGTGTCCCAAGCATTGTGCTTGGCTTAGAAATTCTTATCTGTGAAATTACATTTTTGGAAGTACTTGAATAATTTTCTCTTTTCCATCTCTTTGAGTACTCTGTTATTCCCATCCTCTGCATAGATACTTCTCATCCATCCTTCGGCTTTGGTTATAACTCCTTTCTTGTATTGTCCGTTAACTGCTACTTAAACAAGTGCAAGTGATATCGCCTGCCATTAGCTAAACATCTTATGCATTCTTTTAATAAAAGCAAGTGCAGAGGTGTTTGTCTTATCAATTGCTAGTAGTTTTGTCCACACTTTCTAAATAATATCTTGTCTGCCACGAGTTCCTTGAGTTTTCATATGTTGAATTTTTAAAAGCCAACATTCAACCCTCAGACTCTTGCTATAGCAGTTTTGCTCAGAGCTTGAATAAGTTAACATGCTTGTCTGCTGTAAGCTTATATTTCATGAATTTACCTTTCGATGTCTGCAAAAGATTTTCATTTCCAGGTAGTCTGTTGGTGGTTCATACTTATGCTAGTGCAGAATCTGCATGTGAAAATTGTTTCTGAACTCAATGTATTCTCAGAATGTTGACACCTCCATTGATATTTGTTTCATGTCGCTTTTTTATTACTAAAGGAGGGTCAGAGACGTCAGAGTCGAAAACTTGCCATAGCCCATCATAGAAGGCGTAATGGAAAATCTGAGTTTGTAGTTGCTCAAAATACAAAAGGAATATGGGGAAAAGCAGATGACAGTTTGATTAGACATGTAACTGCTAATCTTCTGGGTTCAAAATACCACATATGGGGTCAGGTAAATTTTCATACTTAAATAAGATGTTTGTATACTTTTGTAAGATGCATTGTATCCATTATTGATATAAACAATGTTTCTATGCTATTTGAAAGGTCACGTTATCTTTGATAAGAAAGTGAGTTGCTGCAGTGACACGACCCGGAATCCGGTTAGGCCGTGCGGGCACCCGACATCCTTCCCTAGACCCGTCGGGCGAACCCTTACCAACTAAATCAGGAAAATAAATATAACAATTCACAAATAAGGACAAGACTTAAAAAAAATCACAGACATACTGATACCTCTAAGCTGTACAAAAGAAATTACAGCTGACTACCCAACATACTAGGTTTAGGGCTATCAAGACTAGACATCTAAGAGTACAAAAGAAGACAAATAACAACCAATAAACTGGTGGCCATCCGGAATAAAAGCTGGCTTACCCTGACAGCTGAAGTCGTCTTCGCTCCTTCACAACGTGGCGAACTCAATCCTGGAGTGAACCTGCCGAAACGAAATAGATAGACAAGAAACAAACAACAAACAAGGGTGAGTCAAAGGACTCAATAAGTGGGGCAGACTAGCCACCTCAAAGAATAGGATAGCTAGCCAGGGAGAAAAGAAACAGATAACAAAATTCCTCTTATTTAAATTATGAAAAGGCAGAGCCAAATAATAACTAGAAACACGTATGGAATCACAAATTCATTAAAACCAGGAACGTAAGATAGCCAGAACATATCGGTATCTCGAACATATAAACAATCAGAAATACATCCTGTTGCAGCGTGCAACCCGATCCATATATTCATCCTGTTGCGGCGTGCAACCCGATCCATATATTCATACTGTCGCGGCACGCAACCCTATCCATATATTTATACCGTTGCGTGCAACCCGATCCCCGCAACTCAGAATACGAGCCAGAAATACATAGGCAGACTGAAATATGTCCACAATATGGTATACATACCGCATACACAAAACAGAGCATGATAGTCACACAATAGTCAGCACGCGGTGCAATGAAATGGGATGCATGCAGTATGATGCAATAGTGTCACATGTGCCAAATAGATGGAGCGGAATCCTCCTGTTCCGAGGGCGGAATCCTCCTACCCTCAATATGATGCAATGGAGCGGAATCCTCCTGCTGCGAGGGCGGAATCCTCCTACCCTCAAGATGATGCAATGGAGCGGAATCCTCCTGCTCCGAGGGCGGAATCCTCCTACCCTCAATGTGATGCAATGGAGCGGAATCCTCCTGCTCCGAGGGCAGAATCCTCCTACCCTCAATATGATGCAATGGAGCGAGAATCCTCCTGCTCCGAGGGCGGAATCCTTCTACCCTCAATATGATACAATGGACCGCATAAGAATGACATATAATACATATAAATGCAATGTGATGCAATAATAACCCTTCACCGGCACGGGACTCTCATCGACAACCGGGAAGTAGATGCCAACTCACAGCCAGGGTACAATGCTCAGATCCTCAATGCAATACCAACAATAGGACATAACATATAATATATAATGTAAATCCAAAGCTAAGGCGTAATGAATACGTCTATCGGCAGCTACACACGTAAGGAATACGTGGTAGAAAATCCATGAGGCCAGGTGCCTCCAAAGAAATGGATGTAAGCACTTACCTCTTCCAAAAGTTAGCTCTGCTAATCAGCAACCGCTTTATCCTTTGGTTTCCTTGCCAAACGATCCCACTCAACTTAATAAACAGAAAAATATATCAAATTAGGCTAAAGGCTTCATTCCTCACATCTTAGGGCAATCCGGTTAGGAACCTGATACCCTATTCGCATACGCAATACGCAGGCCAGACCTATGTACAGGGTTCAAAGTCCCATAACGAAATCCTAAATAAATTATATTTATATGTTGCCCATAACTCACTGAGTACGAATATATAATCATTTCCATCATCGGGGTCCAATTGACCTTTTAAACCATCAATTTACGTCATTAGGGCGATGTCTAATATCCCTAATTTTACCGTAAAAATATATTCAAACACATATAATAAGCTAAGATAATGAGTTAACATCATTTCCTGGAGATTTGGGGTAGAAATTCCACTATTTTTTCCACCTCTTTTTCTCTTTTTCCCTCTCTCTTTTCTAATTTTTCCTGTCTCTGTATTTGGTTGAATGTTCTGCGCTCTGTATCATAACTACTTGCTAAGGGGAGTTAATCCCTTAGCAACCGACATAGGTAGTTATATTTTTATTTATTTATTTTTTCTTTTATTTTATTTTATTTTCTTAACGAAAATTAAAACGGTGCCCTACGATATTCGAAATAATTCCAACTTTTGCATACAAGTTGTACAAAATATGTGTAACATATTCGCGAAGGCGAATCTCAAATCAGACTCCCGAAACTCAAGATGCGAATTTAAATGAAAAGAAGTCAAATTATTTAACTTTCGGCATTTTAGCGGAAACTAGCCGAACAACATCGAAATTCACTTTCGAAAAATCAAAAAAGTCACAAATAATCATACGAACCTAACAGCGCTTTCTGATTTCGATTCGGAGCTTATTCGCTAAAACCAAGCTCGAAAATCTCTTTTTAATATTTATTGACAATAATAACTGAAACCTTCTTCCGATGCCTACCAAACGAGGTCTGATTTAGCTCAAATTTTACAGACAAGTCCTAATGGATATTACGAATATTTTAAAATTATCGAATCGCCAATCGGAGTCCTAACTTTCGAAACGACTGACCGAGGTCGTTTCATTCTCCTCCACTTAAACTCTCGTTCGTCCTCGAACGAGCCTAAGTCTAAAGCAAAAATTCGCATAGATAACCAGAAAACTTGCACGACCTTCCTGCTACTCCACGGGCATTATTTCTTGATTATAGGATCAGAATTATAACACACATATCGAACTTTGTTGGAATAAAATATATCTGGATAATATGATAACACCATTGCCCGGATTATTCTGACTAAGATGATCTTTCCTCAATCACGAGAGGAGAGTTCTACATTTTCGAAGCAAAGATACACGGAACTTTGAATGGATTAACATGATTTAGCCGATAATCACCTCTTTGATATACCTTTCGATATAGAATAGGTCGATGGAACTAAGTATTAGCTTACGCTCTCACAACGCCTTAGAGATTTAATATTTATATTCAGTATTTGGAAAAAGACTCCTCCACTTAAAGCACAAACTCATGCAGCTATTTGAATAGAAATAACCATCCTCGCACCGTCTGCTGGACTAAAGAAGATTTAGCTAAAAGCTGAACGTAGGCAGACCTAAGCTACCAACTACCCTTTTGAGTTGCCAAACAGCTGCAACTCTCAGGTTCACAACTCCATACCTTTACCGTAAACACCACCGCCTGATGGATGGTACTTCTATATAAAAATTTCGGCAGAGTTTCCCCTGAAACTGGATGATCCGCAAAAACAGAACCAGCACTATACTATACATGGGAATGGATACCCGGATAAACTGATATCCAAAACAATTATATGCTTACCCGGATACAATAACACGTACTCTGGCTCAACACAGGGAACGTCACAAGTGGCTACCAATCACCCAAGCTCACTAGTACCGGACGAAGAAGAAATGGAAATGGACTGAGGATAGAAATAATTAGATCTTTAGGAAGCTCATCTTCTTATTTATTTGGCTACCAGAGTTAGACTATTTATGAGTCAAGCTAACCGAAGAATCGCAATTGAAGAAATAAATATTGAATGAGCTTTATGGAACAAAATCTATGTCAATTTAACCTTCCTATAAAAAGGAAACTCCGACAATTTACCAGAAAATCTTTTTATACCGAGACAAACTTGTAGAATAACATGACTCTACTAGCGTCTCGAACCAAAAGGAGACACATAGATCGAGTATTACTTACTAACCACTTTACACCGGAAGAAACAATGACATTTTCTGATGGTGACAAATAAGAATCCCATTATCCTACCAACACGAAATTCCGAGAAGAGAGGTAAACTGACTTGACATTATAACAGAATGAGGCATAACAAAATGCCAAACAAACAATACCGATACTCACTCACAAATCTCTCGCATTTAATCCAGATAAACTAGTAGGGTCATCATAAATGCCAGGAATAAATCATACAAGAAGCTCACCCCTCTACCGCAACCGATTCTTAATAGATTAAGACAACCATTTCCAAATCGATCGGAAGAATCAAATCTTACTCACATATAAGGGAAGAAAAATACATGGGTGTACTATATCAAATACCTCAACATCCTGCCAGACTGGTAATTCTTAGAACTGCCTCTGCGGCTGAGCCGAGCCGCTACTCTGATAATTACTTCTAGAAGAACCACTACCACCACACTCTCGACCTCTATCGAATGAGGGCATATCTCTGATTGATTAAGATCTATATGAAATCCCCTGCGACTGTGCAGGTAACAGATGACGAGAGAAAGGACGACTGCCTACTTTCCGGAGTAATGAAAAACTCCTCAAAGGATAACCAGACTCACGACAATGATACCACATTTTCGCTGAAAAATGGAAGCTGGAAAGATTGTTGATAGCTGTAAAGAGAAGACTGAATCTGATCTTGATGAGCTACTGGCGCACTCTAAGAATCAAGTGACACAAGCTGAGATAACCCGGAAGGTGACCTCCCAAAATAATCAGAACTTTTACCTCCAAATGAGGTACCATAGTTACCCGCCAGGGCCGTGGGATCTCTTATTTTCCCGCTCTAACTTATGGTATGCCTCGAACCTTCGGGCAATATTAACAACAACATCAAATAAAATCCAGACCTCAATTCCTCGAGCCATCTGGGATTTCAAGGAAAAATAAAGGTCATCAATAAATCTCTGAATCTCTCGAAAGGCTCATGAACTAGTTCTAATGCATATCCAGCCATTCTATAGAATTTAATCTCATATTCTGAAGCACCAACAGGCTAACCGACAAGCTACCCTGTCTAATCCACTCAAACTGGAAACGCTTTTCATCTCGCTCGCTACTCGAAAGGAACTTTCCACAAATCTAGAAGAAAAATCGAACCAAGTTAACTAATAAGAGAGCGGCCCACCAATTCAAGGCTGGACCCTGAAACTGGAAAGCAGAATAATACACAACATATTGCTCGAGATAACCAACAGCCTGGAGGATATGCTGACATCATTTTATTTCTTAAAAAGAATCACGAGGTTTATCTGATGCATTGCTTAAGAATATCGGAAGGTTCAACCAGATAAAATAATGCAACATCTTCGAACACTCGGACCGAGCTATTACTTGGGTTAGCTAACCAACCAGAATAACTAGTGGCGCAACACATGCTGTCTCTGGAACATAATTTACTGGGGTAATATTAAGAACTAGAATAGGAGCTCCCTGAGACCGAACGTCTGCATCTGCGGCAACCTGATAAGCTGCCTAGCGAATAATAGGTTCTTGCGGTATCTGCGTCACCAAGATTCTCGTAAAAGCATCGTAGAGAGCCAAGGGAACCATAAGGAAAGCCCATCGTAAGCTCGTACAGCTGGGGCCTGCACGACTGGATCGTCAGCACGACAACTCTCGGGGCTTGAGCAGCTTTAGCCCCAGGCTAGACTGCTTCGTTCTGAACTCTTACCGTTTGCTGATTTGTCGCACAAGGATTCGCAATTACCACGAAGGAATCAAGGAAAATACTTTTGCATCCTAGACCGACGCACGATCAGAAAAGAAGGAAGTGAAACTTCCTAAATGCCATCATAGTCTCTCGTAGATAAGTACGGACGTCTACGTACCCATCAGCGAGACTCTACTAGACACTGTCTTAGTCTGGATAGACTCTAAACCAGGCTCTGATACCAACTGACACGACCCGCAATCCGGTTAGGCCATGCGGGCACTCGACATCCTCTCCTAGACCTGTCGGGCGAAACCTTACCAACTAAATCAGGAAAAATAAATATAACAATTCACAAATAAGGACAAGACTTAAAAAAAATCACAGACATACTGATACCTCTAAGCTGTACAAAAGAAATTACAGCTGACTACCCAACATACTAGGTTTAGGGCTATCCAGACTAGACATCTAAGAGTACAAAAGAAGACAAATACCTCCTGAAGGGAGCAAAATGCAACTGAAATAACAACCAATAAACTGGTGGCCATCCAGAATAAAAGCTGGCTCACCCTGACAGCTGAAGTCGTCTTCGCTCCTTCACAACGTGGCAAACTCAATCCTGGAGCGAACCTGCCGAAACGAAATAGATAGACAAGAAACAAACAACAAACAAGGGTGAGTCAAAGGACTTAATAAGTGGGCAGACTAGCCACCTCAATGAATAGGATAGTTAGCCAGGGAGAAAAGAAACAGATAAATAAAATTTCTCTTATTTAAATTATGAAAAGGCAGAGCCAAATAATAACTAGAAACACGTATGGAATCACAAATTCATTAAAACCAGGAACGTAAGATAGCCAGAATATATAGGTATCTCGAACATATAAACAATCAGAAATACATCCTGTTGCAGCGTGCAACCCGATCCATATATTCATCCTGTTGCGGCATGCAACCTGATCCATATATTCATAATGTCGCGGCGCGCAACCCTATCCATATATTTATACCGTTGCGTGCAACCCGATCCCTGCAACTCAGAATACGAGCCAGAAATACATAGGCTGACTGAAATATGTCCACAATATGGTATACATACCGCATACACAAAACAGAGCATGATAGTCACACAATAGCCAGCACGCGGTGCAATGAAATGGGATGAATGCAGTATGATGCAATGGTGTCATATGTGCCAAATAGATGGAGCGGAATCCTCCTGGTCCGAGGGCGGAATCCTCCTACCCTCAATGTGATGCAATGGAGCGGAATCCTCCTGCTCCGAAGGCGGAATCCTCCTACCCTCAATATGATGCAATGGACCGCATATGAATGACATATAATACATATGAATGCAATGTGATGCAATAATAACCCTTCACCGGCACGGGACTCTCATCGACAGCCGGGAAGTAGATGCCAACTCACAGCCAGGGTACAATGCTCAGATCCTCAATGCAATACCAACAATAGGACATAACATATAATATATAATGTAAATCCAAAGCTAAGGCGTAATGAGTACGCTTATCGGCAGCTACACACGTAAGGGATACGTGGTAGAAAATCCAAGAGGCCAGGTGCCTGCAAAGAAATGGATGTAAATACTTACCTCTTCCAAAAGGTAGCTCTGCTAATCAACAACCGCTTTATCCTTTGGTTTCCTTGCCAAATGATCCCACTCTATTTAATAAACAGAAAAATATATCAAATTAGGCTAAAGGCTTCATTCCTCACATCTTAGGGCAATCCGGTTAGGAACCTGATACCCTATTCGTATATGCAATACGCAGGGCAGACCTATGTACAGGGTTCAAAGTCCCATAACCAAACCCTAAATAAATTATATTTATATGTTGCCCATAACTCACTGAGTACGAATATATAATCATTTCCATCATCGGGGTCCAATTGACCTTTTAAACCATCAATTTACGTCATTAGGGCGATGTCTAATATCCCTAATTTTACCATAAAAATATATTCAAACACATATAATAAGCTAAGATAATGAGTTAACATCATTACCTGGAGATTTGCGGTAGAAATTCTACTATTTTTTCCACCTCTTTTTCTCTTTTTCCCTCTCTCTTTTCTAATTTTTCCTGTCTCTATATTTGATTGAATGTTTTGCGCTCTGTCTCATAACTACTTGCTAGGGGGAGTTAATCCCTTAGCAACCGACATAGGTAGTTATATTTTTATTTATTTATTTTTGTTTTGTTTTATTTTATTTTATTTTCTTAACGAAAATTAAAACGGTGCCTTACGATATTCGAAATAATTTCAACTTTTGCATACAAGTTGTACAAAATATATGTAACATATTCGCGAAGGCGGATCTCAAATCAGACTCTCGAAACTCAAGATGCCAATTTAAATGAAAAGAAGTCAAATTATTTAACTTTCGGCATTTTAGCGGAAACTAGTCGAACAACATCGAAATTCACTTTCGAAAAATTAAAAAAGTCGCAAATAATCATACGAACCTAACGGCGCTTTCGGATTTCGATTCGGAGCTCATTCGCCAAAACCGAGCTCGAAAATCTCTTTTTAATATTTATTGACAATAATAACTGAAACCTTCTTTCGATGCCTACCAAACGAGGTCTGATTTAGCTCAAATTTTACAGACAAGTCCTAATGGATATTACGAATATTTTAAAATTATCGAATCACCAATCGGAGTCCTAACTTTCGAAACGACTGACCGAGGTCGTTTCATGCAGTTAAAGTTAGTTGCAGCTGAGAAGTAAAAAAATTTCCTCAAGACAGTGTTAGAGGTATGTATCTCATTTTAGACATATGGATAATTCATAGTCAGAATTTTCAATTATATTGATCTTTTGACAAGTGCATTTAGTCTTTGATGAGAGATAGATAAGTGTGACTGCCTGATCACATGCTCGTTGCAAATGAAAAGTATAGTGCCTGAAGTGATGTCAAGTGTTCCTTTCATCCCATTGAGATGTCACGTTTTGATACGAATATTTATGTTCACTGATTTCTTTTGCTACAGAACCGCCATGGTAGGACAAGCTCTAGAGAAGCAGGTTCCGCTAAGACAGAATCAACTCCTTCAGGTTCTAATTCCTTTGTTTATCATTCTTCTCTGCTTTCCATGAGTACAGATAGGGTTGATTATTTAATTTTTAAGTACTTTCAGAATTAGTGTTTTCTATTTAGCGAACCACGTTATGTGTAATTTATCAAATCATGGTTAAAAAGCTTGTCTTATTAATAGGATTATCTCCAACTGGAAATCCACTATTTTTCTGAGTGCTAAAAAGTCGAACTTTCAGAAGACATGATACATAAGGAACTAAAATAAACTCATGATGCATGGTTGTTAGCTGGAATGGTCTACACTGTTAAAATATATGAAGATTTGCCTCCTTCCGAAGCCATCCTTCAACATTTTGAGGCGTAGCTCAAGCTTGCTGCTGATATTTGAGATCCCAGGGTGAAAAGGAGCTAATCATGTGTTCAATCATGCTTGCCGCTTGCAGATGTGTTTGAATATGATATTTTATTGCTGACTAAAGTGGACGATTTGTGTAATCAAATTCAGTTTGAAGACATATAACGCTACTTTGTCCTAGTATTTTGCATGGTTTAATAGAATATTGATATTTCTTGATTATAATATTCTTGTTGAAGTACTGAATAGTGTTCAAATTTATATTAGAAAGAAAGCAGGGCACATGAAGCTTTGATGATAAAATATGCAGTGTTCCATTAAGAATATTGTGGGTTAATTATGGAGGTTAAACAAGCAAAACCTCTGTTGTTTGCTGTCACAGCAGTTTAGAAAACCTCCGCTGTTAGCTGCCTCAAATCAATTGAGGCAATGGTATTAGAGGGGGTTTTCCCAACCTCCGTGAAAGCAAATAGTGGAGGTTTTTAACCTCCGCAAAATGCACTTTTAACCTCCGCAGTTTTCCCCTTTTTTTGTTGTGGTAGTCTTGCTGCAACTAAGGAAAGTACTATTTGATCAAAAACTATTCTAAAACATCTTATAACTAATCAAACTAAATCTAAATCTAAATTGAACCCACTTAGCTTGTTGGTGCTTTGTGAAAATCACATATTCTTATTTTATTTTCCATAACTTCTTTTAGTCGTCTTTCTTAGAAGTGATTATTTATATCATTATTTTCTAATACTGAAGTTTTATATTTTTTATTTAGGCGACTCGGATTCTTACTAACTTGGTATATCATCGATGTTGTGACCGTAAACTGACTAATTTTTCTCCCAAAAAAATTTAACCGTAAAGATTGAACATGACTTGTATTTCTACAACCATGTGCAAAGAACATGCATTGCATTTGTTATGTTACATCTCTTAATCTATCTTTAATACTCTACTTAAGATAATATATCCTGTTAGATCTTTTTCTGATGATAATATTTCATGAAAATTTTATCAAATTAACACCATAATTTGTGGTTACCATTTTCATTTAACTAAAATTCAATATCATACCAGATAATAAGAATAAGATATACTTTCTTTCCAAAGAAGAGATAAACGTTTAACCTACTCCAATATTTCTCAATTAGAATTTTATCAATTGATAAACTTTTAACCTACTCCAATATTTCTCTTCTACCATGCATATGTCCTAAAAGAAGAGATAAGTTATTAGAACTTAGGTGATACCTTCAGTTTTATTTACAATTAGTATTAATTTATTTTGTGCAAGCATCTATCTTGCGTAATCTCACGTTCAAAATTCCACATTAATGAATATAGATTTGACTACATATATATATACCATTATTCTGTTTTCCTTTCTCAACCACTTCCTTAATTATCCAATGTATTGAACTAAATTGAAAAAAAATAAAAGAGAGATGATAAAGATTCTATAAAATATAACTTTCATATCTCTTCGGTGCAATGCTCTTTCATATATCCATCCCTCGAACTATACATTTTCATGTTCCTTCTTTACTTTCGTCGGGAGATGATAAACTCTAAAACATATAATTTATATCATTTAAACTCCAGATAACCCCAAAAAAATTTAAAAATCATAATGGAATAGTTTAGCTCATGAACAGAGTAGCTTTATCCTTCAAAATATTTGTCTAGGCTCTTTAGGATACCCACAAAATATACTATATATCCAAACAACATGCTCAAGACCATTCTCTTTTTGAAAATATCATTGTTGTGAGAAACTGAGGAAATATTATTGATGATGATACAAAACTGTGTTTACAATAATCTCTATTTATAACTACTATACATGTTACACATATGTTTCCCAATGTGGGACTATTACGCTAATCCTAATCATATACGACTTAGCTTTTCTAATACTCCCTCTCAAGCCGGTGCATATAAATTATATATACCGAGCTTGTTACAAATATAACCAATACGTGGACCAGTAAGAGACTTGGTGAAAATATCTGCAAATTGATCATAGGACTTCACAAATTTTGTAACAATGTCTCCTTAGAGTATCTTTTCTCTAACGAAGTGACAGTCAATCTCAATGTGCTTAGTCCTCTCATGGAAAACTGGATTCGACGCAATATAAAGATCAACTTGATTATCACACACAAGTTCCATACGATTGAATTCTCAAATTTCAACTCTCTGAGCAACTGCTTGATCCAAATTAGTTCGCAAGTGGCTGCAGCCATTGCACGATATTCTGCTTCTGCACTAGATCGGGCAACCACATTCTGTTTCTTACTTTTCCAGGACACCAAATTATCTCCTACCAGAACACAATAATCAGATGTAGAACGTCTATCATAGGAACATTCTGCCCAATCAACATCTGTATATCCAACAACTCGTTCACGGCATCAACTTTCGAAGAGCAATCCTTTGCCTGGGGATGTTTTAATATACCGAAGAATGCAAATGACTGTATCCCAGCGGGTATCACATGATGAGTCCATAAATTGACTTACCACACTCACAGGAAAGAAAATGTCAGGTCAAGTCACCATGAGGCAGTTTAGCTTACTAACCAACCGCATGAATCTCGCAGGATCACCAAGAGGCTCCCCCTGTCCTGGCATAAGCTTAGCATTCGGATCCATAGGAATATCAATAGACCTACAACATTTCATTCTTGTCTCCTCAAGAATGTCTAAGGCATACTTCCTCTGTGAAATGACAATACCTGACTTAGACTAAGCAATCTTAATACCTAAAAAGTACTTCAACCTGCCTAGATCTTTAGTCTGGAAGTGCCTAAAGAGATGCTGCTTCAATCTAGCGATACCATTATGATCATTGCCAGTGATAAAAATATCATCAACATAAACCACTAAATAAATGCATAGATTTAGAGCAGAATGCCGATAAAAGACAGAGTAATCAGCTTTACTACGAGTCATGCCTGAAACGACCTCGGTTAGTCGTTTCGGAAGTTAGGACTCCGATTGGCGTGCCGATAAATTTAAAATATTCGTAAGGTCCATTAGGACCTTTCTGTAAAATTTGAGTTAAATCAGACCTCGTTTGGTAGGCATCGGAAGAAGGTTTAAGTTTTTATTGTCGATAAATATTAAAAAGAGATTTTCGAGCTCGATTTTGGCGAACGAGCTCCGATTCGAAATCCGAAAGCGCCGTTAGGTTCGTATGATTATTTGTAACTTTTGTGAACTTTCGAAAGTGAATTTCGATGTTGTTCGGCTAGTTTCCGCTAAAATGCCGAAAGTTAAATAATATGACTTCTTCTATTTAAATTCGCATCTTGAATTTCGAGAACCCGATTTAAGTTCCGTCTTAGCAAGTATGCTACATATATTTTGTATAACTTGTATGTAAAAGTTGGGATCATTTCGAATTTAGTAGAGTTCCGTTTTAATTTTCGTCGCGAAAAGAAAACAAAAAAAAAAGAAGAGAAAAAGGACAAAAAGGAAAAGAAGCCAAAAGTTGATGGCGGCTGAATGAGCTTATATAAAGCTCAATTACAAGCTCAAATTTATAACAACATAGAAAATGAATAGAAACGTGAGACGTTAAATAGAAACATGGAAAATAAGCGAAAAATGCCAGAAAATGAGAAAAGGGGCCGGAGAAAAGTAGAATTTTCACCCTGAAACATTCAGGTAATGGTCCTAATATATTCTTTGAGTTTATTACGTGTGTTTTAATATATTTTAACGGTAAAAATTGGGATATTATACATCATTTTAATAAGTTCAATTAATAGTTCAAAGGGTCAAATGGACCCCGATAACGAAATTGATTATATATTCGTACTTAGTGAGTTATGGGCAACATATAAATATAATTTATTTAGGGTTTGGTTCTGTGACCTTAAACCCTGTACATAGGCCTGGCCTGCGTATTGCGTATGCAAATAGGGTATCAGTTTCCTAACCGGATTGCCCTAAGATGTGAGGAATGAAGCCTTTAGCCTAATTTGATATATTTTTCTGCTTATTTAATAGAGTGGGATCGTTTGGCAATGAAACCAAAGGACAAGCGGTTATTGAGTGGATGTACTAACTTTGTAAAAAAGTAAGTGTTTGTATCCATTTCTTTGGAGGCACCTGGCCTTGTGGATTTTCTACCACGTGTCCCTTACGTGTGTAGCTGCCGATAGGCGTACTCCTTACGCCTTAGCTTTGGATTTACATTGTATATTATATGTTATGTCCTGTTGTTGGTATTTCATTGAGAACCTGAACATTGTACTCTGGCTTTGAGTTGGCATCTACTTCCCGGCTGTCGATGAGAGTCCCGCGCCGGTGAAGGGTTATTATTGCATCACATTGCATTCATATGCATTATATGTCATTCATATGCATTACATTGCATATCATATTGGGTGCAGGAGTATTCCGCCCCAGGAGCAGGAGGATTCCGCTCCATTGTATCATATTGAGGGTAGGAGGATTCCGCCCCAGGAGCAGGAGTATTCCGCTCTTATGTCAGATATTGAGTGCAGGAGTATTCCGCCTCAGGTTTACATTATATCGGGTGCAGGAGTATTCCACCCCAGGAGCAGGAGTATTCCGCTCCAGTTGGTTATCAGATTGGATTCCCCTCGAATGCAGGAGTATTCTGCTTCGGGATGGGATTACGGGCACATGTGACCCTTTGCATCACATTTCATTTCATTTCATTTCATTTCAATTCATACCATTGCGTAGACTTGCGGTACATGACTATTGTTCTGCTTATATGTGCATTGCTTATTTGTTGATAACTTTCTGGCTCACATCCTTGGTTGAGTTTATAGTTTTTTTTACATGTTTCCGATTATTATCTGGCTCTACCTTTTTATAATTTAAATAAGAGGAATTTGGTCTATCTGTTTCTTTTCTCCCTGGCTAGCTATCCTATTTTTTGAGGTGGCTAGTCTGCCCCACTTATTGAGTCCTTTTGACTCACCCTTGTTTGTTGTTTGTTTCTTGTCTATCTATTTCGTTTCGGCAGGTTCGCTCCATGATTGAGTTTGCCACGTTGTGAAGGAGCGAAGACGACTTCAGCTATCAGGGTGAGCCAACTTTTATTCCGGATGGCCACCAGTTTATTGGCTATTATTTCAATTGCATTTTACTCTCTTATGGAGGTATCTGTCTTCTTTGCACTCTTAGATGTCTAGTCTGGATAGCCCTAAACCTAGTATGTTGGGTAGTCAGCTGTAATTTCTTTTGCACAGCTTAGAGGTGTCAGTATGTCTGTGTTTTTGTTTTAAGTCTTGTCCTTATTTATGGATTATTATATTTATTTTCCTAATTTAACTGGAAAGGGTTCGCCCGACGAGTCTAGGGGAGGATGTCGGGTGCCCGCACGGTCTAACCGGATTCCGGGTCGTGTCGGTTGGTATCAGAGCCCAGTTTAGAGTCTATCCAGACTAAGACAGTGTCTAGTAGAGTCTCGATGATGGGTACGTAGACGTCCGTACTTATCTACGAGGGGCTATGATGGTATTTAGGAAGTTTCACTTCCTTCATTTCTGATCGTGTGTCGGTCTAGGGTGCAAAAGTATTTTCGTTAATTTGTTCGTGGTAATTGTGAACCCTTGAGTGATAAATCAGCAAACGGTATGAGTTCAAGATGAAGCAGTCTAGCGTGGGGCTAGCACCGACGAAGCCCCGAGAGTTTTTTTGATCGTACTGACGATCTAGTTACGGAAGTCCCAGCTGTACGAGTTCGCGATGGGCAAGGGATCATGGCCTTGTGGTTCCCTTGGCTCTCTGCGATGCTTTTACGAGAATCTTGGCGACGCAGATACCGCAGAAAACCTATTATTTGCTAGGCAACTTATCAGGTTGCCGCAGATGCAGACGTTCAGTCTCAGGGAGCTTCTATTCCAGTTTTTAATATTGCCCCAGTAAATTATGTTCCAGAGGCAGCATGTGTTGCGCCACTAATTATTCTGGTTGGTTAGCTTAGCCCAAGTAATAGCTCGGTCCGAGTGTCCGACGATGCTGTATTATTTTATCTGGTTGAAACCTTCCGATATTCTCAAGCCATGCATCAGATAATCCCTGTGTAAGTTTTTTTTTTTTTAAATAAAATGATGTCAGCGCATCATTCAGGCTCGTGATTATATCGAGCGAGATGGTGTTGATTATTCTGCTTTCCAGTTTCAAGGGTCCGGCTTTGAATTGGTGGGCCGCTCTCTTATTAGCTAACTTGGTTCGGTTTTCTTCTAGATTCGTGTAAAAGTTCCTTTCGAGTAGCAAGCAAGATGAAGAGTATTGCCAGTTTGAGTGGCTTAGACAGGGTAGCCTGTCTGTTAGCCTGTTGGTTTCGGAATATGAGATTGAATTCTATAGAATGGCTGAATATGCATGAGAACTAGTCCATGAGCCTTTTGAGAGATTCAAAGATTTATTGATAACCTTTCTTTTTCCTTGAGATCCTAGATAGCTCAAGAGATTGAGGTTGGGACTTCATTTGATGCCGTTGTTGATATTGCTTAAATGTATTAGGCATACCATAAGTTAGAGCAGGAGAGCAAGACAAGAGATCTTGTGGCCCTAGTGGGTAACCATGGTACCTCATTTGGAGGTAAGAGTTCCGATTATTTTGGGAGGTCACCTTCTAGGTCATCTCAGCTTGTGTCACGCGATTCTTAGAGTGCGCCAAAAGTTCGTCAATATTAGACCCAGTTTTTCTCTTTGTAGCTATCAACAATCTTTCCTGTTTCCATTTTTTGCGAAAAAGGTGTTATCATTATCGTGAGTTTGGTTATCCTTTGGGGAGTTTTCCCTTACTCTAGCAAGTAGACAGTCGTTATTCTTCTTGCCCTCAAGCACCTGCCCAGTCGCAGGGATTTCATTTTGATCCCAATCAGCCAGAGAAATGCCACGATCCAGTAAAGGTTGAGAGCGTGGTGGCAGTTATTCTTCAGAAGGTAATTATCAATGTAGCGACTTAGTTCAGCCGCAGAAGCAGCTGTATGAACTACCAGTCTGGCAAGATGCTGAGGTATCCGATGTAGTAAACCCTGGGATTTCTTCTTCTCTTAAATATGAGTAAGATTTGATTCTTTCGATCGATCTGGAAATAGTGTGTCTTATCATGTTTCGATGGTTTCCTTGGATGTCGTTTTTATTAAAATCTGTTGCGGTAGAGTGGTGAGCTTCTTGTATGATTTATTCCTGGCATTTCTGAGATCCTCCTAGTTGATCTGGTTTAAATGTGAGAGATTTGGCAGTAAGTGTTGGTATTGTCTTCCTGACATCTTGTTGTTCCACCTTCTCTTATTATATCAAATCAGTTTACCTCTCTTCTCAGAATTTCGTGTTGGTTGGATGATGGGATTCTAATCCATCACCATCAGAAAGTGTTATCGTTTCTTCCGGTGTAAAGTGGTTAGTAAGTAATATTTGATCTATGTGTCTTCCATCGGTTCAAGATGTTTGCACAGTCATGTTATCCCATGAGCTTATCTGGGTTATAAAAGGGTTTTTTGGTAAATTGTCAGAGTTTCCTTCTTATTGGGAGGTCAAATTGGCATAGATGTTGTTCCATAAAGCTCATTTAATATCTGTTTCTTCAATTGCGATTCTTGGGCTACTTTGATTCGTAAGTAGTCTAGCTTTGGTAGCCAAGAAAATAAGAAGATGAGCTTCCTGAAGCTCTAATTATTTCTATCCTCGGTCCATTTTCATTTCTTTTTCGTCCGGCACTAGTGAGCTTGGGCGGTTGGTAGCCGCTTGTGATGTTCCCTGTATTGAGCCAGAGTACGTGTTATTGTAGCCGGGTAAGCATATTATTATTTTTCAAGGCTTCTAAGGGTAATAGAAGTACCATCCATACGACGGTGGTGTTTACGACAAAGGTATGGAGATGTGAACTCGAGAGTTGCAGCTGTTTGGCAACTCGAAAGGGTAGTTGGTAGCTTAGGTCTGCCTACGTCCAGCTTTTAGCTAAATCTTCTTTCGTCCAGCAGACTGTGCGGGGATGATTATTCCTGTTCAAATAGCTGCATGAGTTTGTGCTTTAAGTGGAGGAGTCTTCCTCCAAATACTGAATGGTAATACTAAATCTCTAAGGCGTTGATACCATTTTTGTCACGACCCAACGTAAGGCCACGACAGAAACCTACAATGAGTGTCGCTCATTACTAAACCCACTAGTAATCTATTAATGCTAGAGATAAGCTGGCAACCTGATCATAAATACGTACTTATCTGCTGAAAGTATAAAGTCTGGAAGGTTGACACGATTTTAACTTGCTGGCAATTAGAACGCTGAGCCACAAATTCTGCTATGTCACACTTCATTCCGTCCCACCAGTAAATTTTCTTAAAATTATGGTACATCTTAGTCGAACCTGGATGAACAGTGTATTTGGAATAATGTGTCTCTATCATAATCTGTCCACATAAATCTGCAATATCAGGAAAACAAAGTTTATCTTTATGCATGAGAACACCATCAGTAGTAACCCTGTATGGTGACTCCGGTTTTCTTCTGGCTATCTGTCTATATTCAACTAGAACTGGAGCCTCATACTAACGCTGTTTTACTTCATGAAAATTTAGAGATAAAGGTCTAGTGCAGTTTGTCGTCCATCCATCATTGGCATATCTCCTTCACACCTCAACTCTTTGAGAAGTTACTTTAGTGTTTATAAGTCCACATGTAATCAACTTTGTTGCTGGTATTCTGCCTCAGCTCATGGTCCAACTATATATCTCTTTTATTTTCACTTTTTCAAGTCATAATACTTCCAATTCAAAGACAATACCCTGAAGTAGATGTTCAGTCTGAAGATCATTCCTGGTCTGCATTATATTATCCAGTAGTATTTGCATGATCCTTATCCTTATATGATAGAGTCCGTTCAGATGAACCTTTAACATACATTAGAATATGAGTAACTACATTCCCATAAGGGGCTTGCGGAACAACACTAACATCAACTAAGATGTTGCATAGTGCGTTCGTAAAAATAATATAGCTTGCATCAAATCTTCTATAGTGTGTAGTGACAAGGTACTTCAACAGCTCCCCCTATTGCATCAAGCGTGAGCTAATTCTTAGTTCCATCGACCCGTTCTATATCGAAAGGTATATCGAAGAGGTGAGTATCGGCTGAATCATGTTAATCCATTCAAAGGTCCGTGTATCTTTGCTTCGAAAATGTAGAACTCTCTTCTCGTGATCGAGGAAGGATCAGCTTAGTCAGAATAAGCTGTGCAATGGTATTATCATATTATCCAGATATATTTTATTCCAAAAGTACGGTATGCGTGTTATGATTATGATCCTATAATCAGAAGATAATGCTCGTGGAGTAGTTTATGAAGGTCGTGCAAGTTCTCTTACTATCTGTGCGAATTTTTCTTTAGACTTAGGCTCGTTCGAGGACGAAGAGAGTTTAAGTGGAGGAGAATGAAACGACCTCGGTTAGTCGTTTCGGAAGTTAGGACTCCAATTGGCGTGCTGACAATTTTAAAATATTCGTAGGTCCATTAGGACCTGTCTGTAAAATTTGAGTTAAATCAGACCTCGTTTGGTAGGCATCGGAAGAAGGTTTCAGTTTTTATTGTCGATAAATATTAAAAAGAGATTTTCGAGCTCGATTTTGGTGAACGAGCTCTGATTCAAAATCCGAAAGCGCCATTAGGTTCGTATGATTATTTGTAACTTTTGTGAACTTTCGAAAGTGAATTTCGATGTTGTTCGGCTAGTTTCTGCTAAAATGCCGAAAGTTAAATAATTTGACTTCTTCTATTTAAATTCGCATCTTGAGTTTCGGGAACCCGATTTGAGATCCGTCTTAGCAAGTATGCTACATATATTTTGTATAACTTGTATGCAAAAGTTGGGATCATTTCGAATTTTGTAGAGTTCTGTTTTAATTTTCGTCGCGAAAAAAAAACAAAAAAAAAAGAGAAAAAGGACAAAAAGGAAAAGAAGCCAAAAGTTGATGGCGGCTGAATGAGCTTATATAAAGCTCAATTACAAGCTCAAATTTATAGAAACAGAGAAAATGAACAGAAACATGAGACGTGAAATAGAAACAGGGAAAATAAGCGAAAAATGGCAGAAAATGAGAAAAGGGGCCGGAGAAAAGAAGAATTTTCACCCTGAAACATTCAGATAATGATCCTAATATATTCTTTGAGTTTATTACATGTGTTTGAATATATTTCAACGGTAAAAATTGGGATATTATACATCGTTTTAATAAGTTCAATTAATAGTTTAAAGGGTCAAATGGACCCCGATAACAAAGTTGATTATATATTCGTACTTAGTGAGTTATGGGCAACATATAAATGTAATTTATTTAGGGTTTGGTTATGTGACCTTAAACCCTGTACATAGGCCTGGCCTGCGTATTGCGTATGCAAATAGGGTATCAGGTTCCTAACCGGATTGCCCTAAGATGTGAGGAATGAAGCCTTTAGCCTAATTTGATATATTTTTCTGCTTATTGAATAGAGTGGGATCATTTGACAATGAAACCAAAGGACAAGCGGTTATTGAGTGGATGTACTAACTTTGTAATAAGGTAAGTGTTTGTATCCATTTCTTTGGAGGCACCTGGCCTCGTGGATTTTCTACCACGTGTCCCTTACGTGTGTAGCTGCCGATAGGCGTACTCCTTACGCCTTAGCTTTGGATTTACATTGTATATTATATGTTATGTCCTGTTGTTGGTATTTCATTGAGGACCTGAACATTGTACTCTGGCTGTGAGTTGGCATCTACTTCCCGGCTGTCGATGAGAGTCCCGCGCCGGTGAAGGGTTATTATTGCATCACATTGCATTCATGTGCATTATATGTCATTCATATGCATTACATTGCATATCATATTGGGTGCAGGAGTATTCCGCCCCAGGAGCAGGAGGATTCCGCTCCATTGTATCATATTGAGGGTAGGAGGATTCCGCCCCAGGAGCAGGAGTATTCCGCTCTTATGTCAGATATTGAGTGCAGGAGTATTCCGCCTCAGGTTTACATTATATCGGGTGCAGGAGTATTCCACCCCAGGAGCAGGAGTATTCCGCTCCAGTTGGTTATCAGATTGGATTCCCCTCGAATGCAGGAGTATTCTGCTTCGGGATGGGATTACGGGCACATGTGACCCTTTGCATCACATTTCATTTCATTTCATCTCAATTCATACCATTGCGTAGACTTGCGGTACATGACTACTGTTCTGCTTATATGTGCATTGCTTATTTGTTGATATGTTTTTGGCTCACATCCTTGGTTGAGTTTATAGTTTTTTTAATATGTTTCCGATTATTATCTGGCTCTACCCTTTTATAATTTAATTACGAGGAATTTGGTCTATCTGTTTCTTTTCTCCCTGGCTAGCTATCCTATTCTTTGAGGTGGCTAGTCTACCCTCACTTATTGAGTCCTATTGACTCACCCTTGTTTGTTGTTTGTTTCTTGTCTATCTATTTCGTTTCGGCAGGTTCGCTCCAGGATTGAGTTCGCTACGTTGTGAAGGAGCGAAGATGACTTCAGCTATCAGGGTGAGCCAGCTTTTATTCCGGATGGCCACCAGTTTATTGGCTATTATTTCAATTGGATTTTACTCTCTTCAGGAGGTATCTGTCTTCTTTGCACTCTTAGATGTCTAGTCTGGATAGCCCTAAACCTAGTATGTTGGGTAGTCAGCTGTAATTTCTTTTGCACAGCTTAGAGGTGTCAGTATGTCTGTGTTTTTGTTTTAAGTCTTGTCCTTATTTATGGATTATTATATTTATTTTCCTAATTTAATTGGTAAGGGTTCGCCCGACAGGTCTAGAGGAGGATGTCGGGTGCCCGCACGGCCTAACCGGATTCCGGGTCGTGTCAATGCCAAACTTCTAAACAACTATACTGAACTTACAAAACCAGGCTCGAGGAGATTGTTTTAAACTATAGAGTGACTGACGCAATCGACACACAAGACCACTAGACCCACCTAAGAAACAAAATCAGGTGGTTGATCCATATAAACCTTCTCTTTAAGATCACCATGGAGAAAAGCATTCTTAATATCCAGTTGATAGAGAGGCCAATGACGGACAGTCGCCATGGATAGAAAGAGACAAACAGATGCTATTTTAGCAACCGGAGAGAATGTGTCACTGTAATCAAGCCCAAATATCTGAGTATAATCTTTTGCAACCAGGCGGGCCTTGAGCCGATCAATTTGGTCGTCTGGACCAACCTTGACTACATAAACCCACCGACAACCAATAGTAGTCTTACTTGGAGGAAGAGGGACAAACTCCCAAGTACCATTAGCACGCAGAGCAGACATCTCATCAATCATAGCCTGTCACCATCCTGGATGAGAGAGTGCTTCACCTATAGACTTAGGCACAAAAATGGATGACAAGGACGACACAATGGCCTGGTGATGTGAGGATAGGCAATGATAGCTCAAGCCCATATAATGAGGATTAGAATTAGCTGTGGATCTCGTACCTTTTTGAAGTGCAATTGGTAGACTAAGTGGAGACAGGTCCGTATTAGGTGAAGAATCTGGTGCAGGACGTGAATCATCTGGGCCTGATGCAGGACGTGAATCATCTAGGTTTGATGCAGGACGTAGACGACGATGATAAGTCTGAAGTGGTGGCTACGTGGCAGTAGAAATTGTAGGAGGAGCAAGTTAACCATGTTTTCCTCCGTTACTTTAAACTCAGTTCTTTATGTTCCTGGTTGTCCTTTCAATATTATACTATTAGTCGCTTGTCTCAATCACATTATTATTCAATAACTTTTCTCAATAACTCTGTTGTTATGCAGGACCGCAGTATGGGAAGGATTATTGGTACCGGGCGTGAGTCAGATGGACTTTACTATCTTGATGCCTTAAGCACAGCCACAACATGTTCTATTAAAGACTCTCCTGAAATGCTTCATAGACGACTAGGGCATCCTAATTTGTCTAAACTTCATAAAATGGTTCCTAATTTGTCTTATCTTTCTACCTTAGACTATGAGTCTTGTCAACTTGGTAAGCATACCCGGTCTCCTTTTCCTAGACGTCTTAATGTTCGAGCAGATTCTCCTTTCACTTTAGTTCATTCTGATGTTGTGGGTCCTAGTCGGGTCAGTTCTACTTTGAGATTCCGCTACTTTGTCAGTTTCATTGATGAATATTCTAGGTGTACTTGGATATTTTTGATGAAAACTCGGTCAGAGTTATTTTCAATTTGTCAGACTTTCCATGCTAAAGTGCAAAATCAATTTGGGGTTCCTATCCACAGATTCCGTAGTGATAATGCTACAGAATATTTATCTTCTCCATTTAACCAATTCATGAAGTCTCGTGGGATTATTCATCAAACATCTTGTCCTTACACGTCTCAACAAAATGGGGTAGTTGAAAGGAAGAATAGGCATCTCATTGAAACTGCTCATATCTTACTCATACAATTGCATGTTCCGTTGCATTTTTGGGGGGATGTAGTCCTCACATCATGTTATCTCATTAATCGTATGCCTTCTTCAGCTATCCAGAATCAAGTTCCGCACTCTATTTTGTTTCCACAATTACCTCTATTCTCTCTTCCACCTCGTGTCTTTGGGAGCACTTGTTTTGTCAAAAATCTTTCTCCAGGAAGAGATAAGTTAGCTCCCCGTGCTCTTAACTGTGTATTTCTGGGTTATTCAAGGGTGCAAAAGGGATATCGATATTACTCACCTGATCTCCAACAATACCTTATGTCCGCTGATGTTACCTTCTTTAAAACTAAACCATACTTCACCGCGTCGGCTGACCACCAAAATATTTCTGAGTTGTTACCAGTTCCAGCCTTTGGGGAGTACGTTGTTTCTCCTACATCTCCATCTTCCATAGCTCTTCTTTCCATAGCTTTACCACCTGCACCTCCACTTCCTTCTCCACCACCTACACTTGACCTGAAATATGATCTGATGCTCCTGAGTCAATAACCCAAGGTTCAAGATTAGAGGAATGAGAAACAAAAGCTACAGGTTTACCAGTTTGAAAAACAGTTGATATTTGTGAAGATGCCTACTTGCGAGCCACTTTGTACTTAAGAAACTCATTATAATCAGATAAGGAAACTGCTCGACTTCTCAAATTTCCCAAATCCATTGTGGAACTATGTTGGTGGCCTAAAGTATAGTCAAACCTTGCCCAAAAAATGTGAAAGTTCAATCTGGTTCTGAACAACCTTAACTCGAACACCAAAAAGATAGAAAAGTCACCGGAAAAGTGACTGGGATGTCGGAACCCTAACTCTGATGGTCGTAAATAATTGAAAATCCAGTGGATAGGCTCGGAATAGGCAGGCAAGCCCAAGAGAAAAAAAGATCTGACCGAAAAAGTTGACAGGAAGTCGTCACGCGCCGGCGCGTGTAACCGACGCATCACCGGAGCTGGAGTTTCTGCTCGCGTGTGGCAGCGCGTGCGGCGGAGATAGAGCTTGTGTTTGACTGGGGTTTGGTCGGAATCTGTAGAAGGACCTTGTAGTAGTGTTTGATTTTGCACAACACTAGCTTAAGCTGATTTTGACACGGAAAACCACCTAGGTCACCGAAAAATTGCACGGTGACTGTGTTTATTGCTCGAAAAATTTGCTGGTATTGTGCACAGTAATATTTTCTCACTAATGCTCTGATACCATGTGAGAAATTAAGGAAATATTATTGATGATTATACAAAACTGTGTTTACAATAATCCCTATTTATAACTACTATACATGTTACACATATGTTTCCCAATGTTGGACTATTACGCTAATCCTAATCATATACGATTTAGCTTTTCTAACAGTTGTCAATATCTTTCTCTTATCGGAAGAACATCTCAATTCTCAAACTCGAAATATGAATTGAGCAAGATATGAAAACATATCTAAACACTCATAAAGCAAAAAAAAAAAAGTATATAATCAGATAAATATTATGATATTGGTTGGTTGTAAAGTAAAATAAGAAAATGAAATATAATCATATAAATATTACGATATATTGATTGGTCAACACTGTTTATTGTACCTAACAATTGATTCAGCTGAATGCAACCATACGTTACATAGACACAAAAATTCATCAAAATAGCAATCTACCCAAAGCATGATTCATGTTCCTCAAAATAATGGCCTACAATACTACACAACTCCCAATTGTAATAACCATGAAAGTTATAGTATCCAAGAGAAAAAAGAATTTACAATAAAATATACTTGGAAGTCCAAAGGAAAGAGAAAAATATAATAAATTCTATGACAGCGTATTAAAATCGATAATGAAATAAAACTAACCTCAGTCAATTTACAAATTCTATATTTTTGTACCTTGTCCTCTCTTATCAAGATAGTACCGGTGGAGTTCCATTCAAGCAAATTATAAACACAACATTAACAATAGAGAATAATAAATAACCACAATAAATTAACAAAATACTTCATTATTCAAAAGAAATCTTTATACTTCAATATTCAAAAATTAACCATACTAATTCAAAAGTTATTTCATTATTCATTTTTCCCTTTATCTATTACTCGAAATCAATTTTTTATTCCTACCCATGATTCGAAAATATCCAAATCATGAAATAAAACTAACCTCAGACAATAAAGAAAATCAGTATATTTAAATCGATAGTGAAATAAAACTAACCTCAGTCGATTTAACAATTCTCTGCTCTTGTACCTTGCCCTTTTTTCAAGATAGTGCCGGTGGAGTTCCATTGAAGCAAACTATAAATACAATATCAACAATAGAGAATAATAAGTAACCACAATAATTTAACAATACACTTCATTATTCAAAAGAAATCTTTATATTTAAAGTTCAAGTTTGGCAAGACATTTGCACTTTTTTATAATAAGCATAAATAAATAGAGTTAATGATCAACAATAAAAAGAATAGAAAGACTAACATTGATATATGTGTCAAGAAAGGGTTATATATAAGAGATTAAGAAGATGAAACTTTATCCCCACTCAAATTTAATTTTAATTCAAATTTGAAATCTTATCTATAGAGGAAAACTTCTGCTTTCAAGAGCTAAAGTTCTCGAGGGAAATGGAAGCTTGGGAGTATTATCTACAGAGGGATTATTATCTAGAGTCCCAGTTCAAAATATTGTTTAAAATTCAATATACGGACAAACTAATCTAAGTTTACTATAGGAATTTTTACACAAAAGCACAATTTTTAGAAGTTAATTACCAAACATAGCAATATCTTATCAAAATTACCCTATATAGAGGAAAAACAAAAGTTAATTACAAACATAGCAACTTAGGTAAAAAAATATTGCTATTTTGGTTTATTTCTTTATTTTACTACAATTTTGGGGTCTTTTATAATTTTCTAAACATTGGTCCTACTATATAACGTTTTTTCCTCATTTTTTACACAGTTTCAAAATTTCGCAATTATTGCTCCCTGTTCACGTGTATCACGCCCGTTTCAGCATCGTTTCTGCTTGTGTCCACTGTATCACCGTATTTTTTCTTTAGTTTTCTCCCCCATTTTCTCCCCCATTTTTATCCCCCACGTACTCCACTATCATCCATGTTTCTAAACCATTTTCATAATTATTTTAGTGTTTAAATTGTCGGCTTTTTTCATTTTTTAGGGTTTTATTTTTTTTCCACTGTTCTTTTTGTTTCAGTGTCTAATTCTAGTTCGTCTTCTGATACTAGAGAACTTAGGTTTAAAACAAAATATGATACAAATGTTTCAAAATGTGGGTCGAAATCTGTGTTAAAACTTAAAGTTCATGTTTCTAAGTCGATAGAAACCCCGCAACAATTGAAACGTGTAACGCGGTCGTCTGAATCTCCTTCTACGGGTATGGGTAAAGGTAAAGTTGTGGTTGAAGATGATGATTTTGAAGAAGATGCTCCACCATTGAAGAAAAGTCAAATTTCTGTGTTGGCTGATGTAGCATTACAGGTACTTTTGTTTCTTTTTTAGTTTTTTATTTCTTTTTCCTGTTTTGTGTATCTATTTGTTTATTTTGTTGTTTCTTGTTGTATCTGTTGTGGTGTTGCATGTGTTGTGATGTATTATAATATTTCTTTAGTATATTTTTACTGTTTCTATAGTGTTTTAACGTTTCTGCTGTGTGTTTTACTGTTTCTGCAGTGTATTATTACTGTTCCTGAAGTGTATTTACCGTTTCTGTAGTGTTTGGACTGTTTCTGTAGCTTTTTTACTGTTAGTGTTTCTTTAATGTATTTTACTGTTTCTGTATTGTACTTAATGTTTTTTAACTGAGTTGAATTTTTCCTTTTTAGGGTGTATCGTTTTATATACCCCAAAATTTTTATTGGAAAGAGTTCCATCTACGGATTACTACAGATGGGGATATTGCAATGTATTCGAAGGATGTCTTAAGTCCGGTGCAGTTGAAAATATTCAAAAATACCTATTTTGGTTATTTGTTACAGGTAGAACATTTGCCCATTCAGACTCAGTTGCTTCAGTCTTTGCTGGTGCGCGAGATTGAGTCCTCCAAGCCTCGTACGTTTGAGGTTTGTGTAAATAGTTCATGTTTGCAATTCGGGTTTCGTGAGTTTGCATTAGTGTTGGAGTTAAATTTCTATAGGGATACACTGAGTTCTCCTGATACGAGTGGTCCAAATTGGTTGATGAGTAGCTACTTCACGAACGTGGAGAAGATGTCTCACGTAGAGATTAAGAATGCTCTTACTCAACGGAAGTGGATTGGTGATGCTGATGCAATTAAGATTGCAGTTCTTTATGTGATTGTGCATTGTGTGATGTTGATGTTTGGCATTTTATGACAATATTTCCTTAATATTTCCTCACGTTTGGATACTTTATTCGCTCGTTTTATAGCTTGTGACTGTGGTTTTGCACTGATTTTATGTCGTGTGTGTGTAGGTTGTTATGCAGTGTAATTGGAGCTTTTAAGAGCATGATTGAGCAAGAAAAGATTGGATTTTGATTAAGGATTGGATCGAGCACACGAAGGTACGACACGAACAAGCAAAAGAGCAAGGAACGAAGAAAAATGGCCTTGCGCTGCAGGGGGCGCGCCGCGCCGCCCAGAGCGCCCAGCCTCTGGCGCGGTTTCCCACGCGGCGCAGCCCAAAAGCGTGGAGTCTGTGGCGGGTTCTGTCCAATGGCACGCGTTCCGAGGCGCGGGGCGCCCGTTATAGCGCCCCTTGTGCGCGATTTTATGTCCTATTTCGTCTAGGCTTGGGTCTAACTTATTACTAGGCTTTTGTAAACTCTATAAATACTCTTTTACTTAGTTTTTCATGGGAGTTCAGACTTTGGAGAAATTGGAGAGCTCATAACATCAAGACAAGGGTTTTTCTTCCTTCCATTAATTTATTTCATCATTATTTCATTATTTCATCAAATCTTTGTGTTGTTATTATGAGTATGCGTAGCTAAATCTCTAGTTCTAGGGTTAGAGTATTACATGAAGGTTGATGTTTGAAGATTGATTCCCATTAATTGAATCCCATTACGGGTTACTTATTCTTTCTTGATTTCACTTGTGTAATTGTCAGGGCCCGATTATTACGCATTATCTATGGTTTTTAGATTGAACTCGAAAGAGGGAATTTATTAACGCAATAAGAAAGAATAGGACTAGTTTGTGAACCCGGGCATCGGGGAACCAATTCGTGAGTAGGATAGACAAATACTTGCTCGCCTAGTTTAACTAATTACAGAGTTCGGTAATGCGTGCACGTGATTCAACCCATAGACATATAGGGATTGGAGTAGCCTGCATAGACCGTGAAGAACTGAAAGGTTTTCACGGGTACATTTAATCTGTTAGTTAGTAACCCGGGATTCAAGAAGTGGAATCTATTGGAAAACTCAACTGGATTGTTCGTAACTCTGACCCTGGACCGTCTCCTTATTACTGATAACAACCCATTTTTGCTCCATTGTTTGAATTCACTTTTACCCTTTTAATTACTGCTCGTTAGTTAATAAAAACTCTCACCATTGGAAAAAGACCCTTGGATAGTAGATAGAAATTGTTTGTTAGAATTCAGTCTAAATAGTCCTCGTGGGAACGATACTCGATTTATCACTTTATTACTTGTCGACCACGTATACTTGCGTGTGCGTTTGGGAGCAACAAGTTTTTGGCGCCGTTGCCGGGGACTAAATTGACTGTTTTCTTCTTGAACAATTTATTATTTTCTATTCAGGTTTAATTTTTTTTATTTTATTTTTAGTTTATTATTGTATTACTAGTTTACATGGCATCTTTTAATGAAAGTGGGTCGAATGATGGTTGCTCAAATTTTGATGATTCTTGTCTGCTTTGCGGAGGAACCCACTTGTGGGAAAATTGTCCAACTCTTTCAACCCTGCGGGACTGGTTATGTGAATTTTCTACCACCTTTGATTGGAATTTTTGTAAATTGTGTGGTGGTCGGTGGAATGATTGTCCTAAGTGTCATGCTCCTTCCCCCAATAATTTTTGTGATGATTCTAATGATGTTTGTGAGTTTGACAGGAACGATAAAGTGCAGGTTGTTAGCGAAACTTGGCTAATGGAGCAAGCCAAACTCTTAGAAGCTTATGGGGATTTTAGGAGTGAACTTACAAATATGACGAGGCAATTTATGGAAGAAAGGGTTGTGCTCGGGCAAGAGATCGACGAATTCGGCTTGACTACTCACGACTTGGAGGAGAATTTGAGTGATATAATTGAGGTGTCTGAAGCCCAATTATCAGTTGTCGTGAATAGTAGATTGGAGATAGAAGAGCTTAGAAGCCAATTTGAGGAGCAAAAAGTGGAATTCCTACCAATCGACCTAATATTAGTTGATGATGCCGAGGTTGAGGAAATCACATTAGAGTCAAGTGAGGAAATAGAAAACATCATATTTGAGGACTCTATTGTTTGTGCAAGTGAGGGTGTCAAAAGTAATGCAACTTTAGAATTAAAGCGCATTGGACCTCATTCCAATCATTTTTCAACATTGTGTTTGGATGGTGACATGAAAATTGAGCCACCCGAGCCTATGGAGAAACAAAAGGAGGAGGAACAAGGTGCCTATATTTTAAAGTTTGTGATGTTGAGGAGACAAAACGACATCCCTCATTTAAAGGCCAAGAAGTGTAAAATGCGACATTGGTTACTTGGTCCTTTTGTATTTTTGCCACCACCCCAATACCATAGTTGTAAGCTTGAGGCAAAGTTGGGGATTCAATTCATTAGTTCAAGGTGGAGGAAAAAGTGATGAAGTTGTCTTCGTCGTGCCGCGACGTTAAATCAAGCGCTTCTTGGGAGGCAACCCAATTTGCTTACTTTATTTTTATTTGTTTTTATTATTATTTTTATTGTTGTATATTACTTTGGGTGATTCCTTGGATTGCAGGTTCATGTAATGTCGAGGCTAAGTGTGGGGTGTCCTCACCCTTGCCTAATATTGATGACCTGATGAGGGAAGTCTGAGTACCTCATACTATATGGAAGATTGGAGGATGCTAGCACCAAGGACTAGAGTCTTCAGGGAAGTTTTCTTTACCCTTGCACTTGCTTATTTTTAGCACTGAGGACATTGCTTAGTTTAAGTGTGGGGTGGGGAACTACCCTTTATCTATTTTTGAGGTTAAGGATGCATGTACCTTAGGACTTTTTCTTTTGTCACTTGACTTTGTTTTGATTTATTTCTTGCTTTAATATATGAAAAAATTGAAAAAATTAGAAAACTAATGAAAAATTCCAAAAAGATTTTCCTTTTAGTTTTATTAGTGGTACATGTCATCCACCCCGTGGTTTTTCTTATGGCCTCGGTTCTTTTCCACGGGGAGGCCTTTGAACCGGGTAGTTTTTTATTTTTAGGATTAGGATAGTTAGTTATAGATGACCCTAGGCGTAGGAACTAGGTGGAATGCTAGGTGCCTTTGATTTGTTTGATACCGGTGGACTTGGACTTGATTGCATGTGCTATTTGTGGCGTCCTTGGGTTTTAATTGAGATGCATGCCTAAAAAAAAATGGAACAACCCCCTTGAGATGCTTGAGTCCGCTTGCTTGACTTGATTGTTGACCTTTGTGCATGAGTGCTTAAATTTCCACGAATTACATTCTAGATGCTTGATTGAGAGTTGTTGATGGAGCCTCTTTGTGTGAACCATGTGCAATGTGTGTTGTGAGGCATATTTTTGTTGCTCCATGTTGCATATTAATGTCTAGAACTTGCCCCGTGTGTGTGCAAAGCGAAATCGTAGGTTTGCTCTAGTCGGGAAATGATACAAGGCCTTCTTTTGTTTGCCTACCCTTACATATATACCTTGGAAAAAATTTTGTTGTTGTGATTTCATTGACCCTTTTTGTTGGCACCCACATCCCGAGCCTACCCACTTGTTCTTAATTGACTCTTTTGACCCTTACTCCTTAAGCACTTTATTGATATTGTATAGATGATTGGAGTTGTGGTTGGATGTTGGGAGGTTCTTGAGTGGAGCTAATGAAGGGGAATAATTGTGAAAATTGTGGAGTAGTGAAAAACATTGGCAAGGTTGGAAGTTAATGAAATTGAAAAAATGAATTGAAAAAGAAAAGAAAAAAGAGCAAAGTTGAAGAGAAAAGAAAAAAAATTGGAAAAAAAGAGAAAATAAAGAGAGAAGAATATCCATCCTTGCTAGTGTATGCTTAAAAGAAATATGCTACTTGTTGAGAGGGTGTATGTGTGATAGTTGTTGATTGGGTGGCTTGTTGAGACTTGTGTTTGAAATAAATGTGATGTATTAAAGTGCTTAGGGAGGTAGTCACTATTACCCATATGTATCCTACCCGCACCTTAGCCTACATTACGACCTTTCTAAAGTCCTAGTTAATCCCGATTGGAGTGAGCTTACATTAGTGGAGTCCTACACTACGGGCAAGCCTATGGTACATTGTGTGTGACATGTGAGATTTTCGTGAGAGTGAGTGAATTCTTTCTATGCTATTGTCCCCGTTCTATTCTTGATATTCATTGTTGTGTGTGATACTTGGAGGACACTCTCTTGCTTCATTTTGGTGAGGGCACATGGTTTGCATGAGATAGGTGAAGTCGTGGCTTCTTGGTTGAGTAGATAGGTGTGATTTTGTGGGAGCATGGTTGCAATAAGTTGAGTTTGTGCATTTGAGCTATTTTGGGGTGGTTGTTCTCATATTTTTGGTTTTGGAAAATTATTGGCATGTTGTGGATCCATGGTAGTCATGTGCGCATTGGTTCAATGGTCGGTATCAACCATAGTCATAGGCAGACCTGTTTTACCTAGGTTGGGGAGTTAGTTGTGACTTGCTCGAGGGCGAGCAAGGGTTCAAGTGTGGGGTGGTGATGTTTGGCATTTTATGACAATATTTCCTTAATATTTCCTCACGTTTGGATACTTTATTCGCTCGTTTTATAGCTTGTGACTGTGGTTTTGCACTGATTTTATGTCGTGTGTGTGTAGGTTGTTATGCAGTGTAATTGGAGCTTTTAAGAGCATGATTGAGCAAGAAAAGATTGGATTTTGATTAAGGATTGGATCGAGCACACGAAGGTACGACACGAACAAGCAAAAGAGCAAGGAACGAAGAAAAATGGCCTTGCGCTGCAGGGGCGCGCCGCGCCGCCCAGAGCGCCCAGCCTCTGGCGCGGTTTCCCACGCGGCGCAGCCCAAAAGCGTGGAGTCTGTGGCGGGTTCTGTCCAATGGCACGCGTTCCGAGGCGCGGGGCGCCCGTTATAGCGCCCCTTGTGCGCGATTTTATGTCCTATTTCGTCTAGGCTTGGGTCTAACTTATTACTAGGCTTTTGTAAACTCTATAAATACTCTTTTACTTAGTTTTTCATGGGAGTTCAGACTTTGGAGAAATTGGAGAGCTCATAACATCAAGACAAGGGTTTTTCTTCCTTCCATTAATTTATTTCATCATTATTTCATTATTTCATCAAATCTTTGTGTTGTTATTATGAGTATGCGTAGCTAAATCTCTAGTTCTAGGGTTAGAGTATTACATGAAGGTTGATGTTTGAAGATTGATTCCCATTAATTGAATCCCATTACGGGTTACTTATTCTTTCTTGATTTCACTTGTGTAATTGTCAGGGCCCGATTATTACGCATTATCTATGGTTTTTAGATTGAACTCGAAAGAGGGAATTTATTAACGCAATAAGAAAGAATAGGACTAGTTTGTGAACCCGGGCATCGGGGAACCAATTCGTGAGTAGGATAGACATATACTTGCTCGCCTAGTTTAACTAATTACAGAGTTCGGTAATGCGTGCACGTGATTCAACCCATAGACATATAGGGATTGGAGTAGCCTGCATAGACCGTGAAGAACTGAAAGGTTTTTACGGGTACATTTAATCTGTTAGTTAGTAACCCGGGATTCAAGAAGTGGAATCTATTGGAAAACTCAACTGGATTGTTCGTAACTCTGACCCTGGACCGTCTCCTTATTACTGATAACAACCCATTTTTGCTCCATTGTTTGAATTCACTTTTACCCTTTTAATTACTGCTCGTTAGTTAATAAAAACTCTCACCATTGGAAAAAGACCCTTGGATAGTAGATAGAAATTGTTTGTTAGAATTCAGTCTAAATAGTCCTCGTGGGAACGATACTCGATTTATCACTTTATTACTTGTCGACCACGTATACTTGCGTGTGCGTTTGGGAGCAACAGATGTCTGTATCTGATGTGTAAACTATTTCTAAAAAATATTTTGATTTGGTTGAGTCCGATCATTACGAGGACTATCTATAGGGTATAGATTCTTTCAAAGAATTGTTTGATAGTATTCACAAGAAGGTGAAAGTTAGCAGTACATATTTTCGGCTGGTAGGTTTACCTTCTACGTTGCAATTATGATTTTATGAGTGCTGGACGAACATTTCGTCATCAATAGTTGTGCATGTTAGTAGTCAAACTCCTCGTATCTTGAACTAGAAAGTGACGAATAATCTTTCAAAGTATAAGACAGTTTGTAAGATTTTAGAGGACCGAGGCAACAAGGTATAGTTTCATTCTTCCTTTATCTATTTCATTCTTTATGTATCTGTTTCACTCTTTATGTATCTGTTTTATTTTTTTAAGCTTTTAAATTGATTGGTCTACTTTTATGTATGGTGTGGCCGATTTTTATGCCTATCCAACTGACAGTTGCTGAGTTGGCCAGTTTGGAGTTGGTGGTTTATACAGACGCACCTGTAGCGGCTGATACCCAGGATCCTACTAAGGATGATGTTTTTGTCCGCCATGTCGGGCCGTGTCCCTCCTCTCTTGCTCCTTTTGTACCCACTCCTTCTGAAGATGCTGGAAAGCAAGCACAGTCAAGTTTATCGAAACTGGCGCAGGCGGTTGATTATGACGCTAAGATTGACATGTTGACTCGTTCAGTTCATAAGGTATGTTTTGTTTTTTGAAGTAGTTGGAACAGTTAGAAACATTATGATACTGTTTTGCCACAATCTGATAGAATTTTTGTTTTTTGTTTCAGCTCACTATTGACTTTGAGTTATTAAAAGGTCATGTAAGCATAGTATTTTATTGTATTGTGTCTTTATTTAATTTATTCAAACAGTTAGAATTATTGTGATACTGTTTTTTCCTTTGTTTCTTTTGAAGGTTGATGATCAGTTTAACAATGTTAAGGAATTCTTTGGTGAGGAGCTTAGAAAAGTTGTTGATCTACTTACGCAAGGACATGTATTGTGTATTTTAATTTTGTTTGATATTATATTCTGCATGTAATGTTGGTTAGAATTTTTTTTTTTTTTGGAAACAGGGTTCTCAAAGTGGTGCATTTAATGCTCGAGATTCACCAAATTCACCACCTGCTAGTGGTGATACAGAGAAGCTCAATTCGGATGACTATGGTGATACAGAAAAGTTAAAATCAGATGTTTGTGCTGATACATACACTTTTAATGTTGATACGGCTAATGTTACGGTATGTACCTTATTTCAGTTATCTTGATACAAGTAGATACATTCAGATACAAACAGATACAGATAGATACAAATAGAAACAATTCAACGAGCCAATGAAATTATACAGCAACGGTTTCTTATTTTTATGAGTTATTTTTACTTTTCTTTTTTAGCCATCTGCTACTGGTGGAGCGATTGATGTAGCAGGCGACAGCGGAAAACCTTTTTCTGTGTCGTCTGATACAGTTCAAACTGATACTGTTGTGCTCAGTAAAGGTGATGGATCTTTTAGTGGTGGAGTTAGTAATGTAGAAACAACTGACGGTGGAAAACTCGTTCCAATGCCCACAACGGTTGAAACTAAGGATCCTTTGACCCCTTCATGTACTGGTGCTAAGTTGCAATTCCCAAATTTCGACCTTGGTTTGAATTTCAGCCTAGACCTTCTGAAGACTCCCAAACCTGATAAGGTGCACGTTTGCCTTTTTTTTTTTAAGCTTATTGTATCGTCCATGTTTCTAAATTGTATCATATCCTATACATTGTTTCTTGAACTTATTTTCGTATCTCCGGGATTTATAGGAGTTCAAATTTTATTCATGTTTTTTTTTGTATCAGTTTATTCAAGGTCATTCAGTTGATGGTGCTGTATTTTTTAACAAAGATACTCTTGGACCTTCTCATCCGACTAAGTATGCTGCTGCTGGACCTATTAAACCCCTTGCTTTTGATGATTTCTTTGATAATTGGACTGAGGCCCTGTTTGCGAAGATGGACTGTGGCATTGCTGATAACATAAAGAATGTAAAGAAATGTTTTCAAACTGACCCTGTTGCTGAAGAGCCTGCTGCCACTGTTGATGAAGAGGCTGTTGATACTGTTGCTGAAGAGCCTGCTGCCACTGTTGCTGAAGAGGCTTCTGACACTGTTGCTGCAGAGCCTGCTGACACTGTTGCTGAAGAGCCTGTTCAGCATGCCCTTTAATGCTCATTTATTGTATCATTTATTGTGTCGTTATTGTTATAATTCATGTTTCTCTTACTTTATATTTTTATGATTTGTGCCTATTCCAAAACTGACAACATAATTCTGTATGAGTTTAACTTTGGAGTCGAATCCGTGTCGACTCGAATGTGGTTCTATATTCTGTTGCATGGTGGTCATATGTTGCAGGATTCAGTAAGTTCCTTTCTTTTTCTTTTTAGTGTGTGTGTGTGTCTTTTATCTTTAGTGTATCATATTGTTTCGTTTAGTGTGTATGTGCGTCTCTGCTCTATGTAATGTATCTTTCTGTTTCTTTTTAGTGTGTGTGTGTGTATCTTGTATCTTTACTGTATCTTTCTGTTTCTTCTAGTGTGTGAGGGTGTGTTTCTGTTTCTTTTTAAGTGTCTCTGTGTGCCTTTATGCCTGTACTGTTTCCTTTTAATTCTTTTCATATGTTTGTGAGTTTCTGTGTTTGGTATCTGTAATGTATGTTATTTGTTTCTTTTAAATATGTGTGTGCCTTGTATCTTTCCTGTTTCATTGTTGTGTATCCAATATGTCAGCCATCAACTGTAACTCTTTCTCTTCCTCACTGTATCTGTTTTGTTTCATTCATTTTAGTAACTTTAATTTTGTTTGTTTCTTCATTGTTTCTGTAATGTTTCATCCATTTTATTTTTTTGAATTTTACAGCATGTGAATGTTGTCTTCTGCTACTTGCGTAAGCAAGAAAAGTATCGATCCAAGACTGAATTATCCTTCACTACAACTGACTGCTGGGTTAAAACTATGGTCGAGACCGTCTATGACAAATATGTGAATAGTGGGAAGAATGTTTCAGTGCTGTCTGATGTTGATTCTGTTGCTAGCTACATTCGAGGCTGCAAGATCCCTGCAAATGTGCTTTGGACAGAGGTTGACTATGTTCTGCTACCGCTTAATATAAAGGATATTTGTCATTAGGTGTTGGGTGTAGTACCATTCAAGGATAGGTGCATTGGGATATATGATTCAATGAGTGATGTCGGTGCTCGTCATAATGCGGCTGTTGTTATAGTTGTTGAAAAGATTGCTGAGTTGTTGCCACAATATCTTTTACTGACTGATTTTCACCAGTCAAGGACCGACATTGATATTATTACGAGCGAAGCATATGTTGACGCAAATCTGGAGAATCCATTTGGCTTTTTCTTTGTTCAAGAACTTCCCCAACAGAGTTCTGGTTCCCTGTATGCTTCTTTTCCCTTTATTAGTTCAGATTATGTGAATCACATCTGTGACGTAATTACTAACTATATGTATTGTCATCTTTTTTTCACTGTTTCAGGGATTGTGGAGTGTTTATCATGGCGTATGCGGAGTAATTTATTGGTTCCACTGATATCACAACTGTCCCTGACTTTGATATAGGTCTTTATCGTGACCGTCTTACAACGCTGCTTCGGGATTATGGGTAAAGGAAGATTGATTTAGATATAGTGAGTGCATGTGAAAATCCAGGCCGGCTTGTTAAGAGAAAAGGCGCTATAAAGCGTCGTTTACGAGTTGCCAATCCCAACCATTAGTTGTTGTATTTCTTTTGTGGTGTATCTATGTTTACGTTTATAGGATCGAACGTTTCTACTATCGTATGTTGTTTGTTGTGGTTACCGTTTATGTAATGACAGTTTCAGAATTTTTAGCTTATAGCAATTGTGTTTTATTTTGTTCCTTTTTCAACTGTGAAACAGTTTGATACAATTATGAAACTATCTGATACAGACAGCTAAATTGACAAAGAAACAGTTGAAAATATCTTGAAACAATCAGGAACCACTTGTGAAACTGAATCACTTCTAACTAGTCAGTTTCAATGACAAAAAATAGTAAAAAATAACTATGAAACGGTTTCATACAATGATGAAACAATCTGATACAGACAACTAAATTTATTAAGAAATAGTTGAAAATATCTTGAAACAATCAGGAAACACTTGTGAATCAGAATCATTTCTAATCATTTGGATCCAATGAAAAAGAAACATTAAAAATAACTGTGAAGTTTCATACAATCATGAAACAGTTTGATACAGACAGCTAAATTGATTAAGAAACAATTGAAAATATCATGAAACAATCAAGAAACAATTCTCAAACCGAATCACTTCTAACCAGTCAGATTCAATAACAAAGAAACAACTTTAAAAAGTTTTATTTGGGCTTCGAAGGATATGTGCAGCTTTTCCTGTTGTTATGCAATGTAAAATGTTGAAGCTAAAAGTAACGATAATAGCAAGACGAGAGTCGAACGATTACCTAAGTAGACACGAGAAACTATGTTTCCTTACACCTCGGGTGAATGTCAAGGATCACCTATACTACGCAACTATCCTCAAGAGGTACTCGACTCTTGCAAATAGAATGATCAGAGTAGGATGAAGTTCAATTTGGATTCTATCAAATGAAATCAAGTCCATTCAAAGGGTTTCATTAGAGAGCATTCTCAATTTGTTTGTGTGTTCAAAGATAGGTCAAATGAAATAAATGCCTAAGGAAGACTATTTTAGAGTCTTCCTTTACATGACATGAAATGTCTTAAATATCTCCAAAGTGAGTTTAAACAATAAAGGCCATGTAGGGGTAAAATAGGAATTACACACAAAAACTATCAAAATCCACCAAGCTAGGCGCTCCTCCTAGGTTGAGGCACTCCGTCTGGCTGCTCCACTGGTCAAGGTAGCTAGGCGCTCCTCCTGGGCTTAGACGCTCTGCCAGGTTGCCTCTCTAGTCAAGCTAGGCGCTCCTCCTAGGCGCTCCGCCTGGTTGCCTCACTGATCAAGGCTGCCAGGCGCTCCTCCTGAGCTTAGGCGCTCCACCTCCTCCTAGTGCCTAGGCGTTCCTCGTTCAGTGATGCTCAAGTGCATGATCTTCAAATCACTTTCGGAGCTCCTATCTTCAAGGCCCTTCCAATCCAAGTACAGGTGAGCATCTTGGACCTCTTTGTCTTGATTCCGAGTGAATAGTCTTGAGGCAATTTTGATTGCATCATGTTGTGTCCTTCACGCCCAAAATTTGCACATGTAATCTTTGTCATTTTTGCATGTACTTCCCATTGTGGTTAGTATCTATTTGTTTTTGGCCTTCCTGGTGGCCATCTAGCAACTGGTGGGAGTAGTTCAATTTCTGAAACGAATGCTGAAATCTCCCATGTGCTTTCATCAGTATCAGATTAACATGGAACTCGTATGTCTTTACCAGGGACTTTGTTGAGTAGTAGATACAGTTGTAATCTTCTTCTTCCAGACCTTTCCACTTTAGAATAGCCAAAGCATGTACACAGGATAATTCTTCCATTTGAAATTTTCCACAAAGCATGTCCGTTCTTTCAGGTCAACAATGAATTTCTTGTCACCATCATAGAGAGTTGCTTGATGTCCTGTTTCTGCGATACACATGATGATGCATGTTTGAAACAGAAAATACAAGGAAGATACAGGATGAAAGAACTTAGATACAGTGGAAATGAAACAATTTCTATACTACCTAAAGCTGCATAGCTGTGTTTCTATGCATAGCTGTGTTTCTATACCCATCCAGTATCTTGTTGTACTTGAATCCAAGAGGTGTGAATGTCTCGTGTGCTTTCTTCCTGTTATCATCGCTCCAAGTCCCAACCAGTGAGTGCATGTACTCCATAAATGCGACTACAGGCATATCACGCGCATCCCTGTTCACCGTATTTAAGGATTCTGCAATGTTTGATGTCATTGTAAATCCCCTATTTACGGTTGAATGCGCCATTGACCATTTATGGTATCCGACATTTACCAAGTATGCTTTGATATGTTTATCCATTTTTTCTACACTTTTCATGTATATATCAAATTCCTGTATGGTGTATGCCATGGCCATACTGAAGAATGTCTCATGGAGCTTCTCTTCACATTTCTTGAACTTAGTCTTGAGGTTGTTCCACAAGTGTCATATGCATGCATAGTGTGGGACCTGAGGATATACGATGGTAGTAGCCTTGATTATGCTCTCATTACGGTCTGAGACAAAACACATGTTTTCTCTCTCACCATAAGCATTTTTGAACTTCTCAAAGAACCACTGCCATGAGGCATCGTTCTCTGAATCAACAATTGCATACGCAAGCGGCAGTATGCTCCCTATGGAAATAAACAGTAAGATAAATATTTGAAATAGTATCACACAAGTACAAAGCTAAAAAATTCTAATTTAAATAAAAAGCTGAAACACTAAAGTATAGGCCTCAAACAACTTGATACAAAAGATGAAGCAGTTTGGTACAAATAAAATATGTGGCTGAAAAAGCCTGATACAAAAACTGGAAATCGTTTGATACAAAGATGAAAAAGTCTGATACAAATAAAAGATGATGAAACAGAGAAATATATGGTTTAAATAGCCTGATACTAAAGTTTAAACAGTTTGATACAAAGCTGAAATAGTATGATACAAATGAAACATGCTGAAACAGAAAATATGGGGCTGAAACAATTTAAACACTATGATACAACAGGCAGCGTTATAAATCGCTTTACCTGCTGCGTCTAATGTACTGGCCGTTAGGAATGTTCTTTTGTGCACTGCTTTTAGAAAGCTACCATCGACGACTACGATGGGTTTGCAATGTTGAAATCCTTTTATGGAAGCATTCAAAGCAACAAAAGCGTACTTGAAGAAATGATCTTTAGTTTCTTGCAAAGCAACAATTGACCCTGGGTTTCTTTGCTCTAACATATACAGGTAACTTGGCAGCTTCTTGTAAGATTCAGTTGGGTCTCCTCGTATCATTGCAATGGACATTTTTTTTTATCTCCATTCCTTCATGTAATCAATGTGTACACTATAACACCTTTGCATATCGTGCATTATCTCTTTAGGTTTGTAGATCAGCTTTGGGTCAACCACCCTGTCCTTGATGATCATACCGATCATTCGTGATGTAAGTTGCGCTTGTACATACACTCTTTCTTTTTATGTGCATGTGTGTTCATTTGTGAATTCCCTAACTTTAAATAAAGTTGATGAATTCAAGCTAGATGCCCTAAATTTCCATTTGCAATATTTGCCTTTGCATAGAGAAAGATACAGAGAATAGTTATATGATATAGAAAGATGCAGAGAGCAGTTACATGATACAAAAATATACAACATGATACACATATGATTTACTTAGGTTCTAACACCCATGTATGATACAGTCAGACACGGTAGAGTTATGCAGCACACACAGAGATACAAAAGACACATATAAGATACACACTGATACATCCTGAAACAAACTGACACAGTGTGATACAAAACACAAAATAAGAGATTGCATATACACAAAAGACACATATCAATGCAAAGATAACAAGAATAACTCTTAGACTCCTTATGATACAGTTAGACACAAACAGATATAATTAAACTGCTAAAACATATGTAAGATACAGTGTGAAACAAACTTATACAGCATGATACAAAACTCAAATACTGAGATTTCATACCTTGTTGCACTTGATCTCTCAACCTTAAACTGAAACTTTTCTCTTATTGCAAATCGCTTCATTGCCATCACTACAGTCTTTTTGTCAAGGTACACTTGGCCCTCTAATATCTCGTTCTGCGCACTATTTGTAATTACTCCAACTTCATCCACCTCATGCTCGTCACAAGTTCCTCTAATCAGCAGTTCCACCGTCTCAACACTACTTATATTTGTATCATCAATGCTCTTGTCTTTAGTTCAACTGTTTCTGTCTGTATCAAGACAGTTTTCTAGAGCTGTCAATTTAGGCCGGCCCGACCCAGCCCAGCCCAAGCCCCGCGGGCTTTGAAGTTTGACGGGCTGGGGCGGGCCGGCCCGATATTTTGACGGGCCACTAAATGATGAGCCAAACCCAGTCCAACTAGGGTCGCGGGCTGGGTCGGGTCGGCCCAACATTTTAAAATATTTTTTTTATAGTTCTTTTTTATTTGAAACTTTTAACTAAAATGCAAAAAACATAAAGTTATATAAATCTTATATAGTAATTAAGTCTCAAGTTCACAATTAAAGTATTCAACCATACATTTGTAATATTCTTTGGTTTATTATCGCGGGATGGGGTATGATATTCTACTGTAGATTCTATTTGTAAGATTTTTTTATGTATCATCATAACTTTTGAGTTGTAGAGTTGTGTCTTGTAAAGTAGTTATGCAAGTTAAGGAATATTTGCGCATAAAAACTTAAATGTTGTGGGTTTGGCTTCTTTCCTACTTTGTAATTTCTTGTTATTTCTTTAGATATTTATAATTTTGAATTGTATAATTTATTTTAATTTTTATCATACAGCCCGCGGGCTGGCCCAGCCCAGCCTTGATCAAGCCTCACGGGCTAGTGGGCCTATTTGGGTCGGGCAAAAAAGCCTCGATCCTCTTTGGGCTTGAAAAAACTAAGTCCAGCCCTACAATATCTAGGGCTATGTCGGGCCGGCCCGCGGGCCAAAGCTCAAATTGACGGCTCTACAGTTTTCCACAGTATCAGGATTTTATCTTTCTGTATCTCTACTCCTTATGCTTTTTCTATCACTCCAGAAACCTTGATCCTCAATAATATCAATGACTGTGATACAAAGCGGATACGTTTCGATCCCCTTTTTTTCTAGTTTTAGGCCTGTATACACTAAAACACCCATGTCATTGTGTATCTCTAAATATGGACTTTTTTCTATTACGTTATACTTAATTTTAAGAATTTTTCCAGCCAAATCAATGTTCGGTTGCTTCGCAACTGTATCACAAAGTATCTGAAAGTTTGCATCAACAAAAAAATCGATATGATTATCGAATTTGTCCCATCTTCCATTATGTTTTAATAGAATTTGTATATGTGCCATTGAAAATAATTTTTATTCTAAAGTTTTGATTTTTATCTGTTTAAACTGTAAAAAACGAGTAGAAATAGAGGAGAAACAGACGCGAAAAAGAGATGAAATAGTAGCAGCTTCTTATAATTTTTGATGAAAACAGGGGAGGACGTGTAGAAACAGAAAAGCTACGACTTTGAGTATTTGAAGAATCATAAAACTGCAAAAAAATGGAAGCAAACTGATGAAAAGATTTGAAGCAGACACAGAAGAAAAAACAGAGAAAAAGGATGAAGGGTTTCAGCGTAGGTTTAATGAATGAGAAATAGTGTTTGAAAGAAGTATTTATACATTACCATTTTGGTAAGAAAAATATTGATATGCCTTGTAGTTTGAAAAGTATTGCTATTTTTTTATAATTAAGGTGTCAAATTTGTGTAAAAAATCCTTTAATCTATATTTGTTTGTTAATTCTTATCCTTATCTTAGTTTCTCATTTATAAATGTGAGGTTGGAGTTTTATATTTTTTATTCAATTCATAATCTATATGTAGAGTATTTAATCAAACAAGCGAATAGATTAGTAAAGGAATCTATTTACTCCACTTATTGCTTCCACAGTCCTCGAATTAATTATTACGTTCTTAAGCGTATTAAAAAAAAAAAGACAAAGTGATTATTCGTTGTTATCATTTTATGTTCAAATTGTCTTTCCTTCAATCACTCATGAACATTTTGAATAGTTTTTTTTAGAAAAAAAAAATCTTGTAGATAAAATGTCAAGATAACTTGAATATCCTTTTAGATAAAATATCAAGATGATTTTGAATCCAATTTTGGTAAATCTTTAAATGTTCTTGATAAACTTGAATAGCTAATGATCTATTATTCTTATCATCGTTCAATTTGAACTTGAATCAAATGTCATTACAAAAGTTGTCCTAATATCATATCCTAAATTTTGTCCTAAGCGTTCTTTGTTTTTAATAATACTAGTATAGCACCCATGCGATGCACGGAGAGTATCAAAAAATAATTAAATTATATTTTATTTGTTTGAGTACATTAAATCAAAGAATATTAATCTATGAGTTAGCTTGTTTGAACATTTAATATTGCATTAATAAAATTTCTACTTTCTGTCTTGTTTTTCAGTGCAATGTACTCAATAGTAAAAACCCAATGAAATTAAACGAAATAAATCGAACGAACAACCTGAAAAATAATATGATTCAAAACAAATAAGAATACATTATTTACTACATTTCCAACATCTTATGAGTATGAAAAAATATTAAATGTTAGAGATTACTTAAAAATTGTAAGTAAAGCCCTAACAGAAATTGAAGAATGACATCATTAATTATAAAGTCCTTCATGATTCTGGAATTGTTTCCTTGAAACCCATGAGCTCCAAATTCGCAAAAAAATCAAAGTGGTGAAGAACCGGTTAGTGTACATTTCAAACACATAGAATTAAGTATATCAAGAGTATATGAAATTTGATCAGTTGCAGATATATTCTTGCAGAAAAGCTCTTTGCATAGTATATAAATATTTGTCTTTTCTTTCTTACATGTTCATCTATTTTACTTGTTTATAGTCTTTCAAGAGTAAAGGTAAACTGAAAAAGAACTTTGCATGATCTTCTTTTACACTTCTTTGTGTTCTTCCATTTGTCCAATAAAGATGATTGTCTCCCATTTGATACAAATTGATTAGAACTTCCTATATCCAGGCAATTTCTACAATATTCAGCTTAGGATATGTTGTACTCCTAACACCTAGATCCTGTCCTGAATTAGCTGGTCTAAAAGTTCTACAAAAAAAAGGTGGAAACTAAAGGATTCTGTCATGTGATGTAAGGGATTTATTAACAGTAATTGTGAAGCAGAGGCAAATACAACAAAGTTTTGAATTTAATGGTATAGACTAAGTGGCTTTAGCAGCTTCATCCTTGAAACAAATTCGCAAACTGTCAAAATATGGTGTCAGACAAACGATAGGAGAATCATTAAAGATACTAAGCAGACCTTATAGCAGAAAAATGCAAGCATTATCCATTTTCATAGAGAAGCCAACAGAGTGGGTGTCTATATGGCAAAGCAAGCAACTCTTCAAGGAAACTCACTGTTGTTATCCGCATTTTTAAATCTGCCTACAACAACAACTACAGGTCCCTTTCAACTTGATAAGGGACATAGTACCATTGCACTAATTTTGTGCATCCCACTGTGATATTATATATACCTGACCAATACTGCATTCTATAAAACTTGTAAAATAACCCACGAATCATCCATAATCTTTATAGTACATCAACAGCTCAGATAGCATAATTTTTCAAAATCAAAGCCAAACATACATACTCCCTCAATCTTGTGAAATTTTTCTTAATTAAAATTAGTAATTTGTTAGTGCATCACAAACGACGAAGAAAAATATATAAATTCTACAACAATATTTGTAAGAAATGATGGAAACTTCAACATACATTTACCCTTAATCACTATTCTGCTATTAATTAAATGTGCGAATAAGTTATAAAGGATCTAAATTACACGAGAAACATGAGATTTAATATAGGACAATATAATTATCAGTGTGATTTCTGCAGCAATAACTTCTAACTTTTCTATTATAGCTTGTAGTAACACCATATAGTAATACGCAGGTTGATGAAATATGATAGTGTGATTCAGGCCTTAAAATTTGAAATATAAATTAGATGGAAAATAAATTCAATAACGTCTCAAATAAATAATACCACATAATAATCATATGAGAATAAATGAGTTTTTTCAATAAACCACTAAGTGTTCACCAGTTATTCAGAATATAAAAATATTATTGTGAACAAACTTATGTACTGAACAAACTCATCAGTGACATCGTTGTTGTACTATTATATACCAATCAACACTGGATATACAGAAATGTCCAAGAGAGATCACCTTTGTATCAAGCTATGTCCATTATCCCCTGGCTCAGCTTTTCAGATTCCTTCCAAATTGCCTTTCCAACACCTCTTTTACAAAGTTCTAGTCATTGCCTTTACCTATATGTTGTTAAAAAAAATTAATTTTCTCTTAACAGTTTTCTAGAAATTATTCCTATGAAACCAATAATATATAGATAACTGGTTAATATGAGGTCAGACTCGATAAACCCAATTTTTTCAAATGTCATATTTAATGCAACAAATAGTAAGAGACTTCTACCATGAAATTATTTGCATCTTTCTGTAAACGAAAATCATTTATATTTCAACGTTTATTGCTTCAAAATGAAAGGAAAAACCAAAAAAGATATTATTGTATACCTAGCTACAATGAAAATATTTTTACAGTATAAGTGGGAATACACATGTTGCAATAGCTATATATATCATGAGAATAGCATATACAGATAGATAACATTCTTACCCCGTTCAACATAGAAAATAGTCACCACAATGTGTTAGCAAATAAAGCTGGCACAACCTTTTCAATCAATAAAATATTGAGAAAATTCCCAAAGATATTGTTGCATAACACATAAAAACTTGCTTAGAAATAATGTTATCACATGAGAATAACTTAAAATTTTGATACTGAAGATATCTATCATTCTTTGAAAAATACTTTCCAATTTACAACTGAAGCTCCAATGAAGAAGTATAAGGGGATAGGTGTCTACCAACTACAACAATCTACTTTATACAAAGCCATTGGTTATGATTTATGAGGATATGCATCCTACTCTATCAATTATGAATTTAAAAAGCTCAATTGGTTAGGATTTGGATATGGATCCATTCAAATTCAAAAGAAAAGGAAAAATGACAAATGTATAATGAAGTTAAAAAAACATTGGAAGATTCATTATTTAAAATTACAAAATCAATTGATTCTTTTGAGATATTATAGGAGAGATTTTATCACTTATATACTTCTGCACATTTAGAATAAAAATAGGATGTGAAATACGCTTGTTGAAATACTCTATTAAAATGTGGCTTGCTGTTGAAATACTCTGTCAGGTTTGTCCATTCTCTTCTTTGGTGGTCTATTCCTTTTGAGTTTCACCAATTTTCAACCAAATATCTCATGCCAATAGTGTATATATTGATTGATCTTGAAAAATCAATAATTGCTCTACCACAAGTTTTTTCAGTTCATTTCTCTGTAAAAGCAAGATAATTTAATGGCATACATAATAAATTCCTATCTCTAATTAAACATTAATATAATTTTTAATTTTAAGATAAAAGATAATATTAAGTGTTATTGATATTCGTAATGGTCAGTATCAATGTATAACACTATTTTTGAGTATTATTAATAACAATGTGTAATGATAGTCTTGAGACGATACCTCATTCCCATTTTGTAAGAAGCTAAGCCATTACAACAACTGCAACAATCTCCAGATCAAATCCTTGCACACAAAAAATACTAAAGACATAGAATGGAAAAAAATTAATGTGGATACGGGAATAAGTCTATATTAGAACTTAAGATATACTCACTCATTTTTGTCTTTAAATAAACATACCTGTAGGTGGCTCTTTTGGTCAAGGATCCGTCACTATATCTTGGTTTCACTGATTGCATACTGGAATATTGACGGATCACATATATGATCTGCACCTTCATCTGTTCAATGTATTTAAGAAATGGTCAACTTCAAGACAAATGAACTTACTAATATTCACAAAAGGTAGATCTCACATAAATGTAATTATAGAACCATCAAACATAAAAGCTTTGATAAACATAAAGCAGTATCACAAAGTGTTTCTACAGTAGTTCCCAAGAGTTTTTATTTGATCCCGGCTTTATAAGGTACAAAATAACAAATAAAAACCCTACAGATTCTGAAATTATTGATAGGCTTCCCTTATCATGCAAATAAGATTTGCTAATTATTTTTCTTTATCAGAATGTGACGAAGTATTCACATCATTTCAAATAGTGAATTATTGAAACGACCTTTTATGGGTTTTCGGCTAAGCTCGGCCCAGGAGTATGTTGGTATTTTTTCTTCTTTCACCGTCTAAAGGTTAAATACTATATCTTGGGGCACTTATAAGTGTGAATATATTTCTTTGACTCAGAAAGGGATTATTTTGAAGGACGTCAGACTGGAAAATAAGTAGTTCAGTAGCTACTTGGACCCACGACTTAAGGTAAGTGATTATATCCATCTTCTTAACGGCCTTCGGCCTTATGGATATTCTACCATGTAGTTCTTACGTGTGTAGTTTTCGATAGGTGTACTTTCTACACCTTAGCTTTGGGTTTACACAATATATCATATGTTATTACTTGTTATTGATTTTGTGTCGAACATAAGAGTATTAAACTCCAATTATGGGATTGATATGTACTTCTCGGTAGTCGATAAGAGTCCCACGCCGGTGAAGGGTTATTGTTGCATATATCTCGTGGTAGTCCAGCACCGGAGATAGGTTTCTGACACATGTGACCCCATCGCATCATGATACATTCATTTTATATCTTTATATATGTTTTGTGAGCTGTATGGATTCTTTACATTGATTATCTATGTAGACTTATCTGGTTGACTGCTATGGCTTCTGTTTCCCTAGCTAGTGTAGTTATTTTTCGAGGTTGCTAGTTACTCCTCACTTATTGAGTCCTTATGACTCACTCCTTCTTTGTTTCTTGTTATGTCTTTTTGTTTCGGCAGATTCTGCTCCAGGACCTAGCCAACTGTGTCGTGATTGAGGAGCAGTAAGTTTCCAGCTGTCCATGGTGAGCGAGCTTGTTCATTGAGGCCTTCAGCTAAAGATATTATAGTTTATCTTATTTTTCCTCCCTTTGAGAGATGTGTATATCTTTTGGACTTCTTAGCTATCTGATCTGGAAACTTCTAAACCTATGTTGTTAGGTAGTTAGCTGTGTTTATTCAGACAGGCATATGATGTAGATGGGTATAAATTGTGGTACTCAGGATTCTCGAGGAATAGGAATGGAGTAGGTATTTTAGTTGATAGGGACTTATGCGAGAAAGTGGTAGAGGTTAGGCAGATGAATGGTAGGCTTATAGCTATCAAGCTTGTCATATGAGGGCTCACCTTTAGCATTATAAGTGCTTACGCACCTCAAGAAGGCTTGGATGAAGAAGTCAAGAGGCGCTTTAAGGAGGATCTGGATGAGGTAGCGCGGAATGTCCCTGCCATCGGAGGAGACTTCAATGGTCATATCGGGGCGTCCGCGGGGGACTACGATGGGGTGCATGTTGGTCATGGGTTTGGGGATAGAAATGAAGGAGGAGTTTCTCTTTTGGATTTTGCTAAATCTTTTCATTTCGCAATAGCTAACTCAAGCTTTCAGAAAAAAGAAGAGCACTTAGCTACCTTCCGCAGTTCGGGGGATAAGACCCAGATTGATTTACTTCTCCTAAGGAAGAGTAATAGGGGCGTCTGTAGAGATTGTAAGGTTATCCCGAGCAAAAATTTTATTACCCAACATAGACTCTTAGTTTATGAGATGGATTTTGTAACGCCGATGAAGAAGTGGGCAGTGACAGCACATCCTCGAATTGAATTGAGGGCTCTGACCATTGAGAAGATGCAGAAGCTGGGGAAGAGGCTGGATGTTATGGGTGCCTGGGAGAGTTGCATGGACGCAAGTAGTATGTGGGCCAGGACAGCGGAGTGCATTCGAGGAACCGGCAGAGAAGTGTTAGTGGTTTCAAAGGGAAACCCTTATAGACACAAAGGCGATTGGTGGTTGAATGAAGATGTCCAAGAGAAAGTAGACGCCAAAAAGGCCGCATACTTGAAGCTAATTAAAAGTAGTGATGATGAAGAAAAGAGGAAGAATGGGGAGGGATATAATACTTCCAGGAAAGAAACAAAGCTAGCGATTTCGACAGCTAAAACAACAGCATTCGAGCGTCTGTATAAAGAATTAGCGGAAAAGGGGGGAGACTAGAAGTTGTATAGGCTCGCGAGGGCGAGGGAGATGAGATGACGAGATCTGGACAAAGTGAGATGCATTAAGGATGAGGATGGTACGATATTGGTGGAAGAGACCCATATTATATGGAGATGGCAGACGTACTTCCATAAATTCTTGAACTCAGAGGGCGACATGCATATTGTGTTGGGCGAGTTAGCACACTCAGAAGGTCACCGTAATTTTGGGTATTGTAGGAGTATAAGAGTAGAAGAGGTCAAGGGGGCAATTTGAAAAATGCAAGGAGGAAGAGCGACTGGGCCAGAAGAGATTCCAGCAGAGTTCTAGAAGAGTGTGGGCAGAGCAGGTTTGGAGTGGCTGACCAGGTTATTTAATGCCATCCTTAGGATGGTAAAAATGCCTGAAGAATAGAGATGGTGCAGAATGGTTCCACTGTTCAAGAACAAGGGTAATGTTCAAAACTACAAAATTATAGGGCATCAAACTACTCAGCCATACTATGAAAGTCTTGGAATGGATGGTTGAGATGAGGATGAGGAGGGATGTGTCAATTTACGAGAACCAGTTTGGATTAATGCCCAGGAGATCTATGACAGAAGTTATTCCTCTTTTGAGAAGACTGGTTGAGTAGTAGTAGATGGACAAGAAAAAAAACTTATATATGGTGCTCATTGACCTAGAAAAAGCTTATGACAAGGTCCCTAGGGAGGTTTTGTGGAGATGCCTAGAATCTAAAAAGGTTCCGGTGGCACACATCAAGGTGATTAAGGATATGTATGAAGGAGCTAAAGCTTGAGTGAGAACAGTGGGAGGAGACTCAGACCACTTTTCGGTCGAGATGGGGCATCCTCAAGGGTCAGCGATTAGTCCATTATTATTTTCTTGAAGATGGATGAATTGGCTCGGAGTATTCAAGGAGAGGTGTCGTGGTGTATGCTATTGCTGATGATACAGTTTTGGTGGATGAGACACGCAGAGTTGTCAATGAGAAGCTGGAGGTGTAGAGGCAGACTTTAGAGATTAAAGGTTCCAGGCTAAGCAGAACGAAAATAGAGTACATGAAATGCAAGTTTAGTGGCGCTCTTAATGAGTTGGATATGGAAGTGAGGCTTGATTCTCACGTCATTCCTAAAAGAGGAAACTTTAGATATCTTGGCTCAACCTCCAAGGTAATTGAGAAATTGATGATGATGTCACACACCGTATAGGAGTAGGTTAGATGAAGTGGACACTCGCTTCTGGAGTATTGTGTGATAAGAGAGTGCCACTTAGGCTTAAAGGAAAATTTTATAGAGTGGTTATTAGACCAACTATTTTGTATGGGGCAAGAGTGTTGGCCAGTCAAAAACTCGCACATTCAGAAGATGAACATGGCAGAAATAAGAATGCGTAGGTGGATGTGAGGTCACACTAGGATGGATAAGATTAGGAATGAAGTTATTTGAGACAAGGTGTGTGTGGCCCCTATAGCTGAGAAGATGCAAGAAGCAAGGTTGAGATGGTTTAGACATGTGAGAAGGAGGAGTCTTGATGCTCCGGTGAGGAGGTGTGAGAGGTTGGCAGTGCTGAATCTTCGAAGAGGTAGACATAGACCGAAGAAGAACTGGGTCGAGGTGATTAGACAGGACATAGCCCAGATCAAGAATACCGAGGACATGACTTTAGATAGGGGAGCATGGAGGTCGAGGATTGGGGTAGAAGGTTAGGTAGTAGTCGAGTATCTTTTCTCTTATTAGATGCAGTATTAGTCATATATAACTGACTTTAATTTTAGTCTTTGCTTCTATATTTACTGCTATTATATGTTTAGTTTTGATATGCTTTAGTTTTATCATTCTCTTTAGCATGATAGTGTTGCCTTGATTTTCAAAAAAAATTCAAAAAAATTTCAAAACTATTTTAGCCGAGGGTCTATCGGAAACATTTTTTCCACCTTGATAGGGATAAGGTCTGCGTATATCTCACCCTCCCCAGACCCCACTTGTAGGATATACTTGGCTATGCTGCTGTTGTTGTTGTGTGTGTGCACTATATATATATAATATATGTGTGTGTGTGTGTGTGTTTCCATGGGCTATATTAATATCGTATTATTTTGAGTTAGTCTTATACTGTTCAAGTTAATTTGATAAATTTCTTATGGTTCCCAAGTAAATTTTATATCATTTGAACTGATTTAGTCGATTGAGTTCGCCGAACAGGTCTAGGGCAAGTAGTTGGGTGCCCGCACGGCCTAGCTGGAAGTTCGGGTCATGTCAGTTAAACCTTAAACTAGTTGGGCATAGTCTATTTCACTATCTTCAATCTCGTATAATAAAAGCTTGTGATGTACAACATAAGTTTAAGCCCTAAAATACTAAATCTACATCAAAAGACTATTTTTACGATGGGTAAGGTCAGTGACAAGGTACTCGTGGTAGGTGTTGTTGCGGTTACCCTAGGTAAACGGGTTTGAACACCAAAAAGTGCATAACTTTACTTGGGAACAATCACTTCGACTTAATGCAACACTTATTTACATCAAAAGGGTGAAGAGGTGTTAGTCTCGCTTATCACCGAAAGGGGTGAGTTGGGTGAGGTTGTGTGAGTTCCATTGGATGACCCAACAGAATCTTTGGCTTAACCTTTTGATTCCATTAGGTAACATGAATAAGTAGAGATTATAGCCGTAGGCCTTATAATTCATAGAGAAGCAATTATTAAATTTCACTAGTTACTTCAATTTCTAATTTTATATCCAATTTTCTCTATTTTAGGATACATTAGACTAATCCATTGAAAACAAACTACCTAACTACTTTGTCGCAAGCGCACTAGTTCTCTGTGTTCGATACTGACTCAACGAGAATGGTATTTTTGACCCTCGCTCTATTAGGGCATGTCAAATCGTCACTGAATTCTTCAAAGAATGGAGGATCAAGAGAATCACTTTATCTCTATACCACACGGTAGCAAACAGGCAAGCTGAGTCATTGAACAAAATAGTTCTATCAACTTTAAAAAAGATACTTCAAAATGTAAAGGTAGATGGCCAGAAGAGCTACAAGGAGTATAGTGAGCTTATAGGAAAACACCAAAAATCAGTACTGGGAGACACCATTTTCTTTATTTTTAGGAGCAAAGGTCGTGATACCGCTGGAAGTGGAACAAGCCTTTCTTCGCTCATGTTTAAGAAAGAAATGATGAAGCTCTGGGGGATGGCTAAGACTCCTTAAAAGGGAAGCGTGAAATGATAACTACTCGGCTGATACCTTAGAAATAGAAAATCGAGAGATATTATATCCCAATAACCAGTATTCAGCAAATCAAATTCAGGGTCTTTATAATACGGAAAGTTACCAAAATACTCAAAAAGCCAACACTGGAAAGTTGGGTCGAAATTAAGAAGTACCTTAAAGGGTTGCAAAAATCATTGGAATGAGGACTTATCAGCTGGAGTTAACAAGGTGAGAAGTGATAGCAAACAATTGGAATCGGTAGAATACATAGATGGCTCCTCGAAGTTGTACCCAATTCCTATATAAAAACATCAGCTTCCCTAGTGATCAGATAGACACGTCATGGCGTCCCCAGTATGTCTCATGAGCTCCCAGGTCCAACAAGTCAAATGCTCCAGCTAGCCGTATCATGATTGAGGAACAGTACGTTCCCAGCTGTGCACGGTGAGCTAACTTGTTCATTAAGGCCGCCAGCTGTAGATATTATAGTTTGTCTTATTTTTTCTCCATTCGAGAGATATGTATATCTTTTGGACTTCTCATATGTCTGATCGGGAAACCTCTAAACCTATGTTATTGGGTAGTTAGTTGTGTTTATTCAGATAGGCGCGAGATGTAGACGGGTATAAATTGTGGCACTCAGGATTCTCAAGGAATAGGAATGGAGTGGGTATTTTAGTTAATAGGGACCTGCGCGAGCAAGTGGTTGAGGTTAGGCGGGTGAATGATTGGTTGATGGCTATCAAGCTTGTACTAGGAGGGTTCACCTTCTAGGAGGGCTCACCTTCAACATTATAAGTGCTTACACACATCAAGTAGGCTTGGATGAAGATGTCAAGAGGCGCTTTTAGGAGGATCTAGACGACGTAGCGCAGAGTGTCCCTGCCAATGAGAAGATATTCATCGGAAGAGACTTTAATGGTCACATCGGGGCGTTCGCGGGGGCCTATGATGGGGCGCATAGTGCTCATGGGTTTGGAGATAGAAATGAAGGACGTGTTGCTCTTCTGGATTTTGCTTAAGCTTTTGATTTTGCGATAGCTAACTCAAGTTTCCAGAAAAAAGAAGAGCACTTGGTCACCTTCCGTAGTTCGGGTGCTAGGACCCAGATTGATTTTCTTATTCTAAGGAAGAGTGATAGGGGCGTGTGTAGGGATTGTACGTTTATCCCGAGCAAAAATTTTACTATCCACCATAGGCTCTTAGTTTTGGAGATGGATATTGTAAGGCCGAGGAAGAAGCGGGAAGTTTCAGCACGTCCTCGAATTAAATGTGGGGGCTTTAACTATTGAGAAGATGCAGGAGCTAGGAAAGAGGTTGGATGCTATAGGTGCCTGGGAGAGTTGTAGGGACACAAGTAGTATGTGGGCCAGGACAGCGGAGTGCATTCGAGGAGCCGCTAGGGAAGTGTTAGCGGTTTCAAAGGGAAACTCTTATAAACACAAAGGGGATTGGTGGTGGAATGAAGATGTCCAATAGAAAGTAGATGCCAAAAAGGCCACATACTTGAACATTCATTTCATTTCATATCTTTATATATTCATGTGACCCCAAATAGGCATATGTGACCCCATCGCATCATGATACATTCATTTCGTATCTTTATATATGTTTCCATGGGTTATCTCATGTCATTTTGAGTTAGTCTTATGAGACATTTGGGTGCCTACACGGCCTAGCCGGAAGTTCGAGTCACATGGTTGGTATTCTTGCCCTATTTAGAGTCTTTCTTGATCATGAAATTGTCTAATAGAGTCTCGCTAATCAAGCAGAAACGACCATACCTATCTACGAGAGGCTATAGTGGAATTTAGGCAGTTTCTTTTCTTTCTTTCCCGGTCGTGCGTTATTCTTCTTAGCTGAAGTTTAATATCTTTGTTAATTCTTTCATAATAAATGGGGAGAATGTGTGTGGCTACTCAACTAGAGGTGGAGGAGCCAGCGGCAGTCCCTATGCATGCTGCTCTGCAAGGTCAAGGTGTTTGCCATAGTAAATGTCGTGGTAGAGGTCGTGGTCAAGGAAGAGGTACAGCTTCCCTGGCTGCGAGGATGGTGGATCATGCTGATCCAATTCCGGCAGTGCCAGCTCCTAGAAGGCAGGGGGCTAGGGCTTATTCGTTCCCCCAGAACTTATGATGTTTTTATGAGATTCTTGGCAGCGCAGATGCCCCAGGGACCTCCCATTCCTCAGGCAGCTCCTCAGACTGCTGCAGATGCTTCTATTCCTCATGCTACGGTAGACATTGGTGCTCAGGCTCAAGGAGCCCCTTTTCCTACTCTAGATGTAGCTCCCAGGTGGTTATGTTCTAGAGGCAACACGTGTTGTGCCTCAGATTGTTCAGGTTGGTTAGCTAGCCCAGGTAGCAGATCAGACCGATGATCTGTCAAGGTTGTATAATTTTACCAATCTTAATCCTCCAAAGTTCTTCGGTCATACATCAGATAAGCCCTGTGAGTTTCTTGATCGATGCTAGCATATTCTTGAGGCCCTTGGGTATCTTGAGTAGTATGGAGTTGAGTATACTGCCTTCCAATTTGAGGGTCAAGCTTTAGCTTGGTTGACCGCACTCCGATCAGCTAGGTAGGGCTTGCCTAAGCTGACCTGGAGTGAGATCTCCCACTGATTAATGGATAAGTTTCTTCCTCGTTGTCAGAAGGATGAGAAGAGGAAGCAGTTTGAGAGGATTGGACAGGGTAACCTATCAATTTCAGAGTATGAGCTTTTGTTCTCCGAGGTGTCTGTGTATGCTCCAAATCTTATACAGGAGCCCTCCAAGAGGATCGGACGTTTTATTGATGGGTTTTCTCCTTATTTGTAGTCCAAGATGGCTCGTGAGATTGAGGTCGGTACTCTATATTATTTCACTATTGATATTTCTCGGAGATATGAAGCATATCATAAATTGAATCTGGAGGAGTTAGAGCAGGAGAGTAAGTGGTCTCGTGGTCCAGGGAATTATAGTACCTCATCTGGAGGTAAGAGTTATCAGCAGTAGAGTAGGCCTCCTGTTAGGCCAGTTCAACTCCCAACGCATGGTTTTCAGGACACGACAGGGCCTCGACAAGGTCAGCCTCAGTGACCTCCTAGTAGTCATCAGCAGTTCGTGCAGCGCCAGTACAGCTCAATGTGTTTCCATTGCCGTGATTCAGGGCATCATAAGAGGGATTGCCCTTTTTTCAACAGCAAGGTAGTAGCCGTCCTTTTTATCGCCCTCCGAGGCCTATGTAGCAGCATACTCAGGGTGCCCATTCAGGGTCTCAGCCAGCTCGAGGTGCACCACCACCTGACAGAGATCATGGGCATGGTTCTAGTTGTTCCTTTAGAGGTGGATCTCAAAGTGCCGGCTCTGCTCAACCGCAAAGACAGCTATATGCATTGCCAACCAGGCAGGATGTCGAGGCATCTCCAACTGTTGTTAGAGGAATCTTGTATATTTGTGGTCGCGATGCATATTCTTTGGTGGATCCCGGATCTACCTATTCATATGTCTCTCCTTATTTTGCTTCGAGTTCATGTTGATTATATGTGTCTCTATGATCCATTCTATGTTTCTACTCCTATTAGAGACACGATTGTGGCGGATCGAGTTTATCCAACTAGTACCCTTCAGGGGTTGTGAGACCCGAGTGGACCTTTTGGTGTTAAATATGGTTGATTTTTATGTCATTATCGGAATGTATTGGTTAGCGTCATGTCATGCGACCTTTCATTGTCATGCCAAGTCTCTTCAGTTATCTCTTCCTAGTTCAGCACCGATGGTGGTGCAGGGCTCTTATTTGCCACCCATGGGGAATGTTATTTCTTTTCTCAAGGCGAAGTAAATAATCGGTAAAGGTTTTTCAGCATATCTTGCCATGGTTCGAGATACCGCTATGGAGATTCCACCCTAGATTATCTCTCAGGACTTCCTCCTGATTGGGAGATCGAGTTTAACATTGATATAGTGTCAGGGACTCAGCCTATTTTCATCCCTCCTTATTGCATGGCTCCATCAGAGTTGAAGGAGCTGACAGAGCAATTGCAAGCTTTGCTAGATAAGGGATTCATTAGGCCGAGTATTTCTCTGTGGGGTGCTACTGTTCTGTTCATGAAGAAGAATGATGGGACCATGCGAATGTGTATTGATGATCGGCAGCAGAATAAGGTTACCATCAAGAACAAGTACTCTTTGCCTCGTATTGATGATTTGTTTGATTAGTTGCAGGGTGCCAGATTCTTTTCTAAGATTGATTTATGGTCTGGTTATCATCAGTTGAAGATTCAAGTCTTTCCTCTAATCCTTTGTCATTGTCTTCATCAATGACATTCTTATCTATTCTCGCAGTCGCAAGGAGCATGATTATCATTTGAAAGTGGTTTTTCAGACCCTCAGTGATCGTAAGTTATATGCTATTTTCTCAAAATGTGAGTTCTATCTTGATTCTGTGGTATTTTTGGGTTATGTAGTATCCAGTGAGGATATCAAGGTTGATCTAAAAAAGAGGCGGTGCAGAATTGGCCTCATCCTACCTCGCTGACTAAGATTCGCAGCTTCTTTGGTCTGGCAAGTTAATATCTAAGGTTTGTGGAGAAGTTCTCCACTACTGCATCTTCCCTGTCTCGCGTGACCTAGAAGGCGGTTTGGTTCCGATGGTCCAATGAGTGCGAGGTGAGCTTCCAGAAGCTCAAGGCCTTATTGACTTCAGCTCTACTACTATCCCTTCCTTCTGGCACCGGTGGGTTTGTAGTGAATTACGATGCATCTCGTGTAGGCCTTGGTTGTGTTCTTATGCAGCATGAGAGGGTTATTTCTTATGCTTCCAGACAGCTGAAGCCAAATGAGAAGAATTATCCAACTCATGATCTAGAGTTGGCAGTTGTGGTCTTCGCTATAAAGATTTGGAGGCACTATCTTTATGGTGAGCCTTGTGAGGCGTATGTCGATCACAAGAGCTTGCAGTATCTCTTATCTTTGAAGGATCTTAATGGCCAGAAGTGGAGGTGGCTTGAGTAAATTAAAGATTATGAATTCACCATCTACTATCATCCTGGAAAGGCGAATGTGGTAGCAGATGGTTTGAGCAGGAAGTCTATGGGAATAATAGCTTTCCTTTATGCTGACATGAGACCTTTGGCCAGAGAGTTGTAGTCCCTTGGCAACTCCAGCGTGAGATTTCTTCACCTAGACTCCAGCTGAGTCTTGGCATGTATTGCAGCTCAGTCTTCCTAAGTCAGTCAGATTAAGGGAAGACAGTTTGAGGATCCTAACTTGCAGAAGTTGCGTGGTCGTGTCCTAAAGTAGAGGAAGTCTCCCATTCAAGCTTGACTCAAATGGCATTCTTTGGTTTAATGGTTGACTTTGTGTCCCTGATGTCGTAGATCTGAAGCAGTCAGTGCTCCATGAGGCTCCTAACTCGCATTATTCTATTCATCATAGCATTACTAAGATGTATCAAGACCTCAGAGAGCTATATTGGTGGAAGGGGATGAAGAGAGATATGTTCGATTATGTGTCTCGTTGCTTTAATGTCAGCAGGTTAAGTTTGAGCACCAGAGACCGGCAGGGTTAGCTCAGGCTTTGCCCATTCCCGAGTGAAAGTGGGAACAGATCACTATGGATTTTGTGGTTGGTCTGTGTTGCTCCCAACGCACACGCAAGTATACGTGGTCGACAAGTAATAAAGTGATAAGTAGAGTATCGTTCCCACGAGGACTATTAAGACTGGACTCCTAACAAACAATTTCTTAACAACTATTCAGGGATCTTTTCCAATAGTAAGAATATTATCAACTACAAAAATAGTAATTAAAATGGTAGAAGTGAATTCAAACAATGGAGCAAAAATTAGTTGTTATCAGTAATAAAGAGACGGTCCAGGGTTAGAGCTGCGACCAATCCAGTTGAGTTATCCTGTTGATTCCACTTCTTAAGTCCCAAGATTGCTAACTAACAGGTTAATTGTACCCGTAAAAACCTGTCGATTCTTCACGGTCTATGCAAGCTACTCTAACGCCTATATGTCTATGGAGTTAAATCACATGCACGCATTAACGAACTATGTATTTAGCTAAGCAAGGTGAATAGGTATATGTCTATCCTACCCACAAATTGATTCTCCGATGCCCAGGTTCACAATCAAGCCCTATTCTTTCTTATGTGCGTTCATAAATTCCCTCTGTCGAGTTAAATCTAAGAACCGTAGATAGTGTTCAATTATTCGGCCGTTATAATCAAACAATTATGATCAAGAAAGAATAAACAATCTGTAATTGGAATTCAATTCATGGAAATCAACATTCAAACCTCAACCTTCATGAATTCGCTCTAACCCTAGAACGATATATTTAGCTACGCTTACTCATAGTAACAACACAAGGATTTGATGAAATAATGAAATAATGATGTAATAAATTAATGGAAGGAAGAAAAACCCTTGTTCAAGATGTTGCGAGCTCTCAAATTTGCTCCAAAAGTCTGAACTTCTCTAAAAAACTAAGTAGAAGAGTATTTATAATGTTTACAAAAGCCTAGCAAATAGTTACGCCTAAGCCTAGACGAAATAGGAAATCCAAAAGCGCTCCAGGAGTGTTATAGCTGGCGCCCCGCGCCTCAAACCGCGTGGAACCAAGCAGAGGACGTCGAATCTTGCACGTAACGGCCATGCCCCGCGTCCCAAAACGTGGAAGAAAGTTGGGCGATGCAGTGGGCGCGGCGCGCCCCTCATTGCGCCAGGCCTATTCCAGTTTTCCTTCGCCCGCAGCTTGCGTCGTGTCGTGCCTTCGTGTGCTCGATCCAATCCTCAATCCAAATTCAATCTTTTCTTGCTCGATTATGCTTTTCAAAGCTCCAATTGTACCTCACAACATCCTACAAGTCACACGACACAAAATCAGTGCAAAATCACATTCGTCAACTAGAAAACGGGTGAATAAAGTACTCAAACGTGAGGAAATATTAAGGAAATATAGGCATAAAATGCCAAACATCAGCACCCCACACTTGAACCTTTGCTCGCCCTCGAGCAATTACAAATAACTTCCCAACCTAGGTAGAACAGATCTGCCTATGACTATGGTTGATACCGACCATTGAACGAGTGCACACATGACTACTATGGGCCCAACAAACATGCCAATAATATATCAAACATCAAAACATGAGAACAACCACCTCAAGACAACTCAAATGCACAAACTCGACTCATTGCAACCCTGCTCCCACAAAGTCACACCTATCTGCTCAACCAAAAAGCCACGACTTCACCTATCTCATGCAAACCATGTGCCCTCACCAAACAATGAAGCAAGAGAGTGTCCCCCAAATATCACACACAAAAATGAATATCAAGAATGAAATGGGGACAATAGCATAGAAAGAACTCGCTCACTCTCATGAAAAGTTCCCATGTCACACACGATGTACCATAGGCTTGCCCGTAGTGTAAGACTCCACTAATGTAAGCTACTCCCGTCGGGATTAACTAGGACTTTACAGTGTTGTAGTGTAGGCTAAGGGGCTGGTAGGATAAATATGGGTAATAGTGACTACCTCCCTAAGCATTTTAATACATCACATTCAATTTAAGCACATATCTCATCAAAGCCACCCAATTCACCACCCAACAAATTTCACACACACCTTTTTCAACAAGTAGCAATTTTTCTTTTAAGCACAACACTAGCAAGGATGGATATACATTTCTTTTCTTTTTTCTTTTTTCAATTTTTTTCAGCTTTTTTTTTCATTTGTTTTTTTCTATTCAATTCTTTCCAAACCTTGCCAATGCTCCTTCAACTACTTCACAATTTATCAAGTATTCTCCTCATTAGTTCCACTCAAAAACCTCCCAATACTTCAACCACAAACTCCACAATAATATAAAATTATCAATTAAAGTGCTTAAGGAGTAAATGGTCAAAAGAAGGCAAATAGGAACAAGTGGGTAGGCTTGCGGTGTGGGTGCCAACAAAAGGTCAAAGGGATCACAACAATAAAGGGTGCATATAAGGGTAGGCAAATCAAGGTAAAAGGCTTATCCAAGAAGGCCTGTATCATCTCCCGACTAGAGCAACCCTAGGATTTCGCTTTGCACACACACGGGGCATGTTCTATACACCAATATGCAAACATGGAACACAATAGAATATGCCTCGCATCACACATTGCACACAGTCCACACAAGATGATTCCATCACAACTCTCAATCAAACAAATAAGGTGCAATTTGTAAAATTTAAGCACTAATGCACAATAGTTCACAAAAAAGTCAAATGAGTGGACTCAAGCGTCTCAAGGGGGTCATTCCATTTTTTCTAGGCATGCATCACAATTTAAAACCAAAAGACACCACAAATAGCACATGCTCAAGTCCAAGTACATCGGTATCAAACAAATCAAAGGCACCTAGCATTGTACCTAATTCTTCATCTAGGCTTCAAGATCCCAGCATCGAGGTGTTTCTGGTCAGGGTGGTTCATTTTACCCAAGGTATTCTGATTGTGGTAAACTCCATTTGGGCTGATGCCAGTTGGGTGTAGATGTATGTTATGTTTATGGAGGGTCAAACCATTTTATAAGAGACTGCCAATCTAGGGGTGGTAGTGGTGCACCTCAGCCATTGAGAAAAGTTGTAGCTTCTTTAGCACCAACACGCCCTCACGGGCAAGTTCCTCAGGCACCAATAGGTCCTGGTAGATGCCAAAGTGGAGCACCAACAAACAAGCGGTCCTCAGAACTGCACTTATTCTCTTGTTTGTCGACAGGACCTCCAGGCTTCACCAATGTAGTCACAGCTACTCTGGCAGGAAATTCTCTTGATGTATATGTGTTGATAGGTCCTAGTTCTACACTATTATATGTTACTCCCTTGTTGCTACTAAGTTTGGGATAGAACCAGAAGCCATTAAACCTTTTAAAGTAGCCACCTCAGTTTGTGATTTAGTAGTAGCTAAGCGTGTTTATAAAGGTTGCACTGTGATGATTGGCGATCGTAGTACTACAGCTAACTTGATTGAGTTAGAAATGGTTCGCTTTGATATTATACTTGGTATGGATTGGTTGTCTTCCTGTTATGTTAATGTTGAATGTAGTGCAAAGACAGTCCAGTTTCACTTCCCAGGAAATCAACTATAGAGTAACAAGCTGCATCACCAAAGGGTATGTCTATTTCTTACCTTAATGCGAGGAAGTTGATCGAAAAAGGATGCTTATATCATATAGTTCATGTTCGAGACATAGAGAAGGGAACACCGAATCTTGGATCAGTTCAAGTAATGAATGAGTTCCCTGAAGTATTTCCAGATGAGCTTCCAGGTCTTCCTCCAGAATAGGAAATTGATTTTCCCACCGATATAGTGTCACTTACACAACCAATATCTATTCCCCCTTATAGGATGACACCAACAGAATTAAAAGAACTTAAGAAACAGTTGAAAGATCTGCTAGATAAGGGTTTCATTAGACCCGAAAGCACCAGTCTTATTTGTGAAAAAGAAAGATGGCTCCCTATGTGTGTGCATAGATTACACACAGTTGAACAAGGTCACGATCTAGAACAAATATCCCATTCCTTGAATTGATGACTCTCTCGACCAGCTTCAGGGCGCCAAATTCTTTTCGAAGATAGACTTAAGATTTGGCTATCATTAAGTTAGAGTCGGAGAGTGTGACACACCCAAAATAGCGTTCAGAACCAAGTATGGCCATTATGAGTTTCTAGGGATGTCGTTCGAGCTAACTACTGCACCAGCGATATTTATGGATCTTACGAACAATGTGTTTAAGCATTATCTGGACCTGTATGTGATAGTATTTATTGATGATAATCTTGAATATTCCAAATCTGAATCAGAACATGCAAACCATATATGCAAAATGTTGGGTATCCTTCGGTACCGGAAGCTGAATGCCAAAATCTTGAAATGCAAATTCTGGTCGAGTTCGGTAGCATTTCTTGGACATATAATATCATCAGAAAGCATCAAAGTATATGGTCAAAAAAGAGAAGCAGTGAATATGGACTTTATCACAGGCTTACCTTGTACGCGGAGCATGCATGATTCTATTTGGGTTATAGTCGACAGGCTCACTAAATCAACTCGTTTCCTTCATATTAGGACTACTTATACTACAGAAGATTATACGAGATTGTATGTTAAAGAAATAGTGCGCCTTAATCGTGTTCCAGTGTCCATTAATTCAAATAGAGGTGCACGATTTACAGCTATCTTCTGGAAATCATTTTAGAAAGATTTGGGGACGTAGGTAAAGCTGAGATCAGCTTCTCATCCCCAAACAGACGGGTATGCCAAGAAAACCATTCAGACGCGCGAGGATATATTGAGAGTCTGTATCCTAGACTTTTTAAGGGCAACAAGGAAGAGCATTTACCACTGATAGAATTTTCCTATAATAACAGCTATCACTCTAGCATTCAGATTGCGCCATATGAAGCCTTGCACAAATGTAAATGCAGGTTGCCTATAGGTTGGTTTGACTTGTGAATCTCAGCTATTGGGACAAAATATGATCTCTTTAGATAAAGTAAAGTCGATCAAAGAGAGATTGCTAGCAGCGCAGAGTCGTTAGAAATCATTGCCGATAATCGATGTTGAGATTAAGATTTTCAGATTGGCGACTGAGTATTTCTGAAGGTATCGACTTTGAAAGGCGTTATGAGATTCGTCAAGAAGGTCAAGCTTAGCCCTTGATTCATAGGTCCGTATCAGATTATCAAACGAGTTGGGCATGTAGCCTATGAGTTGGACCTTCCAGCAGACCTTTAAGAGGTACATCTGTGTTTTATGTCTCCATGCTTCTGAAAAGTGTTGGAGATCCTTCCAGAGTCATACCAGTTGAGGATGTACAGATCACCAAGCATTTTACATATGAGGAGGTACTTGTTGCTATTTTAGACCGGCAGTTTCGTCGATTGAGAACGGAAGATATTCCTTCAGTGAAAGTGCTATTGTGGAGCAATAATGTTGAAGAGATGACTTGGGAATATGAAAAGGATATGAGGGCTAGATATCCGCATCTTTTCACTACTTCATGTATGTAACGGATCTTTACTTAATGCTTCTGTATACCTCAGTTAAAATTCGAGGACGAATTCTCCTAATGGGGGAGATTGTTACACCCCATGTGTCTAAAGTGATATATTGATGCAGCCCAACTCTGTGCTGATCAGACACTCATTCCACTGAGGCCGATGACACGAAGCCAAGCCAAATTAATGCATGACGTCCATATTCTGGCTTGGTCGGGAGAAGACAGCTGCTCCAAAGTTGATTGGCTGAGCTCAAGATTCGAAGGCATCATCTACAAGCTCGAGCCCGAAAAAGGGAGCAACCGAACACTTAACATCCGTGTTGAAAAATAAATAGCCAACCGAAGGAATAGTATCCGAAGTTCAAGTGTTCGAGCTCATGTGTTTGAATCAAAAGGAGCGACAGAACACTTCACTTCGACGCCGAAGCATTTTTGGCAGCCGAAGGAAGGCGACGGAATTGGAAGTGTTCAAATTCTAGAAATCGAACACTTAGCTAGTCAGCCACTACGTGGCTTCTTCTTATTGGTCGCATGTGACCATTTTACTATTTTGTCCCTAGAGTAGCCTATCTAAACCCCTATACATTTCATTTTAAGTAGTTAGTTTTGTTGAATGATCAAACATAGCTGTAGCTATTGTGAGTCTCCGATGGAGCCGAACCCCGTTGTGGGCTTTTAAAGAACTTGTGTCAATCGGTGTGAGTCGTTTGAACATTTTCTTCTTGGTCATTCAATTTGCAAGAAGAAAATGACTTCTTGAGGATTGTTGCTTAGTATAGGTGATTCTTTGCCACTCGATTCGATCGAACCCGAGACAAGTTCCTCGACGTTCAATTGAATCGAAGCAAGATTTGTCTTGCTTTTTATCTTAGTTATTGTAATTTTCCGCATTTTCATCTTGTTAGCTTAACCCTCGGTTTGGATGGCACCATCTTTGGTATCAGAGCAAGGTATGATCTTAATCTTATAACCTCAAATCCTGTTCGATTTATCTCGTGCTTGTTGTCTTTCAGTTTCAGCTTCTTCCTTGTTGTTGATTGTTGTTTCTGTTGTGTTGTTATTACAAAAAAAAAAAAAGTAGAAAGAAAAATTCAAAAATTTTGGTTTGATTGTTGGTTGTTTGAATCAAACAACCATTGATTCTAATTCCCCATCGTCTAAGGATTCTAGCGAGTACCTGTCGTACACGATTGGCGACTAGGGTTTCTCGAAGGTTTTTGGACTGTTATCGTAGTGTTGGTGTTTGTTACAGACCCCAGTTGTGTTTTGGTGGTGGTTATCGAACACTGGTGGTTGTAACTTGATTTAGGTTGAGTTTTTGAGCTAAAAATCAAAGTTCTGAGATTGAGACACCGTCCGTACGCCGGAAACTTGTTACATTGTAGCAGTGTACGGACGAAGTGATCGTTTCTTAGCTCGAACTTCTGGAATTGATTTCTTCCGACGTTGAAAGTTACCGGAGTGAAAACAACCCAAAGTCTGTTGAAATCGTGGTCAGTGAACGAAGTTAAATTTTGTCCATACGCCGGAGTAAAAGATTCACTGTTCCATCGAAGAAGAAAGGGGTAAAACTGTTACATTCAAAACCCCAGGGGAATTTTTGTCGGCTTGAAAAGGGAAATTGGATAAGGTAAAATCCTATCCATACCAAGGAGGGACAACTTTGTCCTTACAAGAGTGGTGTGATCGAAGGATTCCGAAGGAGGAATCGAAGGGTAGAATCTCCTAGGTTTTCACTTTTCTTGTGTTCGATAATTCATGATAGTGGATCTCTGGAGTAATCTCTTCTACTATCGAATTGGAGCTTTTAGGAACTCGTGCGTGGGGTGACCGAAGTCTAAATTTTGTAGATAAAATTCTTTTGACTCCCAAGCGCAGAGTAAATAGCGTCCGTTCCATCGAGACATATCAACTCACTCTTCCCAAAGGAGACAGTGTAACTTGTCAAATTCGAAGGAACTGAGAGAAGTTGATCAATCGAGGAAGCCATTGGCTACAAGTTCTTGAGTGACCAAAACCGAACCCATAAATTGAGTGGACCCAAGCGCCACCCATAAAAGGTGAGGGAGTGTGTGAGGTGAATTCTAACCTTAACCTTTTCATTGGTCTTTGATTTGTGCAGGTACCATGGCTGGGAATGGAGGCGAAGGAAAGGGCATTGAGAAGCCTGAGGTCTCGTTAGCCGATCTCATGGCTGTGACACAAGGCATCGGTGCCGAGGTAAGAGGAGTGAGTGCTTGAGTAGGCAATCTCGAGTAAGGGAGTATGTCCGTGGCTATACATGGGTCCGATGCTGGAACTAGCAACTCCACTCCGATGAAACCTGAGCAATTTACTGAGCTCGTTCGACAACAACGGTTGAAGAATGAGGCTGTTGAAATGAAGGTGAACATGAGTATGAGCCACCATTAGTTCAACGAAGGTAGGTTCAACGAGGTCGTGGAAATTTTTGAGGTCGAGCCCGAGGAGCAAATGTTGATCGAAATATCAAGTGCGAGGCTGATGACTATTATGATGAGTATCCAGAGCCGATCCGAGGTGCTCGTGACTCAAATTTGAACAGTTTCAAGATCACTATTCCACCCTTAAGAGGAACTAGTGATCCCGACCAATATCTTGATTGAAAGCTTAAATTGGAGCGCATCTTTGAAACCAATGAGATGACCGAAGAGAGAAAAGCTGCACATGTTGTTTCGTTCGAGGCATATGCGTCGACATGGTGGGAGGCTGACAAAAGGTTGAGATGAAGGAATGCTTATCCCGAGGTCACCACATGGATGCAGTTGAAGAGAGCTATGGATGCTAAGTATGTGAATGCCAAATATCAGCAGGAGCAACTTCGGAAGCTCTTCGAATTGGAACAGGGGTCCAAATAAGTTGAAGAATACCATGATGAGTTCGAAAGAATTCGATTGGCCCTTGATATGGAAGAAGATGACGAGCAAGCCATCATCCAATTCAAAAATGGCTTGGCTCGAGATGTGTCATCTCAATTGAGGCTGCATGTGTATCAAACTTTAGAAGATATGTTTCATGCTGCCAGCGAAGCTGAGAAATGGGTTAAGGACGATAAAGCAAACCGGTATGGAGGAGTCACTACTTCAACTCCTTTTAATCGAAGTAAAGAATGGAAGAGTCCGAATGCAACAAGTGCTAACACTGTTCGAGATCTGAAGAAACCCTTCGAGAGGGGAGTGACCGTTAACCAACCAAGAGAAGTGGGAGGTAAAGTTCAACTCAATACTCATAGTGCTTCAAGTATTCAGTGTCATAAATGCAAAGGTTATTGTCACATGGCAAAAGAGTGTCCAACTCGCAAAGTTATGCTATTGATAGATGATGGAACCGTCCAAGAGAGAGCGAGTGACACCGAGGAACAAAATTCCAAGGAGACTGAACGAGCAGAAAATGATGATGGTCGAGAAGTTGCCGAAGCTGATCATCCGGAAATATTTCTTGTGGTTCGAAGGAATTTGAGCTGCATGACTCTTGAAGAAGAGGACAACCAAAGGGAGAATCTCTTCCACGCAAGATGTTGAGTAAGGTGGAAAGTTTGTTCGATGATAATTGATTCGGGTAGTTATGCGAATGTGGTGAGCCAAACCTTGGTTTCACAATTAGGAATACCCACCTCAAAGCATCCTCATCCTTGCAGATTGCAATGGTTGAATGAGTGTAGAGAGTTGATGGTTGTCAAGCAGGTGTGGATCAAATTCAAAGTTGGAGAGTATCAAGATGAGATGATACTTGATGTGATACTGATGCAAGCTTGTCATTTGCTATTAGGTCGACCATGGCAGTATGATCGATCGGTTGTTCATAATGGAAGGTCCAACACTTACACTGCTAAGCTCGAGGGGAAAAGTTTCATACTTAAACCCTTGTCTCCGAAACAAGTCAGCGAGGACTATAAACGAAAGAAAGAATTGAAAGAAGCAGCCAAAGCTAAGCTTCTGATGGGAACACAAATTGTGGCCGAAGACAACAACTCACCGCCCGAGGTAAGAAATATCTGTGCAATCATGCAACCGAGTGAGTATCTACGAGGCAACGAAAGCGGTCACATAATGATTTGCCTCGTACACAAGGGTATCTTTCTAAACTCTAATGATGATTTTTCTAACGATAACCCTTTGTCTAGTGTTGTACAAAATGTATTGCAGGATTTCGGAGACATGTTTCCCGAAGAAATAAGGTCAGAAACTGGGCTGATCGTTTGCCCGTGATGGAATTTGCATACAATCGAAAGTGCATCGAATGATTGGAATGACTCCGTTCGAATGTGTGTATGGTTTTAACCCTTTGATTCCACTTGATTTAACCCCATTGCCTCGAGATTCTATCATTGATTTTGAAGGTACTCGGTGAGCCACTGCCTTGATCGAGTTGCATGCAAAGGTGAAGAAGAACATCGAGGAAGCTTATGCCAAAGTTGCATCAAAGAAAAACAAGGGGCGCAAAAAGTTGGAATTAAATAAGGGAGATTGGGTTTGGGTTCACTTCCGAAAGGAACGATTTCCGAACCAAGGGAAAGGAAAGTTGGCTTCCCGAGGGGATGGTCTATTTGACGTGCTGAGCAAGAGCAACAACAATACTTATGTGATCGACCTCCCTGGTGAGTATAATATGTCCAACACCTTTAATGTTACTGACTTAACTCCTTGTGTTGTAGGCCAAGTATTGGAGACGGAGGAAGGCTCAATTTCTAGGACGAAATCCTCTCAAGAAGGGAAGGATGATGCAGCCCAACTCTGTGCTGATCAGACATTCACTCTACTGAGGCCGATGACACGAAGCCAAGCCAAGCTAAGGCATGACGTCCATATTCAATTGGCTTGGTCGGGAGAAGACAGCTGCTCCAAAGGTTATTGGCCGAGCTCAAGATCCGAAGGCATCATCTACAAGCTCGAGTCTGAAGAAGGGAGCAACCGAACAGTTAACATCGGTGATGAATAATAAACAGCCAACCGAAGGAATAGTATCCGAAGTTCAAGTGTTCGAGCTTATGTGTTCGAATCAAAAGGAGCGACCAAACACTTCACTTCGACGCCGAAGCATTTAAGGCAACCGAAGGAAGGCGACCAAATTGAGAGTTTTCGAATTCCAGAAACCGAACACTTAGCTAGTCAGCCACTGCGTGGCTTCTTCTTATTGGTCGCATGTGACCATTTTAGTATTTCGTCCCTAGAGTAGCCTATATAAACCCTTTTACATTTCATTGTAAGTAGTTATTTTTGTTGAATGATCAAACATAGTTGTAGCTAATGTGAGTCTCCGATGGAGCCGAACCCCGTTGTGGGCTTTTAAAGAACTTGTGTCAATCGGTATGAGTCATTTGAACATTTTCTTCTTGGTCATTCAATTTGCAAGAAGCAAATGACTTCTTGAGGATTTTTGCGTAGTATAGGTGATTCTTTGCCACTTGATTCGATCGAACCCGAGACAAGTTCCTCGACGGTCTTTTGAATCGAAGCAAGATTTGTCTTGCTTCTATCTTAGTTCTTGTTATTTTCTGCATTTTCATTGTGTTATCTTAAACCCTCGGTTTGGCTGGCACCATATATATTGCAATAATGACATGTTAAGAATGATTTAAGTAAATTTAACGTCATATATTAGTCATAATATGACTATAGATGACGTCAAATCTCGTCATTTCTAGAAAACTCACGAGTGAAATAGTCCCTTCTTGAGGGTAAAAGCCATTCTTATGGTTTTGAAGTTAGAATGCCAATCTTAATGCAAAATTGAAGACATTACATCAAAATACTCTATGCGGTTAAGATAATGTTATGTTACCTTCAATTTTGCCTATAGCTTGAGTTCTAGAATTATTTCATGGCTAAGAAAAGTTTATGATTGATGTGTTATAGCTTCTAAAAGCTTTGGAAGGTTTTGAATTCAAGGAAAATAAAGTTTAGAAGCAAAAACACATCAAAGGTATGTAAGGATAAACCTTTCTTTCGACAAGGCATATATCTTGTAGCTTTTGAAGCTTCTCTTAGTTCCAAACTTGGTATTTCTTGTGGGGAACTTCTATGAAATCAAGGAAACCTTAAGACTTATACCTAAAACTTAGTAGTTTGAGAATAACTCTTTGTATAAAATTTATATTGAGATGATTTAAGATTTTCTCGAACCCTAAGACTTATATCTACAACTTTCATGCAGACCATAAAGTCTATAACTTTGATTTAGATCCTGAAAATTAAGTCACAAGACGGGGCAGTGGTGTTGTCCGGAGATTCTATCCGTGGATTGGTTATGCCTTCCGGTCGTCTCATCTTGTTATTCATTTAATCTATTTATGTTATCAGTTTAGCCGGGTATCTATTACCGTGTATATTATAGTGCAGTTTTTTTATTTGCGTATCATCGAGTTTTAGGGGAAACTCTGCCAAAATTTTTATTGAAACTCAAAGATTTTGACAAATTCTGAGTTCCAGGTTGTGTCTATGATTCCAACTAGAGTTTTCTTATCATTCCTTTGAGTTTATATCTATTGTTTCCATATGTCTTATGCCTCAAACATGCTTATGCTTATATTGTGATCATATTATGTGTGATTTCGAGTCCCCCAAAAAGGTTGGACATTGGACACACAGTCCGATCACGTGTGATACTACCCGTCTGAGGAACACAACCCCACTAGTTCAGACGGGAGTTGATACACCTTGTGTGACTGGGTGTCATTCATACGCTCTAACCAGAGAGACTACTGGCTGGGGGGGACATAGCCCATAACACCCGCCATGTTTGTTATATACGCATATATAGCCATAGTATGCACCACACGACTATACACTAGGCTAGTTCAGATGTTCAGTTACCTGATTTGGGGGCATACGGCCCATAACACCAGACATGTATCAGTTCACATAACAGTTTAGTTTTAGCTCAGTACCAGTTATCGGTTCTCAGTTATCAACCATCAGTTCTTCATGTCAATATCAGTTGACAACTATCAGTTCCTAATTTCTAGTTACCAGTTATCAGTTATAATAGAGTCACTTATCAGTATAGTTCAGCTCAGTCTTCAGTTTCAGATTCAGTTAGAATTTAATTTATATTCAGTTCATGTTTCAGATTTCCAGCTACATTGCTATTCTTCAGCACAGATTTACATATTTATATTCAAGTCTTACAGTTTCATTCAGCTATGATATATTATAAGCTCATGCCTTACATACTTTATCGTACTCACACTCTTTTTTGGGGCACTGTGTTTCATTCAGCGCAGGTACAGATACATCAGCGCTTGGGTCATATCAGTGCGCCATCCTCTAGCTATTGGAGTCACTCTGCTTACTTTCAGAGTTACTTATCTTTTGGTACGTGTACAGTCAGCTAGTTTTGGTATGACGGGGGCCCTATCCCATCCAGTACTTGTTCAATTCAGCACTCCTAGAGGCCTGTAAATACGCACCCGTGTAGTTAGTATGTCTTTATATGTCAGCTTATATTAGCCTTGTCGGCTCTCCAGATTGTACAGTTCTTATCAGCTAGGCTTATGCTTGTTCAATTTATTAGTTCTAATCTTGGTTAGAAGATTATCAGTAGGTTTAGTGATGATCGACACTTAGTATCAGTTATCCGTTGCAGCCCTAGGCTGGGGTCGTGACAATAGTAGTATCAGAGCAGTTCAGTCCTAGGGTGTCTATAGGTCATAAGTAGTGGACTCTTGTTTATGGGTGTGTTGTGCACCACACTTATATACATGAGGCTACAGGATATTCATGATTGTTATTTTTCCTTCTTCTCTAAATCGTGCGATAGAGCTATGTTATAAGAATTCAGCCTTCTAACGTAATATTTATAAATAGCGATGCCGTCAAATAAACTCACAGCAGCCCAGAAGAGAAAAGTCATTTCTGGCCAGGGTACTAGCAGAGTACCCCCTAAGTTAGAGGAGCATGAGGTGTCTAGACATAAGGTTCCATTCGAAACTTCACAGATGCAGTTTGCTTAGGGAGAGGTTAAGGGTGCTAACTAGCATTGTAGCTACTAAGGCTAGATGACCTTTGTTATACCTCTGTTTCCTAAGCACGACGACATGTGGGAGGCCGTCAGATTGCTAACTAGCATTGTAGCTACTAAGGCTAGATGACCGCATACAGGTCCTCAGGGTGACGATACAAGTTCTAAGATTCGTGATTTCCTCATATTAGAGCCTCTAGTTTTCACGAGATCTAGTGCAACAGAGGATTCCTAGGATTTTTTTTAGACAGAGCAGCCAGAGCTCTCAGAGTTATGCATGCCACAGCTAGAGAGTCAGTTGAATGAGCAACATATAGAATACAGGATCTAGTGGCAGGTCGGTATACCACTTAGGAGATGTCTAAGGGAGCAAATGCTGCTCCAATTACATGGAGGGAGTTCACAGAGGCATTCATCCACCGTTACTTACCCAGAAGGACATGTAGAGCATGATTGGATCAGTTCCGACATTGAGACAGGGGTGTATGAGTGTTGCAGAATACAACCTTTGCTTTAATTCTTTGGCAAGGTTTTCTCCTATAGTTGTATCAGACATGGAGGACATGGTACACAGATATGTAGTGGGACTTGGTCCTCACTAATTAAATAAGCATATGACTGTATTTATATAGTCAGGTGTGGAAATTGCATGATTTAAGCATTTGCCTTAGAACTTGAGGAAAAGAAGCATAAGCAGAGGGCTGGCAGAGGTAGGAGCTCAAGCAAGAGAGGCAGATTTTCAGGTTCGTTCGGTGTAACATCACAGCAGAGTGTCAGGCAGCCAGCAGCTAGTACTCTTTCATGATTTTAAGGGCCGAGATCTGATCGACCCCCACAGTCTAGAGCTAGTCATGCATCACAGGCATCAGGATCCCAGCATCGAGGTGTTTCTGGTCAGGGTGGTTCACTTTACCCTAGGTATTCTGATTGTGGTAAACTTCATTTGGGCCGATGCCAGTTGGGTGTAGATGCATGTTATGTTTATGGAGAGTCAAGCCATTTTATGAGAGATTTCCCGTCTAAGGGTGGTGGTGGTGCACCTCAGCCATCGAGAACAGTTGCTACTTCTTCAGCACCAGCTTCCCTCAGGGGAAAGTTCCTCAGGCACCAGTAGGTCGTGGTAGAGGCCAAAGTTGAGCGCCTACAACAAGCGGTCCTCAGAACAGCACTTATTCTTTTGTTGGTCGACAGGACCAAGAGGCATCACCAATGTAGTCACAGCTACTCTAATAGTAAATTCTTTTGATGTATATATGTTGATAGATCCTAGTTCTACACTATTATATATTACTCCCTTGTTGCTACTAAGTTTGGGATAGAACCAGAAGTCATTAAACCTTTTGAGGTAGCCACCCTAGTTTGTGATTCAGTAGTAGCTAAGCGTGTTTATAGAGGTTGCACTGTGATGATTGGCGACCGTAGTACTACAGCTAACCTGATTGTGTTAGAAATGGTTCACTTTGATGTTATACTTGGTATGGATTGGTTGTCTTCCTGTTATGTTAATTTGAATGTAGAGAAAAGACAGTCCAATTTCACTTCCCATGAGAATCAACTATAGAGTAACAAGGTGTTTCTGCATCACCAAAGGGTATGCCTATTTCTTACCTTAATGTGAGGAAGTTGATCGCAAAAGCTTCTTATATTATATAGTTCATGTTCGAGACATAGAGAAGGGAACGCCGACTCTTGGATGAGTTCTAGTAATGAATGAGTTCCCTGAAGTATTTCCAGATGAGCTTCCAAGTCTTCCTCCAGAATGGGAAATTGATTTTCCCATCGATATAGTGTCATTTACAAAACAAATAATTATTCCTCCTTACAGGATAACACCAACAGAATTAAAGGAACTTAGGAATAGTTGTAAGATCTGTTAGATAAGGGTTTCGTTAGACCCGAAAGCACCAGTCTTATTTGTGAAAAAGAAAGATGGCTCCCTATGTGTATGCATAGATTACAGACAGTTGAACAAGGTCACGATCTAGAACAAATATCCCCTTCCTAGAATCTATGACTTGCTCGACCAGCTTCAGGGTGCCAAATATTTCTCGAAGATAGACTTGTGATTAGGCTACCATTAAGTTAGAGTCAGAGAGTGCGACACACCTAAAATAGCGTTCAGAACCAGGGATGGCCATTATGAGTTTCTAGGGATGTTGTTCGAGCTAACTAATGTACCCGCAGTATTTATGGATCTTACGAACAATGTGATTAAGCACTATTTGGACCTGTTTGTGATAGTAATTATCGATGATAATCTGGAATATTCCAAATCTGAATCAGAACATGCAAACCATATATGCAAAATGTTGGGTATCCTTCGGTACCGGAAGCTGAATGCCAAATTCTTGAAATGCAAATTCTGGTCGAGTTCGGTAGCATTTCTTGGACATATAATATCATCAGAAAGCATCAAAGTATATGGTCAAAAAAGAGAAGCAGCAAATATGCACTTTATCACAGGCCTACCCTGTACGCGGAGCATGCATGATTCTATTTGGGTTATAGTCGACAGGCTCACTAAATCAACTCGTTTCCTGCCTATTAGGACTACTTATACTACAGAATATTATACGAGATCGTATGTTAAAGAAATAGTGCGCCTTAATCGTGTTCCAGTGTCCATTAATTCAAACAGAGGTACACGATTTACAGCTATCTTCTGGAAATCATTTTAGAAAGATTTGTGGACGTAGGTAAATCTGAGATCAGCTTCTCATCCCCAAACAGACGGGTATGCCAAGAAAACCATTCAGACGCACGAGGATATGTTGAGAGTTTGTATCCAAGATTTTAAGGGCAACAAGAAAGAGCATTTACCACTGATAGAATTTTCCTATAATAACAGCTATAACTCTAGCATTCAGATGGCGCCATATGAAGCCTTGCACAAATGTAAATGCAGGTTGCCTATAGGTTGGTTTGACTTGTGAATCTCAGCTATTGGGACCAGATGTGATCTCTATAGATAAAGTAAAGCCGATCAAAGAGAGATTACTAGCAGCACGGAGTCTTCAGAAATTATTGCCTATAATCGACGTTGAGATTAAGATTTTCAGATTGGCGACTGGGTATTTCTGAAGGTATCGACTATGAAAGGCGTTATGAGATTTGTCAAGAAGGTTAAGCTTAGCCCTACATTCATTGGTCTGTATCATACTATCAAATGAGTTGGGCGTTTAGCCTATGAGTTGGACCTTCCAGCAGACCTTTAAGAGGTACATCAGTGTTTCATATCTCCATGCTTCTGAAAAGTGTTGGAGATCCTTCCAGAGTCATACCAGTTGAGGATGTACAGATCACCGAGCATTTTACATATGAGGAGGTACTTGTTGCTATTTTAGACCGGCCATTTCGTCGATTGAGAATGGAAGATGTTCCTTCAGTGAAAGTGTTATTGCAGAGCAATAATGTTAAAGAGATGACTTGGGAAGATGAAAAGGATATCAGGGCCAGATATCTGAATCTCTTCACCTCTTCATGTATGTAACGGATCTTTGCTTAATGCTTCTGTATACCTCAGCTAAAATTCGAGGACGAATGTTCCTAAGGGGGGGGAGGGAATTGCTACACCCCGTGTATCTAAAGTGATGTATATTGTACTAATGACATTTTAAGAATGATTTAAGTAAATTTAAAGTCATAATATGACTATATATTATGTTTATATGTTGAATATAAAGTTTGAGAAAAATCAAATTTAAGTTGCGGAAATATCGACTAAGGAATGCCTTGTGACGAAGCTTTTTGAGCAATTAATTCCGTATGTTATATGAGGTCTTTTGGGGATTATCATATACCAAATTAAAGGTCTAGGAGTTTAGTTTCTAACGCTCTTTTTCATTTGCTTATTTGATGTCCAGCTAAAGAGATATGACCATAAGAAGACAGGCCAGAAGAAGGGATATAAGTGCAAAAGATGGCTAGAAGTGAAATATTTTTAAAATAAAAGATAAATTTATCTCTTTTCTCGTCATTTCTAGAGAACTTACGAGTGAAATATTCCCTTCTTTAGGGTAAACCCCATTCTTATGGTTTTGAAGGAAGAATGTTAATCTTAACGCGAAATTGAAAACGGATTGCATCAAAACGCTCTACGCAGTTAAGGTAACGTTATGCTACCTTTAATTTCGTGTATAGCTTGTGTTTTAGAATTACTTCATAGCTACGGAAAGTGTCTAATTTATGTGTTATAGCTTCTATAAGCTTTGGAAGGATTTGAATTCAAGGGAAACAAGGTTTAGAAGCAAAAAAAATATCAAAGGTATGTAAGGTTAAAGTTTTCCTTCGACAATTCATCTATCTTGTAGCTTTTGAAGGTTGTCTTAGTTCACAACTTGGTGTTTCTTGTGGGGGACTTCTATGAAATTAAGGGAAACTTGGATATGATTAATTTAGAAATAAAAACCAAGGTTAAAGATGTCCAAACAGCAGCACGAAATGGTGGCTCAAAATCTAGAAAAATTGTTATTATCTTTGGTTAGTTGTTACTAGTTTGAACATAACTCTTTGAACAAAATTGATATTGAGATTATTTAAGATTTTCTGGAACCCTAAGACTTACATCTACAACTTTCATGAAGACCATATAGTCTATAACTTTGATTTAGACCCTGAAAATTAGGTCATAAGACAGGGCAATGGTGCTGTCCAGAGATTCTGTCCGTGGATTGTTATGCCGTCCGGTCGTCTCATCTTGTTATTTATTTAATCTGTTTATATTATCAATTTAGCCGGGTATCCAATACTGTCTATATTATAGTGCTGGTTTTGTATTTGCATATCATCCAGTTTTAAGGGAAACTCTGCCTAATTTTTTATGAAGACTCAAAGATTTGGACAAATTCTGAGTTCCAGGTTGTGGCTATGATTCCATCAAGGGTTTTCTTATCATTCCTTTGAGTTCATATCTATTGTTGCCATATTTGTTATACCTCATACATGCTTATTCTTATGCTTATATTGTGATCATATTATATGTGATTTGGAGTCCCCCAAAGATGTTAGACATTGGACACACAATCCGATCACGTGTGATACTACCCGTCTGAGGAACACAGCCCCTCTAGTTCATGCAGGAGTTGATACACCTAGTGTGACCGGGTCTCATTCACACACTCTGACTAGAGAGACTACTGGCTGGGGGGGACATAACCCATAACACCTGCCATGTTTGTTATATACGCGTATATAGCCACAGTATGTATTGCACGACTATACATGAAGTTAGTTCAGATTTTCAGTAACCTGATTTGGAGAGATACATCCCATAACACCAGACAGGTACCAGTTTAGATAACAGTTCAGTTTTAGCTCAATACCAATTATCAGTTCTCAGTTATGAGCCATCAGTTCTTAATGTCAATATCAGTTGACAACTATCAGTTCCCAGTTTCTAGCTACCAGTTATCAGTCATATTACAGTCATTTATCAGTATAGTTCAGCTCAGTCTTCAGTTTTAGATTCAGTTAGACTTCAATTTATATTCAGTTCATGCTTCAGATTTCCAGCTATATTGCTATTCTTCAGCACAGATTTACATATTTATATTCCAGCCTTACAGTTTCATTCAGCTATGATATATTATAAGCTCATGCCTTACATACTTTGTACATATCGTACTCACGCCTTTACTGGGGCGCTGCGTTTCATGTTATGCAGGTACAGATATATCAGCGCTTGGGCCACATCAGTAGGCCATCCACAAGCTATTGGAGTCACTCCGCTTACTTCCGGAGTTACTTATCTTTTGGTATGTGTACAGTCAGTTAGTTTTGGTATGACGGGGGCCCTATTCCGTGCAGTACTTGTTCAATTCAGCACTCCTAGAGGCCTGTAGATATGCACCTATGCAGTTAGTAAGTCTTTATATGTCGAATTATATTAGCCTTGTCGGCTCTCCAGATTGTACAATTCTTATCAACTCAACTTATGCTTGTTTAGTTTATTAGTTATAATCTTGGTTAGCAGATTATCAGTAGGTTTAGTGATGATCGGTATTTAGTGTCGGTTATCCGTTGCGGCCCTAGGCTGGGGTCATGACAAGTAAGTACTACTATCTTTTATCATATATAATGTATAATATATAAAATGAAAGTCAGTTAGCACAGATATTAAACTAGAAAGCTAATGAAAAGCTTATATATAAATGTGATTATTGACAGGTAAGAAGTGGATATTGTAAAGACGAAAAGAAGGAATAGGGAGCTCTCCTGAAATTTTGCTTTAATGTGTACATTTCCTTGATTTTTTCATGACTAATATTGAAATTGTGAATAGTTCACTCTCTTCTAGATCTAAAAAAAAGAGAAAAGAATGGCCACAAGGAAATATATATTAAGGTCCTTGGAAGGTGTCTGTCTTCTTCCTATTGTAGATATAGGTATATCTATTTATGTGTTTCTGTAGATGTCGATATTTCTACTCTTTTTGGGGATGTTAAATTTAATTAAATATTAGATCTGGATCTTTTTTGCAAAATTTTATTTGATCTTCGAGATTGATTTCGTTTTTAAGTAATTGTTGGCGGTCAATTGTTGGGTTCGTAAACTCTAGGAGTACAATAATATCAGGGTATGTTATTAATTGTTTGTTTCCATCTTGAGGATTTCCATAATAATAATGTTTATTTCCTTTTATTTGGTTGTTTGTCTCCGTTGTGGTTAGATAAATTTATACTTACTGAATTTGTTTTCAACTTTAGACCTTTTGAATAAATTAAAGTTTCTTGTGCAGTATGTTTTATAGGACATGAGGGCTAAGGCTATGTATTTTTCTTACTTATTGAAGGAAGATGTAGTGAAGGTCGAGTTTTGTGAAGAAAATGACGAGGATTCTTTATTCAACCTGTCTCACTATGAAAAATAGTGGCCTGTGAAGAGGTCAAATTTGGTCCAGATAGGTTCACTGAAGATTAAAATGCAACATAATCTTTTAGATTAATCTTCCAGATTATGCTAGAGAACTTTTGACTCTTGCATATATGTTACTAGTGAAATGATGCCCATGCAGAGCATGAGCCCAACACCTGTTTAGTTTCAATATTCTAAAGGTGAAGGCTGGACAAACCTAGCTGGTTGAGCTTTAATTCTGGCTCCTAGCTCTGTGATATTGATGAGCAGCAGAAAAATAATCTTGGTTAATCATGTTTTACTAATGAAATCTGGAGGCTACAGGTTAAGGAAATCAAGGAAATGCATCAACGAGCTGTTGAATTTTGAATAATCTAGGCAGTAGAATAGATAAATTTATATGAGGCATCTAATGAAGCATAGATAAAAAGTTAATGCAAGCAAAGCAAGAATATATATGGACTGCAATTCTCATCCTCGACAAAGTTTCCACATTGATCATAATATATGCATTTATATCTATAAATACTTTTGTCATTTAATCACCCCTAGTATCGATTAATAGAAGAGGGGCAGTGAATTAAAGGTTTACTGATTGTGTAAAGCCCCAACCATATCTAACATGAAATCTACAACATTAGCGTAGCCTCAGTTGATCAAAAAGATATCAAAGAAATACATAAGTTCATGCTGTGCATTTTCTTCATTTGCCTAAAAAAAAGTTGATGCCTCTTTAAATCAAAATATTCCACCAAATGAACATGAGAACAGTGTTGCAAAGCTTCCATTTAGGCCAACTCTTCTCCAGCTATGCAATAATTCCTGTTGAAAGGAGCTTGACAACCTCAAATACCATTGTCAAGGTGGAAGTACGAATTGTTACTCTACATATTGTGTGCTCATTTACTATCTCTACTACTTCAGTGACATAGTATTCTTCCTTCAATTCACCTGCAAATTTCCCAGTAGAGCAATGCTCCCATTTAATTAGACAATTATAAACAAAAAATATCAAGGCAATTCAGCAAGATTAATCACCTTTTAATTAAGTTGTCTCGAGTGCCTTCCATAACCACTTCCTTGTGAAGGACTCAAAAGATATATTTTATGGTAAGTAGGACTCCAAAATTATCTTCTGAGGCCTCAGCACATGCATAACATTATGAAATGATAACATTGAAACGGCTGTAACGTTTGGTAACAAATAAAGCACAAACACTGGAACTGCTGAGTATCCATTTACATACTGATGCAGTCCAGCCTGATCAAGCTAAGTTCGTGCCTTCGAGATCATTCACGAGGAGTCAAGCTAAGGAGCTTCATGATGTCCACTTGATGGTGATGAAGAACTATGATAGTGCAAGCATTGAAGAAGCGGGCAGCATGCTAGAGGCGACAAAGAGGACGTTGGTTAGCATTGGAGAAGGAGGAGCGTTGGTTGATGGTTGAGGCCGTGAGCTTTGGTTCTGAACGAGCACCTCAACAAGCTGATTATGCTAGGCGCCTAACACTTAGTATTTTTCAGCATTTTGATACTTTGCATAGCTAGACTTAATTTAGTTTAATGGCACTTATTTGGCCATGCGTGCTCACTTGTCATTTAGCCAAATTATTGGCGTTTCCTTAGTTATTCTTTTCCTAGCTATTTTAGGCTTAAGGGATGAACATATTTAAGCCCTCCTTAGCGTTATTTTCAGCAACTACTTCACAATATTGAAGGCAGCTTTTGGCTAATCCTATTCCATGTTGGAAAACTTGTCCAATTTGGTGAAATCGAATTTGCACTTGTTCCAATTCTTGAATATTCAACTTTCAATTCCTAGTTGTCTTGAGGGTTGTTGCATAGAACAGGTCCTCCTTGGCTTCATCAAGAAGGTAAATAGACTAGTTCCTACTTGCAATTCTTGGTAGATCATTGAGTGTCTTTCTTTTTATCTTGTTTCTTGCTTTCCTTAGATCATATTGCATCAGTTGGTATCAGAGCTTTTAAAGAGTTTGTTTCTACAACCCCAATCTTGTTCTTCGTGCCTTAGATTAGGTTCTTAATTTAGGTTTCCATTTAAATTTCATTTTTATTTTTAAAAAAATGTGAAAAGAAGAAAAAACAGCGGTGTTTATTGTTGTTGATGATCATACACGCCTAGGTTACAAGAAAACTTGACTAAAGAAGTGATTTGTTTGAATCTTGAAGTTTTAAACGATTCTTGAAGGGTTTCTTGAAGCTCTTGGTGTGGTTCTTGAATTATAAAACCGTTCTTGAATTATAAACCGTTCTTGCTTGAGTTCTTGATTGTTCTTGAAGGAAATATCTTGAAAACATTAGAACCTTAAGAAGTAGTAGTGCAGCGTATTTTTGAGGTTGTTGAACCGTGTTCTTGGCTGAAAATTGTGAGTTCTTGAACAACTTGTTATTCTTGAGTAGGGGTTGAAATAACTTTGTTTGAACTTGAATTTGTTAGCCATCTACACGTTGCTTTGATCTTATTGTTGCTGAATATTTTGATTGAGGAAGAGTAGGAGACGCTGCATATTGTGATTTAAGGAAGAAAACCTATACTAAGTCAAGAGGGAAACAACTTCCATTCAAAAAAGGAGAAGTTTACACACTTTTCATATAAGGAAATTAGTTTTCTTTAGGCTTTAGGAGAAGGTATTCACATGTTTTTCTAAGGTGGAAAAGTGGTAAAAGTTGTCCCAATTTGAGCTGGAAAGCAAGGGAAAATAGGGAAAACTTAGCCTACTCAAATAAGGCTTGTCCTAGGAGCCTATTTAAGGGTAGAAAATTAGATTTTCTTAGGATTTCCTTATTTCTTTGTTAACATCACTTCTAATTAGTAATTCTTAGGTAATTATTCTACTTAAGTTATTTACTAATTTTTGAGCTTGTAGGAATTCGTGCTAAAACTCAGAATTTCCAACTTTCGTAGTTAATTCTTTGACTTCCCGTGCTCACTTTAAAAGCTGTCCGCCTATAGAGTCTCATAAATTCACTCACCCCGAAGAGAACTAGTGAACTTGTGAACTTGAAAGGTCATTGAGGAACTTGATCAATTCGAGGAAGCCATTTTGGACAAGTTTGTGAGATCCTACCTTAAATTTGAGTGAACCCGAGTGTCATTCAAAGTGAGGGAGCGGGTGAGGTGTTTTACTAACCTTAACACGTTCTGTAGTTTTTGATTTTATGCAGGTACATGGCTGGAATAGGGGATAAACGTGAGGGTGTTCCCGAGGTTGATATGGCTAATCTTCTCGCCGAAATGAAAGCAATAAGGACTGACTTGATACGTTCCATTAATGCCATTGGAACACGTGTTGAAAACCTTGAAAAATCAGCTAGTGCACAGAAAAATGCCGGAGAAGGAACTAGTGATGGTTCGACAGTGAAGCCTGAATAATTTGCTGAAATAGTTCGACAACAAGAGTTGAGAGAAAGAGATGCTCGTAATGTGAGAACCTTGGGCATTCCCCAGGGCAATATACCGCCATTGATGCCAGCCCGGAGAAACGTAGTACTCGCGGGGGAAATAGGAGCAGCCTATGATGATGATCATCCCGAGCTTGAGGAGTATGATGATAATGATTTGGGGAAGCAAAATCCAAGGGTAAGGCAAGCCTATGGGGGACGTGGTAATATGAGGCGTCGTGGGTTTGGCCGTGGTCCTCGAGGGGCTTTGGGGGCTATGGTGGAAGGAATTTGGAGCCTGAATTTGATGAATATGCTGAATATTATGAGGGGTATAATGAACCAGCCCGTGGTGCTCGTGAGAGTGGTCTGAATAGTGTCAAGGTTACCATTCTCGCATTCAAGGGAACTAATGATCCTGAATAGTTTCTGATGTGGAGGCATCAAGTTGAGAGAATTTTTTAGATTAATGACATGACTGAGGAGAAGAAAGCTACCTATGCCATTGCAACCTTTGAGTCCTAGGCTTCTACTTGGTGGGAGGCCGAGAGATGATCTAGAGTAAGACACAATCAGCCCACGCACATAACTTGGAGAGAATTGAAACAAGTAATGACCCGGAAGTATGTCAATCCAAAGCACAAACAAGAGCAACTTCGGAGATTATATGACTTGAAATAAGGGCTGAAATCTGTTGAAGAATATCATGATGAATTTGAGAAGATTCGGCTATCACTTGACATGGAAGAAGAAGGAGAGGACGAGGCTATCATACGGTTCAAGAATGGGCTGAATCATGACATCTCTAATCAGTTGAGGCTACACACTTTCTTTACTCTTTATGATGCATTTCTAGCTACCATTGAAGCCTAGAAGATGATTAAAGAGGAGAAGGCAGCCCGCTATAAAGGTAGTTCTGCTTCTACTCCTATGAGCCGAAACAAGGAGTGGAGGACACCAAGTACCGAGGGAAAAAGTGGCCAAAAATTATCTTAAGGGGTCGGGAGGGTACTTCTAAAACTAAGCTTAACACTCCTAATGCTTACTCTTATAAATGTAATGAATGTCAAGGCTATGGGAATTTTGCAAAGGATTGTCCTACGCAAAAAACCATGCTTATTCTTGATGATGGTACTGTCCGTGAGGCAGAGAGTGATGAGGAGATTGAGGGAGATGAGGGGGCTGATTTGGTTGAGTGTGAGGAAGATGTAGTGGAAGATGAGAGTATGAACATGTTTTTAGTGGTGCATAGAAATTTGAGCGCCATGATTGTAGAAGAAGAGGGAGATATGCAGCGTGAGAACTTGTTTCATGCTAGATGTAGGGTGAGGGGAAAGGTGTGCTCTATGATAATTGATTCGGGTAGTTGCACTAATGTAGTTAGTCAGATGTTGGCGACTCAACTTAAGCTGCCCACAATTAAGCATCCCCATCCCTATAAGCTGCAGTGGTTGAGTGAGTGTGGTGAGTTGAAGGTGGTGAAGCAAACGCTTATTAAGTTTAAGGTGGGAGCTTATCAAGATGAGTTCGTGTGTGATGTAGTGTCGATGCAGGCTTGCCATTTGTTGTTGGGCAGGCCTTGGCAATTTGATAGGGTGTCACTCACGATGGTAAGGCCAACACTTACACGGTCAAGTTAGAGGGAAAGAGTTATACACTCAAGCCCTTGACACCTAAATAGGTCAGTGATGATTATAGGCGCATGCGAGAACTAAAAGAGGCGGCTAAAGGAAAATCTCTTACGGAGTCTAAGCTAGAGGCCGAAACTAATGCTACTACACCACCCCTGCCTAGTAATCTTTGTGTCATGTTGCAGCCAGGTGAGTATTTGCGAGGTAATGATGATTCTAAATTGTTAATTTGCCTTGTACATAAGGGTGTTTATTTGAGCCCTAATGATGATGTTACTACAAATGTTCACCCTTTGCCTAGTGTTGTTAACTGAATAAATTGCCTCCTACTAATATATATTTCCATTTTTTTTTCATGAGATCAGCTTTTCCTCGAAATTATGCCACTTTATACAAGCAACATGTGTTTCAATTTTCACAAATTTTGACCGCCTTGTTGACCAAGTATATGAAACAAGCCTTAATTTATGAAACAAGAACTTAGCCTTTGCCTTAGAATAAACTAGAAACTTAGGTCTTTGTGTTTGTCTCATTGTGAGTAGTACCGCAACAAAAGTTTAAAGTTTGAAAGCTGAAAATATCTTTAAAATAGTTATTATCGTGAAGATGCTAAATTTTTTAGAGCAAGGACCATGTTCTTTACTCCAGGAACTGCAAGTTTACCAATTATTGCAAGCTTACCAACATTTATCTTTGCTTTTTACTATGGTATTTTTCGAACCAGTTTTCAAAATATTTTTCTGTAGCTAGGAGTCGATCAAAAATAGTATTTCTATCTCATACAAGGTAGGAATAAAGTACACGTACAACTCATCCTCCCCAAAACCCACTTGTGAAATCACACTGGTATGTTGTATTGTAATCTAATAGAAAAGGATTTTGAGCGTCAGTAACATGATAAGTTCCTAAAATAGAAATAAGTCACAAGCATAATACGATATTATTTATCAGCGGCAAACGACCATTAAGTCACAAGCTCGGAAAGGTTTCACCGCAGACTTTGTGGTCAAACTGGCGTCGATGACAGAAGAATTGATCAAGAGTGCAGAGGCGGTTGAACCCGGGCATCGGGTAATCTGTATAGATGTGGACTTCGGAGGAAAAGAAGCCAACCTTGATGTATGGATCAAAACTTCCAGCAAGACCACACAATGCTGAGCACTGAAGCAAAATATGAAGGTGTAATTCAAGCTCTTACTTAGCCTACATATTGGGGGCCAGAGAGATCCATCTCTATAATAGCTCCCGGTTAGTGGTCGATCGAGCGAATTCAATTTTTACCGCAGAAGACGTCTATATGGCGAATCTACAGGAAAAATAAGGACGCTTTAGTAAAATTATCACAAGTGGGATTTTGTTTATCGGGAGGAATGTTCAAACGACGACGAGGCGTCTGAAGATTCGCACACCGATTTGGACGACCAACAAATAGTGATCAAGCTAACCCCCACGGACCTGATGAACCTCGAAGTTCCAAACATAGGTTCCACTCCAGAGTAGCACCGTGTATTGATTAACTACTTGGACAAGGGAGCACTCCCCGAAGACAAGGCAGAAAGTAGGCAATTGCGAAGGTGGGCAGTTCATTATTGTTTGATAAAAGGTGAGTTATACCATCGGGTGGTCAGCGGCCCAATGATCACATTCTGGTGTTAAACACCCCCTGATGAAGAAGCCTCGGCGGATGCTTCCAGGCTTCCCAAAAATTTAATCTCTATCGAATACAAAGAATCCCCTGAGGGCACGAAGAAAGAAGCAATCATTCGGCTCAGGAAGTACAATCCTTTTCAGTATTTACTTTAATTAAGTCTTTAGTTTCTTTTGATTACAGTATTTTTTTACTTATCAATCATTTTACGGGTGTTCACCGACAATAATTCAGGCTCAGCGCCCTTCTTTTACCAATAAAATTACTATTCTATTTAGCCAGTTGATGCAGGGTAAAAACGAGCGGAAGTAAATAAAGTAGACGCAGAAGCAAACACACAAGATAGAGAGAAATTCAAAGAGGGGACGAACAGAAAGAGAAGAAAGAAGGAATCAAACCCATATATTTAGATTGATTCCAATGGAGAAAAGAGAGTCGAACCAATCAAAGGATCATACAAGGAGATACATGAAGCTTCAAGCTTCTACAAAGAAGGCAATGCCTCTCTTTACTTTCTTATCTATTCAAGATTCAATAATGACTAACTAGCTAATGAAATGACTAAGTGTGGTATTTATAGGTTTCCCACACTTCTATATGAAATGTCATAAATGCCCACAAGTTGGGTTTAAACAATAAGGCCATGTAGTGACGTAAGGCTAAAATAGGAATTATACACAAAACTCCTATCTTGGACTTGACAGAACCAGGCACCCCGCCTGGTGTACTAGGCGATCCACCTACTCTGCAGCTAGGCTTCCACCAGAAAGAGGCGGTCCGCCTTTGTAAAAGGGCGATCCGCGCAGTCCAAAGTCCAGAGAGTTTGACATCAAAGTGGCGGTCCGCCCGTTGCTGTGGCTTCACATGCACTCAAGTGCATGTTCTTCAAATCATCTCTGAAGCCTCCATCTCCAAGGCTCTTCCTTTTGCACTCTTTTGTGCCCTTCTAACTTGGCTCTTGATGATTGGTGATTGAGCCCAATTTTGCCTGCATTATCATGTCTTCTTGAAAGGATTTCGTCCTCGAAATTAATCCATCAAGGCATACACACATAGACAAGGACAACCAAAACTTCCTACTACAAGAGTAGGTTAGTGCAAAAACTGTGGAAAACACACTCTTATGATAGAGCCAAGCATCAATAACAATAGAAAATCTTATGTCTCCAAAGGAAACAACAAACACTTGACTCAATAAGGAAGTGCACTCAACACAGGAACAAGCAAAGAGATAAATAGGACATGGAAAATGCAAGATGTAGCAATCAAATTCCCTACGACCCCTAAGCTCATGATCAGCATACCAAGCCTTCAAAGCAATATTATCACAATGTGATACATTGGCTTTGGCATGCTCACCACCCCAAGTGTAATCAACATATGGAATGTAGTAAGCAAAATAGTTCAACCTACAACTAGCATCAATTACTCCACTCCCCTTCTTAGAAGCACTCTTACTCGCACCAAGAGGTACCTCCTCACCTCCATATTGTCCCCCAAGACAATCCTCCTCACTAGATAAACTCCAAATGAAGGTCCTCATAATAGTTTCTTCATCATTATAGCCTACAGAATCAAGATTAGGACTACTAGGAGATGGACCATCAAAATTAAGACCAAGGTCTCTCATCTCACTTGGAGTTTAAAACATTGGATTGTCTGCAGAGTTAAGCTTTCCAATCCATGGAGGTTCAAGCTCACACTCTATTCTAGCTTGATACAACTCACCACTCTGACACGATCTGAATTTTCAGCTAGGCCGTGCGGGCACCCGACATCCTCCCCTAGACCCGTCGGGCGAACCCTTAACAACTGAATTAGGAAAATGAATATAATCCAACTCATAAATAAAAATAAAACTTAGAAAAACCCCAGACATACTGATACCTGTAAGCTGTACAAAAGGAATTACAGCCGACTACCCAACATACTAGGTTTAGGGCTATCCAGACTAAACATCTAAGAGTATGAAAGAAGACAAATACCTCCTGAAGGGAGCAAAATGCAACTGAAATAATAAACATAAAACTGGTGGCCATCCTGAATAAAAGTTGGTTCACCCTGACAGCTGAAGTCGTCTTCGCTCCTTCACAACGTGGCGAACTCAATCCTGGAGCGAACCTGTCGAAACGAAATAGATAGACAAAAACAAACAACAAACAAGGGTGAGTCAAGAGGACTCAATAAGTGGGGCACACTAGCCACCTCAAAGAATAGGATAGCTAGCCAGGAAGAAGAAAAACAGGTAAACAAAATCCATCATATTTGAACTATAAACAGGCACAGTCAGATAATAACTGAAAACACGTATGGAATCATAAACAACCAGGGACATAAGGTAGACAGAACAAATAGATATCCTGAACATGTGGACAATCAGAAATACATCCTGTTGCGGCGTGCAACCCGATCCATATATTCATACTGTCGCGGCGTGCAACCCGATCCGTATATTTATACTGTTGCGGCGTCCAACCCGATCTGCATATTTATACTGTTGCGGCGTGCAACCCTATCCATATATTTATACTATTGTGGCGTGCAACCCGATCCATATATTTATACTGTTGCGGCGTGCAACCCGATCCGATCGATGTATTTATATTGTCGCGACGTGCAACTCGGGATACGAGCCAGAAATATATAGGCAAACTGAGATACGTTCACAACATGGTATACATACCGCATACATAAAATACAACACAATACACACAATAGTCAGTATGCAGTGCAGTGAGATGGGATGAATGCGGTACGATGCAATGCAGTCACATATTCCTGATACCTATCTCCGGCGCGGGACTCTCATCGATTACCGGGAAGTATATGTAATGATAACCCTTCACCGGCTCGGGACTCTCATCGATTACCGGGAAGTATATGCAATGATGACCCTTCACCGGCTCGGGACTCTCATCGATTACCGGGAAGTATTGCAATGATGACCCTTCACCGGCTCAAGACTCTCATCGATTACCGGGAAGTATATGCAATGATGACTCTTCACCGGCTCGGGACTCTCATCGATTACCGGGAAGTATATGCAATGATGACCCTTCACCGGCTCGGGACTCTCATCGATTGCCGGGAAGTATATGCAATGATGACCCTTCACCGGCTCGGGACTCTCATCGATTACCGGGAAGTATATGCCAACTTACAACCAAAGTACAATGCTCAGATCCTCAATGCAATACCAATAACAGGACATAACACATAATATACAATGTAAATCCAAAGATAAGGCGTAATGAGTATGCCTATCGGCAGCTACACACATACGGAACACGTGGTAAAAAATCCACGAGGCCAGGTGCCTCCAAAGAAATGGATATAAATACTTACCTCTTCCAAAAGTTAGCATTGCTAATCAACAACCGCTTTATCCTTTGGTTTCATTGCCAAACGATCCCACTCTATTCAATAAGCAGAAAAATATATCAAATTAGGCTAAAGGCTTCATTCCTCACGTCTTAGGGCAATCCGGTTAGGAACCTGATACCCTATTCGCATACGCAATACGCAAGCCAGGCCTATGTACAGGGTTCATGGTCACATAACCAAACCCTAAATAAATTACATTTATATGTTGCCCATAACTCACTGAGTACGAATATATAATCAATTCCATTATCGGGGTCCATTTGACCCTTCAAACTATTAATTGAGTTAACATCATTACCTGGATGTTTCGGGGTGAAAATCCTATTTTTCTCCGACTCTTTTCTCATTTTCTGGCATTTTTTTGTTTCGTTTCGTCATTCTCGTTTTCTTTCTGTTCTTATGTTGTTTCTGTTCAATTCTGGTGTATGAGCTAATCCTAATCACACACCGCCTAACTCTCTATCATTTTTTTTCTTTCTTTTCATTTTCCTTTTTTTTTTATTTCTTTTACTTTTCTTTTTGCGACGAAAATTAAAACGGTACCCTACGATATTTGAAATAATTTCAACTTTTGCATACAAGTTATACAAAATATATGTAGCATACTCGCTAAGGCGGATCTCAAATCGGGTTCCCGAAACTCAAGATGCGAATTTAAATGGAAAAAGGTCAAATTATTTAACTTTCGGCATTTTAGCGGAACTAGCCGAACAACCTCGAAATTCACTTTCGAAAGTTCACAAAAGTCATAAATAATCATAAAAACCCAACGGCACTTTCGGATTTCGAATCGGAGCTCATTCACCAAAATTGAGCTCGAAAACCTCTTTTTAATATTTATCGACAATAAAAACTGATACCTTCTTCCGATGCCTACCAAACAAGGTCTGATTTAGCTCAAATTTTTCAGATAAGTCCCAATGGACCTAACAAAAATTTTAAAATTATCGGCACGCAAATTAGAGTCCTATCTCCCGAAACAACTGACCGAGGTCGTTTCATTCTCCTCCACTTAGACTCTCGTTCGTCCTCGAACGAGCCTAAGTCTAAAGCAAGATTCATGTAGATAACAAGAGAACTTGCACAACTCTCATAAACTATTCCACGGATATTATCTTATGATTACAGAATCAGAATTATTACACGCACATCAAACTCTTAGATAAAAACATAGCTGGATAATATCATAACGCCATTGCTCAGCTTATTCTGTCTAAGTTGACCTTTCCTCGATCACGAGAGGAGAGTTTTACTTTTTCGAAACAAAGATATACGGCACTCTGGATGGATTAACATGATTCAGCCGATAATCACCTCGTCGAAATTCTTTATGATATAGAACAAGTCGATGGAACTAGGAATTAGCTCACGCTTGAACAACGCCTTAGGGATTTAATATTAGGATTCGATATCAATTGGAGAAAGACTCCTCCACTTAGAGCATAAACTCATACAACTAACTTGAATAGAAATAGACATCCTCGCACAGTCTGCCGGACTAAGGAAGACATAGCTAATAACAGAATGTGGCTCAGACCTGAGCTACCAAATTACCCTCTCGAGTTGCCAAACAGATGCAACTCTCGAATTCACAACTCCATACCTTTTCCATAAGAAATATCACTCGATACCTCAATTCACGGGTCGGACGACACTCTCCATTACCCTTAGTAACTTTAAAACACAATAATGTGCTTATCCGGCTACCTTGACATGCACTCTGGCTCAACATAGGGAACATCATGAGTGGCTATTAACCGCCCAACCTCACTAGTGTCGGAAGAAGAAGAGATGCCAACGGACTGAGGTTAGGAATAATTAGAGCTTTAGGAAGCTCATGTTCTTATTTGCTTGGCTACCAAAGCTAGACTACTTACGAGTCAAAGTAGCCCAAGAATCGCAATTGAAGAAACAGATATTAAATGAGCTTTATGGAACAACATCCATGCCAATTTGACCTCCCAATAAGAAGGAAACTCTGACAATTTACTAGAAACCCTTTTATAACTAAGACAAGCTCATAATATAACATGACTCTACAAGCATCTTGAACCAAAGGAAGACACATAGATCGAATATTACTTACTTATCACTTTGCACCGAAAGAAACAATAACACTTTCTGATGGTGACGAATTAGGATCCCATTATCCTACCAACATTGAATTTCGACGAGAGAGGTAAACTGACTTGACATAATAACAGAATGTGGCACAATAAGATGCCAAGCAGAAAATACCTCCACTCACTCCCAAATCTCTCATATTTAAATCAGATAAACTAGTAGGGTCTAAAAAATTCCCTGAATAAATCATACTAGAAGCTCACCCCTCTGCCGCAATCGATTCTTAATAGAAACAATATCCAAGGAAGCCATGGAAACACGCTAAGATAAACGAAGTTCAGACCGATCGGAAGAATCAAATCTTACTCACATTTAATGGAAGAAGAAATACTCTGGTCTACTACATCGGATGCCTCAGCATCCTGCCAAACTAGAAGTTCATAGAACTGCCTCTGCAGCTGAGTCGAGCCGCTACCCTGATAATTACTTCTAGAAGAACCACTACCACCACACTCTCGACCTTTATCAAATGAGGGCATATCTCTGGTTGATTAAGATCTAAATGAAATTCTCTACGACTGTGCGGGTGCCTGATGACGAGAAGAATGACGACTGTCTACTTGCCGGAGTAAGGGAAAACTCCGCAAAGGATAACCACACTCACGACAATGATAACACCTTTTTCGCTAAAAATAGAAACTCGACAGATTATTGATAGCTACAAAAAGAAAACTGACTCTGATCTTGACGAACTACTTGCGCACTCTAAGAATCGCATGACACAAGCTGAGATAACTTGGAAGGTGACCTCTCAAAATAATCAGAACTACCTCTAAATGAGATACCATAGTTGCCCACCAGGGCCTTGGGATCTCTTGCTCTCCCGCTCTAACTCTTCCCGCTCTAACTGATCGTATGCCTAATACCTCTGAGCAATATCAACAACAACATCAAATGAAATCCCAACCTTAATCTCTTGAGCCATCTCGGATATCAAGGAAAAAGAAAGGTCATCAATAAATCTTTGAATCTCTCGAAAGGCTCATGGACTAGTTCTAATGCATATCCAGCCATTCTATAGAATTCAATCTCATATTTTGAAACCAATAGACTAACCGACGGACTACCTTGTCTAATCTACTCAAACTGGCAACACTCTTCATCTCGCTCGCTACTCGAAAGGAACTTTTGCACGAATCTAGAAGAAAAATCGAACCAAGTTAGCTAATAAGAGAGCGGTCCATCAATTCAATGCTGGACCCCTGAAACTGGAAAGCAGAATAATCAACACCATACCGCTCGATATAATCAAGAGCCTGAAGGATACGCTGACATCATTGTATTTTAAAAAAAGTCACGAGTTTATCTGATGCATTGCTTAAGAATATCGGAAGGTTCAACCGCGTAAAATAATGCAACCTCTTTAGGCACTCGGACCAAACTGTTACCTCGGCTGGCTAACCAGCCAGAACAATTGGTAGCGCAACACATGCTGCTTCTGGAATATAATTTACTGGGGCAACATTAGGAACTGGAACAAGAGCTCCCTGAGACCGAATGTCTCCATCTGCGGCAACCTGATAGGCTGCCTAGCGAATAATAGGTTCTTGCGGTATCTACGTCACCAAGATTCTCGTAAAGTATCGTATAGAGCCAAGGGAACAACAAGGCCCTGCCCCTTGCCCATCGCGAGCTGGCACAGCTGGGACCTCCGTAACTAGATCGTCAGCACGATCAAACACTCTCGGGGCTTGAGTAGCTCTTGCCCCATGCTAGACTACTTCGTCCTGAACTCCTACCGTTTGCTGATTTGTTGCACGAGGGTTCACGATTACCACGAAGGAATTAAGGAAAATACTTTTGCATCCTAGACTGACGCATGATCAGAAAAAAAGGAAGTAAAACTTTCTAAATGCCATCATAGCCTCTCGTAGATAAGTACGAATGTTTACGTACCCATCAGCGAGACTCTACTAGACACTGTCTTAGTCTGGATAGACTCTAAATTAGGCTCTGATACCAACTGACACGACCCGAATTTTCGGCTAGGCAGTGCGGGCACCCGACATCCTCCCCTAGACCCGTCAGGCGAACCCTTAACAACTGAATTAGGAAAATGAATATAATCCAACTCATAAATAAAAATAAGACTTAGAAAAACCCCAGACATACTGATACCTGTAAGCTGTACAAAAGGAATTACAGCTGACTACCCAACATACTAGGTTTAGGGTTATCCAGACTGTCTATCTAAGAGTATAAAAGAAGACAAATACCTCCTGAAGGGAGCAAAATGCAACTGAAATAATAAACATAAAACTGGTGGCCATCCTGAACAAAAGCTGGCTCACCCTGACAGCTGAAGTCGTCTTCGCTCCTTCACAACGTGGCGAACTCAATCCTGGAGCGAACCTGCCGAAACGAAATAGATAGACAAAAACAAACAACAAACAAGGGTGAGTCAAGAGGACTCAATAAGTGGGGCAGACTAGCCACCTCAAAGAATAGGATAGCTAGCCAGGGAGAAGAAAAACAGGTAAACCAAATCTATCTTATTTGAAATATAAATAGGCAGAGCCAGATAATAACTGAAAACACGTATGGAATCATAAACAACCAGGGACATAAGGTAGACAGAACATATAGATATCCCGAACATGTCGACAATCAGAAATACATCCTGTTGCGGCGTGCTACCTGATCCATATATTCATACTGTCGCGACGTGCAACCCGATCCGTATATTTATACTGTTGCGGCGTGCAACCCTATCCGTATATTTATACTGTTGCGGCATGCAACCCTATCCGTATATTTATACTGTTGCAGCGCGAAACCCGATCCGTATATTTATACTGTTGCGGCGTGCAACCCGATCCGTATATTTATATTGTTGCGGCGTGCAACCCTATCCGTATATTTATACTATTGCGGCGTGCAACCCTATCCGTATATTTATACTGTTGCGGCGTGCAACTCGATCCGATCCATGTATTTATATTGTCGCGACGTGCAACCGGGGATACGAGCCAGAAATATATAGGCAAACTGAGATACGTTCACAACATGGTATACATACCGCATACATAAAACACAACACAATACACACAATAGTCAGTATGCGGTGCAATGAGATGGGATGAATGCAGTACGATGCAATGCAGTCACATATGCCTGATACCTATCTCCGGCGCGGGACTCTCATCGTCTACCAGGAGATATATGCAATAATGACCCTTCATAGGCTCGGGACTCTCATCGATTACCGGGAAGTATATGCAATGATGACCCTTCACCGGCTCGGAACTCTCATCGATTATCGGGAAGTATATGCACTGATAACCCTTCACCGGCTCGGTACTCTCATCGATTACCGGGAAGTATATGCAATGATGACCCTTCACCCGCTCGAGACTCTCATCGATTACTGGAAAGCAATGATGACCCTTCACCGGCTCGGGACTCTCATCGATTACCGGGAAGTATATGCAATGATGACCCTTCACCGGCTCGGGACTCTCATCGATTACCGGGAAGTATATGCAATGATGACCCTTCACCGGCTCGGGACTCTCATCGATTACCAGGAAATATATGCAATGATGACGCTTCACCGACTCGGGACTCTCATCGATTACCGTGAAGTATATGCAATAATGACCCTTCACCGGCTTGGGACTCTCATCGATTACCGGGAAGTATATGCCAACTTACAACTAAAGTACAATGCTCAGATCCTCAATGCAATACCAATAACAGGACATAACACATAATATACAATGTAAATCCAAAGATAAGTCGTAATGAGTACGTCTATCGGCAACTACACACGTACGGAACACGTGGTAGAAATCCACGAGGCTAGGTGCCTCAAAAGAAATGGATAGAAACACTTACCTCTTCCAAAAGTTAGCATTGCTAATCAACAACTGCATTATCCTTTGGTTTAATTGCCAAACGATCCCACTCTATTCAATAAGCAGAAAAATATATCAAATTAGGCTAAAGGCTTCATTCCTCACGTCTTAGGGCAATCCAGTTAGGAACCTGATACCCTATTTGCATACGCAATAAGCAGGCCAGGCCTATGTACAGGGTTCATGGTCACATAACCAAACCCTAAATAAATTATATTTATATGTGCCCATAACTCACTGAGTACGAATATATAATCAATTCAATTATCGGGGTCCATTTGACCCTTCAAACTATTAATTCAACTTATTAAAATGATGTCTAATATTCCAATTTTTACTGTAAAAATATATTCAAACACACGTAATAAGATAAGATAATGAGTTAACATCATTACCTGGATGTTTCGGGGTGAAAATCCTATTTTTCTCCGGCTCTTTTCTCATTTTCTGGCATTTTTTTGTTTCGTTTCGTCATTCTCGTTTTCTTTCTGTTCTTATGTTGTTTCTGTTCAATTCTGGAGTATGAGCTAATCCTAATCACACACCGCCTAACTCTTTATCATTTTCTTTCTTTCTTTTTATTTTCTTTTTTCTTTTATTTCTTTTACTTTTCTTTTCGCGACGAAAATTGAAACGGTACCCTACGATATTTGAAATAATTCCAACTTTTGCATACAGGTTATACAAAATATATGTAGCATACTCGCTAAGGCGGATCTCAAATCGGGTTCCCGAAACTCAAGATGCGAATTTAAATGGAAAAAGGTCAAATTATTTAACTTTCGGCATTTTAGCGGAACTAGCCGAATGACACGACCCGGAATCCGGTTAGGCCGTGCGGGCACCCGACATCCTCCCCTAGACCCGTCGAGCGAACCCTTACCAATTAAATTAGGAAAATAAATATAAAAATTCATAAATAAGGACAGGACTTAAAAAAAAAACACAGACATACTGATACCTCTAAGCTGTACGAAAGAAATTACAGCTGACTACCCAACATACTATGTTTAGGGCTATCCAGACTAGACATCTAAGAGTACAAAAGAAGACAGATACCTCCTGAAGGGAGCTAAATGCAACTGAAATAATGAACAATAAACTGGTGGCCATCCGGAATAAAAGCTGGCTCACCCTGACAGCTGAAGTCGTCTTCGCTCCTTCACAACGTGGCCAGCTCAATCCTGGAGCGAACCTGCCGAAACGAAATAGATAGACAAGAAACAAACAACAAACAAGGGTGAGTCAAAAGGACTCAATAAGTGGGGCAGACTAGCCACCTCAAAGAATAGGATAGCTAGCCAGGGAGGAGAAACAGATAAATAAAATTTCTCTTATTTAAATTATAAAAAGACAGAGCCAGATAACAACCGGAAAGACGTAAGAAACTTATAAACTCAACCAAGGATGCGTGCCAAAAACATATCAACAAATATGCAATGCACATATAAGCAGAACAGTAGTCATGTACCGTAAGTCTACACAATGGTATGAATTGAGATGGAATGAAATGAAGTGAGATGAAATAAAATGAAATGAAATATGATGCGAAGGGTCACATGTGCCCGTAGTCCCATCCCGAAGCGGAATACTCCTGCATTCTAGGGGAATCCAATCTGATAACCAACTGGAGCGGAATACTCCTGCTCCTGGGGCGGAATACTCCTGCACCTGATATAATATAAACCAGAGGCGGAATACTCCTGCACTCTCCTGGGGCGGAATACTCCTGCACCCGATATAATGTAAAGCTGAGGCTTGCACTCAATATCTGACATAAGAGCGGAATACTCCTGCGCTTGGGGCGGAATCCTCCTACCCTCAATATGATACAATGCAGCGGAATCCTCCTGCTCCTGGGGCGGAATACTCCTGCACCCAATATGATATGTAATGTAATGCATATGAGTGACATATAATGCATATGAATGCAATGTGATGCAATAATAACCCTTCACCGGCGCGGGACTCTCATCGACAGCCGGGAAATAGATGCCAACTCACAGCCAGAGTACAATGCTCATATCCTCAATGCAATACCAATTACAGGACATAATATATAATGTACAAGGTAAATCCAAAGCTAAGGCGTAAGGAGTACGCCTATCGGCAGCTACACACGTAAGGAACACGTGGTAGAAAATCCACGAGGCCAGGTGCCTCCAAAGAAATGGATATAAACACTTACCTCTTCCAAAAGTTCGCATTGCTAATCAACAACCGCTTGTCCTTTGGTTTCATTGCCAAACGATCCCACTCTATTCAATAAGCAGAAAAATATATCAAATTAGGCTAAACGCTTTATTCCTCACATCTTATTCGCATACGCAATACGCAGGCCAGGCCAATATACAGGGTTTATAGTCACATAACCAAACCCCAAATAAATTACATTTATATGTTGCACATAACTCACTGAGTGCGAAGATATAATCAATTTCATTATCGGGGTCCATTTGACCCTTTAAAATATTAATTGAACTTATTAAAACGATGTATAATATTCCAAGTTTTACCGTTAAAACATATTCAAACACATGTAATAAACTTAAATAATATATTAGGATCATTACCTGAATGTCCTAGGGTGAAAATACTATTTTTCTCCGGCCCCATTTCTCATTTTCTGGCATTTTTTTCCATTTCTGCGCCATTTTTTTTCTCTGCTTCTAAATCGTTTTGTTACTGTTTTAATACTTATCATATGCTCACATATGACCAGCATATATGCACCGCCATTCCATTTTTAAGTTTTGTCGTTTCCCTTTTTTTTTTCCTTTTATTTTCTTTTCTTTTCGCGATGAAAATTAAAATGGAATCCTACGATATTCGAAATAATTCCAACTTTTGCATACAAGTTGTACCAAATATATGTAACATACTCGCAAAGGCGGATCTCAAATCAGACTCCCGAAACTCAAGATGCGAATTTAAATAAAAAGAAGTCAAATTATTTAACTTTCGGCATTTTAGCTGAAACTAGCCGAACAACATCGAAATTCACTTTCGAAAAATTACAAAAGCCACAAATAATCATACGAACCTAACGGCGCTTTCGGATTTCGATTCGAAGCTCGTTCGGCAAAACCGAGCTCGAAAATCTCTTTTTAATATTTATCGCCAATGAAAATTGAAACCTTCTTCCGATGCCTACCAAACGAGGTCTGATTTAGCTCAAATTTTACAGACAGATCCTAATGGACATTACGAATATTTTAAAATTATCGGCACGCCAATCGGAGTCCTAACTTCCGAAACGACTGACAGAGGTCGTTTCATTCTCCTCCACTTAAACTCTCGTTCGTCCTGGAACGAGCCTAAATCTAAAGCAAGATTCACGCAGATAACAAGAGAACTTGCACAACCTTCATATACTACTCCACGGACATTATCTCATAATTACAGAATCAGAGTTATAACACGAACACCGAACTCTTGGAATAAAACATATCTGGATAATATGATAATACCATTGCCCGGATTATTCTAACTAAGATGATCCTTCCTCGATCACGAGAGGATAGTTCTACATTTTTGAAACAAAGATACACGGATCTTTGAATGGGTTAACATGATTAAGCCGATAATTACCTCTTCAATATACCTTTCGATATAGAACAAGTCGATGGAACTAGGAATTAGCTCACACTTGATGCAATAGGGGAAGCTTTTGAAGTACCTTGTCATTACACACTATAGAAGATTTGATGTATTTTTACGAACGCACTATGCAACATCTCAGCTGATGTTAGTGTTGTTCCGCAAGCTCCTTGTGGGAATGTAGTTACTCATATCCTAATGTATGTCAAAGGTTCATCTGAACAGGGTCTATCATATAAGGATAAGGATCATGCAAATAATACTAGATAGTATGATGCAGACCAGGAATGATCTTAAGACTGAACATCTACTTCAGGGTATTGTCTTTGAATTGGAAATAATATGACTCGAAAAAGTGAAAATAAAAGAGACATGTAGTTGGGCCATGAGCTGAGGCAGAATATCAGCAACAAAGTTGATTACATGAGCACTTACAACGCTAAAGTAACCTCTCAAGGAGTTGAGGTGTGAAGGAGATATGCCAATGATGGATGGACAACAAGCTGCACTAGACCTTTAACTCTAAATTTTCATGAAGTAAAACAACGTCAGTATGAGGATCCAGTTCTAGTTGAATGCGGGCAGATGGTCAGAAGAAAACTGGAGTCACCATACAGGGTTACTACTAACGGCGTTATTATGTATAACGATAGACTTTGTGCTCCTGATGTTGCAGATTTAGTTTATGATAGAGGCACATTATTCCAAATACGTTGTTCACCCAGGTTCGACTAAGATGTACCATGATCTTAAGCAGATTTCTTAGTGGGACGGAATGAAGTGTGACATAGCAGAATTTGTGGCTCAATGTTCTAGTTGCCAGCAAGTTAAAGTCGTGTCATCTTTCCAGACTTTATGTTTTCAGCAGATAGGTACGTATATATGATCAGGTTGCCAGCTTATCTCTGTCATTAATAGATTATTAGTGGGTTTAACAATGATCGACACTCATTGTAGATTTCTGTCGTGGCTTTACTTTGGGTCGTGAGAAAAGTGATATCAACACCTCAGAGATTTAATATTACCATTCAGTATTTGGAGGAAGACTCCTCCACTTAAAGCACAAACTCATGCATCCATTTGAATAGAAATAACCATCCTCGCGCAGTCTGCTGGACTAAAGAAGATTTAGCTAAAAGCTGAACGTAGGCAGGCCTAAGCTACCAACTACCCTTTTGAGTTGCCAAACAGCTGCAACTCTCGAGTTCACAACTCCATACCTTTGCCGTAAACACCACCGCCCAATGGATGGTACTTCTATATAAAAATTTCGGCAGAGTTTCCCCTAAAACTGGATGATCCTCAAAAACAGAACCAGCACTATACTATACATGGGAATGGATACCCGGATAAACTGATAACATAAACATGTTAAACGGATAACAAGATGAGACAACTGGACCAAAACAATAATATGCTTCCAAAATAATAATATGCTTACTCGGCCACAATAACACGTACTCTGGCTCAACACAGGGAACGTCACAAGCGGCTACCAATCGCCCAAGCTCACTAGTGCCGGACGAATAAGAAATGGAAATAGATCGAGGATAGAAATAATTAGAGCTTCAGGAAGTTCATCTTCTTATTTGCTTGACTACCAAAGCTAGACTACTTCCGCGTCAGGCGAGCCAAAAAATCGCAATTGAAGAGATAGACATTAAATAAGCTTTATGAAATGACATCTATGCCAATTTAACCTCTCAATAAAAAGGAAACGCTGACAATTTACCAGAAAACCCTTTTATAACCCAGATGAGCTCATAGAATAATATGACTTTACTAGCGTTCTGAACCAAGAGGAGATACGTAGATCGAATATTACTTACTAATCACCTTGGACCGGAAGAAGTAATATCACTTTCTGATGGTGACAAATAAGAATCCCATAATTCTACCGACATTGAATTTCGAGGAGAGAGGTAAATTGAAATGACATAATAACAGAAAGTGGTGTAACAAGATGCCAAGTAGACAATACCGACACCCACTCCCAAATCTCTCACATTTAAACTAGATAAACTAGTAGAATCATCATAAATACCAGGAATAAATCGTATCAGAAACTCACCCCTCTACAGTAACCGATTCTTAATTGAAATGACATCCAAGGAAACCATTGAAACATAATAAGACACACCATTTCCAGATCGATCAAAAGAATTAAATCTTACTCACATTTAACAGAAGAAGAAATCTCAGCGTCTACTACCTCGGATACCTCAGCATCCTGCCAGACTGGTAGTTCATAAAACTGCCTCTGCGGCTGAACTAAGCCGTTACGCTGATAATTACCTTCTGAAGAATAACTGCCACCACGCTCTCAACCTTTACTGGATCGTGGCATTTCGTGGCATTTCAAAGTATACATTTTTCTAATACCGTATAGTCTTTTGATATATCTTTTTGTTTTTCAATCGAAGAATGAGATGCTATCGAACAAATAGAGGTTTTAATTTTTATTATTTTAAATAAAGTATACCTTTTTGGTATCCCGTGTATTCTATTGGTATACCGTTTTGTATTTATATCAAAGTCTGAGATGCTATCGAGCAAATAAATACTTCAGTTTTTGTTGTTTTGAATAAAGTAAAATTTTTTGGTATACTGTATACTCTTTTGGTATACCTTTGTATGTTTGGATCGAAGTGCGATATGTTACAGAACAAATAGATATTTCAATTTTTATTATTTTAAACGAAGTATACCATTTGGGTATATCATACACTCTTTTGATATATCTTTTTGTGTTTGGATTGAAGTGCGAGATGTTATCGAACAAATAAATATTTTAATTTTATTATTTTAAATGAAGTATACCTTTTCGGTATACCGTATACTCTTTTAGTATACAAAACTGTATACTCGTTTGGTATACCTTTTTATATTTATTTCAAGGTGTAAAATGATATCGATCAAATAAATATTTCAGTTTTTGTTGTTTGTAAACAAAGTATACCTTTTTGGTATACTGTATACTCATTTGCAAAAAGAATAATAAAAGAATGACAACAACAAAAGAGATAAAAAAGGGGTAGTTACAAAAATACCCAATTTAAATTAGGCAGTTGCAAGGAGTTATTGTTGACATACCCAAAGGAAGATCTCTGTTAAATTCTTCTTTAATTATAATAATTTTACTCCATTTTGCTTCATTCTTTTTTCATCAATTTAAAATTTGTATCCCATTAAAATGGATGGTTAAAGAGAAGCATCTATTTTGATACATTTTTCATAGAAGTATACCATAAAGGCATAAGTAAATAAGATAGTATACCGTAAAGGTATATAGTGTTAATGTACTCCTACCTGCCTAATTTAAGAATGTATAATTTTGGGTAAATGTATACCATGAAGGTATATAGTGAAAAAGAATATACCATAAAGGTATATAGTGAAACTGTAACCCCACCTTATGTTATGCATGTATAGTTTATGATAAAAGTATACTATGAAGGTGTATATTAGAAGAAAGAGTATACCAAACAAATGTATGTTTTGATTTTGTTGGTAAACATAGTATACTTTCTTAGTACACTGAGTACTTCTTTTTTATAAACATTCTGTGTTTGGATCGAAGTGTGTTGTTTGCTATCAAATAAATGTATGTTTTGATTTTGCTGGTAAACATAGTATACTTTCTTACAATATTGTATACTTCTTTTTGGTATACGTTATGTGTTTGTATCGAACTATGCAAACTGCTATCGAATAAGTGGATTATTTTTTCAACACAGTATACCTTTTTGGTATACTTTTTATGTATGGATTGAAGTGTGTATTGTGCTATCAAACAAAAGTATGTTTTTATTTTTATTGTTTTAAACATGTATACCTTTTCGGTATACTGTATACTCTATGTTTGCATGATACGAGTCATTTTTTGTCACTTGTATACAAAAATAATGAAAAAATAATATATAGTTAAAGTGGTATACCAACGAATTATACGCTATAGTAAAGCGTATACAATATATAATATTTTGTCAACTTGTTGTCAACATAATGCAAAACAGTTAAACTAATATACTTTTATGGTATATGCTTAAACAGAAAAAAGGGGTGTCCTTTTTAGATTCAAAGATATGGCATAAGGATGTGCCTTTTAAAATGGCATACAGAGTACTGCAATGGTATACAATAAAAAAATAACTTTTTATTATATTGCCAAGGTTGGACCTACAATATAAAGCTGGCATACCGTTGGAATATACATCATGTAAAATGGTATATAGTTAAATAACACACTGACTAAGTAATAAATTATCTAGACAAACTCAAAGCTTACCTTGTAAACCAGTATACTTGTAAGGTGTATGGTATACTAAAAAGGTATACAATGATAAAATGCGCACAAATTGTACTAGCAGCAAACCAGTATATTTGTAAGGTATATAATATACTTAAAAAGTATACAATGACAAAACGCACACAAATTACACTAGTAGAAAAGTGTAATCTTTTTGTAGCAGCCACCAAAAAAAATACAACACATGTTACTGAATTAAGCAACAACTAATTAATCTCATAGTAAATCACTCAATAGACGATAATGTAAAAAAAAATATTTCAATTATTTCTATTGCCTATTGCTTATCAAACGTATTATTATATTGTTTCATTCAATTTTTATAAGATAAAATATATTATGAAGGTATACACAGAGTATACTATAAAAGGTATACAACGAAACTACAATCTCCACCCAACCTAATTTATGCATGTATAATTTTGGATAGAAGTATACCATGAATGTATATAGTGTAATGTGTAAATGTATCCCAACCAGCCTAATGTATGCCTATACAGTTACGGATAGAAGTATAGCATTTACAGATAGAACAATACCATAAAGGTATACATTGAAAAATAGAGTATACCATAAAGGTATATAGTGGAACTGTAACCCCACTTCACCAAATTTATGCATGTACAATTTTGAATAGAAGCATACTATGAAGGTATACAATAGAAAAACAATTATACCATAAAGGTATACAATGAAACTTTAACCGCTCCTCTAATCTATATGTGTACAATTTTGGATAGAAGTATATCATGAAGGTATAGTGGAAAAGAGAGTATACCATAAAGGTATACAGTGAAACTTTAACCCCATCCCCACATTATTTATGCATGTATGATTTTTGATAAAAGTATAACATAAAGGTATATCAAAAGAATATATGGTATACTTTGCTTGAAATGACAAAAATCGATTTATTTGTTCGATGTCAACTCACATTTTTCTATCCAAATACAAAAAGGTATACATATTTAAAACAAGAAAAATCAGAACATGCATTTGCTCGATAGCATCTGATACTCTTCATTACAAACACAAAAAGATATACTAAAGGAGTATAAAATATATCAAAATGTATACTTTGATAAGATCTAACTGTAGAAAAATAAATTTTATTGGATTTAAATTCATGAAATAAGTTGGCTATATATTAAATTCAAGATATATTAGTCCAAATATGTAAAATGGGCTAGTATAATTTTATTGGATTAACTAATAAAAGTCCAATTTCATTGGGCCACAAATGATGAGCCCACTTTATTAACCCAAAGCTAAATCCTAGAGGCCCAAGCCAGTGCCACGTGTCAAGTGACGTGGCGCCAAGTCAAATAAAAGAGCCAATAGGATCACGCCATATGCCAAATGACATGGCAGTCCAAGTGAAGTCCAAAAGGCCAATAAATATGCGCCACGTGGACAAGTGATATGTTCTAGCCAATAAAATGCAGTCTTGTCACTGCTTAAATCTGATTGGCTGGTCCACGGGCCTTGGCCCGTCAGGGTTTCTTAGAGGCTACCCCACCCAACATCTATATAAAGGGGCCAAATCCCTCATTTGTGAGGGGGAGAAATCAGAAGGAGGAATTCATAACAAGAAGCAATAAGGAGCTCGTGGATCAAAGGCTGCAAATTGCTATAAATCTTCAAGGAGTTATTTATTTCTCTACAAATTCATGATAAGGAAGATATTCAGGATCAAGCTCAAAAGCCCTTGGAATTCTACTTGAAATATTTGTAGTTGAAAAGACGAATCAGAGGAATCATAGAGATTGTACTACTCATCATATATATTGAAATCAATACTACAATTGTTACAATATCTTCTTGTCTTGATTATTTATTTATTTCTTGACGCGAATTTACTTGTTACAAATTTTGGCACGCCCAGTGGGACTATCTCTACCTCTCATCTCAACTTTTCAACTCACAAAGTTCAATAACATTGAGATGGCTTCTAAGAACACCAACTCAAAATCTGCTGCTGCTGCTGTAAAATCTGCTTGGCCTCATGATCTTGATGCAAACTCTAAGTTCTCCGCTGAAGTTGAAAGCGTCATGAATGCTACTAAGGGAAGCTTTGGACCAGTTACGAGGAACAAAGAAAATTTGTTTGGACAACAAGGACTCCAAGTGCCGCCCGCATTGACTCCAACATTTAATTATTCATCTTCAAAGGAGCTGGATCCTTTACTGGTGGATTGGAGGAAGTAAGCAACATTGCTGAAATTGTTGAAAGAACTGTAGCTCGGCTTAGCGTTTCTAGATCTAATAAGAAAATTATGAAAGGACGCGATGGTGATTCGAGTGCTGGATCATCTCCAACCACACCGCCGGACGTAGGCAAATCAAGGATTAATCTGTGGGAAAATTCATGCTACTCTCCATCATCTTCAATAGCCGTGCAAAGGATGGCGACTAATACTTTAACGATGGAGGAACAACTTGCAAGCTTGGTAAAGGCGATTGATAGCTTGACAAACTATGTCAAAGATCAAGACGCTCGCATCAACAAAATGGAAGGCATGATGGAGGGCGAATCTAGCCATGCGCCAGGGAAGCGTCCAGAAGTTCAAGAAATAATTAATACTCCAGCGAAGCAAGCGACACCTGCTAAGGAAATCCAAGTTTCTGCTGATGGAGTGATTCCAATTGATCAGTTAAAGGAGATTATTATGGGGACAATTAAGGATAAGTACGAGGTTGCTTCCAAGTCTTCTCTCGCATATGCGAAGCCGTACACTACAAGGATTGATAACTTGAAAATGCCCGCTGGTTATCAACCCCTAAAATTCCAGCAGTTTGACGGCAAGGGAAATCCAAAGCAACATGTGGCGCATTTCGTTGAAACATGCAATAATTCTGGAACTTATGGAGATTATCTTGTCAAGCAATTTGTTCGCTCCCTTAAGGGAAATGCCTTTGATTGGTATACAGACCTCGAGTCTGTTTCTATTGATAGTTGGGAGGAGTTGGAGCATGAGTTTCTCAATCGCTTTTATATCACAAGGCGTACTTTGAGCATGATAGAGCTCACGAATACTCGCCAACGAAAGGAAGAACCAGTTATTGATTTTATCAATCGATGGAGGCATGCAAGTCTTAACTGCAAAGATAGACTCAGTGAAGCTTCAGGAATTGAGACGTGCATTCAAGGCATGCATTGGGGGCTCCGCTACATCCTGCAAGGAATAAAGCCTAAGACTTTTGAGGAGTTGGCCACACGCGCTCATGATATGGAGTTAAGCATCGCTTCCAGTGGAAGTGAAGGACCGCCTGTCTATGAATCTCGCAGAGGAAAAGACAAGCAAGAAGTCAAGAAATGGAGCAAGGTGGCGCCCAAGGCCGAAAATAAAGAATCTATGAATGTTGATACTGCACCTTTGAAGTTCACCACAAAGGTAAGCAAGAAGCAAAGCGTGAAGGCAACTTCCTTTAAGGACAAGCTAAGTCGAAAGTTGACTTTAAAGGAGATGCAAGAAAGGGAATATCTGTTCCTAGATTCCGATGTTCCCGCAATTTTTAATGAACTTCTGAAGTTAAAGTTCATTGAGCTACCAGAGATGAAGCATCCCAATGAAGCTGGAAAGACGAATGATCCGAATTATTGCAAGTATCATCAACTCGTGGGGCACTCACTCGAGAAATGCTTCGTCTTCAAAGATAAAATAATGGAACTGGCCAATGAAGAGAAGATTGAACTGCAAGATGAGAAGGAAGATGTGAACCAGGTTGCTATCTTGTTTGGCTCGCATGACCCTGTGATTACCTGCAACTTCACTGAAGGATATGAAGAGAATGAAGTCATGATCAAATTTGGTGACTTTGAACCTATCTTAATAAAGCAATCGCTACAACTCGCCAAACTAAATATGTGGAGCTTGGAGCAAGCATCATAAGGCGAAGCTCATACTGATCAAGGAGATGATGAAGGTTGGATACTAGTGACTTGGCGGAGGCGCAACAAAATGAAGTCACGCAGTGAATCAGCTGAGCAACCAACAAGGCAAAAGATGGTGAAAAGGACAAGAAAGAAAAATGCTATTCGACGTCCACTAAAGGAAAAGATGGAGGTTTACCACTATCAAAAGTCGCGTCAGCCAGTGACTTTCGAAGAATTTTATTTCAAGTTGGTTTTGCATGAATATTCCTAAGGGTGATACTAAGGCTTCGTGTTGTAATGCTGATAAAGAATAATTCTGATAAAGAAGAAGAGAAGAGTGAAACTTCAGAGTTGTTTCCACCGGCACAATCAGAAGAGCTTATTGAGCCTATCTCCCAAGAAGCAAATACTTGTGAAGCAAAGATCACCTTCACGAATGATGACATTCTACTTGGTGAGACTCCTCATAATCGTCCCTTATTCGTGGTTGGCTATGTTAATGAGCAAAGAGTGAATAGAATCTTAATTGATGGAGGATCTGGAGTCAACATCTTGCCTATCCGCACGGTGAAGGAACTTGGCATCTCTACTGAAGAACTAACGCAAAGTCGCCTGTTGATTCAAGGATTCAACCAAGGGGGGCAAAGGGCTATAGGTTCCTTAAAAATGGAACTCACCATTAGAGAGATGACTTCGAGCGCATGGATGCATGTGATCGACGCAAGGACTTCATATAATATCTTACTTGGTAGGCCTTGGATACATGAGAACGAAGTGGTTCCATCTACTTATCACCAATGCTTGAAATATCATGAGGGTGGAGTCGAAAAGACGGTCGTTGCTGATGACAAGCCATTTACCGAAGTAGAGGTGATGCCGGGCAAACTAGCTCGAGACCCTTTACGAGAAGCCAAGCCAAAGCTATCCATGATGCTCATCTTCACTCGGTATGGAAAGGCTTGGACGTGGAAGATGGAAGCTCCGGAACAACTTTGAAGATCATGCATTGGAGCACTATGGAGGGAGGACCACTTAGACCACATGGAGAGGCTCAAGAGACACAAAATGAGGCATTGCAAGAAGCTCCAGGAAGAGGCGCCCCGCCTACCAAAGGAGGCGCCCCGCCTAGAAGTTGCTAGCCCTCAGGATTTGGGGAGGCGGACCGCCTAGCCAATAGAGGCGGCCGCCTACTGCATGATTTGTCTCTGGATTTCTCTGAGGCGCTCCGCCTCCTAGGGGTGGGCGGACCGCCTACCCCTGTGTCAAGGCCATCCGAGTTTTGTTTGTTTTTAGCGTGTAGTTCCAACTTTGGCCCTAAGTGGCTTATATTGTTTTAACCCACTTTGGGGGTATTTTAGACATTACATAGGGCATAGGAGAAGACTATAAATGTCTTCCTTAGTATTTCATTTCATTTTAGCAAACCTTGAATGTAGAATGATATTTTCTTTGAGTGAATCTCAATGATGAACCCGTGAACGGGCATGATTTCACTTGGTGGATTCCAAGTTGAACATCGTAACCTCTTTGATCATTCTATTTGCAAGAGCCGGGTGTCTCTTGAGGGTAGTTGCGTAGTATAGGTGATACTTGACTTCACCCGGGGTGTATCGAGACGAGTTCCTCGGTGCTACTTAGGTAAACGTTCAAGCCTCGTCTTGCTTTTTATCTCGATATCTTCATCGATATCGCCTATCTTGTTTTAGCTTCCGCATTTTCGTATCGTTGTTAGCTTCCGCTCGTTTTTCCCTGCATCAAGAGGCCCACTTCGCTGATGCAAAATTCTACTTGAAGAATGTCGTGGGAGGAGTAAAAGCTGATAACAAAGCAACAACCAAAGATGTCGAGCTCGCAGCTAAAAGGGCTGAGGTAGCAGCTGGTAAAGCAAAAGTTTTAGTTGATGAAGATCAAATTCTCTTCAGTCAAGGTAACGTGCATAAAGCAAATGGTGCAGCTTCAAGCAAGAAAATAAGTACTACGCTCCGCTACGTTCCAAAATTGAAGAAAGAAGAGGGTCAGTCATCTAATCTCCAAAGTGACCAGCTGAAAGGATTAACTCTCTCCGTTAGGCGAATTGACGCAATGAAGCTAACCTCAAAGTTGCTTGGTAGTTTTGTGGCTAAAAATCCACCGCTGAATAAAGAACTCCCTACGAAGCGCACAAATGAGGGGTTTGATCCGAATGCTTACAAGTTGTTTGCAAAGGCTGGATATGATCCCAATGAACCATCTATATTAGGGAAGCTTTTACCTGAAGGTACCATGAAGAAATCACGTAAAGGCTTGGGTTACGAGAAACCTCCACCGGTTCGTATCTCTATAAGAAGGGCGAGCATTAATTACATTACTGCTGAAGATGAGCCTGAAGTTTCAAGTAAGAGGCCTTCCGTCTTTGATCGGCTGGGAAAACCATCTTCAAGATCTTCTGTCTTTAATAGATTGGGACCTTTGAATAAGAAGAACAAGCCTCCAAGGAAATCTAAAAATGAGAAAGTGCATGCCCCTTCTAGATATTGTCAGAGTCTTATCCCTTCAAGAATGAGACGCGAAGAAAAATTGATAGTCTCATGCAGAAATGTGTTAAAGGCCAAGACTCATACTATAGTCCACACGAAGGAGCGTGATGAAGATGGAGAAAGCGTGGGATCTTCATATCACATCATCGCACTAGAAGAGGAAAGTGCTCTATCTCCAAATGGGATCATAAATGAATTGGAGGATATTTCTTGTTGTCACCACATATCATTCAACAATGATGATCCTCATGAAGTAGAAGATGCTACAGATGCTCCACCTGAGCTAGAGGAAGGGGTAAAGATAACAGTTGATGCATTGAAAGAAATTAACCTTGGCACAGACGAAAACTCGAGGCCTACTTATATAAGTGCTTTGCTGGCAGCCGATGAAGAAAATGCTTATGTGAGCTGTTGAAAGAGTACAAGGATGTCTTCGCTTGGAGTTACAAAGAGATGCCTGGCTTGGACCCAAAAGTGGCAGTTCATCATCTCGCAGTCAAGAGTGGCGCTCGTCCCGTAAAACAAGCCCAACGTCACTTTAGACCAGATTTGGTCCCTTTGATTGAGAATGAAGTCAACAAGCTCATTGAGGCTGGTTTTATTTGCGAAGTCAAGTACCCCACATGGATTTCAAGCATAGTCCCTGTAAGGAAGAAGAATGGCCAAATTCGAGTTTCTATCGATTTTAGGGATCTCAACAATGCATGTCCTAAAGACAAGTTTCCACTGCCTATCCCAGAACTCATGATCGATGCCACTACTGGTTATGAGGCTATGTCTTTCATGGATGGCTCCTCCGGCTATAATCAAATTCGCATGTCACCTAAGGATGAAGAATTCACGGCGTTCCGAACTCCTAAGGGTATTTATTGCTACAAGGTGATGCCTTTTGGCTTGAAGAATGCTGGAGCAACTTACCAAAGAGCTATGCAGAACATCTTTGATGACTTGCTTCATAAGAACGTAGAGTGATATGTTGACGACTTGGTGGTAAAATCTAGAAGAAAGGGGGACCACTTGCAAGATTTGAGAATGGTGTTCAAGTTGTTGCGAAAGTACCAACTTCGAATGAATCCTTTGAAATGCGCATTTGGAGTTACTTCTGGTAAATTTCTTGGTTTTATCGTACGATATCGAGGCATTGAAATTGATCAAGCAAAAGTAGATGCAATTGTAAAGATGCCCGAGCCCAGAAATCTCCATGAATTGAAAAGTCTGCAAGGAAAGCTAGCTTACCTTAGGAGGTTCATCTCAAATCTAGCTGGGAGGTGTCAGCCGTTCAGTCGTCTAATGAAGAAGGGTACTCCTTTCGAATGGGATCAAGCTTGCAGCAATGCCTTCGAGAGCATCAAATCCTACTTAATGAAGCCTCCCGTGCTAGCAGCTCCAATACCTGAAAAGCCGTTGATATTATATATTGCAGCACAAGAAAAGTCAGTGGGGGCACTTTTGGCTCAAGAAAATAGCGAAGGAAAGGAGAATTCACTTTACTATTTGAGTAGAATGATGACACCAAATGAGCTGAAGTATTCGCCAATCGAAAAGTTATGTTTGGCACTAGTCTTCTCCATTCAAAAGTTGAAGCATTACTTTCAAGCTCATGTCGTACGACTGGTTTCTAGAGCAAATCCCATCAAGTTTGTCATGTCAAAGCCCATCCTTAGTGATCGATTGGCAAGATGGTATCTCCAGTTTCAACAATTTGAGATTATATATATCCCTCAAAAGGCAGTCAAAGGACAAGCACTGGCGAATTTTTTGGCAGATCATCCAATTCCTGATGGTTGGGAGCTGACTGATGAGTTACCTGATGAAGATGCAATGTTCGTTGAAGTTCAACCGTCTTGGAAGATGTACTTTTATGGAGCTTCACATCGTGATGGAGCTGGTGCTGGAGTAATTTTTGTAACGCGCCAAGAAGAAGTATTGCCATATTCCTTCGCCTTGACTCAACATTGCTCCAATAATGTCGCGGAGTATCAAGTGCTCATACTTGGGCTTGAAATGGCCGTCGACATAAAACAATTGCAGTTGCAAGTCTTTGGAGACTCTAAGTTGGTGATCAATCAGCTTCTAGGTAGCTACGAGGTAAAGAAGCCCGAGTTGCATCCCTATCATGATTATGCAGAGAAGTTGATAGGATGGCTTGGTGATGTAACTCTTCAGCATGTGCCAAGGAGGGAGAATAAGAAAGCTGATGCCCTAGCCAATCTAGCTTCAACACTTGCCCTGCCAGAACAGACGAAAGTTACTATCTGCCAAAAATGGATAGTACCACCTTTAGACAATGACGAGGTTGAAAGGAATGATCTCCAACATCTTGTTGCCGTTTCTGAAGTCGACGAGGAAGACTGGCGGCAACCTATCATTAACTGCTTGAGTCATGGGATACTGCCAGAAAATCAAAGAAGGAGAACTGAAATTTGCCGCGGAGGTCCACGCTTCCTCTACTGCAAAGATACTCTATATAGAAGATCATTTGAAGGAGTGCTCTTGCGATGTTTATGAGAAGATGAAACACTTCAAGCTAGGCAAAAAGCGCATGCTGGGGTATGTGGATCACATCAGTCTGGGCCGAAACTCCACTTCCACATAAGAAGGATGGGATATTATTGGCCAACGATGGTAAAGGATTGTTTGGACCATGCTCGACGGTGCAAAGCTTGCCAGATCCATGCAAATTTTATACATCAACCACCAGAAGTGTTACACCCGACCGTCGCATCTTGGCCATTTGACGCTTGGGGGCTAGACATTGTCGGACCGTTGCCGAAGTCTTATGAAGGACACTTGTTCATTTTGGCTGCAACTGGTTACTTCTCAAAATGGGTAGACGCCGTCGCTCTTAAGGAAGTGAAGAAAGAGAAGGTTGCAAATTTTATCCGAGTAAACATCATCTACCGCTTTGGTATTCCTCGTTATATAATAACAGATAATGGCAAGCCATTTGACAATAGGTTGATGAATAGTATTTGTGATCTCTTTGGCTTCAAGCAGCGTAAGTCTTCTATGTACAATGCTGCCGCTAATGGTCTAGCCGAAGCATTCAATAAGACTTTGTGCAACTTGTTGAGTAAAGTTGTCTCCAAGTCCAAGCGAGATTGGCATAATAGGATGGAAGAAGCTTTATGGGCATACAGGACGACTCATCGTACGCCAACGCAGGCAACTCCCTACTCACTTGTTTATGGGGTTGAAGAAGTCCTACCACTAGAGCGTCAAATACCATCGCTGCGACTTGCTATCCAAGAAGGGCTCACTGATGAAGAAAATGCTCGCTTGCGCCTTGAAGAGTTGGAGGCTCTTGATGAAAAAAGACTTGAAGCTCAGCAAAGTCTTGAATGTTACCAAGCTCGGTTATCTCGTGCCTTCAATAAAAAGGTTCGCCAAAGGTCCTTCCAGGTTGGTGATCAAGTTCTTGCATTAAGAAGACCCATCATCACCTCCCATAAATCTGGGGGCAAGTTCACTGCAAAATAGGACGGGCCATATGTTGTACAAGAAGCCTATTCAAGTGGTGCTTATAAGCTTATTGATGCTAAAGGAAAAAGAATCAGTCCCATTAACGGGAAATTCTTGAAGAGATACTATCCATGAAGAAGATCGCTCCTTGACGCACGAGCATAAACTGCAAGTTACTCCTGGCCCGCAAGAGTATAAACTATGCACGGCCAAATAAAAAAAATGTCCGCTAGGTTGAAAACCTCAAAAGAGGTGGCCTAGGCAAAAGTTAGGACACAAAAAAAAATCTACTTGTACCGAACTACGTAATGACTTGATCCTCTTCACCGGGGTACGTAGGCAGCTTACAGTTTCATTCTAAGTTCAATCGCATAAATACAAAAAGGTGGGTTCGGCATGACGTGATGATACCATCTTAATCCTTTCACATATGAAGGAGGAAGAGGGAGAAGAGTTCTCTCCCATGTCTTGCTCCATGAATCTATTTGAGTAACAAGTTTTTAGTATCAAAGCTTGCAACCCCAAGAAGTAAGGTGGATTAATAGCAGCTTAGTCCGAAGTCAAGATCAAGGCATTCTTCAAGACAAATTCAATGAATACTTGAGATCTTGAAGTCTATTTTCTGGAAAGTTAAATGCTTTGCGATTCGAAAACTAAAAATTCATCTAGAATAATCCTTAAGGTGTATACATCTGTATTGTGGATATATCTTAGCTCTTGAAGTCTATTTTCTAGAAAGTTAAACGCTTTGTAATTCGGACTCATATTCCACAAGTTATGAATATTTTGCCTAAGCTGCGCGAATATGCATGTCCGGACGGGATGAAAATCAAAGGTTGATTTCAAAAATTTATCTAGAATTATTCTTAAGGTGTATACATATGCACTTTGGATATATCTTAGTTCTTGAAGTCTATTTTCTAGAAAGTTAAACGCTTTGTAATTCGGACTCATATTCTACAAGTTATGAATATTTTGCCTAAGTTGCGCGAACATGCAAGTCTGGACGAGATGAAAATCAAAGGCTGACTTCAAAAATTCATCTAGAATAATTTTTAAGTTATATACATCTACTTTTTGGATATATTTTAGCTCTAGAAGTCTATTTTCTAGAAAGTTAAACGTCTTGCGATTCAGATACGCCTGCGTTGAGTTATGAATATTTTGGTGGGATCGCGCAGCGCTGAAGGATCGGAACGCGATAGAAATTAAAACTAAATTCAAAAAACTTCACCCAGAACGCTCTTGAAGTTGGTTGTATCTGAATTTTGGATATCCCGGAGATCTTCGAGTCTTGTTTCTATAAAGATGAAGTTATCTTGAATCGGATATTCATGCATCAAGATATGAAATTTCTATCACAAGTGTGCAATGCTGTATAGAAAAAAATATTAAAGACACAATCAAAGAGACGCAGCATAATCCAAAGGCACTAAGAGAATCTTATTTATGATGAAAATATCTGCTATTTAATCAAGTGCAATAAAAGAGAAAGCAAAATAAAATGATGTGCATAGTCTAATCTAGAGATAACTCATAGCGGATCAACTCTCGGCGGCTAGCTTCTACGCGCTCCAGCTTTTCTTCCAAATGAGCAGTATCGTCAGTAGTCAACAACTCCATGCCATCATATGAAGAGATCTCATTCTCAACCGATGAAGCTTTTCATTTGATCTCCTCAATCTCCTTTTGAGCAGCCTCGATAATGGCTTCAAGACGCTTTTTCTCTTTTTGTAGTTTCTTCAGCTTAATCTTGGTGGATGTCAGCAATTTTTGATTCGAAGAGACTAACTCAACCTTCTTAGTTTCTTCTAACTTGAATGATTTAAGATGTTCATTTGCATCCGAAAGTAGTTCTAGCTTCTTAGCTTCGCTCGTCCTATCAGTCAAGTTGGATCGTTCCTGATTATATGAAGTAGCAAGCTCTAAAAAGGAGTCCATCAAGTTCTTTAAAGGTGAAAAATCAGTGATATTCGATTCCTGCATTTCATCAAAAATTGGCTTGATCTCCTCCTCAAATTTCGAAATGGAGTCTAAGTTAATTTCAGAGAGGCTGTCGCGGATGTCCTCCCAAAGACCATAAATATATTTCTTCTTTCGATTAAAGACAACGCTCCTTCCTTCAAAAATGGATATGACAGTAGTTGACTTTGAGGGTGCGAGAGGAGCCTTACTGGAATTAGAAATTGACCTTGATAATCCCCCATCTTGGCGAGCAGAAGATACTTCTTCATCCAGCTTAGTAGTAGAATGTTCAGCACCATTTTCCTGCACAAAAAAAAAAGAAAAGTTAATTACCCAAGTTGTTTGATCATGGCTTAAAATGAGAAGTTCGAAATCATTACTTTTTCGCTGCAAACTATCAGTGTCTTTGAAAGACTTCCAGTGCTATGAACTTCAACTGCACTTTTATTAGTGTCTTCCAGCTTTTCTACACGCGCTTTCTTATGCTTCCAACAACGATCTCCATTGCTGCTCCCATCTTTATCTTGGGATTATCTTTTGTTTGGAGATTGAGCATCCTTGACATGATCATTCGGTGAAGGAAATTCGTTGTCCCCTTGATGGTCTTGAACAAGTATTTCTTCTTTTGGCACCTCTGTAGGGACTTGGGGTTCCTTTCCTTGGACTTTACGATGTCCTGAGCGTTTAACCTTCAAATTAAGAGGCTCGTCAACCACTAAGACCTCCTTGCTGTGCTCTTGATCTATAACCTCCAAGGGTGCACTTATGGTCGGTCCACCAGCATTCACCAAGAATTGCATATTGTCTTCCAGAAAGCTTCCATGCACTTTATTCCACCAAGATGTACAATTAGATGAATGATGTTTCTGCATGGATGCATATGATTTTTTCATGCTGGATGTGACAGGAGGAAAAATTGCCCTTGATTTGGAGTTGGTCATCACACAAAGCCTTGCAAATTTAATCCCTTCTTCCAGAGAAGCCGTGCGAAGATCCTGAATCAAGTAACCTGGGACATCTTGAAGGAAACCAAATTGTCGGCTGAAACGGTGAGGACTATAAGGTTCAATAATGAAGGAGTGTCTATCTCTCAACGGAAGATAGTTTGATCGAAGGCTCATGAAGTAGATTGTATCCAACTCTTGTGCACTGATATTATCATGATAATGAAACGGGCTAAGTCTTTCAGGCGTTGTAGAAAGCCATATAGCAACATCACCTTTGTGAATACGCGTCCTCGCCTCATCTTTCTCAAAATACTTGGCACCACCTTCGCCTGAATATATAGTCATAAGAGGAATAGTCGGTCCATTGGGTAACGCGTAATGAGTTTTGAAGTAGTGGGCCAACCATCCATACAAATAATGGGCTGGGAAGGAAACATCAATAGAATCAAGTTGCGAACATTCTGATATCATATTTAAACCTTTGTAGATGCTAGCCAGGACTAGGACTGCAAGACCAATTTTTCGTCCGCTTGCTAGGTAGCTCGCAACTTTAAAAGTCCCAGGCCGAATGAAATCGCCTCCCTTCGAAGGTAGCACGAAAGTACATAACCAGCAAGCTAAAAAGGCAGCCAAGTATGTCTCGTCTCTCTTATGGCCCTTAGCTCCAAGTTTAGCAAATAATGCCTCTTCGGCGCTCGTCCAGTTAGCTACAACTTTGCTAATGTCTTTAGAAGGATTATGTGTTGCCTTGGGACGAACAGCCTTCTTTTCTTTCCTTAATGGAGGTTGATGGTGCTTGGTAGCCTTGTTGCTCCAAAATTTTATCCATTTAGTCACAGGGACAGTTGGGTTGTTATCTCCCTCTTGAAGCTGATGGAAGGCATCAAACAAGTGCTCACATGATAGTGCAAGGAATCTTTTGTCTTTGTCATTTGTTCTTGTAAGTTCCTCAGTATTTGGGACGGCTTCCTCATAAGGAAATCCTATTATAGGAAGACCGCCAATCGTATATAAATCCCAAAGAGATATGGATAGCTCCCCATGCGACGTAAGCAAAGTATTTGTAAGCGGACACCACGCCTCGTAAAAAGCTTGCATAATATTTGTGTTGCGATCATACGTAAACATTGAAGCATATACAGCATCATAAATATTTGTAGCTTTCAAAGTATTTTGGCATCTACATAGGACATCATCTGCCCACTCTCAATAGCCGGGAATGAAGTGGAATTCGCCGTTGAAAGATAAAGTGTCACTCCAATTGATTTCTCCTTTGAGGATTCGTCCTCCCAAGCATGGAAGAGGACTCGCAATATTGGTGTCGCGATGATTGGGAGAGCAAAGAGACCACGCCTTTGGAGGACGACTACAATATTCAAGAGTCCAATCCAGTGAAGGGAATGGATCAGTCAATGGTGGCCAAGTAGATGCATATTGCCCAACTAGTGGTGTGTCAATTGACAATCGAGTCTCCATCTTGTCACCTTCGTAGTTTGAAATAACGAGACACCTAGGCCTGGAAGAAGCAGAGTCTCTGAAGTGAACCATATTTGAGCTGTGCACACACAAAAAACCAAGTGTGTTAGTGCAAAGCATAGGGAATAATCAGAGACAATGTCGCATAATAATCGTTAACAATTAAGTAAAGGTGTCATCTTAATGGGTATTGAATCAATGGTTCAAACAGAGCAAAATTTGTTAAAGAAGATCATGTCTCTGCGCCATAGAAGACAATTGTCTCCACGCCATAGAAGACTGCATCGCTGCGCCATGGAGGGATACAATAATGCACGCCGTTGATAAATATATCTCCTTGACGAATATATTCCTATGTTCCGTTAAAGGATATGTCTCCTAGTGCCATTGACGAATATATCTCCTTGACGAATAAATCTCCATGTTCCGTTAAAGGATTTGTCTTCACGCGCCATTGACGAATATATATCCTTGATGAATATATTTCTATGTTCTGTTAAAGGTTCTATCTCTTCGCACCATAGAAGATATTATCGCAAGAAAGAAATATGTTATCGTTTCTTCACATTATGGGACGAAGCAAGCTTTTCAACTATAAATTGCGAACCTGCGCCAAAAAAAACAAAACAAAAAGAGTAGACGACAGAGGAAATATAGGTTAATAAATTACCTGTTGGAAGGAAGCAAACACCAAGCTCGGGGCGCCAAAGAAAAGTTATTCTGTCCACTGGCGAAGCAAGAAAATAGTGAAGCTTCCCTAGTATTCTTTTGCGATAGCAAACGACTGTGAAGGACATAAGAGGAGTTGAAAGTACAAATAAGAGATGCAGTAGTATACAACATGAAAGGTACCGAATAGTGGTAAACTGCAGCTTATAACTTTCAAAAAAAAAAACCTGTGAGGTTCTCACGCTATTTGTTGATTGTAAAACTTAGCTTTCAATGAAAAAAATTACAGGGAGCATGCTACTTTGAACATAAAGAAGCTACAACAATTTATGGGAAAAAAAAAACTAGACAAGTTACATGATATGGTGACGTGTCTTGGAGACAATTTCCCTTTCTTACAAGTTGCAGCAAACAAGTTACATGGATGTTCTCTAGTTTGGAAGTCCTTAATTTTTAATTTTTTTTTTTAGAAGAAGGGTGACACCAGAATGTTATCAAAGACTCTAGTAATTGAGGTAAAAGAAGGAAAACAAGTGTTGATATATTTTGTTGTACAAGATAAAGACAATTGTATCACGTGTGCAGTAGCTTCATCATTGTTACATTATTTTATCCAACAATGGAGAGACATAAGTTTTCTTTTAGAAAAACGGATGCTTGGTTTAAATACAAAGAAAGGAAGAAAAAAGGACAACATGCACAAGCAGAGAGTTGTCGAAACTATTCATACCATGCATGCTGATTCATTTCCTAGAACAAATTCTATGCTATCTCTGGAAATATAATTGATATCCAAATATAAATTGATTTGAAATCTCACCAAGATTTTGCCGTGTTCTGTGAAGAACTTTGTGGATACTAGCCTTTCTCCAACCTCTGTTAATAAACTCAATGCAGGACTTTGTGGTTTATGGTGGTATTTATAGAAGAATTACATGCGGTGGCAATTAGCGGAGTCCAGGAAGAACTAAAAATACGTTATCCTAACAAGAATCTAAAAGTCTGCGACTAGTTCATTGGTTCCTAAACGGACAATAGCATAATTGACGCCGACTTATGTTCTGCTACTTTAAATTTTAATGAGCAGCCACTTTCAAGGCAGCAAGCTGAAGAATAGACAACGTTGGCACAAGCTAAATCAAGTAGCCACTTTCTGGGTATCAATGGAAAATAACCCACTTGAATAGAGAAAATTACTTCAAGTCTAGTCTTCATGTGTCAATAAATGTATCCCCGACAAGTCTTGAAGTAGGGGGCATTTGTCGACAAATAAATTTTATTGGATTTAAATTCATGAAATAAGTTGGCTACATATTAAATTCAAGATATATTAGTCCAAATATGTAAAATGGGCTAGTATAATTTTATTGGATTAACTAATAAAAGTCCAATTTCATTGGGCCACAAATGATGAGCCCACTTTATTAGCCCAAAGCTAAATCCCAGAGGCCCAAGCCAGTGCCACGTATCAAGTGACGTGGCGCCAAGTCAAATAAAAGAGCCAATAGAATCACGCCATATGCCAAATGACATGGCAGTCCAAGTGAAGTCCAAAAGGCCAATAAATATGCGCCACGTGGACAAGTGACATGTTCTAGCCAATAAAATGCAGCCTTGTCACTGCTTAAATCTGATTGGCTGGTCCAAGGGCCTTGGCCCGTCAGGGTTTCTTAGAGGCTACCCCACCCCACATCTATATAAAGGGGCCAAATCCCTCATTTGTGAAGGGGAGAAATCAGAAGGAGGAATTCATAACAAGAAGCAATAAGGAGCTCGTGGATCAAAGGCTGCAAATTGCTATAAATCTTCAAGGAGTTATTTATTTCTCTACAAATTCATTATATGGAAGATTCAAGATCAAGCTCAAAGGCCCTTGGATTATCTCTACAAATTCATTATAAGGAAGATTCAAGATCAAGCTCAAAAGCCCTTAGATTTATTTCTACAAATTCATTATAAGGAAGATATTCAGGATCAAGCTCAAAAGCCCTTGGATTTCTACTTGAAATATTTATAGTTGAAAAGACGAATCAGAGGAATCATAGAGATTGTACTACTCATCATATATATTGAAATCAATACTACAATTGTTACGATATCTTCTTGTCTTGATTATTTAATTATTTCTTGACGCGAATTTACTTGTTACACTAACCTTTAAAATTGCAAATAACTACACTATTAACAAAAAAATGAGAAGTTAAAGTCTGCCCAAAAAAAAAGTTATGCTTCAAGTAGAACGAGGTGTATAATTTGTTTGACAAGGAAGAAACTCAGAACAAAACTAAGAAAAATCAGAGAGGAAATTAAGAAAAACTAAAAATTTATCAATGAAATTATGAACAAACCATTACCCAGAAGAGTTCATTACAGAGTATTCTTAAACTAGCAGAATAATCCAAACACAATACTCTTTTCATCCATAAATCGCTGGTCGTTCCCGCATACAAAGATTCCCTACTTCTTGGTTCCACCATGGAAGGTCAATCTTCTATCTTTGTTTGATTGAAGGTGGTCTTCTCTCTTACTTTGTGTTACTTTTTGTTCAAATTTATGACAATTACATGTGGGAAAAAGTGATTCATAAGGAAATTATTAAAAATAAGATTTTCTTTAGCACTAGAATCAAACTTGTCTTCACACCAACAAACAATCATAGACCATGGAATAACACCTCAAGAAAGAAATAAGAAAACGAGAAAAAATTTTCCCAATATATCGAATGGAAATCATCAAAAATTTAAATGGCATGCAAAAGATTGAATCAACTTAGGCGTGATATAGATTTGGAGAAATGGGGAAGGATTGAATGGTTTGAATGGAGTGGATTAAGTTCAGGATATAGGAATTTGAGTTTGCGTATCTCTGATAAATATTTTGGGTCAATGAGGTAGGGTAATTTAGTTTGGGTAGGTCAGGTAATTAAATTGGGTTTTGTAGGTACACTGTGTAAAAACTCCATTAAAAAATAAGGGATTTTTAAATCAATAGACACCCACCCATCCCATGAAAACTACCCAAAAGGACCCCTATTTCACAATCTTACCCCAAATGTCATCCCTTCTATTTTTTAAATTTTTTCTTTCACTCATAACACCCCCTATTTAAAGAGACAAAAAACCCTAGCCCCCATTTTTCTTCTCTTCGCCTTCCCTCCTTCTACTACAGCCGTCGCCGCCACCATACCCCTTCCACTACTGACTCACCTTTCATCCCATCTCCTCCATGCCACCATTACCGCCGCCATCTCCGCCACTGTTATGGAATGTCGCCGCCGCCGTTTCTTCTTCTTCCTCTTTTTTTTCTTTTTGAATAAGAATGTCGAATTTCCGTTATATATTCCGATCAAAACTCCGGTGAGGGGTTTGTTTATCATGTTTCTTTAACTTTTTTCACCTTTTTCATTATTATCCGGTGAGATCTACTAGTTTTTTGTTAATACTTTTTTCTAATGTTTAGATCTAGTATTTTTCTTGTATGAAACTGTACAAATCATGGATATTTGTTAAGCTTTTGTGTAGAAGCTGTCCAAACACTGTATAAAATTATTTTTGCGAGTATATACAATTTTATATATTTTTATACAAGTTTATACACTTCTATAAACGTGTATTAAAATGTATAAATATGTATTTGTGTGTATATACAGTAAACAAACATATTTCTATACATTTCTATAAATTTGTATAAAGCTATATAAATATGTATACGCGTGTATACACAATGAATAAAGTTGCATAATTTTCAGATTTCTGCATTATTTATGAATATTTTTATAAAATTCACTTTTTTTGTATATATTTTTGTATTTTCTTCTTGCATAAAAATTTTTCTATGTATTAATATGTATAATTTATTTTTTTGATAGATTAGCATGTATAAAATTATCAAAATACAATTATTTAAACAAAACCAGCAATAATAAAGCTCTGGTGACATAAAATAATCAATCATGACGAGATTTGGTGATTTTTTAATTTTCTGGCCACCGCCAGCCGGCAGCAGTGTCGGTGGCGGTAGGGTGGCCAGTGGCAGGTCAGTGGCGGGGGAGGAGAGGGAGTGGCACTTAGGATTTTTTTATTTTGAGGGAGAGCTCAAAGGGAGAGATGCTATGTTATGTAATTTTTAAAATTAGGGGAGGTGCTATGCCATGTAAAAAAAATTATGGCCCCTCATTTGTAAGGAGCTAGTTTTGAAAGAATCCCAAAAAATAATAAAAAATATGGAAAGAGAGAGGGACTTGAGTTTCTTGTTTTATGTCTTAAATAAGGTAGTTATTAACTAATGGGTATAGTTTATCAAATTTTCAAAATAGCCACCTTTAGAGGTTACCCACAAGCAGCCAGAATTTGTAAAGTTTTTAAATAATAGCTATAATCCCTCAAATTTCAGAAAACATTCATGGTTCAGGTCAAAAAATCTCAAGAATAAGTCTTGGAAAGTGAAATTAAACTGCACTACAAGAAAAAATCTAGGAGTTTGAGCATGAACTCTAAGAAATAATCCCAACATTTGAGTGGTTGTAGTTGTTTATCTAAAGCATTACTAATGTTAGGTTGTTTATGGATAGACGTTAGGTAAAGGTAAAAAATTGATGAGCAGCCAGTTTTTGTCACCCTAAATGAGTTTCATCCATCATTTCACAATTCATTGAGAAATAGCTAAAAATCACGCCCGTACGCTTACAGGCTAATGTCGCTGACAACAGCCATATATTTGAATTTACTGAACTACCCCTTATAAACCTACAGCTCCACTTAATATAGATCTCCCATAAAAATAGAGTAAAAACACTGAATTCTCTCTCCCCTAACTCAACATCAAATACAGATTTTCCCATAAAAATTCTAAAATTCAAACTATAAAAGAGTCTGAAAAAGGTATCGATTAACTTCTAATCTATCCATTTTAATTCAAAATCTATCAGTTTATTAATTTGAGCTCCATTTTTTCAGTTACTGCGGTGAATTCTCAAAATTTAAGTTGTTTTTGCAGTATTAGATACGTTTTGAAACTGTAAAATAATAAATACAAATAAATATTCGTGATTAGAAGCTCATATTTACTGTAAAATATGCGATTCATTCAACAATCGTGATTATGAGCTCATTTTTACTGTAAAATCCAGCATTAAATGCAGGGATTTAGTTCCGTGTTGAAGCAAAGGTCAAGATATTTTGTTGGAGTCCCATATTTAAAATATTGGGACTTGCTAGTTTACATATATAGAGTCCCCAAGCTTTTGTGCTGGGACAAAAGGGTATCCCAGTAGGGGCTGCCAGTATAAAATCATGGGATACAAAGGCTTATGCACAGACCAGGTCACAAGGTGTTTGTGGAAGGACAAAAGGGTATCCTAGTAGGGGCTCCCAGTATAATACTATGGGGCACAAAGGCTTATGCACAGACCAGGTCACAAGGTGTTTGTAGTGGGACAACTGTTTATGCACAGACCAAACTCTCCCCCCCCCCCCCAAGGTGGTTGTGCTGGGACAAAAGGGTATCCCAGCAGGAGCTTGCAGTGTATAGTCATGGGACAAAAGAGTTGCACTAAAAATAGACCCAACGTTTATGTGTTGTGCTGGTTATTTTTCTTTTAAGTAAATGAAAATTAGACTAGCAGTTTTATAGATTATATTTTTTCAGGTTGACCGGACTACTGATCAAAGCTTTAAAGTAACAGATCAAGGGAGAGAATTCACTGTTTGTTTGAAGAAGAAAGAATGTCAATGCCTAAAGTTCCAAATGGATGAAATACCTTGTGAACATGCACTTGCTGCTATAGACAGAGTACACCTACACAAATCTGATTATTGCTCTATATGGTATAAAAGAGAAACATGGTTAAAATAATATAAAGAGAAAATCAACACTGTTGGACATGAAGAATCATGGGTTGTGCCTGATAGTATTAAAGAAGAGATAATAAAACCTCCAAATTTTAAAGTTAATCCAGGGAGAATGCAAACAAAAAGATAATTGTCAACTGCAGAATTTTTCAGATAAAAGATGAAGAGATGCGGGATATGTAGAAAGCGTGGACACAACAGGACATCCTGCATGCACACTCCAGTACTTCATCCATATTCAAAGAAACATAACTCTCAATAAAAAAATATAGGTATGTCTCTATCCGACTTTTATTTTTTAGTTGTCTTTTACTGCAATTCAATAGAAAATTTAAACATGCCAAAAGATATTATCTTAAAGCTTTTTTTTTTTTTCAGTTAGGAATCCCTCGTCACTAGATAGATGACTATTCTTCTCTATTCTCATCCAGTGGTAGCAATTCTGAAGTCAAAAAAGGACTATTCATTTATAGAGCATATGTATATATATTTTTTATTTTAGTTCCTCTGTAGTTTTTAACAATGATTATTATGAAAATAAAATACATATTTTTCGTTTGTTGCTATGAAAATTCTTGTTGCCATTTATCTGTTTTCTAGTTTCTTTACTAATTGAATGAAACGACCTCGGTCAGTCGTTTCGGAAGTTAAGACTCCGATTGGCGTGCCGATAATTTTAAAATATTCGTAATGTCCATTAGAACCTGTCTGTAAAATTTGAGCTAAATCAGACCTCGTTTGGTAGGCATCGGAAGAAGGTTTCAGTTTTTATTGGCGATAAATATTAAAAAGAGATTTTCGAGCTCGGTTTTTGCCGAATGAGCTCCGATTCGAAATCCGAAAGCGCAGTTCGGTTCGTATGATTATTTGTGATTTTTGTAAACTTTCGAAAGTGAATTTCGATGTTGTTTGGCTAGTTTCCGCTAAAATGCCGAAAGGTAAATAATTTGACTTTTTCTATTTAAATTCACATCTTGAGTTTCGGGAGTCCAATTTGAAATCCGCCTTCGCGAGTATGTTTCATATATTTTGTATAACTGCTATGCAAAAGTTAGAATTATTTCGAATATCACAGGGTACTGTTTTAATTTTCGTCGCGTAAAGAAAATAAAATCAAAAAAAAGGAGAAGAGAAAAGGACTAAAAAGGGAAAAGAAAGAAAAGAAGCAAAATGGGCGGTGGTCCTTAGCTATTTAGCTAAGGACGAGGCAGTTTTAGAGCAATATACAAAAAACGCAGAAGCAAAACGAGAAACAGGGGCACAGTTAGAAAACAAAATAAAAAATGCCAGAAAATGGAAAAAGAAGCCCGAAAAAGATAGAATTTTTACCCCAAAACATTCAGGTAATGATGTTAATGCATTATTTGAGTTTATTACGTGTGTTTGAATATATTTTAACGGTAAAAATTGGGATATTAGACATCGTTTTAAGAAGTTCAACTAATGGTTTAAAGGGTCAAATGGACCCCAATAATGGAATTGATTATATATTCGTACTCGAGTGAGTTATGGACAACATATAAATCTAATTTATTTGGGGTTAGGTTATCTGACCTTAAACCCTGTACATAGGCCTGGCCTGCGTATTGCGTATGCGAATAGGGTATTAGGTTCCTACCTGGATTGCCCTAAGATGTGAGGAATGAAGCCTTTAGCCTAATGTGATATATTTTTCTGCTTATTGAACACAGTGGGATCGTTTGGCAATGGAACCAAAGGATAAAAGCGGTTATTGATTAGCAATGCTAACTTTGTAACAAGGTAAGTGTTTACATCCATTTCTTTGGAGGCACCTGGCCTCATGGATTTTCTACCACGTATTCCTTACGTGTGTAGCTGCCGATAGGCGTACTCATTACGCCTTAGCTTTGGATTTACATTATATATTATATGTTATGTCCTATTGTTGGTATTGCATTGAGGATCTGAGCATTGTACCCTAGCTGTAAGTTGGCATCTACTTCCCGGCTGTCGATGAGAGTCCCGTGCCGGTGAAGGGTTATTATTGCATCACATTGCATTCATATGTATTATATGTCATTCATATGCGGTCCGTTGCATCATATTGAGGGTAGGAGGATTCCGCCCTCGGAGCAGGAGGATTCCGCTCCATTGCATCATATTGAGGGTAGGAGGATTTCGCCCTCGGAGCAGGAGGATTCCGCTCCATTGCATCATATTGAGGGTAGGAGGATTCCGCCCTCGGAGCAGGAGGATTCCGCTCCATTGCATCATATTGAGGGTAGGAGGATTCCGCCATCGGAGCAGGAGGATTCGCTCCATCTATTTGGCACATATGACACCATTGCATCATACTGCATTCATCCCATTTCATTGCACCGCGTGCTGACTATTGTGTGACTATCGTGTTGTGTTTTATATATGCGGTATGTATACCGTATCTCAGTTTGCCTATATTTTTGGCTCGTATCCCGGGTTGCACGTCGCGACAATCTAAATACATGGATCGGATCGGGTTGCACGCCGCAACAGTATAAATATACGGACCGGGTTGCACGCCGCAACAGTATGAATATACGGACCGGGTTGCACGCCGCAACAGTATGAATATATGGATCGGGTTGCACGCCGCAACAGGATGTAATTCTGATTGTCGACATGTTCAGGATATCTATATGTTCAGTCTACCTTATGTCCCTGGCTATCTTACGTTCCGGGTTTTAATGAATTTGTGATTCCATACGTGTTTCTAGTTATTATTTGGCTCTGCCTTTTCATAATTTAAATAAGAGGAATTTTGTTTATCTGTTTCTTTTCTCCCTGGCTAGCTATCCTATTCTTTGAGGTGGCTAGTCTGCCCCACTTATTGAGTCCTTTTGACTCACCCTTGTTTGTTGTTTGTTTCTGGTCTATCTATTTCGTTTCGGCAGGTTCGCTCCAGGATTGAGTTCGCCACGTTGTGAAGGAGCGAAGACGACTTCAGCTGTCAGGGTGAGCCAGCTTTTATTCGGATGGCCACCAGTTTATGGGTTGTTATTTCAGTTGTATTTTGCTCCCTTCAGGAGGTATCAGTATTCTTTTGTACTCTTAGATGTCTAGTCTGGATAGCCCTAAACCTAGTACGATGGGTAGTCAGCTGTAATTTCTTTTGTACAGCTTAGGGATATCAGTATGTCTGTATTTTTGCTCTAAGTCTTGTCCTTATTTATGAGTTTTTATATTTATTTTCCTAATTTAATTGGTAAGGGTTCGCCCGACGGGTCTTGGGGAGGATGTCGGGTGCCCGCACGGCCTAGTCGAAATCCGGGTCGTGTCAGTTGGTATCAGAGCCCGGTTTAGAGTCTATCCAGACTAAGACAGTGTCTAGTAGAGTCTCGCTGATGGGTACGTAGACGTCCGTACTTATCTACGAGAGGCTATGATGGCATTTAGGAAGTTTCACTTCCTTCATTTCTGATCGTGCGTCGGTCTAGGATGCAAAAGTATTTTCGTTAATTCGTTCGTGGTAATTGTGAACCCTCGTACGACAAATCAGCAAACGGAAGGAGTTCAGGACGAAACAGTCTAGCCTGGGGCTGCCTGGGGCTAGCACTGACGAAGCCCCGAGAGTTTTTGATCGTGCTGACGATCTAGTTACGGAGGTCCCAGCCGTACGAGCTTGCGATGGGCAAGGGAGCAGGACCTTGTGGTTCCCTTGGCTCTCTACGATGCTTTACGAGAATCTTGGCGATGCAGATACCGTAAGAACCTATTATTCGTTGGCCAGCCTATCAGGTTGCCGCATGTGTAGACGTTCGATTTCAGGGAGCTCCTATTCCAGTTCTTAATATTGCCGCAGTAAAGTATGTTCCGGAGGCAGTATGTATTGTGCCTCCAGTTGTTCTGGCCGGTTAGCTAGCCGAGGTATCAGTTCGGTCCGAGTGTCTGAAGAGGTTGCATTATTTTACGCGGTTGAACCTTCTGATATTCTTAAGCAATGCATCAGATAATCCCCGTGAATTTTTTTAAAAAATAATGTCAGGGTATTTGTATCCTTCAGGCTCTTAATTATATCGAGCAGTATGGTGTTGATTATTCTTCTTTCCAGTTCCAGGGGTCCAGTCTTGAACTGGTGGGCCGCTCTCTTATTAGCTGACTTGGTTCGATTTTTCTTTTAGATTCGTGGAAAAGTTCCTTTCGAGTGGCGAGCGAGATGAAAAGTGTTGCCAGTTTGAGTGGATTGGACAGGATAGCCTGTCGGTTAGCCTGTTGGTATTTCAGAATTTGAGATTGAATTCTATAAAATGGCCGAATATGCATTAAAACTAGTCCATGAGCCTTTCGAGAGATTCAAAGATTTATTGATGACCTTTCTCTTTTCTTGACATCCCAGATGGCTCGAGTGATTGAGGTCGGGATTTCATTTGATATTGTTGTTGATATTGCTCGAAGGTTCGAGGCATACCATAAGTTAGAGCGGGAAGAGTTAGAGCGGGAAAGTAAGAGATCCCACGGCTCTGGTGGGTAACCATGGTACCTCATTTGGAGGTAAAAATTCTGATTATTTTGGGAAGTCACCTTCCAGGTTATCTCAGCTCGTGTCACGTGATTCTTAGAGTGCGCCAGTAGCTCGTCAAAATCAGATTCAATCTACTCTTTACAGCTATCAACAATCTGTCCAGTTTCCATTTTTAGCGAAAAGGGGTGTTATCATTGTCATGAGTCTGGTTATCCTTTGAGGAGTTTTTCCTTACTCCGGCAAGCAGGCAGTCGCCTTTTCTCTTGTCATCAGGCACCTGCACAGTCGCAGGGAATTTCATATAGATCTTAATCAACCCGAGATATGCCCTTATTCGATAGAGGTCGAGAGCGTTGTGGTAGTGGTTCTTCTAGAAGTAATTATCAGGGGTAGCGGCTCGGCTCAGCCGCAGAGGCAGTTCTAAGAACTACATTCCGGCAGGATGTTGAGGTATCCGATGTAGTACACTCGAGTATTTCTCTTTCTCTTAAATATGAGTAAGATTTGATTCTTTCGATCGATCTGGAAATGGTGTGTTTTATCATATTTCGTTGGTTTCCTTGGATATTGTCGTAATTAAGAATCGGTTGCGGTAAAGGGGTGAGTTTCTGATACGATTTATTCCGGGCATTTATGAGACCCTACTAGTTTATCTGGTCTAAATATGAGAAATTTGACTGTGAGTGTCACTATTGTCTTCTTGGCATCTTGTCGTGCCACCTTCTATTATTATATCAAATTAACTTGTCGGGGTTATAAGAGGGTTTCTAGTAAAATTTCGGAGTTCCTTTTTATTGGGAGATTAAATTGGCATAGATGTTGTTCCATAAAGCTTATTCAATGTCTATTTCTTCAATTATGATTTTTGGGTTAGTGTGACTCGGAAGTAGTGTAGCTCTGGGAACCAAGCAAATAAAAAGATGAGCTTCCTGAAGCTCTAATTATTTCTATCCTCAGTCCATTGCCATCTCTTCTTCGTCCGGCACTAGTGAGCTTGGGAGATTGGTAGCCGCTTGTGACGTTCCCTGTGTTGAGCCAGAGTACGTGTTATTGTGGCCGGGTAAGCATATTATTGTTTTGGAAGCATATTATTGTTTTGGTTCAGTTGTCTCATCTTGTTATCCGTTTAACATGTTTATGTTATCAGTTTATCCGGGTATCCAGTCCCATGTATAGTATAGTGCTGGTTCTGTTTTTGCGGATCATCCAGTTTCAGGGGAAACTCTGCCAAAATTTTTATATAGAAGTACCATCCATCGAGCGGTGGTGTCTACGGCAAAGGTATGGAGTTGTGAACTCGAGAGTTGCAGCTAGTTGGCAACTCGAAAGGGTAATTTGGTAGTTTAGGTCTGCCTATGTTCAGCTTTTAGCTAGGACTTCTTTAATCCAGCAGGTTGTGCGAGGATGACTATTTCTATTCAAATTAGTTGTATGAGTTTATGCTTTAAGTGGAGGAGTCTTCCTCCAATTGATACCGAATCATAATATTAAATCTCTAAGGCGTTGCTGAAGCGTAAGTTAATTCTTAGTTCCATCGACCTATTCTATATCGGAAGGTATATCGAAGAAGTAATTATCGGCTGAATCATGTTAACCCATTCAAAGTTTCGTGTATCTTTGTTTCGAAATTATAAAACTCCTCTCTCATGATTGAGAAAGGGTCGGCTTAGTCCGAATAAGTTGGGCAATGATGTTATCATATTATCCAAATATGTTTTATCCAAGAGCTTGATGTGCGTGTTATAACTCTGATTCTGTAATTATAAGATAATGTCCGTGGAGTAGTTTATGAAGGTTGTGCAAGTTCTCTTGTTATCTGCGTAAATCTTGCTTTAGATTTAGGCTCGTTCGAGGACGAACGAGAGTTTAAGTGGAGGAGAATGAAACGACCTCGGTCAGTCGTTTCGGAAGTTAGGACTCCGATTGACGTGCCAATAATTTTAAAATATTCGTAATGTCCATTAGAACCTGTCTGTAAAATTTGAGCTAAATCAGACCTCGTTTGGTAGGCATCGGAAGAAGGTTTCAGTTTTTATTGGCGATAAATATTAAAAAGAGATTTTCGAGCTCGGTTTTTGCCGAATGAGCTCCGATTCGAAATCCTAAAGCGACGTTAGGTTCGTATGATTATTTGTGATTTTTGTAAACTTTCGAAAGTGAATTTCGATGTTGTTCGGCTAGTTTCCGCTAAAATGCCGAAAGGTAAATAATTTGACTTTTTCTATTTAAATTCACATCTTGAGTTTCGGGAGTCCAATTTGAAATCCGCCTTCGCGAGTATGTTTCATATATTTTGTATAACTGCTATGCAAAAGTTAGAATTATTTCGAATATCACAGGGTACTGTTTTAATTTTCGTCGCGTAAAGAAAATAAAATCAAAAAAAAGGAGAAGAGAAAAGGACAAAAAGGGAAAAGAAAGAAAAGAAGGAAAATGGGCGGTGGTCCTTAGCTATTTAGCTAAGGACGAGGCAGTTTTAGAGCAATATACAAAAAACGCAGAAGCAAAACGAGAAACAGGGGCACAGTTAGAAAACAAAATAAAAAACCAGAAAATGGAAAAAGAAGCCCGAAAAAGATAGAATTTTTACCCCAAAACATTCAGGTAATGATGTTAATGCATTATTTGAGTTTATTACGTGTGTTTGAATATATTTTAACGGTAAAAATTGGGATATTAGACATCGTTTTAAGAAGTTCAACTAATGGTTTAAAGGGTCAAATGGACCCCAATAATGGAATTGATTATATATTCGTACTGAGTGAGTTATGGACAACATATAAATCTAATTTATTTGGGGTTAGGTTATCTGACCTTAAACCCTGTACATAGGCCTGGCCTGCGTATTGCGTATGCGAATAGGGTATTAGGTTCCTACCTGGATTGCCCTAAGATGTGAGGAATGAAGCCTTTAGCCTAATGTGATATATTTTTCTGCTTATTGAACACAGTGGGATCGTTTGGCAATGGAACCAAAGGATAAAAGCGGTTATTGATTAGCAATGCTAACTTTGTAACAAGGTAAGTGTTTACATCCATTTCTTTGGAGGCACCTGGCCTCATGGATTTTCTACCACGTATTCCTTACGTGTGTAGCTGCCGATAGGCGTACTCATTACGCCTTAGCTTTGGATTTACATTATATATTATATGTTATGTCCTATTGTTGGTATTGCATTGAGGATCTGAGCATTGTACCCTAGCTGTAAGTTGGCATCTACTTCCCGGCTGTCGATGAGAGTCCCGTGCCGGTGAAGGGTTATTATTGCATCACATTGCATTCATATGTATTATATGTCATTCATATGCGGTCCGTTGCATCATATTGAGGGTAGGAGGATTCCGCCCTCGGAGCAGGAGGATTCCGCTCCATTGCATCATATTGAGGGTAGGAGGATTTGCTCCGGAGCAGGAGGATTCCGCTCCATTGCATCATATTGAGGGTAGGAGGATTCCGCCCTCGGAGCAGGAGGATTCCGCTCCATTGCATCATATTGAGGGTAGGAGGATTCCGCCCTCGGAGCAGGAGGATTCCGCTCCATCTATTTGGCACATATGACCATTGCATCATACTGCATTCATCCCATTTCATTGCACCGCGTGCTGACTATTGTGTGACTATCGTGTTGTGTTTTATATATGCGGTATGTATACCGTATCTCAGTTTGCCTATATATTTCTGGCTCGTATCCCGGGTTGCACGTCGCGACAATATAAATACATGGATCGGATCGGGTTGCACGCCGCAACAGTATAAATATACGGACCGGGTTGCACGCCGCAACAGTATGAATATACGGACCGGGTTGCACGCCGCAACAGTATGAATATATGGATCGGGTTGCACGCCGCAACAGGATGTAATTCTGATTGTCGACATGTTCAGGATATCTATATGTTCTGTCTACCTTATGTCCCTGGCTATCTTACGTTCCGGGTTTTAATGAATTTGTGATTCCATACGTGTTTCTAGTTATTATTTGGCTCTGCCTTTTCATAATTTAAATAAGAGGAATTTTGTTTATCTGTTTCTTTTCTCCCTGGCTAGCTATCCTATTCTTTGAGGTGGCTAGTCTGCCCCACTTATTGAGTCCTTTTGACTCACCCTTGTTTGTTGTTTGTTTCTGGTCTATCTATTTCGTTTCGGCAGGTTCGCTCCAGGATTGAGTTCGCCACGTTGTGAAGGAGCGAAGACGACTTCAGCTGTCAGGGTGAGCCAGCTTTTATTCCGGATGGCCACCAGTTTATGGGTTGTTATTTCAGTTGCATTTTGCTCCCTTCAGGAGGTATCAGTATTCTTTTGTACTCTTAGATGTCTAGTCTGGATAGCCCTAAACCTAGTACGATGGGTAGTCAGCTGTAATTTCTTTTGTACAGCTTAGGGATATCAGTATGTCTGTATTTTTGTTCTAAGTCTTGTCCTTATTTATGAGTTTTTATATTTATTTTCCTAATTTAATTGGTAAGGGTTCGCCCGACGGGTCTTGGGGAGGATGTCGGGTGCCCGCACGGCCTAGTCGAAATCCGGGTCGTGTCATTGAATAACCAACACTTTGAGTTACTTAATAAGAAAAGTAATAGAAAAGATGATTAGTTGAAAACTGATACGTAATATATTATATGAACTAAAAACAAAAAAGATTTAACTAAAAACATAGTACCTTAACTAAAAACAGAAAATAAAAAAACACACTACATATAACAAAAACAGAAAATATAAACTACATTAAATAAAAGAACACAAATACTACTAAAACTTATTCGATTACAATTGGCTTCTGTGATAATCCTGCATCATCATTTTCATTGCTGTCATCGTCATTGTCATCATCATCATCATCGCTATGACCATCTCGATGGTTTCTGACAGCAATACCAAAAACAACAACTGCAAAACCGTCAAGAATCTCATGCCAAAGGTATTCAAAACGAAGCATATAACCTTGCCTAAATCCTTTCTGAATAAGCATAGCTGTCCATCCATTACACAACCTTGTATGTCTCCCAACCTTGAATTTTATCTCATATACATTGTCATCATTTTCACAAAATATACATGCATTTCCAAATATATTAGGCAGCCAATTCTCTGGAAAGATCTAAAAGAAATAAACTATCACAGTTAGTAAGAAATTACAGACTATAAAAAATTAGACGAAAAAATAAATATTGGTTTGGGAACTTTTTAACATACAAAATCATCTCTCTTGAAGTAGAAACTTGTTTGTTTCTTATAGAAATGACATTGTTCCTCGATGCGATTCTCCTCATTCACGATATCTTCTTTTATGTAATCTTTTTTTACTGTAAGTAAAATCTTATATGAGTAGATGAACTCTCAATAACTTATAATTTCCTTCAACTGTAAAGCCTTATTTATAGGCTAGCAATTACTAATTTCACTCAACTATTACAGTCAAAGGGAATCTGTATAGTCAAAAATACATTAATATCAGAATAAATATAGTAAAAAAAGATGTGTTTTCTTCCAGTTTCCAAATGTAATAAATTCCAGACTTTGTCGACTGCAGTGTTAGCTAATAAAATTTGAATGTATTAACTACACGATAAGGATAATATCTCAGATAAAAAACTGTAACTCCTTATTGGTTAACCTTAGAGACCCAGTACTGGGACTCAATGTAACATTAGGTAGGTGTCCAAGTAAACAAATTACAATTCTTTCATTATGAAAAATTTTTCTTATGAAATTTCTTGTTCCAATTTTGATAATCTTAGTTTCTTTAGTAATGCATAAGAACGAGACTGCAGTGTTGGGTGGTTATTGGCTACACATATTTTGAACTCCACCTATGTTAGACTAATTGCCCAGGCTTAAATACTGGGACTCCGTCTGTGTTTACCATAATGTGACAGGTCTAAATCCTGGAAGTCCGTCTGTGTTTACCATAATGTCCTAGGATTATGTAGTAAAAAAAATGCATTGATATCAAAATAGTTCTAGTCAAAAAGCTGAGTTTGTCTGTTATTTAGTTTTTCAACGTGCTAGTAAATTGTAGATTTTCTCGACTCCAGTGTTAGCTGATTATTGGCTACATAAATTTTGAACTCCACCTGTCTTAAGCTTATACTTCCAGTATTAAATATTGGGAATCCGTCTGTGTTTAGCATAATGTCCCAGGATTAAATTCTGTATCTCCGTCTGTGTTTAGCATAGTTTTCAGTTGAAAAGCTGGGGATCCATGTGATTTAAGCTTACTATCCCAGGATAAATGCATGGGACTACATCTAGCAAAACAAACTTACCTTCATTTTCATTAAAATGGGATAAAAATTACAGAAAAATGATACTTGTAATACAAAAGAAGCATAACATTATTAGCAACGGTTGCAACGGATGAAAATGAAATTACATTTGCTTCAGAAAACACATAACACTACAAACACTACAAAATAAAATTACACTTACAGTTTGAAGATAAAAACATAACACTGCAAACACATAAAAGAAATACACTAAAACCCTATGAAAAATATTAACGATTACTAGGGACACGAGAGCTACAACCAGAGGTTGAGTCTGTGAAATTATGCAATTTAATGTCCATAAGTTTATCAAAAAGACGATCCATATCTGTATTGTTTTTATCTCTGAAAGCTATAAAAATTTCAATCAACACATCTAAATTGTTCTTGACCACAACTACATCATTTTTCAGAAACTTAACATCAGTTTTCAAATTCCTAATGTCGTTCCTTAACTGGAACCATTGTTCTCTTCTTGCTTCATTGTTGCAACCTATTTCTTACTGTATTACTTTTTTTACTTAGTTTTGTACAAATAAAAACACAACACCAATGTGCAATTTATACAAGAAAGCTGAAGTTCAAATTTAGAATTCCAAAAAAATAAAAACTCGTGAAGAATCTTTGTTCTTTTTAGGTGATATTAGAACTCAGAAAAAAAGCCTTATTTTTTAGATTTTCAAGCTTGAAATCATAGAGATTCAACTAAACATCTTTCTCTAAAAAATATCACTTTTTTTGTTAGGGGATCGTATCTGTATAGGATAAGATTGAACTGAGATTGTTGAAATTATATATTAAAATCACAGTATTATATACTTGACAATACAAAAGGAAATCAAATAGATTCTTTCTTCTTTTTATATGACAAGTCAACTAAAAAAACTGGGAAGATTCTGTAATTTAAATTATTACCAGAATTCTGTAATTCACAAAAGATTCTACTTTAACTTTCAAAGTATGTACTTATAATATGTTTGAAATTTTCACAAAATTGTCTATGATTTTTAACCACAGAGACATAGTCTTATGCAAATACAGAATCACATTATTTTGACCTGGGGCCAATACTTGTACTGTAGAAAATAGAAAATTATAGGATAATTATTAAAAATAACAACATAAAAACTTCCCTATTATGGATAATGAGGGATTAAAATAATAAAAACTAATTCTGTGATTAAAAATCCTAGGACTCTATGGTTATTTTGAATTAGACCCAGCATTATGAGCTGGGACTTTCCTAACATAAGGACTAGAAAAAATAAAAACTAATTAACATGTCTCCCAGGGATAAAAGTAATGGGCGTAGTAGTTATTTTGAATTAGACTCAGTACTATGAGCTGAGATTCCCTACCATAAGGAATTGAAATGATAAAAACTAATTAACATGTCTATAGCTATTTTAAATTAGACCCAGTATAATGAGCCGAGATTCTCTACCATAAGGAATTGAAATTAACTCACATCTCGTCGGGTTAAAAATCCCGGGACTCTGCGATTAATTTGAATTAGACCCAGGATAATAACATGAGATTCCCTACCATAAGGACTACTTGACAAATACAAATAGAAATCAGATAGATTCTTTCTTCTTTTTATATGACAAGACAAGTCAAATAAAAGTCTGGGAAGATAATGTAATTTAAATTACTACCAGAACTCGTTTTCAATATTGAAATCCACAAAAAGTTCTCTACTTTAACTTTCAAAGTATGTAATTGCAATATGGCTGATATTTTCATAACCACAAAGATATGCACAAAATTATTGCAAGAAAATTAACAAGGTACAAAATATAAAAATATAAGAACATAATCATTTAAAGTGAAATTATATATGAAGTCCCAGCACTTGGTGCTGGAGTCATAGTCTTATGCAAACACAAAATCACAGTATTTTGACATGGTGATTATAGACTAATATTGAGTGAAATTACAGACTAATAATTAAAATTAACAACATAGAAACTTCACATAATTCCATTATGGAGATCCTAGTGCAAGGTCAAAATGAATATATAGTGATATAGCGTGAATAGTGTGCTAGATCCTTCTCACTTAACGCCTTTGAACGTTATGCATAATCCAAATATCATTTCGCATTTACTGTATTACATTATCCTGGTCCTGCATCTGACCGTGTAGGACTGCAACATCCAAATTTAGATTATTTGGTGATGGAGGTGGGGGTGGGGTTGGGGGTGTCAGGACTTGTTGTGCTGCTCCTACTGGTATTGCTTGATTGACACTACTTTCAGACATTGTTGTAGTTGAAGTATAAAACTTATAAATATTCAACAAAGATATAGATAACTGTAATAATAAGATGATCAACTAACAATTGCTATGTATAGACAAACATCAATAAAATATTGTAACAGTTGCAACTTATAATTGAAAAGCCACCATTACATAATAGTTACAATTATACTGAACAGTCACGATTCATTGTCAAAATAAAATGAATGTTGCATGCAGTTACTAAACTGGTAAAATCAAAATCAAAATCAAAACTGGTAAACTCAAAACCAAAAATACTGAATAATCACAAGTTATTACCAAAAACAAAATGACAGTTACATTCCACTTACATAACTTGTAAACTCAAAATTGTTTACCTCGGAAATTAAAAAACAAAACACACAAGCATAAAAAAAAATTACAGTAGAGATTTAACTAAACACACAGACAAACATACTATCTTATCAGGCATCTTCAACAGTAGAGCCACAACTAGAACTTAAAGGTTCTAGTGCAGGCTGCCAAATACTAACATCTAAAACCACATGATCTGTGGATTCCAGAATTGTAATATGTAGACTAGAAGCTACTCTGAGATTATTAGTACGAACAAACTCGCTCCATCCATTACAAAGCTTTTTTTTATCTTCTCTATTTTTCGTAATTCATATGGTAATGAGTACCACGACAAATAAGAATAGCTGGGAGATCATGTTTTGGAAGCCTAACCGCCAACCATGGTGGAAAAATCTTCAAATAAAATAAAAAGAACAGTGCTATTTCATAATAACAATAACAAAAAATGATACTTTTAAAACATAGTATGATTAACTTACATACTGATCTAATTGAGCATCCAATACATTCAACACTGATTCCCAGACATTTGTCATCTTAAAAATATAAATTCTTTTGAGTGTTCTCTTCAATAACAAAGTGGTCTATTTATATTACAACAATATAGAAAGATGTTGTGTATTGTCCTTTTGCTTTTGGATGAAACTAAAGATTCTTTCTTATCTTACATAAAGCTGCACATTAGTTGTACTTTTGCTTTTGGATGAAGAGCTTGGACTCCCTACTTATTTTTATGGGGTCGCAGCATAGAAAACTGAGAATTTGTTATATGGATATGGAGGCTCGCAAAAATAAAAAAAAATCAACTCACATGTCATAGTATAAGACACTGGGACTCTATAGCTAATTTTATGGACTTACAGTATTTAAGTGGGACTTCATAACATATTGACTTAGGGGAACATAGTGTCTTTCTGTGTTTTTGAATACATGATGATAAAAATACTTACTCATAGATTAAAGAACAACAATATATAATATATAACAACAAAAATCTGCAAAAATTCTATATATAATTCATAAAACTCATGATAAAAAACATACATAATAAACTTAATTCAACTTTTACAGGCCTTTTCTAATATAAATTTAATTCAACTTAAAAATTATAAAAACATAACAGTGGTGGAGTATCCACTTCATTGTAATTCGGAGTTTTTCTCATTGCCCTCCTCATCTTTCTCATTCCTCGCTCGTTCCTCTCAAGCCTCTGATTTTTTCAAATAAATAATAAGTGGAGTTGCTCTACAGTACAAGTCAACTCCTCAATATCTCCCTGTAAACCTGCAATCTCCCAATATAGATCACGCCCTATTTGCTCAGTGGAATGCACATTTTAAAGTGCATGTCCATTCTCAACTACATGCCCATTTTCTTGTAGGAGAGACATTTTTTTTTTCTAAAGACTAGACAAGAAACTACAATTTTTGCAAATCTTAAATAAATTTGAGTGATGATACTATATTGAAAACCTGTATTTATAGACAGATACGCATGCCCCACAATTGCCCCTATAACATAGGCACCTAAAAAATAGGAATGCTAGTAACCAACTAAAAACTGAGAATCCCTAGTTATTTTGATGAAGTCCCGGCGTAATAATATGAGACTTTCTACTCAATATCATGGGGTCCCAGATTAAAATAATGTGGCTCCTCAGTTAATATGGATAGACACCCAGTATCTTATTCTGAGACTAAGTAGTTGTTGACACTTCTAAAGATAGTAGTTGAAACTGTCCAACGCATTAGATATTATCCGTACAAATTAACATAAAAAAATAAAAATACTCATGGGCACAAAGCTTATCCTATAATACTTTGTTATACAAAGTCTCGGGATTTTCTGCTGGAAAAAAAAGGAGTATTCCAGCAGGGGTCCTAGTATATAGTCATGGGACAAAAGACTTATTCCCACACCAACTCACAGTTCTTTATGCTGAGACAAAAGAGTGTCCTAGCAGAGGGTCGCAGTAATAGTACTAGGGCACAGAATAAGAATTGCTTTTGCAAAAAAACTACCCAAAATTTTATTCGCCAACAAGAACTTTTCAAATTGTTACCAAATATAAAGAAACTAAAAACTAAAATAATTATTCATCATTCAACTAAAACATTCAAACACAAATTCTCAATTGTTCATCATCCAAAGTCAAAAATAAAATTACAATAATAAACATTAAAAATTACTACTAAAGATAAACTTAAACATTTAAACTTAAGGCGTTTGTGCAGCTGCTATTCCTGATGGTGCTTCTGGTGGTGATCCTGGTGGTGTGGAGTATACAGTGAAATTCAATTGCTTATCAGCAAGCAACCCTTTCAACATTCTTTTCACCCTTCTCATGTCCCTCTTGTATTCATGGAACAAATTCTCGAACTGGAACTTCCATCCCACACTTCATACCTTAATTGATCAAAAACTTCATTCATTTTATTCAGCATCTAAATCTAAACTGCTTACTTCTCTTTTTCTTCGCCTTCAACTGGATGCTCCTCCTCTTGTTCTTGGTTGACGAGGCATTTTGAATATGATGATTATTAATTTTAGTTTGAATATATTTTCTACACTTATGAGTTGGGTATTGATAAAAAATTATGGCTACTGAAACAGTTGTAATTTATAATTGAACAGACACCATTACTTAGAAGTAAATAACAGTACAATAACTGTTACATAACTGCTATTTTAAAATTTGGTAAATTCAATCGTTTACCTAGAATTAAAAGTGTATAACTGGGGCTCCGCACCATAAAGAATTAAAAAAATAAAAATCAACTCACATGTGCGCAGATTTAAAAATGCTAGGACTCTGGAGTTATTTTGAATGAGACCCAGCATAATAAGCTATAATCCCCTGCCCTATGGACTTAGAAAAAATAAAAACTTACTTACCTTGTCCACAGGATAAAAGTCAGGGGCTCTGTAGTTATGTTGATACAAACACAATGTAGTGAGCTGGGTTCCTTAACATTAAGGAATTAAAAATAATAAAAACTAACAGACATGTCCCTATGTTAAAAATCTTGGTACTCTATGGTTTTTTTTGAATTAGACACATCAAAATAAAATCCAGCTGGAATTTTCTACCGTAAGGACTTAGAAAAATAAAATCTGACATGTCTCAAGGATAAAATCATGAGACTCTGTAGTTACTTTAATGGAATCACAGTATAATAAAATGAGACTCTGTAGTTATTTTAATAGAGTCCCAGTATAATGTTCTTGGACTCCCTACCATAGAGGCTTATAAAAATAAAAACCAATTCAATATTAATGCGCATATATATATATATATATATATATTCAACATGGACAAAAAGGATTCAAAGAATAACCAGCCTTCCATATCCACAAATTAGATTATAATCATTGTCCCCATAATCACCATTGATCTCCTCTGGTGGAGTTTCATAACCTTCCTCTCTCTTTTCTCTTCCATGAATTAATAGACTAGCTACAAGATATCTCCTGTAAAGACCAATAGATTCGTTTCCCCAGTCAAATTTAAACAAATCCAGTCCCAGACTGATGATGTCAACAAACCTTGTTACAATTGCACCACAATCTGTTCCTCCTTTTTGTTTTGGTGCACTTTTATACTCAATACTGAGTTTCTTGTATTCCATACCAAAACCAGGATACATCTCATGAAAGCGCATTTCTTTAAGTAACTTATGGATAACAATTTGATGCAATCCAAAATGGGATTAGGACCTAACCATCAAGAGCCAAGCAAGAAGGGTGCGAGGACACAAGGGCGAGTGCTTCGGAGATGAGTCGAGGGACCAAAGAAGCGAGGAGAAATGCCCAAGACCCTTCCCAGGCTGAGGAGGAGCGCCCAGCTCCTAGGAGGAGCGCCCAGACTCTTCATGGTCCAGGCGGAGCGCCTGACTTCTAGGCGGAGCGCCCAGCTGAAGGGCAACCAGGGTGGAGCGCCCAAGCTCCAGGTGGAGCGCCCAGCTCCAAGGTAATCCAGGCGGAGCGCCCAGATTCCAGGCGGAGCGCCCAACGCTGAAGCTTTCTTGACTTTTGGAGTGAAGTTCCTATTTTGCCCTTAAGTGGCTTGTATGTATTAATTAGCTTTGGGGGCATTTTAGACATTTCACCTAGCCTTATGAAAAACTATAAATAGGAACACTTAGTCATTTCTTCCATTAGCTAGACTTTGAAGATAGAAATTGAGAGAGAATTAGCAAGGCCGAGCCTTCTAGTCCGAAGCGGATCGCTTCGTGAATCTTGTACGACTTGGAACCTATGGAGATTCATCGCTAGTGTGAATTCCTTGTAAGGTTCGAGTTTCACTTTCTCCCTTTGGATAATTAAATTCATGTTGTGAATCATTTATCCAATTCTTTCTTCTAATTCTTGCCTTCCTCGTCTTGAACTTCTCGATATCCTAGATATCTCGTTATCAAATTTACTTGCTTCCGCTCGTTTATAGTTTGTTTAGCTTCCGCGTGTTTTCCATTGCATCAGTTGGTATCAGAGCAAGGCTCGGGTTATGTTCTTACAAACCCCGGTTCCTTGTTCAACATGTTAGTATTGTTGTTGTTGTTGTGATTGTTCTTGAAAATTTGAAGAAAAACAAAAAAATTGAAAAACTAGAAAACTCAAGAAAATTTGGTAGATCGGGTTGGAATCAAACCCCCAAGTGTTAAAAAGTATTGGAGTTTGTTCCTAATTGTATTCCCGTCGTTTTGATACCCATATATCACAATTTGGTGTTACGAATCAAAATTTCCAAAATCAAAATCCAAAAAGTTTGAGAATTCTTGAAAACGCTTCAATCTTGAATCGAAGCTTGTTGTTGCTTGTTTGGAGTTTAAAACTATTGGGGATTGGTTATAATAGTTGTATACACCTTTGGGTATCATTGATTTTGTGTATCGGGTTGAAATCGAACCAAAAAGTTGGCCAAAATCACCAAAAACCCGTTGGGAAAAATGCTGAAAAACGCGTCCGGGCGGAGCGCCTGACCTTGGGCGGACCGCCCAGCCTTCTTGGCAGTAGGGGTAGCCAGGCGGAGCGCCTCACACCCAGGCGGGGCGCCTCCCACAACTGGGCGGAGCGCCTCCCCCACTGGGCGGAGCGCCTAGCCCTGAAACGGCTCCGTTTTGTTCCGTTTCGCTTCTTTTTGTGTTCCGTTGGTTTCCTAACTTCTTGGTTAGTGTTTCTAGGGTAATTGGCCTACTCCATTAACACTATTCCTTTAGCGTATTAGGACACTCGTGCGTAGAGGAGATTAGAATTCAAAGAAGAGTCGTAGAACTCATTTTGGCCTCAAGTGCGCACTTTAAATAGCCGTCCGTACATCGAGTCTCATTAACTCCATTCCGAACTTTAACTTGGACATACTAGTTGTGATTACCTTGGTTCCCAAGTTGTTAAGGCTCGCCTTTGAGTGTTCATATATCGAGTGAAACACGTGAGGGAGTGACTTTTGGGAGGTTAATCTTTTGGTGTTGCAACAATGTCGGATAATGATGATGGAGTAGATTATGGTTCTTGTGGGGATGATGCGAGTTGTTATGACTCGTATGGTGATGATGGAGACTATGGTTCCTACGATGGTGATGATGGGCATTGCTATGATGATTCGGGGAACTATGGCTCGCATGAGGATGAAGCGGTTCACTATGATGATCGTGAGGTTGATGAAGACTATGAGGCTTGTAATGAAGAATGTGGTGATGCCTATGCTTCTAGTCAAGAAACCGAAGATGGTGACACTTCAAGTGTTGCTAATGGTGTGCAAGGGAGTAGTAGAGGACCTTCCATTAGTATGGGAGGTGGTGGTGGTTGTTCCGTGGGGAAGAAGAAGCTTGCATCTTCTAGGTACGCTAAGCGACCTAATGCTTCTAATTCCCATGAGGAGGTTGGTTTGAGAGATGGTGTTGCTTTTGCTACAAAAGGGTTATATGCCGTGAGGGGCGTGGATGGTTGTAGTAGGAGTAGTGCTATGGGCTATGGAACTAAGGCGAGAGGCACTTATGGGTTCCATGGCGCGGTTCCTTCCTTGACTTCCAACAACGTTGCTAATGTTGGGAGAGTGACGGGAAGTGGAGATTGTTCTAGTGGTGTTACCACTAGTGGAGGAATAAGGAAGACCCAAGTTGTCGGAGTTGACACTTGTAGGCATTCAAGTTCTCACTTGGATGCCAATCTACAAAACTTGGGTAGATGTAGGTTCGTTGTTGGGGTAAATGGTATTGACGGATACTTGCTCAAGATTGGTGATACCGATGCCAATTGTATTAGCACCTCTTTGGTTGATAGGCTTAGGATACCATGCCATAAGCTAGCGCATCCTTATGAGTATGATGGAGTGTGGGTTTCTAAGGAGGCTCGGGTACTCATATCTCATGGGAGTTATAGATGCTATGTGTGGTGTGACGTGTATCCCATGCATCATGTTGATGTGTGGATGGGTGAGCCGTGGTTGGAGGGGAAGAGGGTGCAATATAGTATGGTGAAGGGTGCGTATCTTGTGGGCGTAGGGCAAAGAGTCTATGACTTTGTGCCTTACCGGGCGAAGAGCCGAGTGCCTACTAGTGCCCCTTCTTTGGCTATGCAAAGGAGCAAGGAGCAAGAACTTCATTCCATGGGCAACAATGTGCAAACAAGAAGTCCTATAAACACAAACAATGGTGGGACTAGTGCTACAAAAGAGTTGGCAAATGTCAACAAGGTGAGCCCGAAGCCACTTCCAAAGTCGAGTGGTTCACCAACAAAGAAAAAGGAGACATCAAGAGATGAGTCTCCAAGTTCTAGATTCCGGGTTGATGTAAAAAGTCAACCTACTCCGGCTATGGGCATTCTCGGGCCTCGTCCCAATTCGCCCGAATTTGAGAGACAAAAGATAGAGAGGAGTAAGGGAGTGACCGGTGACATTCCTAGAGTGGAAAAAGGAGAGGATGTGATGAGTGATGTGAGTGGGATGTCACCACCCGAATCTACACCCGACCTTGAAAAGAAAATGAGGGAAAAGAAAGAGGGAAAAAGAAAAATTGAGAGTGAGGACACCCCTTATTCTAACCTTAACCCTTTTGCTTTTTCTTCTACTTGTTTGCGTACTTGTGTAGGTATTCTTGGAGGCAACCCGATGGAGCCTCAACCATGTTCCAAGATGGAAAGACAAGGTGAAGGAGATGCCAAAAGTGAGCTACAAGGTGAAGGAACTACCCATGAAGCTTCATGTACATTGAGTGAGCCCGGATGCGACTCAAGTGTAAGTGTTAGTTCTTCTATCCTTGAGCATGATACTTCCTTGTCTTATGGTATTGATTGTGAAAATTCTATGCTAGTTGATGATTTGCATGACTATAATATGTTTGCAACTGGTGTAGAACCTTTGGGTCAACTTGTGTGTGAAAATGAACCACTAGTTGAGAGGGTTGAAAAGCCACATCATGATGTGAGCTCGGTTTTCATTGAACCTCTCTTTAGTGAAGATGTCGTAGTTGACCTTGTTTGTGAACCTTGTTATGACACCCCACCTATATTTGATAAAGGAGAAGATGACTTGCATGATTATCCTAATCTTCCCTTTGATTGCTTAGTTGTTAGTGGTGGTCCCTTGTGTTATAGTGAGGGTGGATTTGACCTTGAGGAGTCTCTTGAATGTGAGATGGATCGATTTATTTTCGATGACTCCTCGAGTGAGAGTGAAAGACCTAGTCTTGATGATATGCTTTTGTGTAACCATGAATTTGAGGTGCATGCCTTTACATTTCTATTGTTTGAAGGTAATCTCATTTGTGGTGGTGAATTGTATCGGACTAGGGTCGGTAGTAGAGTCGAACCTCCATGGTTTGTCAAGTTAGGCTCTATGGATGATCCAACGTTTGGAACTCCGAGTGAGGAGAGTGGTCTTGGTATTGGTCGTGATGACCTACCTTCTAGTAGTTCTAGCCTTCGTTGTGTGGACTATAATGATGAAGGACCTATTTTAGAGACCTTTCTTTGGAGCTTGTCCAATAAGGAGGATTGTCTTGGGGTTGATTTTGGAGGTGAGGAGGTACCTCTCGGTGTGTGTATGAATGCTCCTAAGAAGGGGAGTGGAGTAGTCGATGTTAGTTGTGAATTGAACTACTTTACTTACTCTATCCCATATGTTGAGCACACCTTGAGTGTTGGACATACCAAAGCCGATGTGTCACATTGTGATAAAATTGATTTGAAGGCTTGGTGTGTTGCTAGTAAGCATAGGGGTCATAGGACATTTGATTGCTACATCTTGCATGACTTTGATCTCTTTGCTTGTTTTGAAAATGAGTGCTTGTTCTTATTGAGCCAAGACCGTGTTATCTCTTTTGGGGACATAAGCTTTTTCATAGGTATTGATGCTTGGCTCTATCACAAGAGTGTGTTTTCCACACCACTTGCACTTATTCTTGTTAAGCTAACCTACTTGTGAAGTAGGAAGTTTTGGTTGTGCTTGTCTTGATTGTAGGTTTGATGGTTTGATTTCGAGGACGAAATCCTTTCAAGAAGGGGAGGATGATGCAATCCAAAATGGGATTAGGACCTAACCATCAAGAGCCAAGCAAGAAGGGTGCGAGGACACAAGGGCGAGTGCTTCGGAGATGAGTCGAGGGACCAAAGAAGCGAGGAGAAATGCCCAAGACCCTTCCCAGGCTGAGGAGGAGCGCCCAGCTCCTAGGAGGAGCGCCCAGACTCTTCATGGTCCAGGCGGAGCGCCTGACTTCTAGGCGAAGCGCCCAGCTGAAGGGCAACCAGGGTGGAGCGCCCAAGCTCCAGGTGGAGCGCCCAGCTCCAAGGTAATCCAGGCGGAGCGCCCAGATTCCAGGCGGAGCGCCCAACGCTGAAGCTTTCTTGACTTTTGGAGTGAAGTTCCTATTTTGCCCTTAAGTGGCTTGTATGTATTAATTAGATTTGGGGGCATTTTAGACATTTCACCTAGCCTTATGAAAAACTATAAATAGGAACACTTAGTCATTTCTTCCATTAGCTAGACTTTGAAGATAGAAATTGAGAGAGAATTAGCAAGGCCGAGCCTTCTAGTCCGAAGCGGATCGCTTCGTGAATCTTGTACGACTTGGAACCTATGGAGATTCATCGCTAGTGTGAATTCCTTGTAAGGTTCGAGTTTCACTTTCTCCCTTTGGATAATTAAATTCATGTTGTGAATCATTTATCCAATTCTTTCTTCTAATTCTTGCCTTCCTCGTCTTGAACTTCTCGATATCCTAGATATCTCGTTATCAAATTTACTTGCTTCCGCTCGTTTATAGTTTGTTTAGCTTCCGCGTGTTTTCCATTGCATCACAATTGCATACATTTCCATCTTCAACTTCGCAAAATCTTCATCCCCACTGAAAATAAAATCATACACATCTATTCTATGGTCTTTTAAGGAATAAACTCCTAACCAATAATGTGTGTTAGAATTAATATCATTGGGATCACCTGAAGGCTTCCTAATTGGCATAAAAACTTTTTCCACCTCCGTCCATGGTATGCCGCAGCGATTAGAAGTCCCATTCACACACTCATACAGGTTATTCGCGGTAGTTCCAGTAAAAATCTACCATGTCAATATGCAAATCAATCTTCTCTATATCCTCCAATTTCAAATCGTTTATTCCTAAAACAACTTCTGCTTGAGGTTGAGGTTTCTTAGGACATTCTGTTTTCCTTGGTTGACCACGTTTCTTTTTTCCTGCTAGTTTCTTCCTCTTCTCTTCTTCAAAATCTTATTCCCTTTTCTAGTGTTTTTCTATTCTCTCCTTCTTGTCTTTCGATCTCATGTTCTTCTCTTCCTCTGGTATTTTATCGAAATAGTCTATTGAATTCTCATAAAACAACAACTCTACAATAAAGTCAAAATTCAAGTCTGTCGTTGTGAACTTCGCTGAGTAGTTAGCAAAATGATAGACATGCTTCTTCCTCAAGTAGTACAGCAAAACATCAACATGCTGCATGATAGAAAATATAACAAAATAGAAAAAAAAGATGTCAACATAATAAAAGCAAAAAAACAAAAAAATAAAAAAAACATAACCAACAAAAAAATAAGATGTAAACAAACTCAATGGTAAGAGAATATGTTCAAAGTGCAATATTCCTAAACCACCTTTTGCTCTTCACTGAAATATTGTATAACTTAAGGGTTCTTAAGAGAGATTTCTGCAAGTTTCGAAACATAAAGATCCTCGTTCCTAAAAAAAGTACACAAAAACAACATCACCAAAAATAACAATTTACTAATATAATCTATAAAATAATTTAATGCAAAAGACAAAAATAAGAAAAAGAAATCACTTACGGTGCAAGCTTTCTGTTTTTAGAGATCGGTTTCAGGCCTTTTTTCAACCATTCATCAAAAAAGCCAAATTATTAGAAAGGGGATTGACTTGATGAAAAGGGCATACACGTCTATAATTAGTCTTCCAATCACTCTTTTTCTTTTGCTTAAAGGGCCTGAATGGAGATAATAAATGGCGGCTAAGCATCCGAACCATGTGTTCCCTACCTAATAGTTGTCCTCCTTCTGGATTATTTGATGGGTTGTATGGCACAACAACCAAGTCCATACCTTCTTCTTGTTTTACTGAAGACTTCCTCGCAGATTCAGCTACAACACCCTTCCATTTCTCCGCAAAAATTAACTGTGCAGGTGTTTTTATTGTCGACTTCAAAACAGACTCTTGCTCCATTACTACAATAGATGCATTAGCAAGTGCCGTAAGTTTTAAATTATCTTTTACCTATTGAAGCCAGCTCTGTACCACCCTTAGTTAGTGTTGGATCAATATCCATAGAAGCTGGACCGACACTATCGATCCTAGATTTAGTCTCCTCTTGCGATGTTTGGGAGAAGCCAACTGAAAATGAAGGTGCTTCTGAGCAAACAATATTTAAGAAACTACCGCTTACCCCAACAGACTTTTCACAAACTTTCACTTTGGGAGGAGATGCAATTTCAGGAGAAGCATCATTATCACGATCCTTTCTTTTCCTATCATTCATTTTCAAGACCGTCTTCAATTCAGAATATGCAATTCCTTCTTTGCGAGCTTGTGGAGAACCTTCTTGAGAGCCTTCTTGAGAATCTTTTGGTGTTCAAAGAAGACCAGCTCTCGAAAGATCATGGAGACACTCAACTTCAAGCTGTCGAATCTCAGCACTATGACTGCATCGATTGACAACGTCTTCATTCCCAGATTTGCCATTATGTTTTCTGTAAAAATAAATAAGCACACACATTATATTTACTCTATTTATTAATAGGACAACACACAACTATTGAGTGAACAATCAAATTATTTTTTGCTATGGGGAGTGGACCATAAATTAATGTAAACAATTGAAAAAAGACAACTATGCAAGATATTTTCTCTTACCAACAGGTGTTGAAGAAATTTGATTATAAGCAACCTCATTTGCATCCTGATTTTATTGAGAATTTTCTTGGGAACCTTGTTCAAAATAATAGAAATACTATTTATTACTGAGACAATTCACAACTTATTATGGGGGAACGTATAAATATAACAAAAAATATAAAAATAACTATAAAAAGACTTTTACATACCTACTGGTGTCCAAAGAAGACCAGCTCTTGAAAGATCATGGAGACGCTCAACTTCAAGTCGTCGAATCTCAACACTGTGACTGCATTGATTGAAAGTGTCTTCATTTCCAGATTTTCCATTCTTTTTTCTGTAATCATAAATAATATTTAATAAAGTCCAGTATTTAAACTAGGACATAACCTTCTTATAGAAAGAGTCACAGTATTTTGTAATGGAACAAGACACAATGTTGACTTAACAATCACGACATTTTTTTCTGGGGTGTTGACCATAACCTGATGTCAACAATAAATAAAAGCAACTGAGCAAGATATTTTCTCTTACCAACAGGTGTTGAATAACTCTGACAATCAGCAACCTGAACTGGTTGAGAACCTTCTTGGAAACTTTGTTTAGAACCTTTATAAAAAAGATAAATACCAACACTGATATAATACTTGAGGAGTTTGACATAACATTGTTTGAAAATAAATAGCAATACTATTTCATACTCAGAAAAATTTATAAATAACTTATTATGAATATAATAAAAAATATAAAAATAACTATAAAAAGACTTTTACATACCTACTGGTGTAAAAAAAGGAACGTATGCAACAAGTTCATCAAGAGACTTAAGTTCTGCTTGAATATGATCATTGAGACTACGTTTAGCATCTTCATTCCCCAAATTACCATTATTTGTTTCTGTAACAATAGATAACCACATACATTAAATCTCTTTATGCACATTATCAATTCAAAAGGAGTAGTGTCTCATAAAAAATAATTCAAGGAAGACAAAAAAAGCATATTGAAGAGAGTCCCAGTAAAAAATGACCGGGGCATAAGCTTCATATAAAAAGAGTCACATGTCTAAAAACTGCAACAACACACACTATGCGATAAATAAACTGAACGATTCTGATTATCTGCATCTACATAAAAAAATCATTACATAAAATAAATATTCCAAAAAACATTCTTGCTGATGGACTGAATTTAATGGCACCCTTTGTAAAGAATCTTTACCTTTTGCTTGATCAGTGTTGTCACAAACATCAACTTTGTTTTTCTGTAAGACATCCACAATAATTTAATCGCTTTTCTCTCCCCCAGCATCAACCTCGCACCGATGATCAAAGAAATCTGATGTCTGAACTGGATATGATAATTGTTTAAACAAACTATCCCGAGCCTCAGAATAGTTATAGGTACCAACAAATTGAGTTCTCTCATTTCTACTTCTGGTGTCTGATTTACTCGCAGAAATACCACACTCTTCACCTACATAAGTTGTTTTACATTTTGTAACAAAAAGCAGTAATGCATCAAACTTTACATTAAAATAATCCATAATCCTCTTCTCTGATTCAAGAATGTCATGCTTAGTACTTTCTTCCAAGGCATTGATCATAAGTTGTATCTTGCTCCAATCAGGTAATGTGCTTGTAAGATTAGTTGTCAACCTCTGATAAAAATTATAACAAAGATATTAACATTACAAAAAGGTAAAATCAAATAAGAAGAAAGAAATCAAAGAAAAAATCAAACAAAAAATCTCACATTTACAACATCATTCACATTGATAGATCTCGTTGTTGAACTTGTATTTGAAGTTGACTTTGAGGCTGACTTTGAAGTTGAGCCACCATTAGATTCATCACTTATTGGTTTCACTACATCCGTCTCCCAAAACTATTATAGAAAAATACATTTGAAAAATAAAAAAATCAACAAAAGGTTACCAAAAAAAAAAAAAAGGCAAATAAAAAGCAACTACTAGTTAACTCACATGTTCATTATGAAAGTAGTCATCACACAAGGTAGTGTAGTACGGGAAAGTAGCCAATGTGTAACAAAGCATCAGAGGTTTGGTCTTATCATGAACATCAAAATACTGCCTGAAGACAGCAAACACTTCTGCCACCCAGCAACAAAATAGGAAGGGCATACCAAGAAAACTATAACTAGTCGCTTCAGATTTTGGCTTTATGACAGACTGCAAATGCGGTATCAAGGAATGATATATCTCAGAACCCCACTGATAAGAGCTATTCAACTCTTAATCGTCAATAATCACCATATGTCGATCCTCCACTGCTCTACTTGCAAGGCGACTCAATAAACAAAGGTAAGATAACAAAGCTCAACTAATTTGAGAGCATCATTTTGATCCGATGGAACATCAAGTCTTACAGCTGACACTCTTTTTGCATTATCATTGTTCCCATCATCACCTTCACCTTTACTCTTATCCTTACCCTTACAATTACGCTTACGCATCTTTTTTGAATTCTGTCTCACAGCATCATCTTCATCAGATGAAACATCCAAATGTCCACCTGACACTACAATTTGATTATCATTATTACCATCATCATTTTCATCTTTATCCTTGCCCTTACCCTTACACTTATGCTTAACATTGCCCTTAGCCTTACCCTTACCCTTTGGATTCTTTTTTACATAGCGAGAATGACGCTCAATCAAATCAACCAAGTCCTATAACTTTAAACTCCACCTACTGTCCTTTTTATTACAGCCCTCTTCAGGATCCCTAAAATACTTCTCCTTCAATCTATTCATTCTCAGCCTCAAAATACTTGTATCTATACTACTGGAAATATTAAGACCACCAACTGCAAGAAAATCGGCAGCTGTAAAATCTACTTTTTCACCAAAAACTTTAAACTAATCTTACTGTTGTCCGAAGAAGGCATTTGAGACTGCAGAAAACAATTTATCATCCTCCCAGAATATCCTAGATCTTTAATAAGCATAAACTTATCGAAAGGCCCTTGCTTCAGTTTCTTCAGGTGTTCGACTAACAATAACCCTTCAAGTAATCCACGATACTTTGTGTCACCTTTCTACTGACCAGCATACCCTCGTCGATTGGCAAATTGTCCATACCCTCGTAGATTGACAAATCCATCATACACTCGTCGTTTGACAAATTCTCCACACCTGTAAGGTCAAAACAATAATTAACCACTATATGCTTGCACCTAAAATACAATAACAGAATTTTATACTAAGGACACAAGTGCTTCATATATAGTCATGGGACACAACTGCTTATGCACACACCAAGTCCCAAGTTTTTATGCTGGGACAAAAGGGTATCCCAGCAGGGGCTCCCAGTATAAAACCATAGGGCACAACTGCTTATGCACACACCTGTCCCAGGATTTTGTGCTGGAAACAAAGGAGTATTCCTGCAGGGATCCCAGTATAAAACCATGGGACACAATTGCTTATGCACATACCAAGTCCCAGATTTTTATGTTGTGACAAAAGGGTATCCCAGCAGGGGCTCCCAGTATAAAACCATGGGGCACAACTGCTTATGCACACACCAGTCCTAGGATTGTGTGTTGGAAATAAAGGAGTATTCCAGCAGGGGCTCCCAGTATAAAACCATGGGGCACAACTGCTTATGTACACAAAAAGTCCCAGGTTTTTGTGTCGGGACAAAAGGGTATCCCAGCAGGGGCTCCCCGTATAAAATCATGGGGCACAACTACTTATGCACACACCAAGTCCCAGATTTTTGTGCTGGGACAAAAGGGTATCCCAGCAGGGGCTCCCAGTATATAGTCATGGGACAAAAGGGTTGTATTTAAAAGAAGACCCAACATTTTCAATGCAATCCAAAGCTTATATTTACATGGAATCCAACACATTTTTCACAAAAGCATAACGTAATAACACCAAAGTATCATGAATACATTCATCGCAAACAAAAAAAAGAACACCTAGTACGTTAAAAATTGAAGCACAAAAACACACGAAAAAAAAACCTAAAAAAACACCAGAACTTTATCGAAGACCTATGAAAAAGATGAAAAACTAAACAGTTACCTTAGAATTACGCAACAACACAAAATAATAATTATTCAAGAAAAATACACGACTTGAATCTCTCAAAGTAATAGCGTTTTGTGCGTTTTTTTACTGAAAGGGAATGAATTCTCTAAGTGAAGTTACAGTAATGAGAAAGAGAGAAAGAAACCCTCGAATAAGTCCAATAATATCCGAAGGGTAAAAGCGTATTATTAAAAAATTTAAAACGGCATTGTTTACGCATAAACTTAAAAAAACACAACTGGTGACTATTTTTCAACGAATTTGCACCCGAAGGCTAATGCTTAACTAACGCGTACAAAACTGACTTCCACACGAAATTTTTACTAAGTAAAGTCCCAAAAGCCCATGATGCAAGTAACGACGTCAACACATTATCTACCACAGAGACAGTGGACAGGCATCTCCATATCATCATCTAATCACAATGGCCATACACAACATGCTCTCACAGTACATAGTTCTCTTCCAGCTCTCTATTCCTTTTGAATTATACGTCGACCAACTTTGTTAGCCATGAAACTCTTCGACATATCCATGATCATAGTTTATACGGCTATAATGTTGTTCACTTGTCAAGCAACTACTATTAACTTGCACCCACTGATCTTAGTACCAGGAGCAGGTGGAAATCAGTTAGAAGCTAAGCTGACAGCAGATTACAAGCCTACAGGCTTGCTGTGCAACAGATGGTACCCATTAAAGAAAGATAGTGAAGGCTGGTTTAGGTTATGGTTTGACACAAGTGTACTTTTAGCACCCTTTACCAAATGTTTTAATCAGAGGATGAAGCTGTACTATGATTCTCAGTTAGATGATTTTCATAATGCCCCTGGCGTGCAGACCAGGGTTACAAACTTTGGTTCGACTAAGTCCCTTCTTTATCTTGATCCTAATCTCAAGTAAGTTCAAAACTTATTGTCCTTGCTTATTTATGATCTTACATTATACTTATAATAAAGATTGATAAGTTCTTGGTCAATTATTCATTTGACAGTTGAAAATGCTTGATCATTTTAGGTTACCAATGTTACTAAATGCGAGCAAAGTTCTTCTCTTTCCTTCAGTCTTTTTCACATTAGCTTCCGCTATTTCAGGAGTTTGCTGAGCTTCTTGATCCTGTAGGCTCTGTTAATAGTGCTGATATGGACTTAGACATCAGCTCAGCATTCCAAAACTTACTAAGAGATTCCATTGTTCCAATTCTATTTTATCGCCACATTGGCTCTTACCATTGTTCCAAGTCAAATGCTTATATATACCATATGTTACTAGTATGGTGTTTATAACTAAGTGACGCCTGTTGTGCCTTTCTATTTTTACCTTTCCGAATGAGAAGTAGAAAAGAGCTGTCGGGCTTGAGATTCAAATACGCTACAGTTTGAATGGACCGTGACTTCTTGACAACCAACCAGGTTGTTTCTTACAAGTATCGCCTAATTCCTAACTGAATAGTGCATGAGAAGAGATGTATGTACGGCAACACGACCTGCGATGCAACTACATGGACTCATTTACAGTAGTGTTTACACGGATAGTTGAGAAAAGAGCTAAAATATCTGATCCACTTCCCTGTTCTCTATTAATATATAGTAATTGGCTTGAGAAGTTGCCCTTGAAGACATACATCTTAGTGTCATTGGCATTTGGCAGTAATTTAATAACTTCTTTCTGCTATGGCCTTTGACATTACCTCTGTATTTCAAAACATACTAAGAGATTCGATAGTTCGAAAGCTTGAAGCATTGTTTGTTAACTAATAATGTAATAAATTGCCCATTTTTGTAGGCAAGTTACAGCATATATGGCGCCACTTGTGAATGCTTTGCAGCAACTAGGCTATACAGATGGCACAAACCTCTTCGGAGCACCTTATGATTTTCGGTATGGTTTAGCTGCAGAAGGTCATCCAAGTCATGTTGGGTACAAATTCCTCAAGGACCTGAAACAACTAATAGAAACTGCAAGCAATTCAAATGCAGGAAAGCCTGTAATTCTTCTTTCCCATAGCTTAGGAGGGTTATATGTCCTCCAACTACTCAACCGGAATTCAGAATCTTGGTGCCAAAAATACATCAAACACTTCATAGCACTATCCGCGCCATGGGGAGGCACAGTTGAGCAAATGGTCACTTTTGCTTCCGGAAATACACTTGGAGTGCCTTTAGTAAATCCATTACTAGTAAGGGAAGAACAGAGGAGTTCTGAAAGTAACATGTGGCTTTTGCCTTCTCCAAAAGTATTTGGCACAAAAAGTCCACATGTTATTACCCCAAATGCTGCATACTCAGCTCTTGATATCCCCAAGTTCCTTAAGGATATCGGGTTTCCTGAGGGAGTTTTGCCTTATACATCGCGTATTTTACCCTTGGTCGAGAATTTAACTCTGCCCGAAGTGCCAGTTACTTGCATAATTGGCAGTGGGGTTAAGACTGCAGAGACGTTGCTGTATGGAGATGGTAAGTTTGATAAGCAGCCTGAGATTGTGTATGGGGATGGTGATGGCACTGTGAATATGGTAAGCTTGTTAGCTCTCGAATCAGAGTGGGCTAACAACAATCACCAACCCCTTAAGGTGACCAAGTTACTTGGGATTTCTCATACAGATATACTAAAAGATGACATTGCACTAGAGAAAATACTTGAAGAGATTTCTTGTATTAATTCTAAGAATGATACTGGCATTTCACTAGTTTCAAATTCTTGATCATGACTGGTGGTGCTTTTAACGTTTTCTTCCCATTTCTTCAAAGCTGTTACCTATGCTGATATAAGGACACAATTTCAATCAATATTGGAAAATTACTCCATATAGTACATATATCTCATCCGTTTGTTCTTTGATAACGAACAAGACAAACCATGTGCAACTGAAATCTCAAAGTTAAGCCTTGAAATCTTTTATTTCTACCTCCAATATGTTGAGGCTTTAATGTGAAACTAATGAAACTATAAGTCTAATGCACTTACAAATCACAGAAACAATCACCCATATAAACTAATGGAGATGGGGACGGAAGTGATAAATTGGACATGGTTACTGACCTCCAGCTACAGTCAATGCTGGATGTGACTACGGGTTCTTCTAATTAAACATAAACTCCCATGATAAAAATTGAGCATATGAATTAATGGCTCGTTGAAGAATCATCTCTTATATTTATGGTCTTCCTCCCATCAAGGAAGTGGCCTGAAATGACTTTAAGAACAGTGACAAGCAACACAATAGGATGGACACAAGGACCACAGCCGTTGGAATAATTCAAACATTTTCCCACTTATTGGTTCGGCATTTCTTGCATTTAGTGTCCATGAGAGACTCTCTAATTATGCTCAAACAAACAAGATAAATCACATAAATAGTAATTCTCTTTATGCGACTGTTACCTGCCATGTAGTTTTTTGTTTTATCTATATAAATAATCTTTATTACTTATTCTTGTCATTCTCAAACATGCGTGTAACTAGTCAAGAGTGAAACTGAAGAAAATAATTTGGATTACCCATGTGGGTTAACCCAAGAAATAAATTAAATATACAGTGAGACATATCCATAATGCCATTTGCTATAGCGCGATTTTACTATAACAGCCAAGTTTTATTGAAACTAATTTCTCATTTTATATTTTACCTCTTTATAACAAACATTACACTCTTTATAAAATTATCTCTTTATAATAGTCACTTTAAACAGTAATTTGTTTAACCTTTCACTATAGTGGTGCTACTTATGTTGATTTTATTACCGAATACTTATCTGCTAATTTTACTATCACTATAGAATATTCAATTTGTTAAGCACTTAGATGGACTTCAAGGGAAGATTACGGATAGCCTTTTGCTAAAAGTTTGGATAGAAATCTTCGTCATTAAGAGATTGAATTAATTTACGAAATAGCCTACAATTTGGATTTCTTCCATTAAACTTGATTTTTTTATTTTTCAATTAGATTTAAATATGTTTTTAGAGAATAATTTTTGTACGTAAAGTACGACTAATTATGAATTTATTAATAATTTTTCACTTTTCTCAAAATGTTAATATATTATATGAATATCTATCGAGACTTTAAATTTAAATCTTTTTTATTTATAACATGAAGGGTATACAGAAATAATTTTTTTGCATAAATTTTACCTATAACATCTAAATTTAAATGTCAAATTTCATTTACATGTATAACAATATCTCGCTAAAGCAGCCACGAATATTTTAGAAAACATCGCCACTACAGAGGGGCTCATTGTATAATAGAGAAAAATGAAAAGTAAAAAACATACCTAATATTATTCGATTCGTCAATTTTTGTACCATACCAATTTTTCAGTTAATCTAATGCATCTAACCAAATTTTAAATTTCGAAGTCATCGCAATCATCTCGAGTTCTTTTCGGTGTCGGTTTAGTTTAATTTGTTTTAGGTGTGTTTTTAAATAACATCATCTAAAATTATCCTGCTAGTAAAAGTCCGCTTTTGGCATATAAGACAACATTGAAAAAAATGTACCACTTTCTTTACAAAACTCAGTAATATTCTAATGACCAAATCAAAACATCAATTAATATTATAAACTAACAACAATATCATATTACAATTGGATATTTGGTGAGGGGTGCCTTGAAGGGATTCATGAATAATAAGAAAAGTGGAGCACCTTAAAAATCTAAAATCTTAAAACAACATTTTTGTCACGACCCAAAATTCTAAACACGTGGATAATTTGTATCCGCGTCAAGTTTGAGGAAATCAAGCGTGAAAAAGTTATTGTTTAGTAGCTAGTGAGCTTCAAACCGAGGTAAGTGATTTATCATTTTTTGGTGGATCTTTATCACGTTGGATGTCTATACGAGTGTTATTTACATGTGTAGCTGTCAAAATAGGCATACTTACTAAGTTAAGTTATCTGAAAAGCATATACGCCCCATCCGTTTTTATCGATTTACTTGATTGTACATATTATTTCGGACATACATGTCATCATTACTACCAGTAAAGTAATCATTGACATGCATTTATCCGGACGAGTAATTTTCGAGGTTTGGGATCTATAATTGATCTGGCTTTTCTGGTTTGTGCACTAGTTTGGCTTAATGGTTGATTATCACACATTATTTGGGCATGGCCTGGATTAGGACAAGTATCAATTTGGGCACATGTGATCCCCTTGCATTGCATATGCATTTTGCATCGGCATTCTTGCAATTTGGTGACTTTGCATAGCCATGTTGGTGTTATAGATGATGTTGCATATTGCCTGATTGTTCATCATTGTTTTCTAGTTTATTTCTCATGATTAGCTTACATGTGCTTGTAAGGTGATTAATTGGACCCCATTTATTGAGTCCTTATGACTCACCCCGTATTCCTTCTTAGTTGTATTTTTTTTCGATATATTCGACGCCGTCCACTAGTAAGCCCTCGTGGCTGAGTGAGTGGGAGCGCTCTATCTTTACAACAACAACAACAACAACAACAACAACAACATACCCAGTGCTATCCCACATGTGGGGTCTGGGCAAGGTGAGATGTGTGCAGACCTTATCTCCACACGTGTGGAGAGGCTGTTTCCGATAGATCCTCGGCTAAAAAAAATTAAAACATTATAAAAGGAGAAAACGAGAGGAAAAGAACATGAGAAAGAAAATGATGCTAGGAAAACAAAAGAGAATTGAGGTAGACATAAAACACTAATAGCTATAAAGCTGAAGAATAAACTACAAATAGTAAATAAACGAAGAACACTAATACCAATACGATTAAAATTACTCGCCCACTAACTAATCTTCTGCCCTAATCCTAAACCTCTTCACTGTCCTATCTAGGGCCATGTCCTCGGTGATCTTGAGGTGAACCATGTCCTGCCTAATTACCTCGCCCCAATTCTTCTTCGGTCTACCTCTACCTCTGTATAGATCCAGCACTGCCAACCCCTCACACATCCTTGCTGGAGCATCTGTGCTCCTCCTATTCACATGTCTGAAGCAGCACAGCCTCGCTTTTCGCATCTTGTCCACCACTGAAGCCACTCCCACTTTGTTACGAATGACCTTGTTCCTAATCTTATGCATCCTAGTCAGCCCACACATCCATCCGAGCATTCTCATCTCTGCTACACTCATATTTTGGATGTGTGTGTTCTTGACTGACCAACATTTTGCCCATTCAACATAGCTGGTCTAACGACCACTCTATAGAACTTACCCTTAAGTCTAGATGTCACGCTCTTATCGCATAGGACACCGGGGAAGCGAGCCTCCACTTCATCCACCCAGCCCCTATACGATAAGTGACATCATCGTCGATTTCTCCACTGCCTTGGAGGATTGAGCCAAGATACTTGAAGCTTCCTCTCATGGGGATGACTTGTGACTCAAGCGTCACTTCCACCTCCGACTCATGGGATGCATCACTAAACTTGCACTCCATGTACTCTGTCTTCGTCCTACTCAGTTTGATACCTTTAGACTTAAGATTCTGTCTCCATACCTCCAGTTTACATTAACTCCGCCACGCTCGTCAACCAAAACTATATCATCTGCAAATACACCATGGTACTAATATTCCGGGTTAATTCATTCATCACAAGAGCAAATAATAACGAGCTAAGCGTTGACCCCTAGTGCAACCCTATCTCGACTAGAAAGTATGAGTCTCTACTATCTCGAGTCTTGGCTCCATCGTACATATCCTTAACCACTCTGATGTACGCCTTAAGAACGCCTTTATATTCCAACCACCTCTACACAAACCTCCCTTGTGACTTTGTCATAAGCATTCTCTAGGTCTATGAACACCATAAAGGACAAAAATAAGAGGATTGCTTTACCTGAATGGGTTAAAAAAGATTTAATTCATCCATTTTCTCATAAGAAGGGACCCAAGCTTGTCTGGATTCCTAAATCTAACCCTTGATTTGTTTTGTAGGCTGGAGCGAGAGTGAACAACCCAAGCTGGATTCTTGACAGTGGTTGTTCAAGGCACATAACTGGAGACAGAAGGAACTTTCTCTCACTTGCAGCATTTCAAGGAGGCAGTGTAGCCTTAGGTGGAGGAAAGACTGGTCAGATTGTGGGAGTTGGAAAAGTTGGGAGATCCCTAGATCATGCAATTGAAAATATATTGTGTTGATGGTCTCAGACACAATTTGCTGAGTATCTCTCAACTATGTGACAGAGGGAATGAAGTTAGCTTCTTATCTGTAGGATGTACCGTGAAGAACCTACAGAGTGGAAAAATTGTCATGAAAGGAAAAAGGGTGAATAATGTGTACAAAGCATCATTGGGATCACTCCCTGAAAATAATTTAACATACTTGAATGTACAAGAGAGTGACTCCCAGCTGCGGCATAAAAGGATGGGTCATGCTAGTCTGTCACAGCTCAACAAGCTAGCATCGAAGGAACTTGTTCATAGTTTGCCAAACAAGAAATTTGAAGGCATCAAGATGTGTGATGCCTGTGTTAGGGGGGAACACGTGAGATCATCCTTTAAATCCAAAAAGGTGGTAAGTACGTCAAAGCTACTGGAGTTGATACATTTGGATCTATGTAGACCCATGAGAGTCAGAAGTAGATGAGGGAAGAGGTTTGTGTTCATGATTGTTGATGATAACTCAAGGTATACATGGACATTGTTCCTTCATCCAAAGATGAAGCTTTCGATAGCTTCAAGGACTGGGTCGGAGTTGTGCAGAAACGGTTGAGCCTGGAATTGGTGAGTATCATATCTGACCACGGTACAGAGTTCGAAAATGCAAAATTCTCTGAGTATTGTACGAAACATAGTATTGATCACAATTTCTCTGCACCAAGAACTCCACAGCAAAATGGAGTAGCTGAAAGGAAAAACAGGTCTCTGGAGGATATGGCAAGAACCATGCTGCTATCAAGTGGTCTTACAAGAAATTTTTGGGTGGAAGCTATAAATACTGCATGTTACTTACTGAACAGGTGCTCTATAAGGGTCATTCTTGACAAAACTCCTTATGAACTTATCAGAGGAAGAAAACCGAATATTGCACACCTGAAGCCTTTTGGGTGTAAATGCTTTGTTCACAACAACGACAAGGAACCATTGGGAAAATTTGATGCAAGAAGTGATGAAGTAATCTTTGTTGGTTATTCTACCCAAAGTAAGGCATATAAAGTGTTCAAAAAAAGGACTCAAACGGTGGAGGAGAGCATGCATGTGGTGTTTGATGAGTCAGATAAAGAAATTGCTGAAAAGGAAGGAGTTGATCAGGCCATTAGTCTTGCTCAAGAAGAGTCTGCAGATAACTTTGAGAACTCAGAAGAAAAAGAGGAACATTGTAATGAAGATGGAAATCTAACTCAAGGGGAACAAGGAGTCAATATGTTAGGGGGAACAGCAGATAAGGAAGATGAATCTAATGATCAAGAAGAACCTACTCAAGCTGAAGCTGAAGGTTCTTCCCACCACATACAACCTCGACCGTGGAAACATCAAAGCTCACACCCTCTGGAGAATGTTATCTGAGTTAGATACTGGAATAATGACTAGATCTGCCCTAGAAAATTTCTGTGCATTCTTTGCCTTCCTATCGTCTATGGAACCAAAGAATGTAAGGGAAGCCTTAGAAGATTCTGACTGGGTTTTAGCTATGCAGGATGAACTTCATCAATTTGAGAGAAGCAAAGTATGGCATATAGTTCCAAAACCAAAGAACAGATCAATCATTGGAACTAAATAGGTGTTCAGGAACGAACTAGATGAACATGGCATAGTGACAAGAAACAAAGCTAGACTGGTAGTCCAAGGCTACAGTCAAGAGGAAGGAATTGATTATGATGAGACCTTTGCACCAGTAGCTAGGATGGAAGCCATAAGAATGTTGATTGCCTTTGCCACATATATGGAGTTTACATTATACCAGATGGATGTGAAGAGTGCAATCTTGAATAGATACCTAAATGAACAAGTTTATGTGGTTTCAGCCTTCAGGGGTCTTGAACAGTGAATTTCCTGATCATGTATACAAACTTGATAAGGCTCTCTATGGGTTGAAGCAAGCACCTATAGCTTGGTATGAAAGGTTATCAGGGTTCTTGCTAAAAAATGGGTTTTCAAGAGGACCAATCGACAACACACTGTTCCTGAAGAAGAAAGGAAAGGATTTATTGATGGTTCAAGTATATGTTGATGACATTATATTCGGAGCCACTGATGAGGAGTTATGCAGGGGATTTGCTGAGTTGATGGGCAGTGAGTTCGAAATGAGCATGATGGGAGAACTCAATTTCTTTCTATTATTGCAGATCAAACAAACTCCTGAAGGAACTATGATTCATCAACAGAAGTATGTCAAGGAACTTTTGAAGAAGTTTGACATGGAAGGAGCAAAAGAGATGGCTACTCCTATTGCTCCAGGAACAAAGCTGGATATAGATGAACTAGGTCCTTCTACAAATGAGACTAAGTATAGAGGAATTATAGGTTCACTCCTCTATCTCACAGCTAGTCAACCTGATATTATGTACAGTGTGGGACTCTGTGCTAGATTTCAGTCCAAGCTAAAGGAATCACATCTAACAGCTGTGAAGAGAATTCTGAGATACTTGAAAGGAACTCAAGATTTATGTCTATGGTACCCCAGGGGTGGTACTTTTGAATTGATTGGTTTTGTTGAGGCTGATTATGCAGGTCATCTGGTGGACAGGAAAAACACTTCAAGGATGGCACATATCCTTGGTCCTTGCTTAGTTTCTTGGGCTACAAAGAAGCAGAACTCAGTAGCCTTGTCTACTGCAGAAGTTGAGTATGTAGCAGCGGCATCCTGTCGTTCTCAGTTACTGTGGATCAAACAACATTTGGAGGACTTTGGAATTAAATGTGGAGCAGTGCCTATTTTTTATGATAATACGAGTGCTGTGAACATTGCCAAGAATCCAGTCCAACATAAAAGGACCAAGCACATTGATATTAGACATCATTTTCTCAGAGATAATGTTGAAAAAAGTCTAATCACTATGAATTCTTGCAGGACTGAGGATCAAATTGCTGACATCTTCACCAAAGCCTTGAACAAAGTTCAATTTAAGAGGAACATGTTGAAGTTAGGGATGTCCAAAATACATGGATGACCTAACACCGGATTCCCAAGGTTTGGCTAGTTAAGTGTTCAATTTCCTGTTTAATATTCTAAGGTGTTACAGTCCAGTTTGCCTATGTACTTTATTAAGTAGACTTGTTCAGCTAAGTGCTACTTGAGTGTTCTAATGAGTTCCCAAGGAAGAACTAAATGAGGAAGTAGAAGGAACCACTGTAAGCATGAGGAATCATGTCCAGGTACATCTATATAGCTATATATGTTAAGTACTATGACTAGAATTAATTGATTTCTGAACGTGCATCAAGAAAACATTCCATGTTTGTGTAACCGCCCAATTTCATAGGAAAATTACCTCTTTTGGTTAAATTTTAAATTTCAAACCTACCCCACTCACTTTAGAAGTCTTAATGACCATCTTACATAACCGTCACATCCAAAGCTTTCCCGGTTACCCAAGAACTCTAAAAGCTGCTCCACTTTTACGTGACCATCATTACCACCTATTCCCTATATCAACTTGAACATATTCACACCCTCTCTTCTTCCATTATTCATCTGAAACAAAGAAAACATCTACTACGTTCTCTCTATTTCTCTCTCTTAAGTTCAAAATAAGAAAACCCTTTCTTTTACTAAACCTAACTCAAGAAAAATCTGCACCATGTCTCAAGCACAATCGTCATCTGCCTCTCCGGCTAAAACCTTAGAAACCCCTACCTCCAAAGATTCCTCACTCAAACCCACTGCATCTACTATTACTGAAAGACTCGCCAGGGCACGCCTAAAAATTCAGAAGAAAGTTGGAAAGAAGATTTCCAAGAAAACCACCGCAAAACCCTCTATTCCGGCATCGACACCGGTGGTTTCTGATGCAAAATCAGTTGAGGTAAGGTCCGATTCTACTCAAGTCAATTCTACTGCATTAGATTCAGTTATTAGTCCTGAAAAAGTTAGTACGGAGATTTTAGTGAAAAGTATGGATGAAATTGTTGAAGCTGTAGAGCCTAATAGTACAACTGAGAGGGGGAAAGTGGTAGAGGGAGAAGGGCAGGTTGCCTTAGAGAATTTTGAACCTGGGGTTGGATTTCATGTACCTAAAGTCACAGACAAAATAGTGAGGTTGAGTGCTGTGGAAAATTTATTGGAGAGATTGAGAGAGGAAGATTCAGTAGAGTCTCAAAGAGGCCCAGTCGACGAACCTAGTTCGGAGACTGCTCCTTCAGAGAAGGTATGAGTGAAGGCTATGCTGAGTGGTCCTGTATGTGAAGGACCTAGTTCTGCAGAAGCTACTAAGGAAATGGAAAAAGAACCTGGTTATTCCCCGGTTCCTAATGTAGAGTATGATGCAAACCTCGATTGGACAGATTCTGAAGAAAATAAAGAAGAGGAGACAGAGGTGAGAGATACTGTCGTTGAGGAAGCTGTGAAAGTCCCAAAGAAGAATATGAAAAGAAAATTTGGTGAGGAAGATGAGAAGATGATGGAAGAGGAGGACGAAGATGAAGTGGTGATTGTGAGTGAAACAAGGCCAATGAAGGGAAAGAGGAGAAAGCTTGTGAAAGGGGGAAGGACTGTGTCTCCAAGTAGACTTGTTGATGAGAGTGATGAAGACTCTCAGGGTATTGATAAAGGTGGTGATGAACCTGCTGTGTCAGTGGCTCCTAGGAGAGTAGCTACTAGGTCTGCTTTGAAACAACAAGTAGAAATGGTTGATAAGTATGCAAAGAAATAAAAACAAAAGTTTGAAGAAGTGGAGCAGGAAACTGCTATTGAGGAGAAGGTGGAAAGTGATGAGGATGGGGAGTATGTTCACCCAGATGATTCCGACACTGATAGTGAGATGGATGCCAAGAAGAAAAAGAAAAAAGATGAGGAAGAGGTTGACAGGGTAGCCTTCTTTGCTAGGCATCAAGTACTAGCAGGTAGTATTCTGAGTGACCTGGAGGAACATGATATGAGACCCTTGGTCAGGAAGGTGGAAGACCAAAGGTAGCTGAAGCTTTTCTCTAACAAGGATAGGTGCCTGCATACTGAGGAGATTAGAGAGTTCTATGTTAACTGCAGGATAGCTGTAAGAAGGGTGTTCTCTATGATGAAAGGAGTAGAGCTGGAGTTTGGAAGGAAGGAGCTAGGGGTTATTCTTAATATACCTGCTGAAGGTTATTGCAGGTACATTAAGCTGAAGTGGTCTAAGAGGACTGATGGTGTTACTCCTCTGAGTGTGGTGAAGAAATTCACAGGGAAGACAAGAATCAGAAAAGAAAGAAAGGTGGAGAAGAAGGAGATGGAACCAGCACATCAGTTGATGTTTGAGTTTGTTCACAGATTTTTGTTGCCCAGAGAGGAGAGAAACAGTGAGGCTTGTGCTCTGGACTTAACATACATGGACCTGCTGGATAGAGGAACAAGGATAAATCTACCTGGTCTGATCATCAGACATATCAAAAGGATTGCAGATACTGATCAAAAGCCACATTCCTTAGTGCACTCCTACATCCTGCAGCAGGTCCCTGAGCATTTTGGTGTGCCCTTGGAAGATGGAAAGAAGCCTTCAGTGCATTAGTTGTTTGGTCTGAATCTGCTGAGGAACTTTGATTTCTTCAAGGAAAGAAAGGCATCCAAGCGACCAATGCAAGTTAAGCAAGAGCACTCTGATGAAACTGAGGATTTTGGACCTGATGAAGCTATTGCAGCTGTGAAGGAACTAGAGAAGCATGTATTGGAGGTAGATGCAGAAAATACTGAACTGAAGAGGCCGTTAAAGGTGAAGAATCAAGAGATTAATCGCTTGAAGATTGAGTGCAATAAACATGAGGCCGAGTTGGTGTTAGAAAGGGCCAAAAATTCAATGAACATTGAGGCACTTGTCAAGCACTTCAACCTGAAGAACTGAAGCATGCCCATTTTCCTTCCTTGTCCTTGTCCAAATCCTTATCTTATTTCCCCTCTTGTCCTTCCTTGATGCATGTTTTTGAGACAATTTTTATCTGGTTTTGTACTTAATTGGGCTGTGTGCTTGTCACGCCCTGGATGATTGGTTTTAAATTACTCTTGCATATTTTGGTTTGTTCTATGACGTCTCTGGTTCTGGTTGGGCCGTTAGATTACTTATATTAGTTCCTTATGTTGACTTGTTGCCTTGGGTTCTAGAGTGGACTGTACTGACTTGTTTTTGTAGGATTTGAATCTTTTCGATGATGCCAAAAGTGGGAAGAGAGGAATGTTGGGATGTTTGTGACCTAACTCATCCGTCTTAAATTCTTTCAAATGTATTTTTGTCTGTACAGGTTCTTTGACGTTTTGTTTGTACAGGTTCTTTGGCAATATTTGTTTGTCATCATCAAAAAGGGGGAATTTGTTGAGCTGGATGTTTTGAAGTATGACAAACGAAGGACCTAGTATTTTGGAGAATAACTTGGTCCTTAAGAAGAAGGGTACAACTGATCGAAAAGATTATGTTAGGCAAATCCATGCAAAACTAGGAGTAGTGATGTGTGAATTATTGCTCATCCTAGTCAGATAGAGGATGTTGTGCCGGGGCTGTTTCTTTGAAGTATGAACAAGAATTGGAGCTAAACAAGGAAAGTATCACAGGACAATCTTGACTTGTCATATTTACAAGGTTTCCTGGTGAAACACTACTAGGGTTACAAAGCCCATATAAAAGCTAGTAATTGAGGTAGCCACAAGTAGTTATTTTCATTACGAGAGTTGAGAGCAAACACAAGGCGATTCAGCAACTTCCAAAGGTGACTTAACTGTTGAAGACAACTATTGAAGAACTTAGAGCTTAAGTAGAAAATCCTAATAGGTTCTTTTGTAGAGTTGTCATATGTTCTGAATTGTATTAGTGTTACCTACCTACTTAGATTAGAAGCAATTCTAATAGGTGAACTTTGAGCTATTGTTTTCGTGAAGCAAGAGTTTAGCTTTGTTGAGTGTTTAGGGTCTAGAGTCTAGAGTATAGTCCCTTGGTTACAGAGTTTAATAAAAAACTTGCTCTTTTGTGTTAGTGAATTGGTTTCAAAATCCCAGAGTATGGGTCTTGATTTTTCTCCCTTGAGCAAGAAGTTTTCCACGTAAAAACACCGTGTTCATTAGTTTACTGTTTGCGTGTGTGGTTGTGGTTTTTGGTGGAAGACGTTACATTTAGATGGGGTTCTTCCTGGTAAGAGTAAGGTCCCTCGACGGAAATTTGTGGACACTATTGAACCCCCTTCCCCCTTCTAGTGTCCTTGTGAGGTGCTTAAATTCTAACAAGGATAATAAACTCGGTCTAAGTCAACCCAGCTCTTAGTGGTGACTCTAGGACCATGCATTATGACATATCATTAGTCGACTTGTTCTCAAGTCCAATGGGCCAACTTGTTCAAACAATCCGAATGGGTTTTTAACCCCCAAAGAGCATTGAACATGATTAATCTGCATATACTTAGGGGATCGAACGTGCAAATGTGGATTGTTTATTGGAATTGTTCGGCATTCAGTGCCATTCAAAGGCACAAGGGTAACCAAACGGGAATCAAAAACCCAAATTGAATCAGAAACTGCCATTTATTTCCAAGTGGTTGAAATAATTCTGCATTCAATGCCATTCGAAGGCACAAAAGGTAACCTAAGAGGCATCAAAAGCCCAAATCGAATCAGAAACCACCGTTTATTCCAAACGGTTTGAATATTTCTATATTCAAAGGCGCAAAAGGTAACCGAAAAGGCATCAAAAGCCCAAATTGAATAAGAAACATTCATTTATTCCTAAATAGTTGGAATTATTTTGTATTCAGTGCTATTCAAAGGAACAAATGGTAGCCGAAGAGGCATTAAAAGCCCAATTTAAAGCAGAAACAACCGTTTGATAGACGGAATGACACATAATGCACATTTATCCTTTAGGCATTATATAAATTCTTGACATTCTTGGTATGTCAAAAGTCCATTAGCAACTTTCATCTAAAGTGTCGAAAGGGTTCTCAACCCACAACGAGGCATCTCTTCATACTCTATTGTGTATTATTTTTCAAAAAGCTTGTGCCACATGTTGATCATTTGCTCGCAATAAAGCACATTTTAGGCATTTTCTTCTCCATTTTCCCATCGTCCTTCACCTTTTTCAAAAGATTATGGCCGCTAGAATATTTGACATGGTTGCTGAAATCCCTCAGTTGCTCAAAGATTGGTTGAAAAACCTAAGCATAGATCAATAAAATCAAGTCAAAATGGTGTTGGTAAATATGATTCTACTAATGGAGCACACTTGAATGAAAGGTATAGTAGAAGCAGCAGTACACTATTGGGATGCAGACCGAGCAGTTTTTTCACTTTGAAAGTGTAGAATTGACACCGTTGCTGGAAGAAATAGGCGGGTTAACTCAATTACCATTCGAAAGTGAGGAAATCTTGATGCCTAAGAACATTACACCCGAGGAGATCTTCGAAATGGTAGGCCCGAATTATGCACAGACAGTATAAGGCAGTCGGGAATTTCTTTGACATTCCTATGCATCAAATTTGGGTACGGAGAATCATTTCAAGAATTCGAAGATAATTTCAGCATTAACCAGGCAGATTGGTAAGAGTAGAGGGTACTTGCTTTTGTCACCAGCTTCTTAGGGACTGTCATGTTTCCGGAACACCAAGGACGAGTTAATGTTTGCATGGTATCAATTGTTGATACCCTACTCAAAGACTTTGACAAGAAATACACTTTGGTACCTATGATTGTTGCAGAAATGTACCGAGCTTTAGAAAGATGCAAGAAGGGTGCTAGCTTTTTCAAAGGTTGGAACTTGCTTCTACAGATTTGGTTAATGGAATATTTGCAAAGGATGAACAGCGCAGACCAAGCCTTTCATTCCACACCAAGGGAGAACTACATGTTGACTCATACCGCCCGCATGGCCAACGCTTTCGAGAAATAGGACCAGCCAACAATTGCCAAGGGCTGGCACCACATGCTTTCTCAGTTGACATCCGAAAATATACAATGGATGTTTGACTTCTTTCCTAGCACTACAGTGATCAGACAATCTGAAAGAGATTCATTTCTTCTCTTGATGGGGTTCAGAGGAGTTTACAAATCCCACCCGATTCCCCCAATCTTCTCCAATCCCCCTAATCTCTCTAAATCAGCCCCTATATCTCCCTCAAATCTCTCTCCCCAAAATCACTCAAACTCAAATTACCTTAGGAGGTTCATCTCAAATCTAGCTGGGAGGTGTCAGCCGTTCAGTCGTCTAATGAAGAAGGGTACTCCTTTCGAATGGGATCAAGCTTGCAGCAATGCCTTCGAGAGCATCAAATCCTACTTAATGAAGCCTCCCGTGCTAGCAGCTCCAATACCTGGAAAGCCGTTGATATTATATATTGCAGCACAAGAAAAGTCAGTGGGGGCACTTTTGGCTCAAGAAAATAGCGAAGGAAAGGAGAATTCACTTTACTATTTGAGTAGAATGATGACACCAAATGAGCTGAAGTATTCGCCAATCGAAAAGTTATGTTTGGCACTAGTCTTCTCCATTCAATAGTTGAAGCATTACTTTCAAGCTCATGTCGTACGACTGGTTTCTAGAGCAAATCCCATCAAGTTTGTCATGTCAAAGCCCATCCTTAGTGATCGATTGGCAAGATGGTATCTCCAGTTTCAACAATTTGAGATTATATATATCCCTCAAAAGGCAGTCAAAGGACAAGCACTGGCGAATTTTTTGGCAGATCATCCAATTCCTGATGGTTGGGAGCTGACTGATGAGTTACCTGATGAAGATGCAATGTTCGTTGAAGTTCAACCGTCTTGGAAGATGTACTTTCATGGAGCTTCACATCGTGATGGAGCTGGTGCTGGAGTAATTTTTGTAACGCGCCAAGAAGAAGTATTGCCATATTCCTTCGCCTTGACTCAACATTGCTCCAATAATGTCGCAGAGTATCAAGTGCTCATACTTGGGCTTGAAATGGCCGTCGACATAAAACAATTGCAGTTGCAAGTCTTTGGAGACTCTAAGTTGGTGATCAATCAGCTTCTAGGTAGCTACGAGGTAAAGAAGCCCGAGTTGCATCCCTATCATGATTATGCAGAGAAGTTGATAGGATGGCTTGGTGATGTAACTCTTCAGCATGTGCCAAGGAGGGAGAATAAGAAAGCTGATGCCCTAGCCAATCTAGCTTCAACACTTGCCCTGCCAGAACAGACGAAAGTTACTATCTGCCAAAAATGGATAGTACCACCTTTAGACAATGACGAGGTTGAAAGGAATGATCTCCAACATCTTGTTGCCGTTTCTGAAGTCGACGAGGAAGACTGGAGGCAACCTATCATTAACTGCTTGAGTCATGGGATACTGCCAGAAAATCAAAGAAGGAGAACTGAAATTCGCCGCGGAGGTCCACGCTTCCTCTACTGCAAAGATACTCTATATAGAAGATCATTTGAAGGAGTGCTCTTGCGATGTTTATGAGAAGATGAAACACTTCAAGCTAGGCAAGAAGCGCATGCTGGGGTATGTGGATCACATCAGTCTGGGCCGAAACTCCACTTCCACATAAGAAGGATGGGATATTATTGGCCAACGATGGTAAAGGATTGTTTGGACCATGCTCGACGGTGCAAAGCTTGCCAGATCCATGCAAATTTTATACATCAACCACCAGAAGTGTTACACCCGACCGTCGCATCTTGGCCATTTGACGCTTGGGGGCTAGACATTGTCGGACCGTTGCCGAAGTCTTATGAAGGACACTTGTTCATTTTGGCTGCAACTGGTTACTTCTCAAAATGGGTAGACGCCGTCGCTCTTAAGGAAGTGAAGAAAGAGAAGGTTGCAAATTTTATCCGAGTAAACATCATCTACCGCTTTGGTATTCCTCGTTATATAATAACAGATAATGGCAAGCCATTTGACAATAGGTTGATGAATAGTATTTGTGATCTCTTTGGCTTCAAGCAGCGTAAGTCTTCTATGTACAATGCTGCCGCTAATGGTCTAGCCGAAGCATTCAATAAGACTTTGTGCAACTTGTTGAGTAAAGTTGTCTCCAAGTCCAAGCGAGATTGGCATAATAGGATGGAAGAAGCTTTATGGGCATACAGGACGACTCATCGTACGCCAACGCAGGCAACTCCCTACTCACTTGTTTATGGGGTTGAAGAAGTCCTACCACTAGAGCGTCAAATACCATCGCTGCGACTTGCTATCCAAGAAGGGCTCACTGATGAAGAAAATGCTCGCTTGCGCCTTGAAGAGTTGGAGGCTCTTGATGAAAAAAGACTTGAAGCTCAGCAAAGTCTTGAATGTTACCAAGCTCGGTTATCTCGTGCCTTCAATAAAAAGGTTCGCCAAAGGTCCTTCCAGGTTGGTGATCAAGTTCTTGCATTAAGAAGACCCATCATCACCTCCCATAAATCTGGGGGCAAGTTCACTGCAAAATAGGACGGGCCATATGTTGTACAAGAAGCCTATTCAAGTGGTGCTTATAAGCTTATTGATGCTAAAGGAAAAAGAATCAGTCCCATTAACGGGAAATTCTTGAAGAGATACTATCCATGAAGAAGATTGCTCCTTGACGCACGAGCATAAACTGCAAGTTACTCCTGGCCCGCAAGAGTATAAACTATGCACGGCCAAATAAAAAAAATGTCCGCTAGGTTGAAAACCTCAAAAGAAGTGGCCTAGGCAAAAGTTAGGACACAAAAAAAAATCTACTTGTACCGAACTACGTAATGACTTGATCCTCTTCACCGGGGTACGTAGGCAGCTTACAGTTTCATTCTAAGTTCAATTGCATAAATACAAAAAGGTGGGTTCGGCATGACGTGATGATACCATCTTAATCCTTTCACATATGAAGGAGGAAGAGGGAGAAGAGTTCTCTCCCATGTCTTGCTCCATGAATCTATTTGAGTAACAAGTTTTTAGTATCAAAGCTTGCAACCCCAAGAAGTAAGGTGGATTAATAGCAGCTTAGTCCGAAGTCAAGATCAAGGCATTCTTCAAGACAAATTCAATGAATACTTGAGATCTTGAAGTCTATTTTCTGGAAAGTTAAATGCTTTGCGATTCGAAAACTAAAAATTCATCTAGAATAATCCTTAAGGTGTATACATCTGTATTGTGGATATATCTTAGCTCTTGAAGTCTATTTTCTAGAAAGTTAAACGCTTTGTAATTCGGACTCATATTCCACAAGTTATGAATATTTTGCCTAAGCTGCGCGAATATGCATGTCCGGACGGGATGAAAATCAAAGGTTGATTTCAAAAATTTATCTAGAATTATTCTTAAGGTGTATACATATGCACTTTGGATATATCTTAGTTCTTGAAGTCTATTTTCTAGAAAGTCAAAAGCTTTGTAATTCGGACTCATATTCTACAAGTTATGAATATTTTGCCTAAGTTGCGCGAACATGCAAGTCTGGACGAGATGAAAATCAAAGGCTGACTTCAAAAATTCATCTAGAATAATTTTTAAGTTATATACATCTACTTTTTGGATATATTTTAGCTCTAGAAGTCTATTTTCTAGAAAGTTAAACGTCTTGCGATTCAGATACGCCTGCGTTGAGTTATGAATATTTTGGTGGGATCGCGCAGCGCTGAAGGATCGGAACGCGATAGAAATTAAAACTAAATTCAAAAAACTTCACCCAGAACGCTCTTGAAGTTGGTTGTATCTGAATTTTGGATATCCCGGAGATCTTCGAGTCTTGTTTCTATAAAGATGAAGTTATCTTGAATCGGATATTCATGCATCAAGATATGAAATTTCTATCACAAGTGTGCAATGCTGTATAGAAAAAAAATATTAAAGACACAATCAAAGAGACGCAGCATAATCCAAAGGCACTAAGAGAATCTTATTTATGATGAAAATATCTGCTATTTAATCAAGTGCAATAAAAGAGAAAGCAAAATAAAATGATGTGCATAGTCTAATCTAGAGATAACTCGTAGCGGATCAACTCTCGGCGGCTAGCTTCTACGCGCTCCAGCTTTTCTTCCAAATGAGCAGTATCGTCAGTAGTCAACAACTCCATGCCATCATATGAAGAGATCTCATTCTCAACCGATGAAGCTTTTCATTTGATCTCCTCAATCTCCTTTTGAGCAGCCTCGATAATGGCTTCAAGACGCTTTTTCTCTTTTTGTAGTTTATTCAGCTTAATCTTGGTGGATGTCAGCAATTTTTGATTCGAAGAGACTAACTCAACCTTCTTAGTTTCTTCTAACTTGAATGATTTAAGATGTTCATTTGCATCCGAAAGTAGTTCTAGCTTCTTAGCTTCGCTCGTCCTATCAGTCAAGTTGGATCGTTCCTGATTATATGAAGTAGCAAGCTCTAAAAAGGAGTCCATCAAGTTCTTTAAAGGTGAAAAATCAGTGATATTCGATTCCTGCATTTCATCAAAAATTGGCTTGATCTCCTCCTCAAATTTCGAAATGGAGTCTAAGTTAATTTCAGAGAGGCTGTCGCGGATGTCCTCCCAAAGACCATAAATATATTTCTTCTTTCGATTAAAGACAACGCTCCTTCCTTCAAAAATGGATATGACAGTAGTTGACTTTGAGGGTGCGAGAGGAGCCTTACTGGAATTAGAAATTGACCTTAATAATCCCCCATCTTGGCGAGCAGAAGATACTTCTTCATCCAGCTTAGTAGTAGAATGTTCAGCACCATTTTCCTGCACAAAAAAAAAAGAAAAGTTAATTACCCAAGTTGTTTGATCATGGCTTAAAATGAGAAGTTCGAAATCATTACTTTTTCGCTGCAAACTATCAGTGTCTTTGAAAGACTTCCAGTGCTATGAACTTCAACTGCACTTTCATTAGTGTCTTCCAGCTTTTCTACACGCGCTTTCTTATGCTTCCAACAACGATCTCCATTGCTGCTCCCATCTTTATCTTGGGATTATCTTTTGTTTGGAGATTGAGCATCCTTGACATGATCATTCGATGAAGGAAATTCGTTGTCCCCTTGATGGTCTTGAACAAGTATTTCTTCTTTTGGCACCTCTGTAGGGACTTGGGGTTCCTTTCCTTGGACTTTACGATGTCCTGAGCGTTTAACCTTCAAATTAAGAGGCTCGTCAACCACTAAGACCTCCTTGCTGTGCTCTTGATCTATAACCTCCAAGGGTGCACTTATGGTCGGTCCACCAGCATTCACCAAGAATTGCATATTGTCTTCCAGAAAGCTTCCATGCACTTTATTCCACCAAGATGTATAATTAGATGAATGATGTTTCTGCATGGATGCATATGATTTTTTCATGCTGGATGTGACAGGAGGAAAAATTGCCCTTGATTTGGAGTTGGTCATCACACAAAGCCTTGCAAATCTAATCCCTTCTTCCAGAGAAGCCGTGCGAAGATCCTGAATCAAGTAACCTGGGACATCTTGAAGGAAACCAAATTGTCGACTGAAACGGTGAGGACTATAAGGTTCAATAATGAAGGAGTGTCTATCTCTCAACGGAAGATAGTTTGATCGAAGGTTCATGAAGTAGATTGTATCCAACTCTTGTGGACTGATATTATCATGATAATGAAACGGGCTAAGTCTTTCAGGCGTTGTAGAAAGCCATATAGCAACATCACCTTTGTGAATACGCATCCTCGCCTCATCTTTCTCAAAATACTTGGCACCACCTTCGCCTGAATATATAGTCATAAGAGGAATAGTCGGTCCATTGGGTAACGCGTAATGAGTTTTGAAGTAGTGGGCCAACCATCCATACAAATAATGGGCTGGGAAGGAAACATCAATAGAATCAAGTTGCGAACATTCTGATATCATATTTAAACCTTTGTAGATGCTAGCCAGGACTAGGACTGCAAGACCAATTTTTCGTCCGCTTGCTAGGTAGCTCGCAACTTTAAAAGTCCCAGGCCGAATGAAATCGCCTCCCTTCGAAGGTAGCACGAAAGTACATAACCAGCAAGCTAAAAAGGCAGCCAAGTATGTCTCGTCTCTCTTATGGCCCTTAGCTCCAAGTTTAGCAAATAATGCCTCTTCGGCGCTCGTCCAGTTAGCTACAACTTTGCTAATGTCTTTAGAAGGATTATGTGTTGCCTTGGGACGAACAGCCTTCTTTTCTTTCCTTAATGGAGGTTGATGGTGCTTGGTAGCCTTGTTGCTCCAAAATTTTATCCATTTAGTCACAGGGACAGTTGGGTTGTTATCTCCCTCTTGAAGCTGATGGAAGGCATCAAACAAGTGCTCACATGATAGTGCAAGGAATCTTTTGTCTTTGTCATTTGTTCTTGTAAGTTCCTCAGTATTTGGGACGGCTTCCTCATAAGGAAATCCTATCATAGGAAGACCGCCAATCGTATATAAATCCCAAAGAGATATGGATAGCTCCCCATGCGACGTAAGCAAAGTATTTGTAAGCGGACACCACGCCTCGTAAAAAGCTTGCATAATATTTGTGTTGCGATCATACGTAAACATTGAAGCATATACAGCATCATAAATATTTGTAGCTTTCAAAGTATTTTGGCATCTACATAGGACATCATCTGCCCACTCTCAATAGCCGGGAATGAAGTGGAATTCGCCGTTGAAAGATAAAGTGTCACTCCAATTGATTTCTCCTTTGAGGATTCGTCCTCCCAAGCATGGAAGAGGACTCGCAATATTGGTGTCGCGATGATTGGGAGAGCAAAGAGACCACGCCTTTGGAGGACGACTACAATATTCAAGAGTCCAATCCAGTGAAGGGAATGGATCAGTCAATGGTGGCCAAGTAGATGCATATTGCCCAACTAGTGGTGTGTCAATTGACAATCGAGTCTCCATCTTGTCACCTTCGTAGTTTGAAATAACGAGACACCTAGGCCTGGAAGAAGCAGAGTCTCTGAAGTGAACCATATTTGAGCTGTGCACACACAAAAAACCAAGTGTGTTAGTGCAAAGCATATGGAATAATCAGAGACAATGTCGCATAATAATCGTTAACAATTAAGTAAAGGTGTCATCTTAATGGGTATTGAATCAATGGTTCAAACAGAGCAAAATTTGTTAAAGAAGATCATGTCTCTGCGCCATAGAAGACAATTGTCTCCACGCCATAGAAGACTGCATCGCTGCGCCATGGAGGGATACAATAATGCACGCCGTTGATAAATATATCTCCTTGACGAATATATTCCTATGTTCCGTTAAAGGATATGTCTCCTAGTGCCATTGACGAATATATCTCCTTGACGAATAAATCTCCATGTTCCGTTAAAGGATTTGTCTTCACGCGCCATTGACGAATATATATCCTTGATGAATATATTTCTATGTTCTGTTAAAGGTTCTATCTCTTCGCACCATAGAAGATATTATCGCAAGAAAGAAAAATGTTATCGTTTCTTCACATTATGGGACGAAGCAAGCTTTTCAACTATAAATTGCGAACCTGCGCCAAAAAAAACAAAACAAAAAGAGTAGACGACAGAGGAAATATAGGTTAATAAATTACCTGTTGGAAGGAAGCAAACACCAAGCTCGGGGCGCCAAAGAAAAGTTATTCTGTCCACTGGCGAAGCAAGAAAAATAGTGAAGCTTCCCTAGTATTCTTTTGCGATAGCAAACGACTGTGAAGGACATAAGAGGAGTTGAAAGTACAAATAAGAGATGCAGTAGAGGTTCTCACGCTATTTGTTGATTGTACAGCTTAGCTTTCAATGAAAAAAATTACAGGGAGCATGCTACTTTGAACATAAAGAAGCTACAACAATTTATGGGAAAAAAAAACTAGACAAGTTACATGATATGGTGACGTGTCTTGGAGACAATTTCCCTTTCTTACAAGTTGCAGCAAACAAGTTACATGGATGTTCTCTAGTTTGGAAGTCCTTAATTTTTAATTTTTTTTTTTTAAAAGAAGGGTGACACCAGAATGTTATCAAAGACTCTAGTAATTGAGGTAAAAGAAGGAAAACAATTGTTGATATATTTTGTTGTACAAGATAAAGACAATTGTATCACGTGTGCAGTAGCTTCATCATTGTTACATTATTTTATCCAACAATGGAGAGACATAAGTTTTCTTTTAGAAAAACGGATGCTTGGTTTAAATACAAAGAAAGGAAGAAAAAAGGACAACATGCACAAGCAGAGAGTTTTCGAAACTATTCATACCATGCATGCTGATTCATTTCCTAGAACAAATTCTATGCTATCTCTGGAAATATAATTGATATCCAAATATAAATTGATTTGAAATCTCACCAAGAGTTTGCCGTGTTCTGTGAAGAACTTTGTGGATACTAGCCTTTCTCCAACCTCTGTTAATAAACTCAATGCAGGACTTTGTGGTTTATGGTGGTATTTATAGAAGAATTACATGCGGTGGCAATTAGCGGAGTCCAGGAAGAACTAAAAATACGTTATCCTAACAAGAATCTAAAAGTCTGCGACTAGTTCATTGGTTCCTAAACGGACAATAGCATAATTGACGCCGACTTATGTTCTGCTACTTTAAATTTTAATGAGCAGCCACTTTCAAGGCAGCAAGCTGAAGAATAGACAACGTTGGCACAAGCTAAATCAAGTAGCCACTTTCTGGGTATCAATGGAAAATAACCCACTTGAATAGAGAAAATTACTTCAAGTCTAGTCTTCATGTGTCAATAAATGTATCCCCGACAAGTCTTGAAGTAGGGGGCATTTGTCGACAAATAAATTTTATTGGATTTAAATTCATGAAATAAGTTGGCTACATATTAAATTCAAGATATATTAGTCCAATATGTAAAATGGGCTAGTATAATTTTATTGGATTAACTAATAAAAGTCCAATTTCATTGGGCCACAAATGATGAGCCCACTTTATTAGCCCAAAGCTAAATCCCAGAGGCCCAAGCCAGTGCCACGTATCAAGTGACGTGGCGCCAAGTCAAATAAAAGAGCCAATAGAATCACGCCATATGCCAAATGACATGGCAGTCCAAGTGAAGTCCAAAAGGCCAATAAATATGCGCCACGTGGACAAGTGACATGTTCTAGCCAATAAAATGCAGCCTTGTCACTGCTTAAATCTGATTGGCTGGTCCAAGGGCCTTGGCCCGTCAGGGTTTCTTAGAGGCTACCCCACCCCACATCTATATAAAGGGGCAAAATCCCTCATTTGTGAAGGGGAGAAATCAGAAGGAGGAATTCATAACAAGAAGCAATAAGGAGCTCGTGGATCAAAGGCTGCAAATTGCTATAAATCTTCAAGGAGTTATTTATTTCTCTACAAATTCATTATATGGAAGATTCAAGATCAAGCTCAAAGGCCCTTGGATTATCTCTACAAATTCATTATAAGGAAGATTCAAGATCAAGCTCAAAAGCCCTTAGATTTATTTCTACAAATTCATTATAAGGAAGATATTCAGGATCAAGCTCAAAAGCCCTTGGATTTCTACTTGAAATATTTATAGTTGAAAAGACGAATCAGAGGAATCATAGAGATTGTACTACTCATCATATATATTGAAATCAATACTACAATTGTTACAATATCTTCTTGTCTTGATTATTTAATTATTTCTTGACGCGAATTTACTTGTTACACTAACCTTTAAAATTGCAAATAACTACACTATTAACAAAAAAATGAGAAGTTAAAGTCTGCCCAAAAAAAAAAGTTATGCTTCAAGTAGAACGAGGTGTATAATTTGTTTGACAAGGAAGAAACTCAGAACAAAACTAAGAAAAATCAGAGAGGAAATTAAGAAAAACTAAAAATTTATCAATGAAATTATGAACAAACCATTACCCAGAAGAGTTCATTACAGAGTATTCTTAAACTAGCAGAATAATCCAAACACAATACTCTTTTCATCCATAAATCGCTGGTCGTTCCCGCATACAAAGATTCCCTACTTCTTGGTTCCACCATAGAAGGTCAATCTTCTATCTTTGTTTGATTGAAGGTGGTCTTCTCTCTTACTTTGTGTTACTTTTTGTTCAAATTTATGACAATTACATGTGGGAAAAAGTGATTCATAAGGAAATTATTAAAAATAAGATTTTCTTTAGCACTAGAATCAAACTTGTCTTCACACCAACAAACAATCATAGACCATGGAATAACACCTCAAGAAAGAAATAAGAAAACGAGAAAAAAAATTTCCCAATATATCGAATGGAAATCATCAAAATTTAAATGGCATGCAAAAGATTGAATCAACTTAGGCGTGATATAGATTTGGAGAAATGGGGAAGGGTTGAATGGTTTGAATGGAGTGGATTAAGTTCAGGATATAGGAATTTGAGTTTGGGTATCTCTGATAAATATTTTGGGTCAATGAGGTAGGGTTATTTAGTTTGGGTAGGTCAGGTAATTAAATTGGGTTTTGTAGGTACACTGTGTAAAAACTCCATTAAAAAATAAGGGATTTTTACATCAATAGACACCCACCCATCCCATGAAAACTACCCAAAAGGACCCCTATTTCACAATCTTACCCAAATGTCATCCCTTCTATTTTTTAAATTTTTTTTTTCACTCATAACACCCCCTATTTAAAGAGACAAAAAACCCTAGCCCCCATTTTTCTTCTCTTCGCGTTCCCTCCTTCTACTACAGCCGTCGCCGCCACCATACCCCTTCCACTACTGACTCACCTTTCATCCCATCTCCTCCATGCCACCATTACCGCCGCCATCTCCGCCACTGTTATGGAATGTCGCCGCCGCCGTTTCTTCTTCTTCCTCTTTTTTTCTTTTTGAATAAGAATGTCGAATTTCCGTTATATATTCCGATCAAAACTCCGGTGAGGGGTTTGTTTATCATGTTTCTTTAACTTTTTTCACCTTTTTCATTATTATCCGGTGAGATCTACTAGTTTTTTGTTAATACTTTTTTCTAATGTTTAGATCTAGTATTTTTCTTGTATGAAACTGTACAAATCATGGATATTTGTTAAGCTTTTGTGCAGAAGCTGTCCAAACACTGTATAAAATTATTTTTGCGAGTATATACAATTTTATATATTTTTATACAAGTTTATACACTTCTATAAACGTGTATTAAAATGTATAAATATGTATTTGTGTGTATATACAGTAAATAAACATATTTCTATACATTTCTATAAATTTGTATAAAGCTATATAAATATGTATACGCGTGTATACACAATGAATAAAGTTGCATAATTTTCAGATTTCTGCATTATTTATGAATATTTTTATAAAATTCACTTTTTTTGTATATATTTTTGTTTTCTTCTTGCATAAAAATTTTTCTATGTATTAATATGTATAATTTATTTTTTTGATAGATTAGTGTGTATAAAATTATCAAAATACAATTATTTAAACAAAACCAGCAATAATAAAGCTCTGGTGACATAAAATAATCAATCATGACGAGATTTGGTGATTTTTAATTTTCTGGCCACCGCCAGCCGGCAGCAGTGTCGGTGGCGGTAGGGTGGCCAGTGGCAGGTCAGTGGCGGGGGAGGAGAGGGAGTGGCACTTAGGATTTTTTTATTTTGAGGGAGAGCTCAAAGGGAGAGGTGCTATGTTATGTAATTTTTAAAATTAGGGGAGGTGCTATGCCATGTAAAAAAAATTATGGCCCCTCATTTGTAAGGAGCTAGTTTTGAAAGAATCCCAAAAAATAATAAAAAATATGGAAAGAGAGAGGGATTTGAGTTTCTTGTTTTATGTCTTAAATAAGGTAGTTATTAACTAATGGGTATAGTTTGTCAAATTTTCAAAATAGCCACCTTTAGAGGTTACCCACAAGCAGCCAGAATTTGTAAGTTTTTAAATAATAGCTATAATCCCTCAAATTTCAGAAAACATTCATGGTTCAGGTCAAAAAATCTCAAGAATAAGTCTTGGAAAGTGAAATTAAACTGCACTACAAGAAAAAATCTAGGAGTTTGAGCATGAACTCTAAGAAATAATCCCAACATTTGAGTGGTTGTAGTTGTTTATCTAAAGCATTACTAATGTTAGGTTGTTTATGGATAGACGTTAGGTAAAGGTAAAAAATTGATGAGCAGCCAGTTTTTGTCACCCTAAATGAGTTTCATCCATCATTTCACAATTCATTGAGAAATAGCTAAAAATCACGCCCGTACGCTTACAGGCTAATGTCGCTGACAACAGCCATATATTTGAATTTACTGAACTACCCCTTATAAACCTACAGCTCCACTTAATATAGATCTCCCATAAAAATAGAGTAAAAACACGGAATTCTCTCTCCCCTAACTCAACATCAAATACAGATTTTCCCATAAAAATTCTCAAATTCAAACTATAAAAGAGTCTGAAAAAGGTATCGATTAACTTCTAATCTATCCATTTTAATTCAAAATCTATCAGTTTATTAATTTGAGCTCCATTTTTTCAGTTACTGCGGTGAATTATCAAAATTTAAGTTGTTTTTTGCAGTATTAGATACGTTTTGAAACTGTAAAATAATAAATACAAATAAATATTCGTGATTAGAAGCTCATATTTACTGTAAAATATGCGATTCATTCAACAATCGTGATTATGAGCTCATTTTTACTGTAAAATCCAGCATTAAATGCAGGGGATTTAGTTCCGTGTTGAAGCAAAGGTCAAGATATTTTGTTGGAGTCCCATATTTAAAATATTGGGACTTGCTAGTTTACATATATAGAGTCCCCAAGCTTTTGTGCTGGGACAAAAGGGTATCCCAGTAGGGGCTGCCAGTATAAAATCATGGGATACAAAGGCTTATGCACAGACCAGGTCACAAGGTGTTTGTGGAAGGACAAAAGGGTATCCTAGTAGGGGCTCCCAGTATAAAACTATGGGGCACAAAGGCTTATGCACAGACCAGGTCACAAGGTGTTTGTAGTGGGACAACTGTTTATGCACAGACCAAACTCTCCCCCCCCCCCCCCAAGGTGGTTGTGCTGGGACAAAAGGGTATCCCAGCAGGAGCTTGCAGTGTATAGTCATGGGACAAAAGAGTTGCACTAAAAATAGACCCAACGTTTATGTGTTGTGCTGGTTATTTTTCTTTAAGTAAATGAAAATTAGACTAGCAGTTTTATAGATTATATTTTTTCAGGTTGACCGGACTACTGATCAAAGCTTTAAAGTAACAGATCAAGGGAGAGAATTCACTGTTTGTTTGAAGAAGAAAGAATGTCAATGCCTAAAGTTCCAAATGGATGAAATACCTTATGAACATGCACTTGCTGCTATAGACAGAGTACACCTACACAAATCTGATTATTGCTCTATATGGTATAAAAGAGAAACATGGTTAAAATAATATAAAGAGAAAATCAACACTGTTGGACATGAAGAATCATGGGTTGTGCCTGATAGTATTAAAGAAGAGATAATAAAACCTCCAAATTTTAAAGTTAATCCAGGGAGAATGCAAACAAAAAGATAATTGTCAACTGCAGAATTTTTCAGATAAAAGATGAAGAGATGCGGGATATGTAGAAAGCGTGGACACAACAGGACATCCTGCATGCACACTCCAGTACTTCATCCATATTCAAAGAAACATAACTCTCAATAAAAAAATATAGGTATGTCTCTATCCGACTTTTATTTTTTAGTTGTCTTTTACTGCAATTCAATAGAAAATTTAAACATGCCAAAAGATATTATCTTAAAGCTTTTTTTTTTTTCAGTTAGGAATCCCTCGTCACTAGATAGATGACTATTCTTCTCTATTCTCATCCAGTGGTAGCAATTCTGAAGTCAAAAAAGGACTATTCATTTATAGAGCATATGTATATATATTTTTTATTTTAGTTCCTCTGTAGTTTTTAACAATGATTATTATGAAAATAAAATACATATTTTTCGTTTGTTGCTATGAAAATTCTTGTTGCCATTTATCTGTTTTCTAGTTTCTTTACTAATTGAATGAAACGACCTCGGTCAGTCGTTTCGGAAGTTAAGACTCCGATTGGCGTGCCGATAATTTTAAAATATTCGTAATGTCCATTAGAACCTGTCTGTAAAATTTGAGCTAAATCAGACCTCGTTTGGTAGGCATCGGAAGAAGGTTTCAGTTTTATTGGCGATAAATATTAAAAAGAGATTTCGAGCTCGGTTTTGCCGAATGAGCTCCGATTCGAAATCCGAAAGCGCCGTTAGGTTCGTATGATTATTTGTGATTTTTGTAAACTTTCGAAAGTGAATTTCGATGTTGTTCGGCTAGTTTCCGCTAAAATGCCGAAAGGTAAATAATTTGACTTTTTCTATTTAAATTCACATCTTGAGTTTCGGGAGTCCAATTTGAAATCCGCCTTCGCGAGTATGTTTCATATATTTTGTATAACTGCTATGCAAAAGTTAGAATTATTTCGAATATCACAGGGTACTGTTTTAATTTTCGTCGCGTAAAGAAATAAAATCAAAAAAAAGGAGAAGAGAAAAGGATAAAAAGGGAAAAGAAAGAAAAGAAGGCAAAATGGGCGGTGCTCCTTAGCTATTTAGCTAAGGACGAGGCAGTTTAGAGCATATACAAAAAACGCAGAAGCAAAACGAGAAACAGGGGCACAGTTAGAAAACAAAATAAAAAATGCCAGAAAATGGAAAAAGAAGCCCGAAAAGATAGAATTTTTACCCCAAAACATTCAGGTAATGATGTTAATGCATTATTTGAGTTTATTACGTGTGTTTGAATATATTTTAACGGTAAAATTGGGATATTAGACATCGTTTTAAGAAGTTCAACTAATGGTTTAAAGGGTCAAATGGACCCCAATAATGGAATTGATTATATATTCGTACTGAGTGAGTTATGGACAACATATAAATCTAATTTATTTGGGGTTAGGTTATCTGACCTTAAACCCTGTACATAGGCCTGGCCTGCATATTGCGTATGCGAATAGGGTATTAGGTTCCTACCTGGATTGCCCTAAGATGTGAGGAATGAAGCCTTTAGCCTAATGTGATATATTTTTCTGCTTATTGAACACAGTGGGATCGTTTGGCATGGAACCAAAGGATAAAAGCGTTATTGATTAGCAATGCTAACTTTGTAACAAGGTAAGTGTTACATCCATTTCTTTGGAGGCACCTGGCCTCATTGATTTTCTACCACGTATTCCTTACGTGTGTAGCTGCCGATAGCGTACTCATTACGCCTTAGCTTTTGGATTTACATTATATATTATATGTTTATGTCCTATTGTTGGTATTGCATTGAGGATCTGAAGCATTGTAACCCTAGCTGTAAGTGGCATCTACTTCCCGGCTGTCGATGAGAGTCCCGTGCCGGTGAAGGGTTATTATTGCATCACATTGCATTCATATGTATTATATGTCATTCATATGCGGTCCGTTGCATCATATTGAGGGTAGGAGGATTCCGCCCTCGGAGCAGGAGGATTCCGCTCCATTGCATCATATTGAGGGTAGGAGGATTTCGCCCTCGGAGCAGGAGGATTCCGCTCCATTGCATCATATTGAGGGTAGGAGGATTCCGCCCTCGGAGCAGGAGGATTCCGCTCCATTGCATCATATTGAGGGTAGGAGGATTCCGCCCTCGGAGCAGGAGGATTCGCTCCATCTATTTGGCACATATGACACCATTGCATCATACTGCATTCATCCCATTTCATTGCACCGCGTGCTGACTATTGTGTGACTATCGTGTTGTGTTTTATATATGCGGTATGTATACCGTATCTCAGTTTGCCTATATTTTGGCTCGTATCCCGGGTTGCACGTCGCGACAATCTAAATACATGGATCGGATCGGGTTGCACGCCGCAACAGTATAAATATACGGACCGGGTTGCACGCCGCAACAGTATGAATATACGGACCGGGTTGCACGCCGCAACAGTATGAATATATGGATCGGGTTGCACGCCGCAACAGGATGTAATTCTGATTGTCGACATGTTCAGGATATCTATATGTTCAGTCTACCTTATGTCCCTGGCTATCTTACGTTCCGGGTTTTAATGAATTTGTGATTCCATACGTGTTTCTAGTTATTATTTGGCTCTGCCTTTTCATAATTTAAATAAGAGGAATTTTGTTTATCTGTTTCTTTTCTCCCTGGCTAGCTATCCTATTCTTTGAGGTGGCTAGTCTGCCCCACTTATTGAGTCCTTTTGACTCACCCTTGTTTGTTGTTTGTTTCTGGTCTATCTATTTCGTTTCGGCAGGTTCGCTCCAGGATTGAGTTCGCCACGTTGTGAAGGAGCGAAGACGACTTCAGCTGTCAGGGTGAGCCAGCTTTTATTCGGATGGCCACCAGTTTATGGGTTGTTATTTCAGTTGTATTTTGCTCCCTTCAGGAGGTATCAGTATTCTTTTGTACTCTTAGATGTCTAGTCTGGATAGCCCTAAACCTAGTACGATGGGTAGTCAGCTGTAATTTCTTTTGTACAGCTTAGGGATATCAGTATGTCTGTATTTTTGCTCTAAGTCTTGTCCTTATTTATGAGTTTTTATATTTATTTTCCTAATTTAATTGGTAAGGGTTCGCCCGACGGGTCTTGGGGAGGATGTCGGGTGCCCGCACGGCCTAGTCGAAATCCGGGTCGTGTCAGTTGGTATCAGAGCCCGGTTTAGAGTCTATCCAGACTAAGACAGTGTCTAGTAGAGTCTCGCTGATGGGTACGTAGACGTCCGTACTTATCTACGAGAGGCTATGATGGCATTTAGGAAGTTTCACTTCCTTCATTTCTGATCGTGCGTCGGTCTAGGATGCAAAAGTATTTTCGTTGTTAATTCGTTCGTGGTAATTGTGAACCCTCGTACGACAAATCAGCAAACGGAAGGAGTTCAGGACGAAACAGTCTAGCCTGGGGCTGCCTGGGGCTAGCACTGACGAAGCCCCGAGAGTTTTTGATCGTGCTGACGATCTAGTTACGGAGGTCCCAGCCGTACGAGCTTGCGATGGGCAAGGGAGCAGGACCTTGTGGTTCCCTTGGCTCTCTACGATGCTTTACGAGAATCTTGGCGATGCAGATACCGTAAGAACCTATTATTCGTTGGCCAGCCTATCAGGTTGCCGCATGTGTAGACGTTCGATTTCAGGGAGCTCCTATTCCAGTTCTTAATATTGCCGCAGTAAAGTATGTTCCGGAGGCAGTATGTATTGTGCCTCCAGTTGTTCTGGCCGGTTAGCTAGCCGAGGTATCAGTTCGGTCCGAGTGTCTGAAGAGGTTGCATTATTTTACGCGGTTGAACCTTCTGATATTCTTAAGCAATGCATCAGATAATCCCCGTGAATTTTTTTAAAAAATAATGTCAGGGTATTTGTATCCTTCAGGCTCTTAATTATATCGAGCAGTATGGTGTTGATTATTCTTCTTTCCAGTTCCAGGGGTCCAGTCTTGAACTGGTGGGCCGCTCTCTTATTAGCTGACTTGGTTCGATTTTTCTTTTAGATTCGTGGAAAAGTTCCTTTCGAGTGGCGAGCGAGATGAAAAGTGTTGCCAGTTTGA